>OV281297.1:12962500-13702500 GCA_923062465.1 Acleris sparsana
CAAAAGCATGAAGCGGTCTATCGACAGTATTAGGGACTTATGCCGAAGGTCGGACATCGTAGCTTTGCAGGAAACATGGGCGATGCCTGATGAGGTAACATTCTTAAATACAATTGACGATGAATTTTGTTCAACGGGGACCTCGGCGGTTGACACAGCGGCTGGCATGCTGCGCGGGCGACCGTACGGTGGCGTTGGTTTGTTGTGGAGGCGGTCAGTGTTCCAAAGTGTTGTTGTAGTGCAGTGTGATAACCCGCGTTTGTGCGCGATTAAGATAACGACCAATAACAGTCAGCACTTAATGGTGGTGAGTGTTTATATGCCTACCGACAGCGTTGACAACTTAGCTGAGTTCACGGATTGTCTAGCAACGGTGAGTGCGTTAATTGACGAACATAGCGTTGAATCTATTTATCTAATGGGAGATTTTAATGCTCATCCGAATGAACGTTTTTTCACTGAACTCATTAGCTATTGTAACGAAGAAAAGTGGTGTTGTGTCGACGTAGATAAGTTAGGGATTAGCTCGAGTACCTACACTTTCATTAGTGATGCGCATCTATGTAAGCGTTGGCTGGATCACGTTATAGTTACACAGTCTGCGGTATATTCTGTACGCAATGTGTATATTGATAATTGTGTAACCTGGTCAGACCATTTTCCTGTATTTTTGGAATGTGACCTGAATGTTTTAGCTCCTAGAATACAGAATCAGATTCCGATATATAACGATAGAAATGTAATTTGGGGAGAAAGGTCGGTAAAGCAAACAACGATTTTTAATAAGCATTGCCATCACATGCTGAAACTTATTGATTTTCCTGCTGAACTAAGGGCATGTGCTGATAAATTCTGTCAAGATCCTGGGCATAAGAACATACTACTTGACCTTTATAATAAAATAACATATGCTCTTCGAAAAGCAGCGATTGTTGGTAGGGGGGGGAAAAGGGGTAGGGATAAAAAACGGGTTGCAGGCTGGAATAAGTTTGTCACTGAGGCTCACGGGGTGGCCAGACATCGGTTTCATGATTGGAGTGCTGGCGGGAGACCGTCCGCCGGCGTTCTTTTTAAAGAGATGCTAGAGAGTCGTAAGATCTTTAAATCACGTCTGAAATGGTGTCAAGATCATCAAAACCAAATCAAACTGAACATTATTACCTCTCAGCACTCAAAGAAGGATTTCCGGGGTTTTTGGAAATCCACTAGCAAAATGAAGCCTGCAGCTGGCCACCCAGTGGGCGTCGAAGGGGTGAGTAACCACAAAGGTATTGCCAATCTGTTTAAAGACTATTTCTTTTTAAGGTCACCCTTAGGTCCATCGCTGTTGGGGGGGTTCGAGGGGGAGATCCGTGATGCTGAACCCGGTCCGGGTTTTACTGCTAAAGAGATTAATCATATTATTAAGTCTATGACCAGGGGTAAATCTCCGGGGCATGACGGGCTCAGCATCGAGCACCTCCAGCATGCGGGACCTCATGTGTCGAGATTGTTGGCAATGTTTTTCACGCTCTGTATAAGGCATTCATATCTGCCAGATGTCATGATGCGCACAATCGTTGTGCCCGTAGTTAAAAATAAAACTGGAGACCTGTCCGATAAAAATAACTATAGGCCGATATCATTGGCAACGATTGTAGCCAAAATATTTGACAGTGTGCTTAATTCACAATTAAGTGAACATGTAAAGTTGCATGACAACCAATTTGGCTTTCGGCCGGGTCTGTCTACAGAAGCAGCAATACTGTGTCTTAAGCATACTGTCAAATATTATGCAAAAAGTAGGACCCCTGTGCTGGCCTGCTTTCTGGACTTGTCTAAGGCTTTTGACCTGGTTTCCTACGATATATTATGGAAAAAGCTTGAGAAAACCAGTATACCACCGGAAACGGTTCGTATACTTAGGTACTGGTATAGAAATCAGGTCAACAGCGTTAGATGGGTGAATGCGCAGTCAGATGAGTACAGGTTGGAGTGTGGGGTGAGACAGGGGGGGTTAACCTCACCTACACTGTTTAACCTGTACGTGAATGAACTAATCGAGGTGCTCAGCAGCATCCACGTCGGATGTCACATGGACGGTGTTTGTGTGAATAACATAAGTTATGCTGACGACATGGTGCTGCTGAGCGCGTCGGTCTGTGGAATGCGTCGGCTGCTCAATGTGTGTGAGACCTACGCACTAAGCCATGGTCTTAAATATAATGAAAAAAAGAGCCAGTTTATGGTCTTTGAGATCCAGCGCAACCAAACGTCGGAGGTTCCTGCAATTTACCTTAATGGCAGTCGAATGGACAGAGTTGACCATTTCAAATATCTAGGTCACGTCGTGGCGGTCGATCTCAAGGACGACAGGGACATCGAACGGGAGCGGAGGGCCCTGTCGGTGCGGGCGAATATGATAGCTAGGAGGTTTGCAGGGTGCTCCAGGGAGGTCAAGGTTACCCTGTTTAGAGCCTTCTGTACGTCCCTGTATACCTGTAGCCTATGGGTGGATTATTCGCAACGGGCCTATAGGGCCCTTCGAGTCCAATATAATAACGCGTTCCGGGTGATAGTGGGACTGCCTCGTTTTTGTAGCGCTTCCGGGATGTTTGCGGAGGCTCGCGTTGAATGCTTCTATGCAACCATGCGCGGGCGCGCTGCATCCCTGGTGCGCCGAGTGCGGGACAGTCCCAATACCATTCTAAGAATGATAAATGATAAGCCTGATTGTGCTATTATGTCACACTGTGCGGGATTGCATGCGCCCACCAGCATTATTAAATGGTAATTTAAAAAATAATAATATCTATCTTCTGTAATATTATGTGTCATGTTACATGAAATAAATGATTTGAATTGAATTGAATTGATACAAACACTGTCACACTATTGATTCAAAGGCCGCATACAATTGGTATTTGCAAACAGCAAAAAGTAACAATGGAATTGGCCAACGTCCCATAATTTTTAATCTTACTTGTTGATAGATACAGTGTTCAATCTAACTTTACAAGACTCGTTTAGTTCAATTGAAACCGTAAATAGGTTTAAGAAAGCATGACATCGATGTCGTTTACATGGAGAAGGGCAAATAAAGTTTAACTTCTAAGGGAAATCTCGTTAAGTAAAGTCATCCGGCACTTGAAATGATGCGTGTCTCTTTATTTGCCGTTCAACTTTCATCAACTAGCTCTTAAAGCGATGGATAGTAAACACAGTTTAGAATGTTATTCTGTGTTCTGAAAAGGAAAACAAAGCTTGGCAGTGTGTACTTGACCTGGAGTCTATTTCACCATACATGGATCTCGGCTTCCTAGCCGTTTCGCAAGGAAGCAACTGTGCCAGTCGGCCGATTCGCTTCCGGGCAGTCAACACTGAATCTAAGCGAAGTAATCATACGATCTTGTTTAAAACGGACGCGTAATGTCTCTAACGGAGTTACGCACTTCCATTTTTGGTAACATGGTTTCGTGGTAATGAATCACACAAAGTAACATTGCGCGTTGGGTTATAAAGATATAATGCTTACAATTCAATTGAGCGCAGAAATGGTGCATTATCATTCATGTACCTGCATGTTTAAAACAAGTTTTACAAGGGTTTTTTTGAAGCTATTTGTGTCTCGTAAATTTAAGACAAGTGAGAAACGGGAGTTGAATTTCTGCTAAATTGTGTCTTTGAGTTACAACTTTGATTCTCAGACTCATGTTACCGTATACCAGGGAAAACTTAAGCATCTATTTGCAAAATGAGCTAAAATAAAATGAATGATATAGATTATTATTACATGTTTTATTATTACTCTTCAATATATTCATCTTAATTAAAATGCACTTTTTATCGCTACTAAGTTACAATCGGGCAAAAGCATGATGGACCATGCTCAGTGTTGAAGCCGTTACTTGTAGTAACAAACAAATAGCGTGTATGAATTTTCTATTAATGTCTTAGGTGACTTTTAGTAAGGTTACACTTTACCCGCCTGCATCTCAGAAACCAATGAAGTCTACGCAGTCGTGATAGTTTTCCTTTTAAGTTCGTTATATGTGATTTCAATTAGGATATTTTTCAGATTTTTATTACTTACTTATAATTTTGGCTGAATTGGACACAACAATTAACATTAGCGAAAATTACACTTCTTAAGTGCATGTTTTCTAAACGGTCCCCCATAATAGATAATAACATGTACATATTTTTTAAGAGCTATATGTACCTCAATCGATGTCATAATGTAATAATAAAAATAAAAATACCGGAAGGAGAGAACCAAAAAAACTAATTTTAAATCTTAGTCGGCGTAATTTAAATGTATATGTAACTATGCCGTATCACAGCTCTGTAATATGAAGAGTCTCTGAGTTAAACCGCGGACACTCGGACATAGCGAAACTATAAGGGTTCCTTGTTGACTACAGAACCCTCAAAACAAAGCTTGCCACAAATATAAAAAAGAAAACTGCCTATTAAAATTTTCACAAAGCCTGCACCTGTAATCAAATTCATAGTGATTGCACCACAAAAGAAAATTTCACCAAGTGTGTCAGACTTACTGCGCGATCGCACTCGATTTCCAGACTTGTTTACTATACAACTAGTAATTTATAACTTTCTTTAACCCCCGTTGACTTTAGAAATCCTTTTGAAGACTTCGGAATGGACGAGGTCATAGATGATATTAGAACTGTTTTAATTTAAATACGTTAAGTGAGATACCTGCATAAATTGTGGAGCTGAAGCGTTCTGAATTAGCGATTTAAGATATATATTAGTTAATTAATGGCATAAAATTGGCTAGCAAAATGATGTTATAGTAACCAAATCATGTTTTTTTAAAGGTTGTGCATACATAGTGGTAGATATGTACATTTACTGCATGATTCTTTTACGAGTAGATTGATAGTGAAACATTATTTTTGTGTTTCATTACCCACTGAAAAACACAGTTTTCTTAAAGCCACGTTTATCGTTAATCCCTCAGAAACTATTACATTTTCTATACCTGAGTAAAACCGGAGTGTGTATTCGAATTATAAATATAAGTTATCGAATAATAATAGGTGTTTGCAAGTAATGCAAACGGAACTGACATGTGTGGAAATTAGTATAGAAATCAAATTGCCGACGAATGAATATCACGTCCATCTTCATCAGTTATTCGTTACGTCCGAAAGTGGAACAAATGCGATGTTGATAGACGTTAACAGCTACCTGATATACCATTATAGAGAAACTGGCTCGGTATGTAAATTTTATGCGTAAGACTTCTATTTTCACTAAGCTAATAAAGTTATCATTGTTGGGCATCTTCATAATGCTCCAAAGGAATAGAAATAAACTGAGAAGTTAACTTAACCAATTAAAAGAAAAAGTATACGTCATACCATATAAGTATGTTAAAAAATAGACACTGAATTAGGTACAATGGAAATAACTCCACCGGATAAACTTATAGTTTCTAAAGAAAAACTTAATAATATTTTTAAACCACGACACCAAAAAGAGTAATTTAATGTTTTAAAACCATTGTATGTACATGTCTGTGTCTATCTGCGATCATCGCCTGGGACACGTACGGGTGCACCGATTTCAATAGGTTTTTTAAAGTTTTATTACGGCGCAGGATTTTGTATGAGTATTAAAATTCGGTTAGGTCAATCGTGAGTTATCGAGTTTTAGCTCTGAATCAAACACAGGTGGCGTCTCGTCCAGGATTAAAAAAAGTATATATAATATCTAAAAGATATCCATCGGAATCATGGAAAGAAATGCCATAAGGTAAACGCAAAAATTTGTACCTTCCGAACACAGTATTGAAGGTGCAGAGATCCGTACACTCGGGATTGAGTTTTACCTGCCAGAAACCTTGCTTGGCATCTAGGGTGCTAAACCATTTCGCGCCTAATAGCCTGGATGTTATCTCATCTAGGGTTGGCAGCCGAAAGTGTTCCCGTTTAATTGCTTTATTTAAATCTTGGGGATCAAGGCAAATGCGAAAGTCACCGTTTGGTTTTTTAGCTAACGTCATACTATTTACCCAGTCGGTGGGTCCCTCGACTTTAGATATAATATTTTGTTTTTCCATGTCTAACAACTTATTCTTGACACTTTCTCTAAGCGCAATGGGTAATTTTCTAGGTGGGTGTATGACCGGTCGCACATTTTCTTTTAATTGAATATTATATTCTCCCGGGAGACACCCTATGCCATCAAAAATATCAGCATATTTATCTAATATGTTACTTAAGTCATTCGAACTTACTGACATGACACGTTTCACCAAATTCATCTCCTCGCAAGCACTGCGTCCTAATATTGGCGGAGATGTAACGTCAGCAATAATATACTTTAATATATAGTGATTATTTTTATAATGCGATTTTAAAAAGCATTTACCAATAGTTTTAATGACATCACCCGAATAACCTCGTAATTTAATCGATGTAGGAGTTAGTTGTTGATCTGTTATATTTATTTTATGTAATAGATTTAGTGGTAATACATTAACATCTGCTCCTGTATCGATTTTGAATTGAATGCTACTATTATTAATATCTATCGAGGCTGACCATTCAGTACTAAGAGAAGAATGACTTTTTACCTGATCACTGGAGGCTTCCTCAACAGCATAAACCTGGCACATTTTCGCATAATGGTTGTAACCATTGCAGTTGCTGCAGCGAACTCCATAGGCGGGGCATTTATAAACACCGTGACTATCACCGCATCTAGAACACACTTGGTATGGCCGGGGGCGATAAGACGGGATGTTGGAAGGGCCAGGCCTAGGTGCTCGTTCTTGCGGCGCGACGGCGGCTCCCGACGACGGGCGGCGGCCTCTCCCGCGGCCCCGGCCGCGCCTGCGGCGTCCCCGTGGCTCCCACGAGCCGGGCGCTGCGGCGGCGGCGGCGGCCCCCGGGGGCGCATTCCTCCCGGTGCCAGCTCCACATCGGCATTGTCCACTGTTGACCCAATGTACTGACTCTTCCACACCTGGCCTGTTCTCCAGACCCGCGTCGTGCGTGCATTTTAATTCGTGAACATGATGAGTTTCCGCTTCCTGTTTTATCGTGCCCGCTTGGGCGTGTGACATCTCCGCTAATCGACAAATATCTAATGCCGCGCTTAGCGTTAATTCCGATTCCCGTAGTAAACGTTCTCGCAAGGTACTGTTTCTTATGCCACAAATTAATCGGTCCTTAACTAAATCACTGCATAACTCTTTGAACCCGCATTTGGAAGCCATTTTATTCAACTCAAAAACGTATTGTTCTGTCGATTCAGTCGTCTTTTGGTCCCGCGTAAAAAACTTGTGTCTCTCAACTGTGACATTAGCTTTCGGTAGAAAGAATTCATCAAATTTATTTAAGAGTGCTTTTAAGGTCGTTGGTTTTTCCGTGAATTGTTCATGCACCTCTCTGCACTTTGCACCTATGACGTGTAGTAATATGTTCAATTGCACTTTTTCATCTTTTTTGCTTAGTTCACATGCATCAAAGTACACTTCGAAAGATTTTTTCCAATTTTGCCACGATTTGCACAAATTTCCCGATGTAACACTACCGAGATTGTTCTCGAATTGAAATGGTGCGGGTGGTTGTAAAACTGCTTCCATTGTTTTCGCGTTTCGCTGTATTTAGCCAATATTTATACGTAAACTTCACTTTTGTTTTTAATCTTCCTTAATTTATTATTAATTCACGTGTTGTAACAATAGTTGAGATTCGAAATAACCGGCTGCGCCATGTAAAATAATTATGTTACGGAGGATTGAATGACACGCACTTTAGCTGGAGATAGACTGACTTTATTTTACGAGTTCTTACCCACATACACAATTATAATATGACAGCATCGACTCCTCCTACTAAGAAAAGGTAGTTAATTGGCAGTTTCAGTATCCTACCAATCATGATAAGATGTGTACTCTACTCTCGAAATCTCACCAATCAACCAACAAACACTGTAATAGGAACCCCGAGCTTGTCTCGAACCCGTATCATACAATCTCCGTTATGTCGATGCTTAGGGCTCTGTAATTTGCGACACACGCTGCACAAAACCTTACATTAAGTAAATGCCATCAGATTACACGTACTTGTTTGTTTCTAACAAGCTTAAGGATGGTATCGGGCCGATCTAAGCCCATCATGCGGGGAAACTTGAGACAACCGGTTTTGTAGTGTTGGTGATAGCCGATACAAAGTTGCTGCCGGAGTCTCAGGAAGGAAAACTATTTTTTATCCTTTGCTATAGTACGTGAATGATACATCCTCTGACAAGACATAATATGATCACCCGAGTAAGTACATTAAATAATGACATTAGGACATGGGGAGATTCTCTCGGGTGATCTGAGAAGGTGAGGAGGTTGTGAAGTGGTGGACATCGTGGAAATTTAAGAACGAGCCACTTACTACGCATACGCCTACTCCTGGCTCAACTACGGCATCATTCTGTGGGGTAACAGCACGGACGCGTCATCACTATTTACCCTACAGAAAAAACTGATACGTATACTAGTGAATATAAAACAAACCGACAGCTGCCGACCCTACTTCCTGAAACATAAACTGCTTACACTTCCAAGCATCTACATCTTGGAAGCATGTAAATTCGTACGCAAGCATGAACAGTTTTATAAAAAACGCGAGGATATGCCTCCTACACGCCCAATACGCCATAAACATAAAATTATCTTGCCACTTTCCCGCCTTAAACTCTTCTCATCCGGCCCTTACATAATGACTATAAAAATTTACAACAATTTACCTCAAATACTAAGACAAGAAACAAATGAACGCAAATTTATAAATAAACTCAAACAGTTACTTATTACCAAAGCTTACTACACAATCAATGAATACTTAGATGAAAAAATATAATAATGCTAATTAAATTATACATAAATACAATAATTTAATAAATTCCATTCATATTATTGAAATAATAAGTCTCCCTCTCTCTAAATATTTTGCCGTGCCCAACAGGGCTCATAATGAAACTTTTACTTTATATTTCCATCCTTGTACATTATGATTGCAATAAAATATTGAGTATTGAGAACAACTTTATTTATTACATTTGTTACGAAATGTAGGTACTTCAAGTCAATTTAAATATAGAAGACTAAAAATGTAGAAAATATACATTATATTAATATTATAAATGCGAAAGTATTAGGTTATATGTTTATTACTCGTTGATTATAAAACGGCTGGACGGCTTGAGATTGGATTGGAGATAGGTATTACCCTGAATAAGCAAAGACAGTATGCAAAAAAAAAAATGTTTCTGTGGAAAGTGTACAGTGTAGCTACTAGCTACTAATACTACGCATTACTAATTCTACGTAGACGATGTCGCGGGAAAAAGCTAAAAGCTAAAATGTAATATAAATGAACAGTCATTGAATGAAATTTGCCTACACTACACTTATACAACCTAGTTGGTGTAATAAAACAGAAACAGTACTTTACTATAATACCCTTGAAAGCTCATAATAAAGAGGACCGATTATTATTAGGGCAAGGTTCACCCTGCGACCAGCTATCAAACAAAACGAAACAAAACTTTAGCAATTACGTAATGAAGAAACCAACATCGCATGTCCAAACCCAATCGAATAGATGACACGTTTCGATTCAAATAGGTGGAAAAAACTAAAAGTAGTTAGATAAATTGCCTTGATACCACGAGTAGTAAAAAATTGAAATATTGCTCCACTACCAGTGAGCAGGTACTGTAGGCAAAAAAGTGGTAGAATAAAGCAATTGCTTTTTAAGTAGACGGCTGCAAAGAGGTTAAGCGATTCGTGTAACCAGTTCCTTTTAAATGAATAATATTTATCAGGCGTCAAACCTGAAATATTGTAAGTTCACTTATATTGCCAGAGATTTTCTAACTTAGTGAAGAATATTATAATCTCCCTTCAGTCTTATTATTTGATATCGAAATGTGGCAAGAAAATAAACAACGAAATAATAATAGCGTGATATTCGCGGCTTATAAACTTTTCTTTGAACTTTGTAGTAATCAAGTAACTGTCAGATTTATCTTCGGGATAAAAAAAACTTCAGCAATATTCAAGGCGTGGTCAACTATTCAGTTCAAGGTGTTGTTAATACGCTTTAATTTCATTAAATACTTTTATAAAATATTTTCCGCACAAAATACATTTCTAACTTTTGTAAAAGTAAAATGTTTTAGAGCATTCACTGTAAATGAAATATGAAAACAGGGGTTAAATAGTCGGACATCTTCTCTCCATTCCATGCTAAAGCTACATAAAGACTGATCGGTTGCAAACGTCGCATACTAACCCAAGAATCGAATTATAAATGTTGAACAAACACAGTAAAAACATAAGCCTACTGTACAACCGAGATTGTTATCACTTATTGCACTATTCAGCAATTTGAAGCCGATTGCGTACACGCGGAAACTCGAATAGTTTTAGTAGGCAAACCATATGTGCACATATTGGCTGCGACCTTGCGGCAGATTCGCGACTGAGTGCGCCAAGTGTAACAATGAAATGGTTATGTGCATTCTCTGAATTCAAGGCCGTTGAGGACGCAAGATCAAATCTGATTGCCTATTTATTTTATATGGTTTGCGTCATGTGTCATAAAACGTCTGGTAGTCTTTATGAATTATTAAAAATATAACAGCGGCTTGATTGATTGTGGTTATCCAATCAAAGTGGTGTTAATGGCTTTACCGGCGTGATAAAAAGAGCGGAACCGCTGAGTATCATAAAAGCGTGAGCAATTTACGATTATTCGAGATGTTTACCACGAGTCCACCGCTAAGACATAGCTTTTGTCAGTATTCTGAAGTACAACACGAGGCTAAAATTAAAAAGGATCCCAACGGGACCTCTAGCTCTACCCTTAGAGGATTTATTAGACCACAGTAAGTCAGCTCCATTGTTGTCTATTAAAAATCTTACATACAATACAACCTACAATTACTATGTTAAGACTTCTTTTTTATTTATATATTATTTTATATTATACCTATTTCTTTATTTTAACTTCATATTTCTAAAAGGAACAGCTAAGCCCGCCACAAAATTGGTAATCCTAGTGGGCACTGTAGCAATGCTTTTATTTATAACTTAGTATTATCTTGTCTTATCTGACGTTTTATTTAAGGATCTATGCAACCACGACAAGATCAACAACAAGGCGAACTACAGTCGGTTCCTATTCAGACAGCCAATGATAATATCAAGTATACTTAACTGTAATTGTCTTTACATGAAATAGTGATGGGAATAGTGTCACCTATAATAATTAATTAAAAAGGTTGAATATATATGTATGTTCAACATAAGAATCATATAGTAGGAGATCCGAATAGGAGACGATTCGCACAGAGCTGTTTGTTCGATAAAAAGTATTTTATATCAAATTTAATATGCTAAGTAATATAATAATATGGCGAATAGGTAGGCTGAAAAATTCAGTTCAATAATTAACTAAAAAAAATGCTTAAAAAAATTACAATTGCTTGTTTAATAGACAAATTACATACCAATCGGAAGTATGAAGCCTATTGAATATGCGCACGTTAGGTTGATTTTTTTCCCGTCAACTTATTGGGTAGGCAGGTATAAACAGGTAAGCCGTTACTAATCATTGGCACCAAACCTAACGTTTACATATTCTATAGGCTTCATACTTTCGATTAGTATGTATTTGTCAATTAAACAAGAATTTGCAATTTTTAAAACAAGCGTTTATTTATTTATTTATCGTATTAAAATTGATATAAAATGCTTTTCATCGAATAAACAGCCCGGTGCAAATCGTCTCCTATTCGGAACTGATACCAATATTATAATTATGTCCTAATGGTTTTGAAGGTACTTTTTGGCGAATAAGTGAGCAAAGTGTCGCTTGACGGAACACGCGCCGCTGCTCGTTCTAATAAAACTAATAAACCCAGTTATTTATTATTCAGTAAACCCTCTCGCTTCAAGATATATTTTTTCATCAGAAAATACAAAGCTTTTAAATTTAAACCACGTATCCAAGTCGTCGTGTCGCAATGTCTAGTCAGCCACTTCGTCAATGCGCATCGCGCTTCCTACCCACGCACCTAGGTGGGCTACTCCGAATCACTAAGAACACAACTTTGAAAGCTTAATCCCTTTTACTCTACAGAACTATGTATTTTCTGATAAAAAAATAATTGACGTGACACCAGAAGGCTTACTAAACAATAAATAACTGGGTTTATTATCTTTAATAGAAAGAGCCAAATCGCCGCGCGCATGGCCCGTCCTGCGACTCTTTGCCTACTTATACGGCGAAAATTACCATTAAAATTACCTTCGGCCAGATAGTATGACAATGATGATGATGAATATACATTGGTGGCCACATAATAAGTACCACTTGCTCTTTTCCCATACACTTGTAATTAAAATACGTATTTGAAATACAAATACGTATTGGGTATTTGAATTTCAATTACATGCTTAAAATGTAATTTGTAATTCGTATTTCAAACACCTGACGCCAAGGTATTTTGTAGTTAGCATTTGAAATACTTATGGCTTCAAAATACATTTAACATAAATACATCTAACCTTCATTTAGCTATCTTATTAATGGGTGCGTTCTGAAGAACATAGCGCTTGATAGCTTTAGTAAGCAAAATGGCGACCGCTAAATATGTCGATCTTTAGAATAGGCAACACTGCACCTGTTACTGTACGTCAAATTATCAATGTTATTCTTTTACTCTGCTTTTAAGCCCATGCTAGGCTGGATTAATTTTTATCCAATAGTATTTTGTATTTTGTATTTTATATTTCAAATAAAAATAGCTGAAATACTGTATTTTGTAATTTATATTTAAAATACATTACTTTAAGATATTTTGTATTTCATATTTTAAATACTTGCGCTTTAGTATTTTGTAATTTGTACTTCAATAAAGGCAAAGCATGTATTTTGCTCGGCCCTGCTTACAATATGACTTCTCAATTTTAACCACCAAGCAAAAAGTTCTTCGACAATTTTATTGCTAAATACAATTTAGTTCAGATCATCAACTAAGGTTTAAACTGATGTACAGTGAACTACTGTCAAAAACTGTGTTTTTATATCCTTATAAAATGAAAGATTTGTTTTCAAAGCGATAAATTGTACATACATTTAAACCTTAGTTTATTAGTTAACGATAAGTTGTTACAGTGTATAAAATTGCTTAAGAACTTTTCGATCTTTTGTCAAAATTGACGTCATATTTTGTGAATGGGAAAACCACAAGGGTCCCTAATTGTGGCCACCACTGTATATTCCACCTTTTTAATTAGTTATTACAGGCAACATTATTCCCATCACTATTTAATACTTTATCTAAAGACAATTACAGTCAAGTATACTTGTTATTATCATTGGCATTCCGAATAGAACCCGACTGTACATTTTCAATGACAAGAATATTTTGAAAAGTGAAATATGACAACCTTTGTCTGCTCTCATTGTATTTCCACCGAAAGTGCTTTTCATAAAAAAAAGGCAATAGTTATGGAGAAATAATAGTAAATTGATTTGCTTATATGAGTGAACTAAGGTTACCGACAAAGCCCGAAGAATAGCTAAACTGAAGTGGCAGTGGGCGGGGCACATTGCTCGCAGGACTGATGGCCGATGGGGTCAGAAGGTTCTGGAGTGGCGTCCGCGAACCGGAAGACGAGCTGTAGGTAGGCCTCCCACAAGTTGGAGTGACGACCTCGTCAGGATCGCAGGACCGCGGTGGATGCGAAAAGCACAAGACCGGTCTGAGTGGCAAGCCTTGGGGGAGGCCTATGTCCAGCAGTGGACGTCTTTCGGCTGACATGATGATGATGATGATGATGATATGAGTGACGAATTGAAAAGGTCCCTATTTTAAACTTCTAAGATAAGACATAGACAGACGTTTTAGCCCTCATTTGTTTGTTACCATTTAATAGGGCTCTATTCTACTCGGTAAAACTGTAATGCTTTTGACATGCTATCATATTGTCAGCGCTATAATAGCTCTCATTTATTGGCCAAGTAAAATAGAGCTTCTGTAAACTGTACCACAGGTTGCGTTATTAGTTATTACGAAGTCTTTATCTTAATTTGATCACTAAACATGCCTGCGACTTCCTTTAACGCATAATACTCCGTTTCCATGTTAGTTCGCTAAAATCGTCCCAGGCGGCTTTTCTACTGGTTAAAACAATATTGCGTTTGACCTGTTAACGTTTTGATAGCTCTTATTTACTTGACAGTAATGGCGGCAGGGTTAAAAACAATAAATACCATAACACGTCAAATGAGATATCGTTTAACGCCTTAGAATAGAGACCCTAGATAGTAGCGCAACATGGACATGCTTATTAATACGACCCTTTTTAACTGCTCTCCTGTCCTTCTCTAGCCGTTCAGATTGGGTGTTTAGATCACGGTTCCAGTATAACATTTTAGGCTTTTATTGTGTAGCGCAGACAGTTGAATTTAGCGGTTATCAATATAAAGAGGTTAGATGAAAGACACTGACCTGTGGCGCACCCTGGTGTTGATCTGCCGCACCTCGCGGCCGCCGCTGCTTTCGCCATCGCTGCCCGATCCCGTCATTTCGAGGGTGTGCACTGACATTGACTTGCTTACCTGATAAAAAGGAGAAACATACAGTTTTGCAAATCTTTAGACTAGGTAAAAATATTTTTTAAGTAGACTAAAGCTGCGTCCACATTCCGCGCGGCAAACCCTCGAACATTGGGTCGCGCAGACGGGAGACGGGTTGTGGAAACAGCTTTACAGACGCATATGCTTATAAATAAACGTATTATCACTAGCCTATCGTCAGTGATTGCGCAAAAACGTGTACCTAACAAAAATTGCAAATTTAGTAAGTTTTTGAGGCTGTTGTGGTACACAGATGGCGCATTAAGTCTATCCAAATGGACTCCACCGAGCACGTTAACGACTCCCTTTATCTAATTACTACAGCTTTAAAGACATCCTTGCTCCACCTCCCTGAGATCGATTTACATTGCGTTCTTACATTAACACTAACATAATCTTTTTGTAAAATACCAAGTTGCGATAAAAAGAAGGCCACAGCATATTTTAACATAGTATATTTTTATTTAGCTATAGCGCGTTTAGGATTAGGAAGGTAAAGATTAAATTTTTGCTCAAAGAAAATTGCAAAGCAAAAGATAAATATTTTGCACTAAAAGGTATCATTGATCCAAGTAGATTATACCGTGAGAGATTGGGAGATATATATTGCAATTTGTCTACGCCTGCAACTTTTATTTTAAGAAAAAAAAAGTAGTTACAACATACTTACAGGTGGAATGTATTTTCTTACAGCGGCCGTCAACTCATCAATGCTCTTTTCTTTCTTCGGTTCCAGGCCGAAGAATTTATTCTTCGCTTCTTGATTTAAGGCGCATATTTTCAAGACTTGAGGAGGCTTTGCGTCCATTTTCTGTGGACTTAATTTATCCATAGGCCGCCTAAGCTTGCCTAGTTGTATCGGCTGCTCGATTTTCTTTACTAACCTTCCATATTTATTAGTGTCATCGTCGCTTTTTATATCTTCTGATGGTTTCTTTCCCAACTTTCCTAATAAGGGGATACATTTTGGGGGAGTGTGGTTGATTTGGTTTAAACGCTCCTTTAGTTCATTAGCTCCTGGTAATTGGATTTTTCTTGGGAAAGGATCTTGCAGAACTTTGGTCAGATCGGAATCTGTACGCGAGGTCTTGAGTTTGTTGTTTTTTCGCTGAAACCGCCTCGGTTTTGGACCAGGGATCTCATCAGAACTCTCTGATGATGAACAGCTCTTCTCTGAAGACGATACACTGGATGCTGATGCGGATTCATCGTCCGATGAGCTGTCAATGCCTTCGTCCTTTAGACCCTGGAAGAGAAAAAATATACTTTATGACAACGTTATTTGCAGAATTCATAACAATGGGTTTTAGATATTCAAAGCTGAATAGAAACGTACAGTGTCGTTTCTTTAGACAGTAACAATCATAATTAATGTTGTAAACTATTTGAAAACAAACCTCACCGCTTTTTTATGAACTGTTGAGTCGTATATTCATTTAGGACTAAGTAGCCTTGAAACCGCAGTAGTAGCGTTAAAGCAACCGCTGTTGCAATGCTGTAATCGCACGGCTAAGTTACATGGAAGCGTTATAGTTATGGCGTTTCGAATACACGAAGTCCCGTCCCACTTAATACATACTCGTTAGCCCAACTACGTACATTGAGGCCAACGTGCAATGTTAATTTATCAGACGGGGGTTTCGTGGATTGAACACATATACCGTTGAAGTGAACGGAACAAACGTCCCTGGATCATATTTAGACTACAAGAAAGACGCTAAGTGGGGAGACTACGATTTGGGCTGGGTATCTTAATAACGATTTTGACTTCAATAAGCCATAAAAAATTCTACACACAAACAAGACGACTATGTCTTACGACCGTTCGAATTCGTCAAATTAGACACATTGCTAGTCCCTTTAGGAGACCTTTGATACTCGATTTTATTACGACATTAGCAGCGAAATCATTTCCTCATAGTATTAAACGTATGCCCTGACTTCAATCGAGGTATCATTATATTTATCTAAGCGTGTAAATATGAATTATTTTCAGTTATGTTAAAACAAAAAAAAAAGACGGATTTCCCTAACTATGTGAGGTTAATTATTTTGTGAGAGGGTCGCGAAGCTTTGTAGTTGACCTGTAATTAACCACAAATCTGTGGCCCTCTAGTAAAAATAACGAAATCACTTTGTACACTAACCTCAGAGCTCTCTCCTTTGGCCAAGGTCTTGGGTTTTGGCACGACAGTCGTCCCGGACTTGAGGATGCCCCTCACCTCAGGAGTGATCATCCTTTGAGCCCGCTCAGTTGGCGAATCATCATCAAGGTCTGCAAACACGAAACATAAATTAAATTTCATAATGACGAAGCTTTGTAAGCTGGTGTTCGGTATATTTACTCAATAAATTTGCATTGAACTCGAGTGAACAAACAAAAACTCTTGGAAAATTTCGATGTGCTATAAAGTTGTTTACTTCATGTTTGTATTTACGTTTTCATACCTTATTCCAATGTCAGGAAAATGTGAAGCGAAAATTAATAAAGAATATTATGAGTTCAGCAAGCAATATGACTAAAGGTGCTGAGACGAAAATAAATATTACTCATGTACATATGTAGTTAAAAGAGATATATGTATTTGTATTAGTTTTCAGTGGGATGACTGGTTAGTCAGATTGGTTTTCCAGCGTGCATGCTATTAAAAGAAGTAGTACTGGCGTATTAGAAACCTAGCGGTCGACAAAGAGTGTAGAAACGATATTAGTGAAACTTGTTACCGAAATCAACTACAAACCTGTAAATAACTAGCGACCATTTAATCTAGACCGTGTATGTTACTACAAGGAGGAACTTAAACCACTCATGCATCATTAAATTAATTAATCGCGTGCACCAGTGATTACTAACCAACTCACCTTCTACTTTAACCTAGAATTAAAGGGGATCACAGGATTAGTCAAACCCAGGAAGCGCAATGACTCAAGCAAAACAACGAACCAAACTCAAAAAAGAACAAAATCAGACCTAAACTCCTAAACTTTGAGTTCTGCCTCATGAGATACTCTAGCGACGTGTTCTTGGCGCTGGCTGAACGGAATAGTTCCATTTTTAGCTGGAAGCCAGGGTTGCGTGGGACCTCGTTGTGGGTGAAAGATTTCGTCAATCTTTCGTTTTGTTCCATGGCCTCCTGAACTTGGCTGGCTAATACTGGCATAGTTTTCAGCCGAGACGTCCGCGGTACTCTCTCTTCCTTCGGCCGAGGTAACCCGGCCACGGGAGGTTTGTGCGTGAGCTTCGCATTGAACATTTTCATTTTATCCATGAGGGACATCTTCGCTGGGTCGTCCTCGTCTAACTTAGCTGCCACCGGTGAGTGTGTGCGTATTTACATAACATGGTGCATGGTGTTTACGATAGAGCCCGGACATACACATAGTAGAGTAGTCGAGGACATGCAAAAAAGAAACAACAGCCGACAATCAAAAGACAGGAAGCGTATTTTGGATTCACATTTCATACGATGTACATGCCAGATTTAAAATTGAACATTTTCGGAAATAATGACTCCTAATAGTATTTTGAACTTGTTGCTTGCGCACGTAACTGCTTTAAAAACATAATAATGGTGTAACTTTCAGCGGAAAACTAAGAATCTTAACCATAAAAAGCTTATGGAACTAAATAAAATGTGATGCTTACCATCTTCATCCCTGTCCAAGACATTGGCGGTGCTTTTGGAGTCAAGGAGAGAAGCCTCTTCTTCTTTTTTAGGGGGTTCCACCGGCGACTGGGTGGTCGTGAACGATATGGGTTGCGTCTTGAACCGATCTGATATAGATCCGTCCATATTTTTCGATCGATTGTGACGGATCAACGGCTTTGGTGTACCTGGAATTTCATTAAAACAATACTAAATACACAGTATAGAAATGAATCTTACGTGTATACGTTTTTAGTGTAAGATTACATTGTTCAGTAACCAAATTTTCTTTATCTATTCGCTTAGAATTGCATATTGCTGTTTCTTTGTTCATTATTTGTATTTATATCTTATTTACGTCTTAAAAAGTATGAGCAATTCACTAGTCGGAGAGGACGCAATTGTTATATACGTTTAAGAGTAAATGCCATAAAATATCAAAAGCAAAAAAAAAAACGTTATTACTTATTTATACATAAGTTTGCTTTTATAAACAGCACTAAACTCACCTTTAGCTTGTTGTTGCAGTTGCTGCCACATGCTGGCTCGCGCCACGACGCTGTTGCTTTTCACTAAGCCAAGGTTAAACCCGCAATTTTCTTCCTTCGAGTCATCGTCGCTTCCCTGCTCCTGTGGACTCCCGAAGCACTCCTCAGTCTCCGTCGACTTCCTCTGCCTGTTCATCGTTATGAGACCCTGCTCTATAGAGGACGGCGACCACTCGTTGCTACTACTGTTTGTCGCGTGGTTTTCTTTGATCTCTTGGCTCTCGATCAAACCTAGTTCTTCGCCTAGAATTCAGAAAAATATAACTATTACTATCGGGGTAATGTCGTGTGGAAATAGACTTCGATTAACGATATATTAACGATAATTATAAAGTACTTTTCCCATCATCGGTGAATAAGAAACAGATAATCAAAGAGAAAATGAAGCAGACTAACAATACAGTTTAAATACTACAAACGGAATGTTGTCAAACGAAACGTGCATTACATTGACCCAAATACTAGCAGACACGTGCAAGGTTACAAAGTGTTTATTTTCAAAACCGTCCCTATATTCATAACGCGTATCCTCAAATCTAAAATTACCCAAGCACAAACATAAACAAACGCAAGTTAATGCAAGCCGGCTCTGGCCCGATTCCCCGCGCGTGTATACTTTATGACACTGTTTCTATTAGTTTTGATTGCCCGGCTGGCTAAATAAGTCTAACTTCGATTACGCTGAACTTTGGCAAAGCGGATATAAAAATAAACCATTATGCATCATTAGACGTTAATGTTTCCATTGAATCAGGAACAAATATGAGAAACACTGACCTGAGTGTGGTCCAGAATCCCTGGAAGACGCACGGTTGTACACTCCACTATCACAGGATACGTTAAGACTCCAATTATCAGCTTCAGCTTGCTGTCGTTCGTCTGCTTCCAAAGCGCGACTGTCCTCATCCAAAGCGATTTGCACTTGATTCACTTCCTGTTCAATTTCGTCCAAGGTCGATTGCTTTCTTTCAAGGTTCGCGGCAATGTTTTCGAAGTCTAGGAAAGTGGCCTCGCCAAAGCTGTCGTCCTTGGCAGCTGGGATGTCTGAGAAGCCGTTGTAGATGTTTGCAGTGTGGACGTTGAAGCAGTTGACGTCGAAGATTGAGGAATCTAGTGGTTTGGTGTAGTCTGCGAGAGGAGGCCGCTCGGGTTCTCCGGCGATAAAGTTACTGGCAGGCGGAGCACCGGACTCGACGGGCTGACTCGGAAAACTACAGGCCGCGGGGCCGAACGCTTGGAAACTCGCTTGGCCCGGCTCCAAACTGCAGAATGAGAAAAGAAACGCGTTAATGTAGAACACAGCCATACACAAGACAGAGACGGCCGCTGCTTCAGCACGCCTTCGTAAATATCGATGAATTATGGCATGACTGATCTGAATTGGCATTGCCGATCTATCGATTAAAGGAAGTTTGACAGAGTCTAAATATAAACGTCTGATGGGGGTTCCGGAGTTATCGATCGAATTTCATTCACCAAAATGACTCATGTTTTCTATGTCGCCTTAACTATTACGTATAGAGCGGCAAACTGACAGTGTTAAATGAATTTTTAACCGTAGAACGCGACTTTTAAATCAAGTGCAGTTTCCTCAAACATAAATCATCAGATGCTTAATTTATAGCAACTTCTGAAAAACATTCAAAGCACGTTACGGATACGAATGGCGTCATTTGCATCATAGTCATTAGGGGCATTGAAAGTTCACATCGTTCGGTCTTAAAACTTTTGGTGTGCTCTGTGAAGCACAACAGATCCAGAAATAGTGCTTGACCCAGTAACGGCTGGAGCGCTTATTTCCGTCATCAAAATGCCGGTTCAGATGTCGGCTGTACCAGTAACTGATGGCGGGGCCGATGTTAATCATGCAAGAGATTAAATGCAATGGGCTAAATTTAGGACACAAATAAATTAAGCGATAAGTCTGCAGTGAGTACGCGTCGTCCGCAACAACACAGACTTAGAGCATTATTTATTAATAGTAGTATCGGGGATGAAGAAAAAACCCGCCTCATTTAAAATAAGGAGAAAGCTAATAAATCACTTCATTTAAAGTCAAACGCAACGAAAAGCCAAAAAGAAGGCGTCAAAACTCATTAAACAAATTTCTCATCTTAACTTTTCAGTCTTACACTTCGGATGAATCAAATTAGCCTATACTCTTACTTACACATTAAGTATATTAAGCTGCTGCCAAAGATGTATTTATTATGTAATGTGTATTGTTGTTGCAGCACGAGAAGTATTATATTATATAACATTACGAGAGACGAGAATTAGTCACGTATTTGGCATTATTTTTATATATGCTTGCAAGTCTCAAGGTTAAACATGTGACAAAAGCGGCCTTACAACCGATTACAACGGAGATTGAATTCTGAAGCGCAACTAATATTAAATCGTTGCTTCTCTAAAACGGTGGAAGAGTTTGAGGCGATCTATTGAAACGTGAAAGTAGTATAATAGCAGGTAAAACAATAGATATTGCGAGAAATAATAGCTATTCTAGAAGGAAAAACGCAAAATGTTTTTAACGTCCGCGTAAAACGCGGTGTTTTGGATGTTTAAACATTCGTTCGATATACGGTAAAAATAATCTAACTTTACTAAACAGGGAAAATACTACAAGTTTAAGGTTTTAGGCTTTGCAGAGTTTGAATCGAGTATTTTATTATAAGTACTAAATATTACTGTTAGGTATCTAATTATTTTTACTCCTATTTTCTAATCTATGTCAAACAATTGTTTTAATGCCAATTGGTCTTATTCATCAACGTTACCCTCATCAGTCTTCTGTGTCATGAACGTATTGGCACTTTATTCCTCCATTTTGATTTGATATTGGTAAAAATCGGGACCATTCAACCGCCCCGCGGTCTTACTCTACTTTTGCGAAAGTCATATTTAATTCAAACAAGGTAGATACCTAAAACTACTAAGGTAAATAAACCTTGAACTTTTAACTTTCTCAGTGTGTGGCAATAAAGGTGTTCTTATTTATATTTTAAGGATAGAATATTAAATAAATAACTACAACACCACAATCGGGAATCGTACATGCTATCACTGTGGCTAACATTAGGTGCAAACTATCCTGTACTTTTCGTAGACTTCTACTTATCCTTAATAGATAGAAAATAACATACAATGGCTATCAGAGATCCCGCCATTGAATAGGATCATTAATCCCGATAAGGTTCATTGTCCAGCAAGTCATTTCACAAATTACTTCCCCGTCAAGATATGAAAAGATCACATTAAAGGGTGATCGTATTTCAGTACCCTGGCTTTCGCATTTGTGATCACTTTGTCGAAGAGAATAAATACATTTAGCGAGTAAATATTCATTGCCATATTACGTCGCGTCAGCTTTCTTGCTAAGGTGTAAGTTAATTTACTGAGGTTAACGATGTGTTTATAAGCGAAATGAAGCTGGTAATGTTAGGATAGAAATAATATAGTAAGGGCCGTATATGTAAACTGATCTTGGGTGCAATTTCCATCTAAGTATAAGTCAATATAATACGTCAAATCATAGAAAAGTGTCATTTTTGACGTATCTTGAAACAGGTATAGAACACGAGATCTGACGTAGAGTTACACGAGATAGACATATTACAATGACCACCTATTTTCTGCACTTTAAATGCAATACCTATATAATTTCATTTCTACATGTAATATTTTGTAATATTATCAATAATAATACGGTTTTAAGAGGCAAGGCAAGACCTACTCCTTTGTTGGCAAACACAGCTTCCCAAATCAAAAAATAACGCGTACAATTCGTTAAAAAAATGTTTTGATTGAAGTAGGTACGTCACAATTTGTATACTCATGGTGTTCAAATAATATTCCTTGTCAAAACATTACTTGGTAATGGTAAGGTCTTTAGTTTGGTACCCTATAAAGATTCACATTGTAAAAGTCCCCATTCTGTACCTAAGTTAATTACAAGTGAAACACTTCAAGGCGCATTATAATTTTCAAAAATTTTGGCGGTGTTCCCGGATTCGAAAGGTCATATTTGTAAATAACTGTGTGAACAAAAGACTAGTCGGACAAAAGTGCTTATAACTGTAGATTAATAATTCAACTTACAATTGTGAAAGGTTTTGACACACATCGTAGACGCTCATGTTTATTCGAAGACAGATGAAACGAATATTTTATTGCTAGCTTTAAAATACCACCAAACACAATCCAAAATTAATGCTGACGCTCCGCACGATGAGCAGAACTCTAATGCGCCGAACCAACGGGCATGATGTCAGACGTTCGAAGAACATGAAATTAGCACGAATTCGCCTAACACTGATTAATAATTACCAAGACCCTAAAAATTGGAACAAGTAGATTAGAAAACAAGTACGAGTAATATCCAGGGAGCTAATATGGGTAAAATTATCTTATAGCCATTGTATTAATCCTTCTTATTTTCGGTATCCAGCTAAGTAAAAACCTCATTACTTAATAATAAACACCAGACAGGTAGGTACTGTAACGCTAATCATAAGTAAAAGATATTTCACAGAAAAGAGAGGAGATAAAGAAACGCGTTTTGGGATTAGACGGTTCAGAGAAACCATTAATAAAATATTACCAACCTGTAAGGAAATACCTGACATTTGATTTTGACTTTTAACGTACACAACTCATAGGTCGGCTGGCATATCCACTACGTTTAAGGCGAAGGGATAACTTCTGCAAATGCCTTTCCATACTAACTTTGCGCAACATATTTTTTTTCTAGTTGTATACATTTTATATTTTCTACAGGGGTGTCCCAAACCTTGACGTAAATATAAACACATACATAAGCCCCTTTTACCGGTCCAGAATATAGCTTTAACTTTCCCATATGTTAATTAGGATAGGACTTATTTAACTTTTATACTTGTTAAGAACGCTACCACGAATCTTTGACACTTTTGGCTGAAAATAACTATAATTTATATTTCTGAAACTTAATATCTAATCATCAATTACGTGGGTTGTATTTCTGAAATAATAATGCCAAAACATAAACACTTGTGAAATAAATTCATAATTTAGAAGCCACTGAAGCAGTACTTGTTTTTCATTCAACAAGATTGACAAAAAATGGTCTAAACTAAGGTGGCATGTTGTCAAGTTGACGCATTTAATGAAGCTTTCAAAATGTGTGTTAAAATACTAAAAACATGGGAAACAGGTTAGAGCAGCTTTTCTTCCAAGTGAAGTAAGTTCGGTTAAAAGTCGCACGCATCCCCAATATGCTTAGGGTTTTGAAATAGGCGATCGATGTTAATTGACACCATTTGATTCTTATTGACCAGAACTGATGAACGGCTGCAATACACCCAGCCGGGCTGGACAAGTTCCCATCGAATACGAACGCTAGCGTTTGGTCACAGATAAAAGAATACAAGTACAGATACCCAATCCCATACAGCAAAAGCGTGCCGTCCTAAAGTAGGCAATTCTGTAGGTAATTTTAGTCCCGTAGTGACACCAGTAGATGGCGTATCTGAGCCACCACTACTGTGACGCTGGCAGCCTACCTATTCGTTTTATTGAGATATTACCAGATGGCGTTGACTTCAAAAAATATATTTGACTTTAAAATTGAGGCATCTAGAAAATTGTTGTACTTAGTAGGAGATCCGAATAGAAGAAGATTTCCACCGGGCTGTTTATTCGATAAAACGTATTTTATATCAAATTTTATATGCTAAGTTATACGGCGAATAGTTAGGCTAATAAAATTCAGTCCAGTAGGTATAGGTATAATTAATTAAAAAATAAAATAACTTTGTACTAAAGAAATGCAAATTGCTTGTTTATTAGACAAATTGCATACTAATCTAATATGCAAACGTTAGGTTGAATTTTTTTTTCCCGTCAAACTATTGGGTTGGCAGGTATAAACAGCTAAGTCGGTAGGTACTAATAATTCGCACCAAACCTAACGTTTACATATTCTATAGGACTTGTATTCTTTTATCTAGGCTTCATACTTTCGATTAGTAACTAGTACCTATATAATTTGCCTTTAGAGCCGCGTCCGCTGCGCCGCGTTTTTGATATTTTTAACATCTATCATGTTATTCCGAACAGAAAAGGAGCGTGGCCAAAATGTTTAGCCGCGTCCGCTGCGCCGTGTTTTTGATGTTTTTAAACATCTAGGTACTTAACATGTTTTGTTAGTTTTTCAGTCACAACCTATTCGCCACATATTATTTAGCGTAGGCATCTAATTTGACATAAAATAGGTAAGTACTTTTCATCGAATAAACAAACAGCCCGGTGCAAATTCTCTCCTATTCGGATATTAGACCATTATAAATTAATATCTAATCGCTATATTCCTACCGGTCACATTGTAGTGGCGTTTTATTAATTCACGGGAACTGCCCTGACTATGATGTCCAGGATAAAATAGGAATGGGACATGTTCGGGAAGTTTTTTGCTGACATAAAATAAAAGCAATAGGTAAAAAAAATAACTGGTTTATTTATTATATAACGTACTTATATAACAAGTTCTAAACAGTAGGACCCGAAGAGTAGGACAGGGTACCTATTTACTTATTCAGTTTACGAGTATCTGTGTAATCACTACACTTTGTAATAGGTCGGCCATTCTCAGAGTCGAGTGTTCTCTGCCTAATTACCATAGGCATTTTTTTTTCTCGTTGTTTTGTGAAAATAACTTTTGAATATGAACAAGTGTAAGCTAATTAAACAATGTGTCAAAATGGCATTAGAATAAATACAGTGGTTTTTCAGTTATTGAGATTCAAATATTGTATGGACACGGTAATTAGAAAAAAATATTTTTACATGGCTACGGTAATTAGAAAGGGCAAATGTTTGAAGTGAGACTATTTATATGAATACTTTTCCTTTTCTTTTAATGAGCTTATATCGACGTTGAAATAAAATACTATTTATTTTATAATCAAACTATTTATTTCAAAAACATTTGAAGAACACTTTTGCCTTCAAATATAAACAATTTTTTTTTATCAAAATTACAATTACAATCTTCTTTTTATTTTAATTTAATTTTTTCTCTTCTCATATCTTTCTTTTTCCTTTTCCTTCGCTCGCTGATACAAAAAAGGGGCATTTTTAATACGTTACCGCCGCTGACGTGCCAAAAGTCTTTTTTTCTCTAAAATTTCCTCCTTGGTCTTCTTTGGTTTTCCCATTCTGTAAAAAAGTGCATAAATATGATACCTACTTAATTCATTTGATAATGTAGTCGATTAGTCTTCAAACCTGGGGCCCTGCAAAGCTTGTAACTTGTATTACAAGCGGAAATCTCTTTCCAACAATATGAATTAAAACGAAACTTCCGCTTGTTAGACAAGTGGAAGTTTAGTTAGTTATAACAAGCTTTTGTGAAATGGGCCCCTAGTGTAAATTATGTTGAAACTCTATAAATTTCGTGACTCTGTTTATAAAATTGAAAACATTTGAATATTTCCATACTACGGTAATTAGAAAATAACCGGTAATTAGAACTACGGTACTTAGAAAACAAAACAATTTATTAAAAATATCAAAAAATATAAGCGATTGAAACTATTGGAAAATCGTAACATACAAAGGCTTCACATCTCTTTCGGTTCACTAAGTATTAGAATATTTCCATAAGAAATCGAATTTATAAGTAAAGGAACGGGAATTAGAAAATTTGAAAACCAAAGCTACGGTAATTAGGTACTTACGTGCATCCTCGGCGTATACACCAACACTGAGACGTTGGCACTGTTCGATTGCCACGGCACAACTGACAGGTCGCGACTCGTGCACTAGTGATGTCCGAATATTTCGTTGTTTAGGGATGAGCACTTCGAAAGTGAATGGCGATGGCAATTATACATTCGGGCCGGACAGGGGCATAAATCATGATAAATTTTGATCAAATAGTCCTATTTTTATTTTTTTCATCTGATAACACAGGTAATGTTTCGGTCTCTCAAGATTTTGAATGGCGTAGCTTGAACTTATTCCTGACTAAAATGAGGAGCAGATTTAAAGACAAAGGTAGCGTGCGGACAGGCTATGGTAATTGACGAACGAGGGTTCAAAAAATAAAATAATTAGTAATAAATAAATAATAAAGTTAAAATGTTTATTCTACTTATAGATAAAAACATGAAGTATACAATAAAAAATATTGCACTAACGTCTGAACGTATTTAGGTATTAGGTATTAATGAGCCGGACACGCAAAATGTTGCATTTTTGAGAATGGCCGAGGTACGCTTAATTTTTTGGAAATATCAATAGGTACCAATCTGATAATTGAATAAGTATATAATATGTTCTGTGAATAAACATTTCACTGCATTTCATTTCATTTCATTGATCATGTATAATCGTTCCGTGTTTGTACTAACATTTAATACACCAAAACCGCCAAAACAGTATTTTGTAATGGCCATTTATGTTTGTTAAGACATTATTTTATCTATTACGTTTTTTTTTGCTTTTAATATAAAAGTAGTATTTTGAGACAATATTACGCATCACCCAAGAATTTACAAAAACGAAACGCTTGGAGCCTGTGATTCCATAGAACTTTCGCGATCCGTGATGGCGCCATCTAGTGAAAGTACCCAATAAGACGCAGTAAGCTTGAAAGCTCACACGTATTGTATGAGTTAGATAGTGTTCATATAATTTTTATTGCATTTATTAAACTTATAAAATATACCCTTATTTTATGTAGAGAAGGATGTTTTTAAATATAATTAAGATGCGTTGAATTTCTTAACGTGTAAAAATCATTCAATCATCACGATTACTGGTTCAAATGTTTGGATCGATACCTGTGCCGCCATCTATGAGTTTATTAAAGTAATTAATTATACGTTGTTCGAGTTGGGAGGCCATGGTTTGGTGATCACCTGTCACTTCCAAAAATGTATGGAATTGACGTAAGTCACGTCATATATCACTCGTTACAACGGACACGCTGTAATGTGATCACTATCACTCCCGCTAGTCGAATAGTGATAGTTTTGACGTTTTGCCCGTCGATACGCGGTACTATTTTGACAGCTTGAATTCAACACGAGCACTGTCACGATATAAAAATTAGTATCTAAGGGCGGTATCTAAGGGCTACTAGGCTACCTTTTTCAGGTGATCACCTAACGCTAGCGTTTGTTTTCGTTGGCAAATTGTCTAGCCTCACTGTATCGTTAACTGCATTTTTTTGCTTTTTAAGAAAAATTCAACGAAATAAATTGAAAGAAAATTATGGAAAGAAAGGTGTTGCCAGCCCTAAAAGGTGAATTTCACACAGGTTCTGAAATATCTCATAATTTACTTAGTCTACCTACAGTACAGTACCACCAGTTTCTTGTAGTGTTTCTATGAAAAACGAGTGACAGATTATCACCTGCGAGTGAAGTGTGACAGCGATAGCCAGCCGAGCGCTATTAAGAAGCTGGGAGTACTATATTTTGTTGAAATACCGGAAACAAGAAAGAAAGGAGTAACTATTTTCATTAAGTTGATGAGGCACACAAACCAGAAAATGTGCAGAACAAAACATTCGATAGCAGCCCACGCCACGCGTATGCTCATCAAAATAATGGCATCCAGCCAAGATTCGGCATTCGACGCCTAAGCGGCCATTTCAGAGCACAATCACCTTTACACAAGAAAACTCGTAAATTAAGGACGCCGCTCAAGAAAAGAAAAATCACCCGCAGTAAACAACTCGTGAACTAGTGACATCATAATGATAATTTCCTGAACAATGGAAAGGATGATAGTGAATATATAAATAATATTGCATTTTCGGCACGTGCCCAGTGTTTTTAAGTGTTATTGTGCCAGTAAAATAGAAATGTTTCTTACCAGGAAGTGATGGACCGCATTTCTTCGACTGTGATGGGTTGGGTCTTGTAGCGATCACGATCGCGCGTTTTTGATCGCGATGTCGATGGCTGATCTTTAGGTGATAAGTCTTTAGTTAGCGCCTGTTCCATGCTTTTTATTCGAGCTGCGATTGAAGGAAACGGTTTGGCAACACCACTTCCAAATTCACCCGAGTTTTCACGTCCCCACAACTCAAAACGGGCGTTTGCACAATTCTCGTCAACTTTTAGTCTCCGATTGCTTAAGATAGAAAACAGTTCATCGTTCACTTCTCCTGCGAGGCTTTTCGATCGAGGATTTGTTTTCGGGCGTTGATTTCTTCGTCTAAGCACTGCGCTTGGATAAGGGTTTCTTGCACTATCTTCCGGTTCGAGCGAGAGATTCAATACGCGTCGCGGCCCAGCCGCCAACAGGTCGTTCGCGTCGCAACTGAAATTCGTCACACTGATATTCGCTTCGTTATCCGCACAGAATGAGAGTCGTGGGCGCGGGGATTGGCTGCGTTCCCTCGTGAGACTCGAACCTCTCTGCTTTAAAATAGGCCTTACTGTAGCGTCACATTCCGATCCAGAATGGTCTGACGTGCGCGACCTCAGCAACGAGGATCTCCGAGAGCTTCTGTCATCTTCGCTCAGATCGAAACTGGAAGTATGACCCTCATCACCAGAACATTTTCTCGATGACTTCAAAATTGGTTTTTTAGGTCTTTCAAAGTCATGTTCTTCGTGTTCCAATGATTTTTTCTTCAGAATACCCAGAGGTCTAGGGGTTTCAGAAATGGATATGTCAGGACATGGTCGTTCTTCGGAAAAGCTCTTTTTCTTTAAAATTGGTCTCACACTTTCCTTATCATCTTCGATTATTTCGGCGCCGCCAGCGGCTGCTAATAAAACTGCTTGAGCAATAGAAACGTGAGACGAAGTTGTGCTACTACTGGAGCTGGAATTGGATTTACGTTTCAAAATTCCATGTGGCTCAGGAGACCCATGGGACAGGTCATCATTAACGTGTTCTTCTTCCCTGCTCATTTTTCTTTTTAATATTCCTTGTATTTGACCATCTGGTGACCTATTTCTTATAATATCTTCAAGGGATGACCTCCGATTCTTAAGAATCGGTTTGTTTGTATCGAGTGAACCGTCTTCGGCGAATGATACTTCAGGACTGCAAGATCTTCTCCTTGCAACCTGTGATTCGTCCAAGCTGCGTCGCTTCTTAAGGATTCCTTGACGTTGTCGGTTGTCAGGGCGACAGTGACGAGGTTCAATCACGCTTAACGAAAATGTGACAGGCGGTGAAGCAATAGTATGGTTAGAGGCGTTGTTTATTGCACTTTCCTCATTAATCGATTTTCTTTTTAAAATTGACACGGGTGTATGACTACAAATGGTCGACGTTGCATCAAGACGGCGGATTTGACTAGAAGTATCATTATTGAGATCAGAAAACATTGCACTTTGTTTTTCAAAGTCGATCAGCCTCTGTGCTGCCGTGTCTATATCCCTCAATCTTTCAGTTACTCCCCTGTTTTGCAATGGTTGGCTAGAGTTAGCAAAAGTGAAAGCATGACCATTACTCTTTTGTTCTGAAGTCGATTTAAATAATGTGTCAAAACGTGGCTCAGTCGAGTCTATATTAGTTTTATTACTATTTAAGTTATTCGATAATTTGTTAACCCTATCTAAAGTTTGTTTCGTCAACGCAGCTAAGCTATCCATCTCCTGCGATAGTCTAGAGCTACCCGTGTGTGGTCTGACAGTTTCGTGTAGAGTAGACATTTTCGGAGTATTTTTGCAATTTTCTAGGCTACCTACATTCGTCTCAATCTTGGAAACATGTAAATTGTCAATTAATATATTTTTATTAGGCAATGCGTTTCTAACAACATTCTTGTCTCCAGAAGATTTATTATCTAAACTAGTCAGTCTTTTCTTTGAATTATGATATTTTTCACTAACACTTTCATATTCTTTTTGAGCTCGTTGTCTTCTATCGTTACGATAACTTTCGGTATCACTTTTTGCTTTCTCCGGGCTTTTGCTTGAAGACTTACGCCTAGGCGGTTCTACTCTCGATTTATTCTCGGGTTTAGACGTCTTGTCTTTTTTCGGTTCCTGTTTTACAGGTGATATGGATGTTCGTGACTGTTTTTCAACAGATTTTTTAGAGAGAGGTATACAACTAGGCTTAGTAATAGTTTCAGAACTTCGTCTTCTCTCGGCAGTTTTTTGAGTCGATGTGGTAGGAGGGGAACATTTTGGGGGAGAGTTCTTGATTCCGTAAGATAGATTAAAATTAGATTTAGGAGATATTTTGGAAGACGGCAGTGAGTTCTCAGTCTTGGAGTGCGGTGCTTCAAGGGATCTTCGATTTTTCGTTTTCGCGACAGTACCTGAAACAAACATAGAGCTGTAGTTATGATAAGGTTACATAAAAAATAGTTGGTTGAACGGAAGAGGTCATTATTGAACTAAGTACACGTGCGCATTGTTCAACGCAAGTTCATTGACAGCTGCGCAAACGCCGATAGCCGTGACGTTTCGCGTGATATGGTGACCTGAGCCATTGTTACAAACGCAATGCCCGTTGCATTGTGTAATACACGTGTGTGGCAAATACTGGGACGGTAAAGCTATGAACGTAAATTGCTTCCGCTTCTAATACTCACAATCAAGAGTGGAAACGAATTGAGTGCCGATTATTATATCGAGATATAAATGATTCATAAATATAAGGAATAATACATAATATAATATAAGGATTCTTCAGACGTAAATTCTAAGCAGAGTTAAGCACTTAACGTACCTACCTAGCATATAATAACTCTATTTTATTCCAGGATGTTGTTAAACAGCTGTAATAAAATCTGATTATTTAGTTTCTTTTTTGTGTGCCTGTTAACGCACACGAACGTGTAAACTTGATGAACCTTAATGTATAAACGCGTGTCTGTATGTAGGTACTATAACGTTTCAAGATCTATCCAATCACGTGCGAATTGTCGAAGGCTACTGTGGTCTAAGTGGTTTTCAACCGCAACCGTTGTATTCCGTACGATAACATGTTTTCTATTACGGACATTAAGGTATCGGATAGCAGTCGAATGCACTTGACATTAATTGCAGCATGAATCTAAATCGCTGATTTTTAATTCAAATTCAATCAAACATTCTACCAATTCGTACAAAGCGCTTATCTCAGTCTACTTTGCGATGTAGCTTTTGTAATTTTGATCTTATCTGGCTTATAAGTTCGCGGTTAATATAATAATGAAAGCATTAGATATTAACGTTCATTATCAGACGCGACTGATCAAAAAGTTGCTTATTCTACAAAAACAATGTTCTAAATAGCAATATAAAATTACTTTCTTATTACTATAGCACCAACGAAACGGCAGAAACACTTAACGCGTTCGTGTTTCATACATTACGTGACATTGAAAAAATGTCGCAGGGCAATTATCGGCAACTGTGTCCCGGTATTTAAAATAACTTTGGGTGAATGTTTACCGGCAACTATTCTTTTAAATAATTCCTGGCATAGGGTCACGCGAGTTGTCCTACTTTCCGCCCCAATTCACCTAGTTGTGACGTCACCAGCCTCGATGTGGGGTTGAAGTGAACCTAATTTTCTAGGTATTTTGCTAACTAGTTTCAAATGACTCAGCTATTAACCTATGCCAGTCAAGTTGCGGTCGCGGTAGAAAAAAAGGTTAACTTTTGCGCTCGCTTCTGAGAACGATAAAATGAAATTTTAGTTCGGTATTGTCCAGTCGAGTTCATTTTGTGTAGGTACAGTTTAGTACTTAATCTATTTAATGTCATGTTTAATAATAATATAAAAGAATAGGGTATTTGCCTAGTTTGTGAAAAGTACTTATACTTAATTAGTGATCCATTTTATGATAGTAAAAAAAAACTCGCACGGATATTAACCCGATAACAATAATAAAACAATAAATAAATAATTGCCTTAACTCTTTACAGCCAAAACGACATCTTTCTGTATAATCTGTGTTATGACGTCATATTACACTTGTCAAATGTCATTCAACCCAACGGACAATTTAAAACTTCAAAAAGTGGGGTTATATTTGTGTTTGTTTACCTACTATGTATGCTATCCATTCAATGCAGTATTGTAAATTATGATATGATACATCAATATGAGTTTAAAATAAAGTATTGTATAGTGCCTAGCACAATGTACTTTTGTGAGGATCATTTTGATGTAAGTAGGTACTACATTACATACTGTTTAACAAAGTAGTTAACAACATTACATATTGTTTAACAACGGTTCAAAGTTTGACAAATTGACACTGTCTGCTTTGGTAAATGTGTTCACCAAAGACGCCATAGCTGGATCTTTGTTTATTGCAATGTATTTGCTAACGGCTAACCCAGTAGGTATGAGATAATGTAAGTTTTTTCGCCACTAGACTCAAGTTCAAATCTTTGTTTACAGTAAACGCAGACAGAATGAATCTTGTCATGTCACAGTTGTCACCACAGATTATAGGATATGTCTAAAGCACAGATTATAAGAGTTGTCACTGTCTCGAGTTGATGACACAGATAGTATGATAAAAAAAATATTAAGTAAGATGACGTCACGCAATCTCATTGGTGTTTCAATATAGATTAAAAATCTTTATTTTATTATAAGATATATACTAAAATAACGACTTTATTAAATTAAATAAAAACTATAATCATAATCCTCGACATTAAAACTAGCTATATGCAAAGCATCTTTGTTTATTATAACCACAGGCAAGTACCCTATTGTCACAGCGATTAAAGTGACAAGTAACTAAAATGTACATTATTTATGAACTCGACTGAACTACCTATACTATCATTTTTTACACTTTTGAATTAAAACACAAAGGTGCTTTTTCAACATCTATCTATAACGCTACTTCACGAGTACGTTACCTACAGTCAAGTAATTAAACTTGTCACCCATCTTAGTTCCAAAGTCAATCTGACATTCTACAGCAATAAGATTGAATTTCCTATAAACTACAAATGACTTGCCATCTCTAATGACAATGACTTCTTCAAACAGATTTTCTTTGAAATGGGTAGCAAATTTAAGTCCGTGACCGTACTAGTGAAATGATCATTTTGACTCTATCAAAATATTTAAAGCAGTAAGAACTCTTCTACATAAACGCACGAACGGAAATATTAAATTTCGTTGGTAAAGTGGTCGTCAGAGGCTCTATTCTATTTGGGCTAAATCGAATTGTTTTTCACTTGATATGGGATTGTCAAGGAAGTGATAAGTCTTACTTTACTAGACAGTAATGGCGGCAAAGTTAAAAGCATTATGATAATAATACGTGTAAGTGGACACAAAATAAAATAGGGGGCCTATTTTATTCGCTTCGTAAATAGATAGTGTATCATGTAGGTTCATTACCAGAGCTCGGAATAGGTAGTGCCTATTTACCTAAACTTCGCGGGAGGACGTAAGTAGGAGTGTTTATAACCACCAAAAATAATTGTTTATTTTTATTGAATGCGGGATTTCCCGGGATTTACTGTATTACTATAAAGGCATAATACATTTAACTACACTTCTAAATCTTTTTATATTGCATATTATTTATTTATTTCAGTCATAAAACATATAATATACTTAGATCAAATTGAATCAAAGAGCCCTTGAAATTTGATCTTTTTTAGTTGATTTCGGACTCCCTTTGACAGATTGTTATTTCAAGATAAATAAATAAATAGTATGCAATATAACAACTTTATAAGTAAAGTTAAAGTATTAAGCCTTTAGACTACCTAATACAGTAAATCCCGGGAACACCCGCATTCAATAAAAAATAATGGTGGTTGTAACCATTCTCAGTACGTCCTCCCGCGAAGTTTAGGTAAATAGGCATGCTGCCTATCGCGAGCTCTGCTCGTAACATAACGTACGAAAAGCCGATTATATATTCATTGTTTATAATCGGTAGGTAAATAGGGCAACTTCATTTTCCACTTCCGCTTCTTTCATGGGTAATAGTTATTTCAATATAGCACAATCATGGAGTGCGCTTGTAACAATAAAGAATGTATAATAGCAGTTTCCAAACTAAACCATTTACAGGTAGGGGATCAAAACATGACTCTAGATCCGTCTGAACAATGCGATGTTATCAAACCAACGCATGTTTCATCAATAGCATATTCAGACAACAAATTTTGTAATGCTTACCATATCCATCAAAACTGTGACTATTGTGTTTGCAACAAAAACACAAAACTATTATGCATAACAGAAATACTCGTATTAGAAAAATCAACATCAACAATAGTTATGCACGCGTCTAAAAAGATAAAAACCTTAAGCTCGCTTTCCCTCAATGTTAGGTACTAATAGATTTGAATGGCAGCCATTTAATAATGGTGATGAACCCTTCACAAGAAAATGATGGTAAAGTATTTGCCGACGTAATTTCAACTCCACTTACTTTAAGAGAAATCCAGTTAATGATTGAAACTCTTTCTAATGTTAAGTAAACTAACATCCTGTTTAAACAGTGTGAATGGAGTTGGAGCTCTCGTGAATATAACACCAGCATCATTTGACTGGGGTAATGGTTAACATTATTCAGTTAAAAGCCTCCTGTCTGCGGCAATGTTACTGTTTCGAAGACTTCAAAAGTGAAGTTGTCTCACATAGTAAGGGGTATTATCATTAAGGTTGAATTACGCTTGTCAAGTTTTATGTTCGTACTCGGAAAGTTTTTATATTGTACTTGATGGCGCGAATGTAATGCGTAGATAATGGAAGATGTCTGCAGACAAAGGAACTTTGATATTGTTGAAATGGTTAAGTAATTGAGCACTGTGTTTTCGTAAGTCCTATCCATTTTTATAGCTTTTGTAACCATTAAAATACTAGAAACATTGGTTTATAAACATAATATAAGGAATTTATTGAACAAGCTTTTATAGTAAATAACGAACCATAATAGCATTGTTGTACGGTAAACGTTATATACACACTTGAAGAGTTTCTCCATTTAATAAATTTTCATCATATTGTATAGAATTTAACGTCAACCCCAATGCAAAGGTTTCCTCGAAACAACACAAATCTAAAATAAGCAAGTACAGCAGTTTTCTAGATTCTCCATAATCGTCTGTTGCAGATAAACAACAGACCAGACCAGTGCATATAGATCACAATAAACGTGTCTGGTTAGCACTTTAATGTGCAACAATGTCATCGCCCCAGACTGGCGGAATGGCGAACAAACAGGGGTGCGGTCCGCACCAATGAACTGTGCGGGCGTCATTCGTATTTACAGAGGTCCGCCAAAAATCCACAGCAAATTTGAATTCATCATACACATTTATTTATTCAATTCATTGTAAGTCAAAGACGCAAGATCTTTGTTTGTTGCGTACGAATAAAAAGGAAACAAGTACCAACAATATCAGAAGAAAAAGAAGCAACTTATGATGATTATGATGCTGTCAGTCGTCGTACATAAGAAAGATAAATCAAGAGCTAGCTTAAAATAAAAAGATAGCAAATTGGAACCATTTGTATTCATGAATGCAATTTGTTGTACAATTTCTCCAAGTACAATTAACGTAAACAGAAGCCAGTTAGTAACATTAATAAGAAACTATCTGGGCCTCTATTCAACATGGAAAGACAATATTGCTTTTGACGTATTATCCTATCGTCAATGTTACGATAGCTCTTACTTACTTGACCGTAATAACCAATTAATGGCAGACGAGTTTAAAACAATACGATGAGCCCCAGAGCTATTGCTTGTATAAGGTATTTTCAATAAAATGGAAACGCATGCAACTATCATGAATAGGGAAAGTTTAAAAATGGTAGCAGTTCATTATTTGCCATAACTACTAAGATTAAAAAAGTTCATCATAGAGAATTCGAATAGATTTGGTCAGACTGCACGAATTTCTAGTGAGCGAAATGCTGAATACAAGGAATGTGCCCGTCTAGACGAAGGTATTGTATTAGACAGAACTCGTTAGCCACGGTACTCAATTCTCTAAGGAGGCATCATATTCGGTCCAACTGCTTTCAACACAGGGCGTAACAACACCAAGACGTCATTAAACCGATTTATGAATAATGCAAATGCATGAAAATACACATCTACACTCAAAAGAAACAATATTTTAAAAAGATTAACTATCGTGTTTAAAATATGTTGATGTAATAAATAACTTATAGGTTATCGACAATGGGATAAAGTTTATCAGAGTGCAAAGCCTTGGCTGAAATCCAGATCTCCAAAACGGCTGATACAGCTAAGCAGAAAAACATTCTGCTAGCAAACAATTTCTCCGACTGATTCATTCTGAAATCGCAGTTAAAGTTGTTTTAGTTTTTTTATGTTGGTGATGACAACAAAATAAGTAACCAGCGTTTTTCGCGTCTAGCCGGATGAAATGTTGGCCTCGGAGGTTCGGGGTCGCGAGTTCGTAGCCCGTTCCCATGGCCGATAACCTCTGCGTAATTTAGCAAAACGCTGTCACCTTAATCGCTTTAAGCCTCATTTCATTAAGTCGCGGATGACTGCTTACTCCATTGATTTGGCCACTTTACGATCCGAGAACTCGGCATAGATTAAGCCGCTGTCTATAAATGAAGTTTGTTGAATTCAAATAGCGATTATTCTATTGAAAATTGGCAGTCAGACGATGAATTTGGAGTACTCGGAACACTTAATTCTTTTAATAAGTTGAGGAACTCTGCGCCAAACTCAAATAAGGACTTATAAAGTTACATATCATGACAAGTCTAAAAGCCTTCCGGATGAAATAAGTTATGCGTATAAAGCATTATTTCATAAACAGGCGCCGCCGCGGTTGGGCTCAGTAACACAACGGGAGGAATGGACTTATAATAATTTCAACTATGTGTTTACTTCATGTGTATATTGTTTTCAAAAGAAAACATGGCATTTTGACCATGATAAAACTTCCAACGATAGAAAAAAACTTTGCACCACTTTTACCTGACAGTCTAGTGCCTTAATTTTGAGCGTTTGTGCGAACCGAATGAAGTAAAATCGAAGGACGAAAAGCTCGTCAAGTAACAAAAGTAAGATTGATAACCGAACACCTTTATTGAAATATAACTTTGCGAAGTTCCCATTATTATCAACACTACACTACGTAGGTGTCATTTATCAAAGTCACGTCTAAGTTATCCCGGCCCACGGCTTTTGTTTGTGACAAATACTTAATTTTACGCACCAACGCCTCCGTCGACTCTCTTATTAAAAAAGACGTTTCTGGTCAACTTGTCTGTCTCAATAAGATTCCGCCCGAGATGATACGCGTGGGCGTCCAGTTTAATTCACCCTTGAGATACTCGTAAAGGAGAGGGTTTACCATTTGGAAGCATCGCATGTGTTACACGTTGTTTGCTAGAATAATTTCGCCATACACCCACAACACGCAGCCTTTTTTCTAATGTCAGTAAGCAAGATTTCCCAAGGGGCCTCAACTTTCGACGTAACCTCGTGTTGCGGTATATGGGAGTCAATATTTATGAAAGCATTACGGCTGATTGACTGAAGAGTCACACTAAAAGTCTTTAGCGAATTCGCATCACAAAGTACCGTTAATTTCTACGAAGTTCATGATTCAGTAAACATCATGATGAGTTGGGCCGTTTGGTAATACCAAACTCACCACACTAATATTATAAACGGGAAAGTTTGAGTGTTGGTCAGTTAGTATGTTTGTTCCTCCTTCACACTGTAACCCTGTATTAGAACATAGGCTACCTACATTTTATTCCGTAAAATCAGTATTACGGTTGAATGGCGAATTACTAATTCTACGTGGACGAAGTCGCGGGCAAAAGCTTGTTCATAAAGTTAATATACTTTATTAAACTACAGTATTAATTACACCGAAACGTTTCAATAATTTTGCACAAAGACTTTGTTCCAATAAACGAAACACGACACTAAAAAGTTATTCATGGACTTCCGAGAACAATCTCCCGTCACAAAGAATGCATTTTAAATTTTAATACCTCAATTTTTACTTTATGTCGAGTTTTCTTCAAGGAACTGTTATACGTAGCAAGGAGTAATATAGTCTGGTATGTTAGTGGGACACGGCAAACAAAATATCGAGCTGAGCAAACAAGTGGGAACATTGAGTTGCTTAAAGAAAGCACCACACGCGAACTCGAGTTACGCAAGCATGCTCCATGGCAGATGTTATCTTCATTGAAGTGGTTTTTATGAAAATTGATAACTTTGGAAACATTTAATAGCGCATACGTAACACATCAAAGGCATGTAATAGGGAAATGGTTTGTTCTATAAACATTTTCATTCAATTTGCAATACGATGTGGGACAGTCAATTTAAACACTCGAGAGCAATGAAAACGGGTCATTTTCTATACAAATTCTATACAAAGTGACCTGTTTTCATTGCTATTGGCTATATAAAAAAATGCCTTTTCTAGGGTATCCAGATTACATCATCACAAAATTATCATTGAAAGCAGTGACTGTACCAATTACGGCGTTTTGAAATTGCATATAGGATCACATTCAGGGCCTCTATTCCCGACCGTAAAAAACATATCGTCTTTGACCTGTTATGGTATTGTTTTACGTCATCCGCCATTACTGTCAAGTAAATAAGACGATAAAACGGTGACAATACGATAACAGATCAAAAACGATATCGTTTTTACCGTGTTGAATAGAGGCGCAAAACAGTTTTATGAAGAAAGGAATGATTTTTGAAATTTTGGTAGACATGCTCATCTGGTTCTTATGTACCGCGAAATAAAAAATGCAATACCAACACATACTGCGTACTGGAAAATATTTTCTCGTGTATGGAATAGCAAAGAGGAATATAAAAATAACATGATGTTTACTACGAGTGTAATGCGTAGCGTTAGGAAACCCTGATTGGGAGTAGGTACGAGATATGAATTTCAGAAAAGGGCATTGTGAACGTAGTATTATAACAAGTGGTAGTAGGACCTTGTGCAGGGTCCGTCCGGATCGCTACCACCATCTTATCCATTAACGCACCGCCAAGCAGCAGTGTTCGCATTGCTGTGTTCCGGTGTGGGGATAAGACAACCATTGACATTACTAGCATAGAGGCATTCCATCTCATTTTTCAGGGTTGGCAACGCATTTGAAGTCTTAGATTGCCGTTTGAGATTGTAGTCTTGAGATTTAAAATGTCTATGGGTCTCAGATCCCATTTACCATCAGGTGGCCTGAGTGCTCGCGTGCGTTCTCATTGCCCTAAAAAAAACAACGTTCATGAATACGTTGTTTTTACTCCTTCACGCTGCGGCGGCTGGACGGACTTGGATAAAATTTGAAATAGATATACCTAGTGTATATACCCTGAATTAAAACATAGGCTAACATTCATGCCGAAAAAAAAAATATCCCGGGGGAATAACGATATTCGAAATATACGCGGACGAGTCGCGGGCAGAAGCTAGTATCATATAATTATTGTTTATGGCGATGTGCTCTAAAAAACATTCGCAAGTATTTGAGCAGTGATGCCTTTGCTTATCAAAGAAACGAACGTATTGAAATTCTATAAGAATAACTTAAACGCTTCTTATAATCTAATTTATTCCAATAATTTCAAAACAAACTTCCAAGAAACTAGCGAATAATTGGATTAAATGTGGAATTTAAATAAGTTTTAATATTACTGAAGCATGAACAGAAGTAACGAAATATGATTATTACGAATAACGCATAACCTGGAATCTCTAATGGACAATATCCACAGTTTCATTACAACACACAATACAGTGTGTGGCCCAAAACGGGGGATAATATTAAAAACAGGGGCTCTATAGATCACCGGTAATTACATTATAATGGTCTTACCTAATTAAAATCAAAACTTAACTTTCAGTTTTTTTCTAACAAACTTAATCGGAAATTCAATGTAATGCAAACACCGCTAAATCTACCGCGTGCTGTCAATGGCACCCTGTACTCAGACATACCGCGTACCAAGTGACCAAGCGACGGTATCGCGACGGGAAAATACATTACCTACGATTTTTAACTTTGTAGGCTGTTTTCTCCAAAATTATAGACTTTGTAATATTAGATTCTTGTGATAGTTAATTGAAATGTTCTAAAGAATCCCCATTTAATTTTTTCGCCCCGGTTTTGGGCCACACACTGTATATAAAAAATATAAATATATTGCATAATCTGGGTAACTGGGAATTTAGAGGGAACAGAAGTATTCAGAAGTCATTACAATTTAATGCGATTACCAATTCATCTGCCTAGAAGTAAATTACGAGTTTCAGATGCAGCACTCTGCTAAGTTGACAACGGCGTGAATTCTAAGAAGCGCTGAGCTGTTTCTTATGTTAACTTCTTAATACACGATGTACACTCTAAATATGTTATCATCAGGTCTCGACTTGAGAGCTAAAATGTAGTGTTTTTCATTTGCTTCATAAGTAAAGTAATTGTTCTTTCTTGTTTAACAGCTCAAAGTTTTTAAGACAAAGGATTCTCTAACTTTGAAGTGAGAGTAGAACGTCAGTTTGGTCTGAAAAGTTTTCTTGGATTGATACAAAACTTTTCACTAATCTCCGGAACGCCGTTAAAGAAAAATCAAATCTAAACTAAGCCCCTTACACCTTCTTTTTCAAGAGTACGTATACAAAACTTTTGTAGAGTAAAATTCTTTATAATTTAAAAACTTTGATCAGAATTCTTTTGATCATAAAATGTCAAAATGAATCTTTCACACAATAAGTTATTCCCTTTTATTTTAACTGCCAAAAACGTAATTCTGAAGAAATTGACATTCATTTGAAATCAAACAATGACATTAACTTTCAATTTCGAGGCGGCAATATCGAATGTTTTCAGACGTGTACAGCTAGGATAGTAATTTAATTTCCGTAGCAACGATTTCACAGAAGCCGCAAAATGAAAAAGGTAATTATATCTATTGTTTAACTAATATCTTATTGTTCTTGTACAACATCGCACAGTAAAGAGCTGTACTCAAAACTTATCACCATTGTTATTGTTAATCGTTCATAAAATAAGTTCATAAAAGTGTTCATGTTCCACAAATTGAATTACTTCCAGCACAGTAGTAATTCCCAAAAGCCCAACAGTCCCTGATCCCTTTTTAGTTTTGTTTCCAGACATTCATATCATGTCTTATACATTCGTATGATAATTTATTAAACCCGGCTTTACCACACCGATATTATCCCACTTTATTACCTTTCACATTACAGGCAGTTTTAAATCAAGTAAATGACGTGCTGGGGATCTATTCAAGTCGGTAAAACCATAATGCTTTTGACATGTTATCCTGTTAAAAACGTTATGATAACGCTTATTTACTTGACAGTAATGAGTCGAGTTAAAAACAATACTATAACATATAAAAAGCAATATTGTTTTACCGAGTAGAATAGAGGCACTGCAGAGAATGTTTTGTTTTAGTTAAAATGTTTGTTCATTTTCTTCGTTTGAATTTGGAAAGATCCCTTCCGCCTAATATTTTAGCGTGCGATAAAAACAAGCTTATGACATCGTTTCTCATATACGAAAGCTTTAGTGGTGTAATAGCTTTTATATACTTTGTTATAAGGATCGTATTATGTCGCTTAGTGTATGTTGCCCTAGTTGCGGCTAGCTGTTCGTAATTAGGAAACGGTTGGCAAACACACATTGTTCAATTGGCATGCGCTGCTTAAATCCGCATGGTGCATGCCAGAATGTCAAGCCATAAAGCAAGACTGATTAATTGGTGCTCCGTGTTTTCACTTTGTGAGTGAATACTGCTAAATCATTTAGCATTTAAGTGTAAATACAACGTAAGTCAAAGACAGGTTTATGAATGTGAAAAGAGGAAACGTTAGTTAGTTAAGTACCGTTCTTCATGTTAGTAACAAAGACGTAGAGTTTTGAATCATTCAAAACATACAATGTATTTTTAGAATTTATAAAAGTAATTTCTAAGCAGCTGGCAGTCTGGCAGGCATTGCCGTTTGCTGCGCATTATGATTTAATGCTAAAAGGAGAAAGTATTAGCAAACAGGAAATAGAACAGAGGATCTAACTTCGAGATTTGGAATACGTTGAGTTGAGTGAAAAGTCAGATCCAAAATATTTCAATATAAAATTAGCAAACTTACTTGTAACATTTCGATTTCAGAAAGTTAGCTGAAGGTTGTTATAGATGTTGGCGCATTTACTGTTTCCGACATCATATCGGTAAGAGATAGCGATAAAATGCGTGAGCATATCATGACACATACAGTTACCTACATAATGGCTATCGAGATATTGGCCACAAATCTAAACCACTTTACCGGGGAGAAAATAGATTTACGTATCTACCGATGTTTTTGATAAGTCCCTATTGATAACAACATACGTCACGCACAGGCAACGGGTACAAAACCTACTTGAAAGGTTGTTAGGGGCTTTGCTCCACAACAGTGAATTGGCATGTTCAGAATTAAATTCCGATCAGAGATTATAATAGGGATAGTATTAATAGGCAAGAATACATTGAGCAATAAATTTGAATGCGAATCTGAATCTAGAGGAACTTAAATTTGTAATTTAAAATATATCACCCAAAAAGGATAGAATATATTTATATTATGTACAATACAAGAATATGTTTTCATGTTAATTCTCCAGTTGGACAAAAAGGCCTAAACAATGGAATAATTTACACAGAAGAACCTGAAATAACACAGAATATACTTTTAGAAATGAAACAATGGGAAATTCCAGAGCAACAAAGGTTGCAACTAGTACATACTACGCAGTCGATCTCACAAGCAAAAGCTATGATAAATCTTTAAGTTTGTGAGGAAGTCTTTCAATCAAACATATACGGCAGAATGGATTTGGATTAAACTTTGCTGTGTGAAATGTTGACAGTTCCGGTACCGGCGGAAATATCGTTTAAAGAGCACAATGCGGACAAAGCATCGCGGGCAAATAATAATGAACATTGAATAATATATAGCCGAGAATTAAAACGCTGAGTCAACACACATATGATATATTAAGCTTGATGTATCAACGCTCAGTGAACTTTTTCAGTGACAGCCCCAACATGTACATAGGTATTAATGTTTTACAACAATTAACAACTCTCGCATGTCACACTCGTGCCCATTAACACTTTATAGAACATTAAAAACCCAAACGGTAGTCTTAACTCTTAATCCAGGGTCCATTCACGAATGGTCAATGTCACGCAAAATGGATGATTGTATACGCACTGCTAGATCAAAACTGTATCAACTCAAAATCCTTGCTAGTTTTGTTTCAAGTTCATAGGATTTGTAATAAAGTTGATTTTATAAAACAATTGTATTTTGAGTTACTCCTGTTTTGATCTAGCAGTGCGAATATTTTATCCAAAATAACGAGACGGGGATTATGGAAAATGAAGAATAATAGTAATTTATACAGATTGCATATGCAAACCCTCTTATTCATAAACGCGCATTAACTAAAGTGTACTTGAAATATGCTCTGTCCTTACAACATTTAAATTTGACAGAAAGGGACAAAGAATACTTCAACTTAAATAGGTTTAGGTATTGCGCAGGAATAATGGGGAAATTGTTTAAAGCCGATATAAAACTGTCGGAGTATCAACTTTCATGACATATTATTCAAAATAATACCTACTTACAACTCAGACCATCGGTGAACAATACGGAACACTGCAAGGAAAACTTAAAAGAAAATTGAATATTAATGCCGTCTTCAAAACCGTTGTGAAAGAACGTGAACAATTAACTTAGTCAAGTAAATTCTAAAGGATTTCAATAGAAGCTGAAAGGAAAAAAAGCGACGAAGCTGAGCTTATGTACTAAGCTTCAGCTAAACTTAATGAAACCTTTTCTATCTATTCTTATAGGTCGTTTACTTAAATTTACAGTGTATTCGGAATTTGATAAAATAACTTCAAAAGCTAAAGACGTCATGGACCAAAGCGATACAAAATCGATGGAATTGTCTGTTCTATTTAGGATCTCTTCGTTTATAATGCATACAATTCTCACATTCCCCGCTGCACGGGTTTAGGACACGTTCTGTTGACTGCGTCAACTCAATTGGATATAAATAACCATATCTTTCACGCTTTATTTGAAAAGAAAAAATAGACAGCGTTACCACAAACAACCCTTTGATTTCAGGTAGCTGCGAGAAATAGGTACCCATGTTTGGAATGTTCTTAAAATCTTTATAACCTTAAAGGTGATCGGTGTGGAGTAACGATGCGAATACGAATTTAATCGAGTTTTTTTTTTCATGGCGCAATTGGATGAAATTGCAATACTTGATTGAAAAATAACATTTGGGAAGCTTTACCTTTAACATATTTTCACTGTTGTTTTACCTGATAGCAGTTGAATGACAACCTTTTATTGGAATGTATTTTATCATCATTTATCTGACGTGTTTCTATGACATCAGTTTCGTACATCGTCGACATTGTTGTTTTTGTTGGTTTGTTATTTTCGTTTGAATGAAGACTCAGGCGATATTTTATGAAACTACAACAATACTTCTACTACAACTAAATAGTAGAATAATAGTAGAATATAATCTAAAAAATTCAGGTTCAGGAAAGGTAAAATATATTCAGTATTTACGAACATTATTAATCGGACGCGATCTTTACATATGGCTGAATCCCGTGTATTCTGCTTTACCAGTTTATTGCTTTTGTGATTTTAACTATCTTTGAATTAATCTGCCATAATTTCGAATTTTCAAGAGTTGTTCCACGATCTAATACAAAACTCTAGAGGCCTACATTATTGTTATCATGTTCATTGTTAACCTTGACTTTTTTATCTCGTCGACTCTTATAAGTTGCGTAAATGTTTTTCACCCGGTCGTTTTTCATAATTAGTCTCCATTAAACTTGGTTAACGTGGTTAACGGTAAAAACCATTTTCATAGGTAGGCCAACCTAATCAAATTATAAATCTTGCGAGTAGTGTAAGCGCAAAACTTTGATTGTGGCGAGAAAATAACACGATGAGGGGGACTTGTAAGTAATCAACTAATCACTTTAAATAAACTCATTACTAAATGAGAATCTTTTTATTTATATAGAATGACCGCTATGTCCAAACACGAGTAATACATCAATATTGACACTGCCGACTAGCTACTGTCCATTACGCAGCACCTTCTATAAAAAGGGTTAAATTAAATACACATTAAAGACGTATGAAATTACATAGTTAATGGTAGGCGTCATGCCGTCTGTGTTTACATAAAAGCAATTAGAATGATTACGAAATTATACCTTTGTCTCGCCAGACGTGTGCAATTACAAGTTATAACCAAGTCACGACTTCTTTAGTTGACTCTAAGAAAAGATATGGTGTAACTTAAAATGCCTAAGCCCCACACATAAGTAATCACATTCCCACGTGTTAACTTAAAGTCTGTTTTGCTAAGTTTCACAGCTCATTTGTATAAACAAACTCACCTTTAATCAGTATCACAACTCATCGCAAATGTTGGATTCAACCAAACTTCCTTTGTGCACTTTTGATTCAACGTTTTAGAGAGACACGCGATTTCCGTGAACTAAAAATATTCGTTCCTCATTTAGAGATATGGGGTCGCGTGGTGAGCCGAGGACGAAAGGGCGTGCGTCTGCCGCCAGCGCCGCCAAACGACTGACGCGCCGAAGAGTGCAGCGGTATCAGGCAGCAAACGGACGCATAACTGGCGTAAGTTCGAGTGTTTGTTTAATAACATGCTAAATGATAACAAGCGAAGCAACGGTGACAAGAAACTTAACACTGGCGAACGGTTCGGGCTTGCGCGGAACATACGCGTTACGCTATCTGATATTGCATTATGTCACAGATCTATTGTATTGTGTGACCTGTCCTCAATTACAAAAGTTAATTAATTAGATAATAGGGTTAATGATCTGTTTAATAAACATGAAATGTACTTATACAGTTGAATTTATTTATTTGTCTATATTAGAAGCGGTTAGGTAGATAGGTACACTGGAAAAGGCATGGTATTGTGGAAGAATATAATGAAAAGTAAAGCCGGTATACGAGGGCTAATAGGATGGTTATAAAAGAAATTTGTAACCCTACCCAAGGGCGCTCTGTAGAAGGCTATAAGAACAGTATTAGTATTACCGACATTTCCGCAGAAACATAATAAATAAAATCCGTTCGTATCTCCGAAGCAGTGCGATGTGCTCTACTAGTTAACGATAATGGAGAACTTAAATTTACAAAGATGGAGCGGTAATTAGCGTTAAAATCAGGTAACACTTATCTTTTGTTCGAGCCGATACCTGCTGTGATTCATAAGAGCCAAAAATACCCAAACTTCGCCGAAAGAGGCTGTTTACTGGTGTTAATCACACTTTACTTTAAAGGGCTCGTTCGGCTGATTGGTGAATAAAATCGTGTATAGATCACCAATGTATTTATGAACGCATAAGTAGAGACTTGTTCTTGACGCATTGCTCGGATATTTTTATGTCCGAGCCACTGGCCAAGTTTACTTTTTTTTCAAGATTCCCCATGCTGTAATCACCGGTGATGTCAGCCCCACTGTCATCTAAATTCACCGACATTCTGCTAAGGTATGTAAGTACGATGTATTTTTAATTACCACCGAGAAATAGTGTTAGGTGCTGCTGCAAGTCAATTTGCGTCAGTATCGAATTAACCTATATGTGTATTTATCACGCACTTTCAAAACAGAATGTTAATTTACAGTTTTTTTTACGGGTGGTCGCTACATTTTATAAGTTAAATAGGTAGGTACTATAAATTCTAAGCTAATTTCCTTCCCTACTACTTCACTTGGCCAGAATTATTACTATATCTCGACAAAATAGCAACAGTAACCATAATCTGACCTTTAAATTAAATAAAAACCTTTTAAACCACTTAAGAAGCTGTCTACAATCATGATAAATGTCCCTATAACTTAGTTCTTCAGTATCTATCGTAAAAAGTAATTAATATAGAGAGAAAATTTTAATTCTTGCTATTTTTCTTCGAATAAAATCAGCTGCAATTGTAAGAAACTACCGTTTGCCTGAGATTCTTTCTACACGCCTCGTTTATCGTTATTTCCACGTAAATCGTCAAATATTCCGTGATAATTTATTACCCTATATGCATTATAAAAATGATAACTAAGGAAATCCAGGGAATTCACTACCTATGTGCAAAATTTCATTAAAATCTGTAATAAAAGACAAGCACCCTCAAAAGCTTAATTAACTACGCAGGAACAATTTTCTTTTCAGTGCAGAATAAAGCCATTTACCGTTTTTGCCCTAGATTGAACGGTAACCCTATCCCTGCAGGGCGCTCGGGTGCACCGCAATAACAGGCTGCACCCGACCGTGCAGTCTGGGGACTAGCACTGGATTACTTTTACGAGCTCTGTTGGATACAGTAATTAAATAATAAAGGAGACCTTATTTACACCTGTCGAGGACAGCGGGTATGATAAAATCCTTAATAAGGATACTTGACAAGATGCAGTACTTACGAGTACATATCATTAACGTCAAAATACGAATGGAAAAAATGAGCACGAAAATAAAGGGATTGGGAGAAAAGTGATTTAAATAAAATATACCTAAAATATGAAGGGTTAAAATAGGTAAGGTTATTTTTGGAAATTTTATCTGTACTTATCCTCTTTTATAGGCAAAACATATAACAATAAACTTTAACGATATCACTTTTATTAAGAACGAAAATGAGACAGGCGTTACGAGTATGCATAACCTGCGGCAAAACTAAGTACACATTACTTGACGTGGCTTAACCTGAGTCTTTTATCAACGCTCAAAAAAACAGGTATCCCCTTGAAATATCGACAAACGTTTCATCGAGTGAGTCATTTCACCGAATTTCATTTCGTCGAAAGCTCATTTCTGCTGAAACGTTATAGTTTTCAGGTTATCTAAACCATTCGTTACGTTAGGTTAGACTTGAGACCACAAAAAAAATAAAGCACCTGCACGTTGAAATGCCTGTCGATGAAATGAAAATTCGGCGAAGTGAAACGTTCTAAAGTCGCCGTCAATAGAATTTGTGAACGATGTAAACAAATTGGTTTACCATTGAATTGCCGACAGACTTTTAATCGAATATTATTTCAAAGACAACGTTTCAAGTATTTTCATTTCATCGACAAGTCATTGCGTCGTGGACTCGATACTAGGTAATTTGAACCGAGGTCTTTTAATTAGTAGTTCACATATTTCAATAAAATTCATGTCATGACTAATCATTTCGTGTCTTTTTAATTTGTATTTTTTTACTTGTAATAATATTTATTCCGCTTAAAATTATTTGAATTGGTAATATTTTGCTATCAAAACTAAACGCAATCACTCACTCTGCGCGATTATAGCTATGTTCCTAATTTATACATATAATGTTATGCTAATAATAATAAAAGTTATTGTAATAATAGTAATGTGTCATGTTTTTGTGTTCTTGGGGGTCGCAGTTCTAACCTAACCTAACCCACTTCTGTCAACAGTTCGTTTTCTTGGGGGTCGCAGTTCTAACCTAACCTAACCCACTTCTGTCAACAGTTCGTTTTCTGGGGGTCGCAGTCCTAACTTAACCTAACCTACTTTGATACACCAATAAATCTTGGTTTTATTATATATATTTATATGTCACACTACATAATTTGAAAATGTATAAATGTGCAATAGGACATATAAAATTGTATTAAAGTAATACGTCGAAGAAATGAATTGCAATGTTTTGTAGTTGTACCAATTAAGATAATTTGAAACAAATCTGCGATTAAGTAGTATTCGTTGATTAGTATTTCCACGTAGTAAGATAAATTTAAATAAATAGTAGTTGAAATAAGATAACGCCAAACAATATTACTAGTACTAAAGTTTCGATGAATCGTTGTCGATGAAATAATATTCGATGAAAAGGTTGTCGACAAAACAAGGGTACACCAAACAAATTAGTAGTGTTTGACACATGACCTCAAATATTCACCAAGCGTGGCCTCAAATGTTCACTCAATTAATAGTTATTTCATCTTAAACTTAATAAGAAAATAATAATCTAGTGTATAAATCTTTGCAAAGACCTCACTTGATCTTTAAAAGTACGTGATCATTGTGAATTGGTTCGTTTGGTTTTGTTTACATCTTTTGCAAGTTCTATTGACGGCGACCTTATGAAATTAGTTTCGATATTTCAAGAGAATTTACACGAAATATTTTCTTTTAACGTAGATTCGGCAATCAACACAAGAGTGGGGTTAAATTTGAAAACTCTAAATAAATTGCTCTTCGTATTTTCCAATGACATAAATTTCATCATCCCGCGTTCAGAAACGTCCAGACGGGCAAGAAGTTTACCATCACAATATATTCTGAAATTGAATATGAAGTAAAGGATCTCAGCACAAAAACGCGGTGGAGTGTTTAATTTAATTAGAACCAAGGCTCGGCGGTAATTGGGTGAAAAAGAGCTCCTTGACAGAATTTACGCATCCTGTGGCGAATAGGATCTGCTAATTAGGAGTTCTACGGTACCATTAGACGTCTCTGTAATGAGGTCACGTCACAAAAAAGGATCAATTACATTAAAAATAAGATAACTGTTAAAAAGCCGTATGAAATAAATATATGTATAAGCCATTTGTGAGCACGCAAACGCCAATTTTTGAGGAGTTAAAGCTTTTGATATCCAACTAGTCAAATAAAATAAGTAGTAGGTTTAAGGTTAAATAAGTAGTAATAGTACATAATTACTTGGATATTTAAATGTGATAAAGGACATAAACCCGCCCCAATGGAAAGCGACCGGGAATATCAGTCCGAAAGACAACAGCTCGAGATAGGCCCGAAATATGTTTGCCAAATGTATCGTTTCCCAAACTTTTCATTTGCCGACACATTTTTTTTCCTGTAGCTGTAAATATTTCAGGCCTTATTACATTATCATCGTGTTAGGTTAGATCAGGCTACCTTTTATAAAATCCTGAAATATTTACGGTTAAGGAAAACAAAGCTGGTTGGCAAACAAACGGTTGGGAAACGATACAATTGGCAAACATATTTCGCCAAAACCCATTTTTATAAAGGTACAGATATTGTTTGATTTTAATGTTTTGATATACACCTACATGTTTTTTTTTAATTGTAATTTGCAAAGTAACGATCACTAAGCAATATGTACACAGAAATGTCCCTTTTTTTCCTGTCATTGTCAGTTTTGTGAGATTGGGGACCGGACTGGTCATCGCGGCAATCCTTGGAGACGGGTTTTGGAGTTTTTTTATAAACGAAAGCTTCAACTCCACGGGTTTTTTCGCCGAGCAAAATAATACTTGAATAATGTATGCCGCCGATCTACTGTGAATTTCAATTGAGTTGTTTTTCATTTTAGCCGGCTAGAGCGAGCAGCAAACACACCAATGCCATTAAAATTTCAGGAAAACAGTTTCTGTCGCTTCAGTATGCGACGTGAACACTAAAGTATCGGGGTACCGCCAGACGGGTTCTGTAAGAGTTTGAAGTAACATTGAAAAAGCCACTAGACTTAATTGTAACCCCTTCAGAGCAGATAATTTTGAACTCCAAAAAAATCTATCCAGAGTAAACTAATTTAAAAGAAAAAAAAGCTCCGTAATGAAATTTCGAACAACTTCGTATTACAGTTTCTATTTTATAACGAACTATTCAAATAGCCCCTGAATTGGGTAACCGGGGATTTGGCGTTAAAGCTGCTATTAATTAAATCGAGTTTCTATTAACAGTGGTTTATCAAAGGCTCCATTCGTTATATATATTTGATGGAACGATCTTTATTCGGCGCAAAGCGAAATTCATCGAATTTGAATCTGTTGTCAGGATAAAAACAAAGATACGGCTCCACGCTGAAAGTCTATCCAGATCTATTTACTTAATGGAAATTGATGTAGGTGTTCTTACTGCCGTTAATAGAGCGAAGGGCGCATTCGGTGAAGTAATTGTATTAGGAGTTCTCAGTGTTTTATGTGCATTAACGCCAAAATTCAGCTATACCGCCGACATTAAGATTTCAAGGTCTAAACAATTTATTATTATATATTTGCTTATTGATTTTCAGTGATCGTAAATGCCTTTAGATTTTAATTCGTTTCACTCAACGTGTGGATTAACCTGATCCACTTGAATCAGCGCAGCTATGAGAACACTTACGATGCTTGCACTCTCTAAGCGCAGGCAACCTACACGGCTTTAATCCGACGAGTAAACAGCTAGAGCAATAAATTCTAATATTGTTAATCCTCAAAAGGTATGATCTTAAACATTAATTAATATCTACTATCACCATATCAAAGCTAATGTACCAGATACTTACAGTGAACTGAGGCTGACTAGTGCAGATATAAGAACACTTATACAACTTGCACACTTCTCTTCAAGCTAAAGTATCCTACACAGCTATAAGCCGGCTTGTAAACAGCTAGAGGAATCAGCACGCGCGTTGTCATAGGTAATCTCTGAATTTAACTCACGACCATCGGGTAAAGTTAACTAGAACATTGGGTTAAAATGGTTCATGATTTGAAAACTCAACTAAATTTGCATATGCAATATTAACCCGCAGTATTCGGATTTTTTTTAGAATAATACAAACAGATCGGCAGCCAAGCGAATTAATTAACATCCAATAACATTATAAACCCTTTTTTTTGTTCTGTTATTTTCGTACTATTAATTATGAAATAGTTGAATTTATTATCTATTGAAGCTATAAATAGGTCATGACAAGTTCTGTTTAAGCACTCAAACCTACACGGACAACCCTAACGCAGCTTAATCTAAAGTAAAGTACAATCAAGCTTTATGAATCTTTTTTTTATTTTATTTTTTATGTCATATAGATGGGAAACCAGCACACAGGCCACCTGATGGTAAGTGGAAACTGTGACCCATAGACATTCGCATTCACAAGACTGCAAGCCTAGGACTGCAAATGCGTTGCCAACCCTGAGGACTAAGATGGAATGCCTCTATGCTAGTCATTACACCGGCTGTCTTATCCCCAAACCGGAACACAGCAATGCGAACACTGCTGTTTGGCGGTAGGTTAATGGATAAGATGGTGGTAGCGATCCGGACGGACCCTGCACAAGGTCCTACCACCTGCAATACCTACAATCTGTTATTAATGTCTAACGGTACCATGGGGTCATAAGCCGAGTAACTCCAAAGACCGACGACGTCATCGGAAGTCTTAGAAAATAATGCCCTATCTAGACGCATCATTAGGGACTGGTTGTGGGACAAACGAGGTTGATGTGCGCCAGTGTTGAATTATTAACGGTACATTTAATATGATAATACGGTGACAATATTATGTAGGACGCACTTTGAATTCCCGCTTTGAAGATGTTTTGTAGGCTCGTTTATGACCACATGCAATATAATATGTAGGCGTTTTTCTAAGCATATTTTTAATTATTTAAACCCTTTCGTAACTTTATGAAAATATTTCGTAAAAATCTTTTAACAAAAAAAAGTTTTTACGGTATAACCCAGAAACAAAAGAAAATTGGGAAAGTTTGTATGAACTGTCTTTATCATTCAGTGGCCGCGGATGATTTTCTTATAAGTAACGGTGTAGAGGAACTTTAAATACTCATAATTATATAAAAAATAAAGCGTTAAATAATATCGGAGCCGAGATATTAGTCATTTAAGTATTCAGTTTTTAGTACTGAAAGTACGCCCAGGTTGTTAATATTTAAATATCTCGGCCACGATGCACTTAAGAAACACACACAAAACAAAATATGTTTATTATAAAAATATTTAAGTGGTAAATTATAATCGCATACATATTTATAACATAACCAACCTGAATACAGTCTCAGCTTAAAGTGCTTCACGATAGAATAGAATCAGTGAAGAGTTTTAATGCTATTGGTTTAAAACATCAAATACATCCTCGGGGCACGTGCAGAGTAAACTGAAGCGCAGCTTATGGCCCGGTCATGAAAGTACAGTAGCGCATGAAAGTGCACTTTGCACGAAATTGGACAGACTCGTGCAAGATACAGTAAAGTAAGCACCAGGTGTTCTAACAAACTAGCGATATTCGATGTGATATTTTGCGCTTAAATTCCTAATTTAATTCGCTACTGTTTAACTTTAATTAAGCCCGGGGTATTCATTTCAAAAACTAAATTGTACTACAGAATGATAACACAAACACATTTAGATTCCACCGCCCGGGCAACTAGATAGAATTTTAGACAGAAATTTCACGTCTAATTCAAAATTCAATAACGTATTCCAAGTAATAATTTTCTTTGGCATAAACAGGTGTTATATTACGTGTATATTTTAATCTATTCCGACTCATTTTGACAGCTGTCAGACAATACGTTTACTATAGGCTTTTGCGGTCTGGGTTTGCTTCATAACAATAATTGACCAAGAGCTGTGGCAACTTTGCTTAATTGTGGTAACATCGTGGCAATAACTCATATGCAATAACAATTTAATGCTTGCCGGGTACTCCAACACCCTGCCAATATTTTTTATCGATAATTATTACAGTTGCAATGTATAGGTATGCCAGTTAACTACTTTAAAGTAACAACAGTTGCCACAGTTGATGGAACTTGATTTGTAACTATGTAAGTCAGTGATTAAATAAATCTATTAAATAGATTTAGATTTTCGCTTGCAGTCTAAACTTCGTTACAAACTTGATACGCTGGAGCAAGTTTTGTGAAACATTGATATTATTTACTGGTACCTTCAAGTTCATAGGCACTTGCAAGCAAGGTATGTAAACATTTCGTTAGTAATCCCGCCTTATTAACGAACTATTTACATACCATTTTGGGAAAAAGACAATTTGTCCGATAAAAAACTTTAGCAGCATTTAAATGTCATTGTTGAGGAATGACGTCATAATTTCATACGAGTACGAGTCTAACAAAACATCGTAGAAGCAGATAGTTACAGCAAAAATGAGCTTACCGTCGTTACTATCAGTCTTGATTATTATAGGCACCAATTTTGGACACTTTTAGTTGAAGGCTAATTATTGCAAAACAAATGATTAAACCTTTTCTCGTTTAAAATAAGAATCATGGTCATCATTGGTCCTTGTCCATTACTGGGTTCCATCACCTTATATTACAAAAGGTATTACAGGTGTAGTGCATAATTGTTTTCCTTCGTATTTTCACTGAAACGTACGAACGTGTCATGCTACTTCAGTCAACTTCAGTACTTTTTGTACTGCGACCGACTGAAACAGCAAGACACGTTCGTACGTTTCCGTGAAAATACGAAGGAAAACAATTGTGCACTACATCTGCACTGCAGAACTTTTCTTTCAAAGTTTGAACCTAGTTAAGGACTAAAATTATAAAACGTTAACTTTTCCGCTGAGTTACAAAAATTAGTCGTATACGTATATATATACATATACTACCTCTCAAAGCTAAAAAGCAGTATCTCAAATTCAATAAATGAAGTAGATTTAACCCTCACCCGTTAGTAATATGCTTCCACTTGCTATTGGAGTTTTGTCTGAGATACCACAGTTTCGTAACTGAGGTAATTTTTTTTAAAGAAACGCCCACAAAACGTTATACGAAAGGTCAGATAGACAGCAGGAACGGGACTATGTCCTAGCCTTAACTTGTCCAAGCGACGATACGCCATACAAAATGCAGACAGTATTTTTAGAGAGACCCATTTGGCTACTTGATGCCGGTAGTTACTTCTGTTGCATTATTGACTCGGCCCCTAGTTTATAGGTTAGTTCTACATTTTATATTAATAAAACTTTAACTTTTATATGTAGAGCAATGATAAAAGATGCGCTTTAATTTTATACGACGACTTCAGTCTAGGTATTAATAGCGACAAGCAACAAGAGGCGAAGTTTCTAGAACAATATAAGTATTTCCATTTTACGACGATTCAAATCTCCCATTGCTATCACGGTTCAGTAGGAGTTAAATTACCTCTGGAAGTAAGTATACGGCTACCAATTATTATACTGTGAATAATGCAAAATCTCTTTGTAGTGTACTTATCTGTACATGACACGTGTAAGTATGACTGCTTCGTAGCATCTGTCATGCTCATGAGTAAGATGTGTCACAACACAATATAATCAAACAATAAATAACTAAATGAAAAGCAAGCATTAAAGACTCGACTGCATTTTTTGATATTGTTATTAAACCCGTCTATTAATGCTACTATATTCTTATATATTTGAGATGGTCACGTGAAGACCTTTCAAATTATACCTAGATTGTAATAATAAGATTTTTTTTGGGGAGACGTGTAAAAAAAAGTGCAAACGCGCACGCCACTCAATCCTCGGTCGATAAAAACACTCTTAGCTTCACAATATTATGATAATGGCACTAAATTACTACCAAGACCATTACTCTGTATCCCTCTCTGCATCTCCAGTAGAATAATATCAAGCATTCGTTGCGTCTCCGCGATTATTCGTACGCATAATCTCGCGAACGAGCAGCTCGAGACCTTGCTAGAGATACTCCTTTACAGAGTAAATAAGAATATATTCTTCCTTTTTCATAAGAATATAATGATGAGCATAAGCTAAGCTATTAATAAATCCATAACTCCCGATCGATTAAAGCCCAATACCGCAGAATACCAGGTCAAAGACATCAATCACACGGCATTAAGCATGATATTTTATGCCCGGCGGCTGCAGCTCAGCTGGTGACCTGGATTATGGAAAATAGTCGTAATACTATACACGAATCGCTTCAGCCTTGCGTTTGCAAGCGTTTGTGTAAGCACGTACAAATAGATGGAGAATCGCAACTGGTGTGTGTTCTTACACAAGCAACGAGGCTTGTGCGCGTCAAATTTGATCTGAATTACTGTTATGATGGCTACCACTACACGGAAAGACGGCATCTTTAAGTAATTTACGCTGCTTTTATGTCTAGTTTAAAATTCGGATGCACCAGTAATCAAAGGATATATTTATGTAAGTAGCTATAGGTATGACTTTGTTCGTGCTATCCTATGACTTGCCTATATTTCCAAGGGCAACAAGAGCGTGATCGTTGAGGCATTGAACCGTTTGAAGACCAAACCAATACACCTACTTACCCATTTACGATATTATAAAGGATTCGTCTTCTCCTTGTACATCGTATTACAGTTGTATACCTAATGCTCAGCCTATTACATATAAAAAAATATCAGTACCAATATCCTTTGCATTTTGTTCTCGAACGAACACCAACTCAGAAGCATGCTTATATTTAGCATATTGTTAACTGAATCCCTTTTTCTAACACTCAGGTCCCTACTTTGCACTGAAGCGCTAGTAATGCTAACTAAGCAAATTAGAGTACCTTTATATAAGACGCAAGCAATGCTTAGCAAAGTTCAAATATATACAGTAGCTTACTTAGCAACTTCAGGTGCATACACTTAGAACGCCCCCGCAACGCCAAGAAACCTAAGGACGGTTGGTTTGGTATCGCTGTCACTTTCACACATTATAGGGTAACAGAGAGCAAAAGGGACAGCGATATGACGCGCGCAACTCGACTGCATCGCTACAAAAAGTCGCCGTGGCCGACCGCCCTAAAGTAAATGCACTGAACATTTACTCGCTCGCACTCAGCTTCTATGTTTTTACTAGAAATTTCAATCCAGGTAAAATCTTATGAGCTATTTCTACCTTCTACCTTCAATAAAACTGGCATTTCGCTAAAAGACCGGAAACGGACCATCAACCCTTCTGGAGTTGTAGCCAATGTAATAGTTTTTAACATCTTTTGTACAACTTTAAGCAAAAAGTAAGTAAGTATATGACTAAGGTCATGGTCGGGGGTGAATTACTTCTCATGAGGCAACGGGCATGTTCGATTGCCTCTCTTTAATAAAAGTGATAAATCAGGGGTTAGTTAGGGTCAGTTAGTATTATAGGAACCTCGCAGACAAGACCAAATTCTTGGCCGATTGTGTATGTCTTTTTTTTAAAAGGAACTCGGGCTACATACAATTTGTCTACAATTAAGTTAAGTACCTACTCAGCGCGACTTAAAATAGCCAACGTTCAGTCATACCATACGTCAAGCGGAGCGATAGAGAGGTGAGCGACGCGACGTATCTACCTCCTGCAGACATTGTAGCCACCTTGATACATTCGTAAACGTTTCAATTTAGGCTGAACTGCAAAAAATAGGTATCTACATCTTCAAGAGTAACTCTAAAGCGCGAAGACCCACATGCTTTTCGTGATACATTGCGTAGCTAAAATAGCTCTTGGCTGAAAAATATTAAAGCAACTCTTCAATGGATTGCTACAAGCGGCTTTATGAAACTGATCCTTAAGATTGTCTACCAATGACGTAACATAACATAACGGGTACGCAATAACGCATTCTATATCGGATTTAATGTTTCCTTCGGCACGTTAACACATGGTACATTTAAATAATTAGATCAACGTTACGAGCAACACAATGTAGGGCAGACCGCTATAAAACATTGGGTTAACAGCGTCCGTTTATCGATTGTTTTGCATTTGCTATTTATTGCAATGCATTGCTGCTTCGTTTTACTATCTAGATCCGTATCTGTTTATAGAGTTCGCTTTGTGTACGTGTTTATAAGACCTAACGCGCCACATATGCTGATTAATGTATAACGTAATTGCGATCGTAATTCGGGCCTAAAGCTAAGTCAAGTTGAATATTCTAACTAAACTGCATAAGGCGGGTTATGTTTTTCGGATGTATAGATAGGCCTATAGGGGAGGGGGGGCATAGCGGGGTAGCGGGGCATAGCGGGTTAGCGGTACTTTTTGGCGAAGGACGAACGGCATAGCAATTTGAATAAGGCTCCGTGATTGGTGTTTAGTCAGCGCGTGACCTCCGCGAGCTTCGCAGGCAGCCGATTGACGCCGGTAAGAAATATTTAAAATATTTGCAAAACCTGTGTAATCCTTAAAAATATTGTTAATATTTGATTCACGTTCATTCTTTACCTTTATACTGTAGTCGTAAAGGTTTTTTTTTTTGTGATTTGCGGCGGAACTGAAGGATTTTATATTTCAACAACTAAGTCTGCTTATAAACAAGGCCAGATGGCGGTCGTTAATGTTTCGATGTGACAGCACGTAGGGGCAAAGTGGGGTTAAAATGATGGGGCATAGTGGGAACAAGCTTAATAGGTACCCCACTTTGCCTCCTAATTTTGCTTGATTTACCTTATGTGTTATTAATTGGTGCCTACCGTCGTTTGTTTCAGCTAAAACGGTTCGAACATATAAAAAGACGACGAATCAACACTCGTGGTCGTTAGAATCAATAAAAAGATGATAAAGCCAATCTCTGTGCAATGTATGTTAATGATTCGTTGGGATTTAACGTTAAATTTAACTAATGATCTCCACAGTTACTGTTAGAAGTGATATTCTTTGATAATAAAGATTTAATTCGTTTATAATAGTTGTTATAATTCACTACGCCACTAAACCCCTTCTCAAGCCCCACATTGCCCCTTTTCATACCCCACACTGCCCCATTTAGTACCCCACAATGCCTCTTATGCTGCCCCACTTTACCCCAATATACGGGGCATAGCGGGACAAAACCCACTTTTGATAAAATTGATCATGTACCTAAATTTAATTATATTCGAGCAAAAAATAACATGCAGTATTATACCTTAGATACCAATAGTTAATTTAAGTTGGATTGCGTGTAAGTTATACAGATGAATCCGACTCTAACTCCCTCTGTTCCTTAGCTTCCCCGCTTTGACCCCCCCTCCCCTATGTAGGTATTATGTATCCAATACATGTTTCTTTGTGTCCTCCTGCTAGACTTACCGTCTTCTCGAACTTTAAAATGAGAAGTATTGATTTAATGTTTGCTAACAATTTTTAGGAGAAAATGAACGCATACACATTACGGTGCCTTTGAGATTAAAATGTCAGTTGAAAGTCGTTGCATCTATCTGTAGAGTAGGTACATGTTTAATGCACAAGTATGCTATGCAAACATTGCAAACACAACGCGAATTAAGTAACTATAACTCATTTTAAATGTTAATGTATATTTTTTTAAAGACAAAGCCTAAGGATATTTTTATCGAAATTCGAACACATAGATTTGTGAACATACGTTCTGTAGGCTCCCAAATGTAATTGAATATTGGATTGTCACGTAACGTGACATTTGGAGCAATACAGGGCTAATTCCGGAATCGTCAACAATACGTGACAAAGGTAGGCTTGATTGACGTTCCTTTCGCGTGGTAAACCGCTAGAACCACTTTAGGTACAGTGAGGCACGACGCTATTGTATTTTGAATATATTTAAAACAGTCGGAGTAAGATTTTTTAAAACAGTCGTAACTACGAAGGTGTTAAATAAAAACAATTAAGTTTTAGAGGAAGTTAAATCTTGACTGAAAAAATATTTTTGGGGAGTTTTGTTGCCGACTGTACTTTTAACAGAACTGCGTCAGCAAAAGGGGCTTATTTTTCGCGTGTATGTGTGTATTTATTTATAGATGTAGGTATGTTTAATTCTGTGGCACGCTCTGCAGCCTAAACGGCTTGATGGATAATATACCTATGCGGTGTCGTTAAGTATATTCGTCTTGGTTGTGGGATAAATAATAATTTTAATCAATGTTATTAGAGAAGGAGGTGTTATTTTTTACTTTAACATATATTATATAGGCGACGCGCATATGCGTCAAGTAGGTATAGCGGTATTGCCACCATTCGATCTGAATCCATTTTCAGATCACTTCTTAGATACCAGAAACCAAAATATTGCATTGTGATTAGGTTACGTATCGTTTACTACTTTAGATCAAACTCTTATCTGATATTTCGAGATGTATGAGTTTGAACTTAATTCACTTCATGTTTAAGTTTAATATTGTACGTCACGAATTATGAGATACGAGGTTTCTTCAAAGTAATGATATGTATATAATCAAAAATCTCGCCCATTCTATTAACGGGACCCTAGTTCAAAATTTAATTGCAAGACTTAACCAAAACAAAGAGGTCCGTAGGCCATTTCGCGCTTCAAAGATTGTGCGAAGCGTGATATGGTAGCTTCCGACCTCCCTAGCAGCCAATAGGAAGTACCTAGGTGGCGTTCAAGAAGGGCAAACAAGACACGACTTCACCTGGTTAGGTCTCCTTAGAGAAAAACGCAAGAAGGGACAGCAGCGAGCCGCCAACCTCCGACTAACTGGGGGTACGTAGGTACACTTGCCGCGTGCGTGTGGCCGGAGGGTCCTATCCCGCTTCGGCCTGTCACGAGCGAAGTGTCTTAATTCATAGTGTTAGATACCTACGAGTATATCATCTGGAATAGATGATTAGTATTCATTATTAACCAAAACACAGTCTAACATAAACAAAAGAGCACCGGCAGTCTTAGGATTAGTAATATTAAGTTATATAATTGTGATATGCCTCTATGTTAATCTTTTCTATTGTTTTCTATTGTATTAATTTGACATCTTATATTTATTTTAATGTTCTCCTTATTTATTTTTCATTCTTTCGACATTATAATTGACCTCTATATATTTGCACGCTTGCATGCAAGCTTGATACATGAAACATAATGTACTGTAACATGCCTATACTGTGTCTATGCAAATAAATAATTTCTGATTTCTGATAATCATTTTTTTTTTTATGGTATAGGAGGCAAACGAGCAGACGGATCGCCTGATGGAAAGCGATTACCGTCACCCATAGACACCTGCAGCACCAGAGGAGTCACAGGTGCGTTGCCGGCCTTTCAAATGAGAGCACGCTCATATCATTTACAAACTTGACTAGCTACCACCTAACTTAAGCGTTTCAACATAGTCCATCCAATTATTTCGGATTCAAATCTTCAAAACGAATTATGCTTTAAGTGAAGTCCTTAGTTAAACAACGGCTTAACAACTACAAAAGACTGTAGAGTTGTAGACTGTATCAATGCAGACATTTAAAGTTACTTAAAAAACAACAAATAATCTAATTAGTGCACAAAAAGTAGGATTTTCCGCAGACATTATGTAAGGCAATCATATTTATCACTGTGACAATAAAGAACAAAACAGAATACAAAAGACAAAAATGGGTCGATTTATTTAATCATTTCAAGAATCATCGATGCCTTTGCTTGGTTTAAGATAAATAAATCTATACATAGTATATAACAAAATCGGTTTCCGCGTCTGTCTTGTCTATCCGCTAACTGCTCCTAAACCACGCAAAGGATTTTATTACGGTTTTCACTACCAGTTAGTCGATACATATTTTTTCACGAAAGGTTTTTACGTATGTAAATAATGATGGATGTAAATAATACTGATTTATGTACGGGTGTAATAGAAAACTCACATAAACCGAAGCTAAGCGAGGTCGCTGGTAAATAATAAAATAAGAAAAACCAAGTCATTTCCTGAACAAAAATTATTACTTACTCACACAGTTTGATCTTGTTTTTAACGCGATTAACTAATACGTCTTGGTAAAAATAAAATGAATAACTTCAACTATCCATACTTGATGAAAAGAACTCTGTTTGTTTCTTAGTTTCTTTGTTTCGCTTTCACAGCTAACCCACTAACCGATTTTAATGAAATTTAGTTTAGAAATAACTTAACCCCGGATAAGGCAGGGTATGTTTTACTTCGGTAAATTGGACAGTTCCCGAAGAAATTGTGATAAAGCGAGTCCCTGCATCTTATAATCGTCGAAGAAGAATGATAATAACTCAGATTCTCTTTCTTACTACAGTCAATAAACACATCATCCAGCTTTTCTAATAAATTAAAACAAAATAACATATGTTCCGGACGTACTTGATACTGGAAAAATATTCACTAATTATCATAGTTATGTTATATACGTCTCTATCGTAAAGTCATGATTATATTCAACAGAGGCCCTACTTTGAAAAATCGAAATCTAAGTTACGCAGTCTCCATCCCTTTCTATCGCTTTACTCTCGAATGACAAATGACAGGGATGGAGCTAACGTAACTTCTAACCTCGATTTTTAAAGTGGGGCCTCAATACTCATATAATCGCCTTTATCGCGGTGTATACGTAGATAAAGCATCCGTCACTCTCGCACTTACATACCTACTGGTCAGAAAGTGACAGATGTTTTATCCACGTTTATCGACATCGATAAACACGACCATAACAGGCGCGCAGCTATCACTAATTTATTGGCGTGAACATAAACAATAGGACGCAAATGCCGATAACAAAGCTTTAAAGCTGTCAACGCCACTCGCGTAGGTTTTCAATACAATTACCAGCTTTGTGCGGGTTTGATGATAACAGATAGGTATTGGCAATAATTTGTATTTTAATAATAATAAATGTGATTAGATACTTTTATTTCTTTAAATATTTTACTGTGCTAAATGTGGTTACATTATCAACAAGTTCTTAGAGTTGTAGGTGATTCTGTAGCTACACCACTCTGGGATTACAGGAGTGTATGTATGTAGGTGTTCTGATAAAGATCATGGTTATGGAGGTTTGTCTCAAAAGCATACAATTGTGATTTATTATTATTATAATAAACTGAGATATTTTTATTGTATATTACCAGTGTTTGCGACGCTTTGGACGTTTGGTGGGAATGACGGCATTTTATTTGTCACCGAGTTTTTTTTTTTTTAATGTAGCAATAGTTTTAACGAATAAAATACCACTCGGCTTTAGAGCTCTTTAACCAATAGCAGTTTTTTTTTTCTTAATAAATAATGAAAAAAATGTTTTTATTTCGGTACACCTATTAAAAAAAACCTGTTGTCAATTCTCACTACTGCTTTTAAACTCGATGGACGAATTAGTAGCCGGCGAGTTTAAGTTGTCACCTCAAAGTGTACAGACAACATTTCAGATTCTCAATTAAATAGCTTATCAAATCTGGAATCGCTAGTATGATCGATCGATCCACAAGACGCAGTTTTTAAGAAAAACTTTTGTCTGGAAACAATTATTATCTACATTTGATGATGATGATGGTTGAGAACGAACTATTAAATGAATAGCTAAAGAATAAACCTAACGCACGTGTATGAAGAGACTTGAGTGTGGAGTGGAGGAAGCGAGGGTAGTTTGTCTGGACTTAGCAAGTGGGAGGAAGTGGTCTCCGTCTACCCTTTTCGGGAGACAGGCGTAGGTATGTAACTTAATACAAAATTAGTCATTTAAACGCAAAAGACATTCCTATTAGCTATATGTTTACATTAACTGCGATTTGAGTGACCAAACATATATGTATGATAGTTTTAATTGTGGTAAACCCATTCTAATCAAAATAGGAATCAGCGATAGTAAGATAAAGGAATAATATACGGACAAAGTAATGGCAACCTACGAGAAACATCGAAAAGTACCAGTCAACTGAGATAATAATAGTAACACGTAAGACTAACAAAACCTTTTACTATTTTTGCTCATCGGATGAACGATGCCATTAATGTGGTTTTTAGCGAGAATCATAAACACGAACCGGGGAAGACACCCACTCGCCATGATTTCCTGTTAGAAACGATGTTTTGGTATACAAATAGCTCCTGCCCGCGACTTTGTCCGGGTTAAAGTCGTTTATCGCTGTTCCCTCGGAAACTATCTAATATTCCGGGGACTATCCAACACTTCGCTGTGCCCCAGCAATTTGCTAAAGATTGGGCGACGGTGAATGCATACCATGAATGATGCTCGTTTGCCTTTTACGATTAAGTATATATACACCTATATCGTTACCCAGGGATTCAGCTAGGTATCTCCATGCCAAAATTTATTAAAATCTTCAGCGGTTAAGCTGTGGAACCGTAAGAAACAAACCAATCAACAAAATACAAAAATAGTCATTCTTATATGCTATTTTACTAATATAATAAATGCGAAGGTTTGTGTGTTTGTTTGTTACTCCTTCACGATGCAACGGCTGGATGGATGTGGATTAAATTTGAAATGATATGAATGATAGCTTATACTCTGCATTAACACTTACTCGGGTTGAAAATTAATTCTCCCGAAGATGACCACTGGACTGCTCAACTTACTGACCGGAAACACCCCTATTCCGGAAATTACATCGAATTCGTTTTCGAGAACATGATTAAAATGATACGTGAACTAACACGTGAATAATTAAAATCAACCATTACAAATAAATAAACGATGTTGATATGCTTGGTGGTTAATGGTTTTTAAAAGCTATAAAATATTTATCGATAGGTTTCAACATTAACAACACTACTACTTTCTTTTACAACATTACTATTATCTTTTAAACACCCTTTGATGAGCTTCGGGCCTATTATGGCCTTGTTTATTGATGTGGAGGAACGTGGATAAAACATCTGTCACTTTCTCACAAGTATGCAAGTGCGAGAGTGATCCATGCTTTATCTACCGCGTTAAAGGCGACCATAATAAATAAGAGCACTTGACTAGTGATCGTGTTCGTAAACAAATCTAGGAAATGTATTTTAACCTACTAATGTTCATTTACTATTTCTATGAGAATACATTCAATAATACCATTAAGTAGGTATGACGATGTGGCATATGGTGGTTATAGAAACTCTTCAATGTATAATAGTAGAACGCCGATTTTAAACTCGTCATTAATTGCATTTGGCAACAAAATATTGTTTTCTTTTACTTTTACTTACCAGCATATCTAACAGCCCCAATCTGGTAATAGCATCTAAATATCAGCCACAAAAAAACCATCCAGGACACCACTATAGGAGCATCTTGTGCTATAAGTCCTCCCATTTCAATTCACAGTTCACTGCACTTTACTAAGAAAACTAGGTAAAGTACACCAAGAATAAATACCAAAGAATTTTCTTTGTTTTTCCCCTCCGGCCCGCCGGACGCATGAATTTATACTGAATGTATACAAAAGCGCATGTGGGTAGGTATTAAACTCGGGTCGATGTCATTAGCTGACACTACAGACATGCGCTGAACGCTTGGCACATGCGCGGGCGACGATCCAAATTACAAATTAAAAAAATCACGTAACAAGTGTAATTACGAAGCTTTGGAAAACTTTAGCCGGTAACAAAACGAAAATACAAAACACCGGTTCCAACTCTGTTTCTTTTAAGAACAGTTTATTATGATACCACATGTAAAATTATTAAAAATTAAAATTAATTCCAAAATGCTAATTAACGAAACGTTCATAATTTTATTGAACAAACGATCTTTGTCTGATCTATAGATCATCGATCTCAGACGCGCGCGCGCCGAACTCAACGCCTCGACTGACATGCGCGCAGCGCCCGCGCACGTGTTAAGTACAATACTCTCGCTCGTTAATGATAAACGAAAATAAAACACCTCCCATGGAGTAAAAAAACATCTTTTTATAGTGAATTATTTTTAAACCCTTGGTATTTTTAATCATGTGACCTTCATTTTCATTACCAAATATAATACTTAATATCAACAATGGATCCGAATTTCTTAGTTATGTCATAGCAAAATTTATATACCTACCTACATCGTTACGCATTTCACTTTAACTGTTGTTTACTCGATGAACTCCACTATTTATAAGGACTCCCTGAACCTTCCAAAACCAACACCGAGAGTTACAATAATACACATCAATTTGTTGCCGCAAAAGCAATTATTTACATCAGTGTTTTTAAACTTGTGGGTTGCGACCCCCAGGGGAGGCCGCCACGTCTTATTCGAGGGGGGGTTTCGCTATGCTATATAGGTAAAGGTAAAAGCAAGGGTTGTAGTATGTCTTTCGGAGTTCTTATTGTGGACTTACTTATATATAATAACACCGATAAATCGGATATAAATCTGTTATCGGTTAAGTGAAAAAGCGGCCGCTTAAACATTGATAAATGGAACAAAAAAATAAAAACACACTAATGAATAAATAACCCATACGTAATTGCGACCGCCAATCAGAGCTGGTAAGTTTTGAACGATCCAACCGATTTTCATCAAACTTAGCGAGAAACCAATCTAGTCAAACTCCTTAAAGAAGAACACGTCCGATTCGGTCCATCCATTCGGAAGCTACGATGCCACAGACAACGTCGGGGGTTATATTAATACCTACTGTACTAAAAAGATACGTACACTAACGATCTTTCAAGAGCCACTAACTAATTAAAACCGCCTTTATTCTGAAGCCGCTGAGTGTGATACTTAAACCTAACTTTAGACATAATACAATATATTAAAACTATCGTAACATCCCAAAGCACGTAAAGGAAACTAAGCCAAAGTGAATATAAGTTAGTCAGAAGTGATATCACCAGAGATATAAAACTTTAGGAGACGTTAAAAACTTCCCCCGTGGGCATCGATGCACTTTCTTAGTGAAGCTAACTATTGCCCGCTGTTTTATAACGGATTCGCATCTCTGAACATTTATAGGAACTCAGAGAAGACTTGCTTTGTGTAAAAGCGGCCGGAAAAGCCTTCAATGCATAAATAATAAAGGATTGCATATTACGTAACTAACCTCTCAAAAGATATTACCATTAATCAGCATACTATACCTACAAGTAACATGTACTTATTGTTATTTGCCAACTAAAAAAATGCATTTAAAGGTTAAACCACGAAGTCATTACATTTTAACCTCCATTTCCAGATATTAATCATTTTCACGTTAATTAAAATCAAAATTGTCTTTTAAATGTCAAATAAGTCAATTACAAATACATGTTTCACCATAAAATAATATAAATATATCGAAGAACTGTTATTAATTTGTCAAAGGCAATTAATGAGTGGACTAATTGGGCGACCAGCCGTAGAGAACAGGGTAAAATAGTTATTAACGGTGGGTGGGTAACATTCAATTTGTCTTTCCATTGCCAGCAAAACATTTTTGTTTCTCTGATCTCCAAGCACACATTGCAAAGACTCATTTTATTTCCATACAGTAATTCAGAGCAACACAACGTTTACCCAGTCCTTCTAAAATAAATATCCATTAACAGAGGAGCATTTTCATTAGCCCCGCATTCGTGCTAAGGACAGACCGACCTCGGTTATTCGCTACGACCAGGCAACTGAGACCTGCGGGGCTTCAATTACTGTAGTATGGGAGTAAACTTCATCACGACCGAATATCAAGTAAGATTTTAGTATTTTAAAGGCCTTCAAGACACGTCAAAGTAGACTTCAAGTCATTGAAAAAGGAAACTGACATGTATTTAAGACGGGAATTTTAGACAATATCGGTTCATTAATTAATACGGCCCTTATAGAATATAGAAGTAATATTAAGAAGGATATATTATGAAAGAATAGGTTCGCATGTCTGAAGCTTCTCAAGTAAAAACACAACAGTTAAAATAAGCAGTCGACTTTTTGACGCGAACATTTCAGAAACATGTTATTAGAATAAAACATATTGAAAACGTATGACCTACATCTATCGGTTTTCTCATTTGAGTATGAGAGCCCCCACGCAAATATATTAGGACTGAACCGTACGAGAGTAATAATAATGTGTCAAATATATTTGGTACCTATATTGATATGCAAAAGGGTTTATGATTAAATAAGTGTAAGTCGAAACTTACGTATAGGCGCATGGTTAATGTGTATGTGCAAACAAAGCTGTACACCGGCTGAATTCCTATTTTCATCCCCACAAAACGTCCACATAATAATTTACTATTACCAGGAAACAGGAAAACAGCACCGTGCACAGTAACACTGTTGCACGAACTTTCCCGGCTAAACTAGCATACCTAGTCAACCTTGCCCCATTTAGCCGCAGCCTGCGAGAGGCCGCCAGTTTCATATTAATACCTAATATTTCAGTACGCGGGAGATCCCAGTCGACTACTCGTAAATAATTCATAACACCTACACGTTACTGCCCGCCTGGTACCTAGGGAAGTCACAATAAATAAAGAGAGAAGAAAGCTATCGAAAATATTATTCATTCCTTTTCTTATCTAGCAGCTCCTTTGAGAAAGATAACGCTCCAATTATACTAATCCCCGTGCTCCACGGTATGTCTGAACGAGCTCTTTTGTATCTCCTTGGAAAAATCTTGATCAGTATTTATTTATACGTATCAGGATAAAAAGAATGCTGAAGAACGAATGATCACAACAATAAACTTGATCAATCACGGCATTTCACTTTTTCGAATAAGTGCAAAAAATCTAGTTTCACGTTACATTCGATGGCGCTAATTGATACGTCAACGGAGCGCAAATGATAGACACGCATAAGTTAATTCCATCCAATTTTGTACGTTCTCTTTCGATTCGATTGATCGCACGGAAAGAACCAACTATGGCAATTATCTCTAAAATGGTGTTTCAGAATGAGACACAAGGCTCGAGCGACGCGTGCCAATAATAGGTAAGCACAGGTGTGTGTTCTTTCGCAACGTTAATTCGCGGACAAAAGAACGCTCCCAAAATAGATAAAGGGCAAACCTTTGCAGAATCATTCATGAAACGAATACGGTGAAGCAGCAAGTCTAGAGATGAATGAGTTTCAGTGAAAAAGGCGGGGTGAAACACGGAGTGTCGTGACGGCGTGTAAATCTTGCATAAACGATGGGCAGGACGTGGGCGGGAATCTAGAGATAGCTACTGGGGCAGGACTGGCAATCATAAAGCAATTTTTCCCAGACGAACGTCACGAATAAAGTTAATATAGGGATTCCGAGACGGAAACCTTCGGAGAGATGCAAACATGTTTTTGAAGAAATATGAATACCAAGGCTTCTTATCAATAAGCCCCCAGTTTCCGCAGTTTGCAAATCCCTAAATTACGACCGTATCCAATAAAAGAAATTCCAATTTTTGCACGGTAATCGGTTTTACCTTTTCGGAGTCACCGGATTTTAAGACGCATGTAAAAATCTGTATGTTTTGGTTTTAGAACTATGAAATTGTGTTGAGAATTGGTACAACTACAGTACACTCGTACGCGGAAAAACAAGTAGGTTTGGGAACTATGGCATAAACTTCTAATCGTAAATCGTTTATTTTTTACAACAATGCTAACAGCTGCACACAAAATGACTAACGTTACAAGTATTTCTGAAGCACAGCATTCCAACCATTTCGAGAATAACAAAATGATTTATATTGCAAGTTGCTCAACGTTCTTTGCGTTTAGTGGTAATGGAACAAATTAACTGTAAGATGAATGTTGACAATAGGAATTTAAACTCAAACTCGGAACATTTGTTTAATAAAAATAAATTTGTACTTATTGCAGTGTTCAATGGATTTGACAAGATTGAAAGACTCCTGGCTTTCTTTGTAGCATTCTATAAAATACCTAACTGTATTTTTATCGGGAAATTTCAAAATACATATTTTATATGCCAAAAAATTAAATAAAACGCAAACAAAACTAAACACAAAAAAAAAATTGCATAATGTACAGTCGAAGTCATGAATATATGTAGGTATTGTGTACCTACACACATACATGTTTTTCAAACTCGACCGTACGTGAATAAATATTGTAATATCGGACGGGACCATTAACATATTCCTCAGGGCAATATTTATAGCACCTTATCCACACCGGCAAAAATAATAGGCAGAGATTGTGTAATCTTAAACTAAACGCCCATTCAATGTGTGAACACAGGCTCATATACTTATTCGGATGAATTAAAAAAAAAAGCTGGCGTACTGATAATGAATTCTTTTCAGAACACCAATTCAAAAAAACCAGTTGTCAATTGTCATAGGTTTATTAGGAACGGCGGTCAGTTTCAAATAGATGCGATCTCTACTTACCTATTACTTTTACAATATCTTGTAATCGAATGAAAATCTTAATAAGTTAATCCTCTTCAAATAAATAACAATCAGCTGTCCATCTTTTATCGCGTAGTCTTGAGAAATCGGAATGACATAAGAGTGATTTACGCCCGTGTGGCGTGCACAGGCCTCGCAATTTACGGAGGATAATAAATCACGACACTCAACGAATGTTACATATTACGTTAAACAAAAGGATGATTGCGACTTCGTTCAGGCGGAATTTGTTGGTCGTTACTCCACCATTTCTTTCCGGCAGAAATAAAATTTCAAGCATTCGTTCATTTTCATTACTTTTTATTATGTCAAGGAGAAGGCAAAAAAACCCAGGCCACCAGCCTGGCCTGGCCTTATTTCATTATCCTGACCATGATAGGTGACATTTCAATGTACATGGCGCAGCACATATGAAACCCAGTGATGCATTAGTTAGCGTGTTAACTTAGCGATGTATACCAAATTGTCAATTGTCACGTGTCATTGTTAAGATGGTGAAATATGATGGTAAGTAGGATCTGTGACCCATAGACATTTGCATACTCAAGACAAAAATCTTATAACTAGGACTAGAAGGACTAAGATGGAATGTCTCTATGCGAAACTAGCAATTTCACCGGTGGGTTGTCTTCCCCACACAACAATGCGAACACTACAGGGGTACGTTACAATACTGCGGGGGTATTGCACATTTCACGTTTCTAGCTTGACTATGCGTTGTCTTGTTGTCTATCAGTCCATCAAAACGGGCACTTGTTTCTCAAATCTAGACTAATACTTGTCTTATAATATTACTGTTTTATCTCGTAAATAAAATTAGAACATTAGAAAAAACACTAATATTATACCAGGGGTACGTATTTGCATATCGTAAGTTAATATATCTAAAGTCGAAATATCAAAGTCCAAAATATCGAAAGTTAATTCTTTTTCACAACAAAGACCAAACAATAGGTTCTCTTGAATTGGAATTTCATACCTGGTTTCGGTTAACCTCAAACTGTATTAGAAATGTATAATTTTGATACTAAAGTTACTAAGTATCAATGATTATTTTATTTGAAATTTTAGTAGGTATAAACACTTTAGCCGCCTGTATCTCAGAAACTAATCAAGTCTAATAAGTCTACTTAGTCGCGATAGTTTTTCGTGCTTTGGAATAAGATATTTTTCAGTTTTTTTTACATTTAATTTTACGAATTTGCAGCGTTCTTGTACCAAGAGTCTTTGAGTTAAAAGGCTTGGCGGAGCCTCGCAATCCTCACGATGGGTTTCATATTTGATATTTGAACCGTCTCCTTAATTATTAACCCACCGCGGTCCTTAAGAACCATTTTAAATTCAATAAACATTATACGCTAGTTGGAAATGTTGGATATTTAAAATATTACGCGAGTTCCTTTTAATATTAAAAAAACAAAAATGAGTTTCCAGGATGGTACCTAATTAAGATTTCTAGAGATCTAATTGGTCAACTAAATGGATATACAGATATTTACTGTACGTTTTTTTTTATTTAAACGTCCTCCAGAATCGCCTTTCTTTGAAGTCTTGTAGATTTTGATTATACTTTTGGAAGAACATTTTGAGTTTATTCAGAGTGACCTCTTAAGACCATCAACACATCAACATAATGTCCATAGCGTCACGGAAATCTTACTAGTAACTAAGTATTATATATTTCAATGATTCACAGCACAACTCATTTATTGTTTAAGGAATGGCTCACTTTAGATCTCATCGTGTCTTTTCGCGTAAATATACTTAAAATGAACAGACAGCTCTCAGTCTTGCACGCAGCGCTGTGTGAACGCACTTGTAAATATGCAGCTTTGATTCTATTTCGCTTTAATCCGAGCAAACCTACTCCCGCATCTCTGCCACACAATAAATGCAAGTTCCTTCGATAATGTTTACAGCCGGTGCACAAAAGCACACATAGCGCCAAGTTCAAGTATCAGTTCGTAACATTTGTAAACTAGACTGCGTTTCTACTAGAGCTGCACGAGGAAGATGAGCATTGAGCAAGAAATACACAAATAGGATAGCTCGGCTGCAATAAGCTTGAAAATGAACCAATCCCATACAAATAAGAATGAAAATAAACTTTTTGCTTGCTTTTTGTTAGTTGCCTGATTCAGCCTGGCAGTTTAGATAGAATCGCAGCCTAAAAGTGTGGATCATTCTCAATTACTCACCAGTCGGTTCGGTGTTGATCGCGGTCGGCACAGGCGCACGCTTCGGTGTGACGGTGCGCGGGGACGGCTGCGCGCGGCGACACGGCGCCGTGCATTCTGGGCTCGGGCGCTGCGAAACATTGATCATCAGCTGCAAATTCACATTGATCAATATACTACAACTACACATTACTTGATGCGATTTGGCATCTAGTTGTTACCACAATCGACTGAGTGGCCTTAAGTCATCATTTACTGCCAACAAGTTTTGCATCGGGGCTAATACAAATTAAGATTGAGCCTAGTACTAACCGTCAAAAGAAAACTTCAACACATTGGTATTTGTCCAATAAAGACTTCACATGCATACATACATACGTACACAACTTTTTTTTCACTTGAAGAACACTGTAAAATAAGTCATTTTAATACTTGTAAATCTCCCGTGTTAAAACACCACAATAAAATGCCAACAACTCTAAACATTAGCGTAAAATATAAATACAATGAAGACGTCTCAAGTAAAAAGAAAATAATCTTCTCTGCTTTAACATTCTCTGGCCTAGGATGATCGATTACTTAGTCAACTGGTGACTCATCCAACCAATTGATAGCATTTATCTTCCATTAGAACCCAGCGAGTGTTCCGTTACGTAATGAGACGGAAGGTGAAGCGTTACAGTTGAGGATGTGCCCTTTTCCTCGACCTCGACTCGTGATCCATTTACTCGAGACTGCTAGCGATACGCTTTTCGTATTCTATTCAAATGACATATAACTCCTAGTTAAGCGGCAGTGAATGTGGGTAGTTTATGTAGGCGTAGAATTAAATTTGCAAGAAAAGTTTTAAGACGGTGCGTTAAACATGATTACGTAAATTCAAATAAAACTCATGTTATGATTGAAATAAAAAAGCCTACTGGCGAAACTTTGTCATAATTAGGTGGTAACTTCCCAAAACCACTGTTACAATTTCTGGGATGGATACGCAAACGGTGGATTTCAACGCACATGAAAATTGATATCTCAATCACTTCAGCGCGTTGCGTTGCATACGTGTGCGTAATGCGTCCATATAAGTGACAATTGCAACAAACATTCCTCGGTGTGTAATTTTTTTCTGAATCATTTAATGTTGGTTTTACCAACCGCAACACTCAAGCCCTCGAATTACCTACGTTTGAGTTAAGTACCATTTACCATGTACGAGTAAGTACCACGTCCACACTTGATTCCCATCGCCCTAGTGGTTCGGCATGATGGGTACAAGATGCCTCAACTGATTATGATGGGCAAGGTTAAGGGGAAGAGGCGCGTTGGCCGAAGAAGGAAGCTGTGCCTGCGAAATATTTGATAGTGGACCGGGGTCACCAGAAATAAGCATCTGTTCCGCCTCGCAATCGACAGAGAAAAGAATAGGAAGTTAACGGCTGACCTTTAAAATATAAAGAGGCACAAGAAATAGAACTAGTTTATCGATTCTACCTCGGGACACATAAATATGACTTTTTAATTTATATACTATAAGGAGAAACTGACTAGCTGATCAATCAACGTACAGTCGAAACCGCTGGGCCTAGGGAGTAGAAATTTGTAGGGAATATTCCTTGGATATCCTAGGGTAGAAGGGATTTTTGGAAATTCATCCCCTTAGGGATTAAAATAGGGTCAGTATCGGAAAACTAATCCTACGCGTAGGTACGAAGCCGTGGGCGTCTTCTAGTCTAGAATAATTACGGCTTATGTGAGTGCTTAATTTCTTACAAACCAGAACCATTTACGAGTGAGTCTGCGTTAACATATTTTTCATCACACTTGCTCGTAAATGGTGTTATTCCATGCCTGTATAGAGAAGGACAATGGCCTAAATTGTTCCCGCGGGAATTATGGCGAGTTTGTCATCCCTAGGGAGTAATGACTTTCTTTTTAAAATTTGCAACTCTTTCGTACATCATTTCTGACTGAGGAGGTTTAATTTTCAGCCAAAAATTAAATCGGTTTCTAATTTCATCTTTAAAAATTAGCTATAGACTAACTTACGTTACACAAAACCTATACGCTTCATTAAACATCATTATTTTTATACCTATTTCAAGTTTATATCAACATTTATCATTAATTTTAGTAATTATACATTTTTATCAAATTGGCTAAATCTGGCTCGAATCCAGGTCGAAACTAAACGCAGTTATTATCTGTGGTAGAGGTCACAAAAAAAATATCGTTTCTATTTACGTTCCCGTTCGTCAAAAGTTATTTCTTTATATTTTGCAGAGTTAAAGTGTTTTTCCTCGCAATTGTGATGAAAACTATTGTGTGTATCACAGGCAGTAAGGGGATTACTAACTCGAGTCATTAAAAGCCCTCCGCCTTCGGCGTCGGGCTTCTAACACTTTCGTTAGTAATTCCCTTCATACTACCCTTGATGCACAATGTACTATAATAACAGTAGTATAATTATTATTAAACGTTTACATTAAAACACCAGTCATTATTACTACAGGGGATTATCAAACGTGCACCAAAGTTTATAGGAGCATCAGCACAAACAGTGGCTTTGTGTGAACCAGGAATCCCTGGGGAGAACTAAGCAGAGATAAACTTCCATATAGGAAATCCTGCGGTCCGAACTTTGCCTGCTTTTTAAGGCTACATTTGCTCATAGCTCGCTAGTTTTTTTGCTGTAGCATGCTTGTCTGAAAGTTATACGATTGAAAGATTTATACACAACAGTTTCGGTCACAAAAAGCCTGGAGCTGGACGTTGTACAATTACATTGTAAAATTTAGGTCGCGGAAAACCATACCTACGAGGCACATGAGTTTAAGGATTACTTCAAAGCTTGCATGTTTTGTTAACGATTCACTAAGTCTTTTATTATTTAAAACAAATATATATCTAATATTATTTTATTTAGTTATTAACTACAGTTGCATAGTTACCCCCTTCCCTACTTATAAACGTGGAATAAACTTTGTCCTTATCAGTTATTGTGACATCTGCATCTGACAAAAAGTGACAAAGCATGACAAACTATTCCAAGCTTATTCCACGTTTAGGGGGTAAGAGTTTAATGTTGTGAATGTTGTGATTACCGACCGAGTAACAGTGTATCAGAGATTATACAAATTTGTAAATCAAACTTACAAGCAAAGTAAATGGAAACATGCAATTTGGCGAAACTAAAAACCACATTGAAATTCTGGACGTTGTAAAGGAAAAAGCACACAAAACACACGAGAACGTAAAAACCATTTCACAATTTCCTTAGTGCAGTAAGCAATGTATAAAATGAAACAATCAGGCCATTGTCGTGAAACGAAAAGGTAGAGGAAAACATTGACCGTCTGTTACTGGGAGAGCAAATCCATTTTGAACTTAGAAATACCCTTTCAGCTAAATTAATAACTAAAATAAGGAGGAATTTTACTCTTAAAACACAATCCTTTGAAAGGCTTTTTTTTCAGCTATAATAACATTATATAAATTAAAAACCTTCGACGTAATTTCGACCCCTAATATAAGACCTGACTCTTAAGAGCCCAAATTGAATTTTTCATCAAACAAACACTATCCTGATTGCCAATTAAAAAAATCTTTAAATCTGCATTGAATTCTGTACATATGTTTGAGAGCTACGAAACCCCAGACTAATACAGACGGACATAAAAATCAAACTTTTAAGTCACCCGGTATAACAAACAAACAAACATAAGTTGATGACATAAAGCATATAAATTATATATGCTTTATGTCATATTAACATAGTTTTTGCTACGCCATTGAAAACAAAAATTAGCATTTATAGCTAGAATATTAAACATAAATATACCGAATTATAGGACAGTGCCAGTGTACATTTGAAGTTATTGTTTACGAGTCAAATAAGGTTATCAATATGATAATTAAACATACAATGTAAAACTCACCACTTTGATTCTGTAATCCTTGAAGTAAATCCGCATGTTGTACAAAGGTAATCGATTCTTGAAGTTTATGTATTCACATAAGTATCAAGATCGTTTGCGTTTGACTTGACCTTGAATTTGCTATTATCTTTTAAGACACAATTTAGAGGCGTTTTTGTTGATAATGTTATTGATACTAGAAAGTTTAAATTATACAATGAAAAGGTATAAAGACAAATGAGTTTTGTTTATTATCTGACACGTTCTTATGCCTCTGGTGATAAGGACGTGTCAGATATTTTTGAGGCCAATGTTGGATCATGTATGACCCTATTGCTTTGAATGTATCAACCATCTCTAGTGTTAACTATCACCTATCACTTATATTTCTTATTCCATATGTTATTTTTTCTTCGATACGTCATATGAAATATGTTTAAAAATATAAGATTTAAGATTTAGTTGCTTACCCTTATTTTTATTCGTATTAACTTTAGTCGTTCAAGTCTTAACCAGACAAACCCAAATCAAACCCAGACTACTTAGATAGATTTAAGAATGACACCCATATTAATTACGTCAGCAAGTTTTACCGAAGAATCAGTCTTCCTAAACAAATCTACGACATTTCAAAGACGACGTTAAAGTGACAAGGTACATCACTTATTTATGCTGTTGACTGTACCAGGGAGACATACTTTCGCATCTAAGATAATAACTACAGATCAATGCAATTACTAACAATACCACTGGTACAGCGAATTGCGAAACTCGGCAAATATATCTAGACCTAGGCTAGCCCACAAACCAGCGATCGGCCTTCGCCAGCAGATAGAATGTCGATGTAGGTAACCCGAGAGCCTCCTACGCTATGTTAATTTGACAACGTCGCCATACATTACGTCTGAGGGACGTCAGAATCTCAATACTGGTTTAAGTAAAGGGATTTATAATGCGAAAGGTATTGCCAACCGATTAGAATTCCGAAGTTTTGTTTCCTAACTGTTACATTTGTCCGAATTTTCGCATTTCTAAGAATACATAGTTTTTTTGAAACCATTAACTTTTCAAAAACGGTTTAACAGAGAACCTAATAGGTTAGGTTAGGTAGGTTTGTTATATAATAATCCTTAAAAGTTTATAAGTTACTGATAAAAACAGGATTTATTTGTTGCTTTGCTACAATGTGAAAGATGTTTTGAAGCATTTTAGTAGTCAGTCGCGATACTGGCGATGTGGCCAAAATAAGAGTTCTAAAAAAATAGCACTTCTGGTACAACTGTCATTAATTTTAACCAGCATGTATACATGAATAAGCCAAATCATACCAGAAGTGCTTCGCTTTATAACTAAGATATTACTGACGGCGTATTATAGGGAAAGGGATGGGACGAAGTTGTGTCCGCTTCTGCTTGGAATTTGGCAGGTTTTATCAGATTTTTAAGATTTTACAAGTACTTTCGAACGTGTCTCATACAAGGACTAGAAATGCAAGCAATCCCTGTTTTGTAGCATCGAGCGTGACTCTGTAAAGGTTTGATTTAAAAATATATTGCTTCTATCGCGTAGATTCTGGATCCTAACTTTATATTTTACAACAAAATAGTACTTAAATTCGAAAATTCATCAACTTGCTCAATGTACCGGTCCGTCTAGACGCTAGACCGACGGTAAGAGGTTTATTTCATGAAAAAGGCGAGTATTATTCTGCAATATTGGATTCTTATAAGAAGGGACGTCTTGCAAAGTAAGGTATTCTATCCCCGCACTAATATTTGGTGTTATAAAGACATAACTAAGATAAAACCCGTCAATTGAAAATATTACACGCAATATTTAATACTTAATAGGAGCTATAATATTTTTCAACTTGCTTTAAGTCTAGTCGGATACTTTTAATTAATTTTATTACAGCTCTAGGCCTCAGCCTGGATACACAACGAAATAACAATTAGGTACAATTTAACATAGTACAAGCTCAGCATAATAATTCGCTTTCCCGACTTTTATCTGGTTATAAATTACGCAAATATTTATCACGATCTCTCTTTATATTACTAAAGTTTTAAACACGTATTTCGCATTATAATTTAGTCAAGCATAATTAAGATACTAAATCAAGTGATTCATATCGTTACAATAACACTCATACAATTCTAATGACTCTCTACTAAAGTCGATTATTATATCATCACATTCATCACAGACAACCTTGACATTGTAATTACTAATTACACGTTGCGTAGAAAAGACTGCTTATTAGCAAACGTAAGCTTATAACATAATATCGCGACAAGCTAAGTTTTCTGAGAATACATCTTAGCTTCTAAGCAGTTTGTTAGACGCCTACACACGCAGCTATATCATTAAAGGAAGTGTCTTCTTTGACTCATCAGAACGCTCACCTCATAGTTTTACCTATACGAACTTCCCTTTGACCGTTAATAATATAATTAACTATACAAATGCAATAATATTAAATGTACTAACTGATAGCGCGGTCAAACACTTGTATAAAAAAGCCATCAACTTCCTATTCTTTTCTGTAACACTATTACGAGAGCAAAGGCCCCCGAAGCAGTAAAGCTGGCTATATAAGGCGCGATTGAATGCCTACAAACGCGAGGTTAGTGCGCTTGTTAAAAACCCATTTGCGTACATAACTCTTAAAAAAGTTTATACCGCGTCCAATATACGACCATTGCTGCCTACTTACCGAAATATAAGGGTAAGGAACTACCATTTCTAGCAAAAGGCAATTTCGATTTGTTAAATAAAATATAATTACGCGTATTAATAAAAGTGAAAATTATATATAAGCATTTTCAGTTTTAACAGACACTTTGACAATTACACGCTTATATTATAATATTGAACCGCGAAAAATTTAAACACGTTAAAAATAAATATCCGCCGCTACGAAAATAACGTTAACGTTAGAGCACACAAATGAATAAATAACAATAACAATACCAACAAAACAAAAGAACCGCGATGCGCGTAGGCAAGCGCGCGTCGTCAATGCAACTGACACGATCGGCGCCAGCGCACCTCTTTCACTTCCATCGATTTCAGTGCTATACTTATTCATAACTTATTAGGGATCCCGTGGCGCGGTGTCTGAAGTTTCAAGGCTATGTGTTTATACAACGTTTGAGTTTATTTTGCAGAAAGATCTTAGACTCATCCAGCACGTGACTTCATCGTCTAGACAAAACACGAGATAAATTTACATAGCGTTCATCAAATTAAGCTTACTAATATGTATTAGAAATAAATTATCATCGATTTATCTTTCAAACGAGTAGAGCTCATGAGCACATCAAACTCACAAATCGATAGATTGTTCGGGATAATCGATCGATACAATGAAGCAAATAAAAACTTCAGTAGGAGTTACCACAGTTATTGGAACAAAAAACAAAATTAGACAATAGAGTCGGTTTTTTGTGCAAGTTCAATAGCACACATCATTTGGTTCTATTGGCGTTAGCTATTGGTTAGGTATAGAAGACAATTGTACATTTCCTCAATTATATTTGAAATAACTGCTCACGAGATATTTAAGCGTAGGTAAGCGAACAAAACGATCGAAGAAATTGTTAAATATAGATATGTAGAGAACCAATAACCATGTAGTATTTTCGTTTACGAACCGATAGAATGTAACTGAAATGCGTTATAATAGATTAACGCCCAAATTATTGGTTTGAATAATGAAATGGACTGAATATCTGAATAAGAGTCGTACAAGGCAGGTGGCTATTTTTCTCGGTAAGGCCACACTGCTGTTGACATGTTATAGTATTGTCAACGTTACAAAGAAGCCGAGTTAAAAACAATAGATAGCATTTCAAATTCAGCATGGTTTTTTATCCAGTGGTATAGAGGCCCTGGTTGTTATTGGATGGTATACAGCGGTATTTTGGTTTACTGTTTCCATGCCTTGGTTGCCTTGGTTTTTATTGCATGACATGACGAGGTATTGTGGTTTACATTTTCCAAAGAGTAACGATATCGTAACAAAGTCATTTATTGAGTAAACTCGTAACATCGGCCCCCGTATTATTACCTAGTCGCCTTTATTGCGGTGGATAAATGTGGATAAAGCCCCCGTCACGTTTATCTAAACCAGTCGTTTATTTGCTACATCCAAATATCGGTAATCCGTCCGTCAAATTTGGTTATATCCGGTGTAAATCCACTTCGGCAAGACAATCATTGCAAGAAACTCTAGTCACGTTTTCAAAAAAAAGGATTTACAAAAATAAAAGTAGTACTAAAAACCGGCCAAGTGCGAGTCGGACTCGCGCACGTAGGGTTCCGTACCACTATACATCTAAATAAATGTTTTTCTTTATTCTTTATTATATTGGAGTTGATTGAATGAAAGGTAAAATGCGGTTTACGATTTATAACGTATTAAAAAAAAACTAATTAGGTATTAGATCTCGTTCAAACCAATTTTCGGTGGAAGTTGGCATGGTAATGTACATCATATATTATTTTTACATTTATCATTCCCTTATTTTAGAAGTTACGGGGGGGGGGGGGGACACACACACACACACATTTTTCCACTTTGGAAGCGTCTCGTGTGTTTTGTCGCGTGTTTTTTTTTCTATTTTTGTATGAAAATCTTAATGCGGTTCACCGAATACATCTACTTACAAAGTTTCCATAGTATAGCTCTTATAGTTACGGAATAAGGTGGTTGTGACATACGGACGGACAGACGGACGGACAGACATGACGAATCTATAAGGGTTCCGTTTTTTGCCATTTGGCTACGGAACCCTAAAAAGGCTGTTAAAATGAAACTGCTAGCTACCAGTGATTTATGAAATAAACGATTTGTATTGTAGCTAAATTGGTGTCAATTAATTAACTACTACTGCCTACGAGTCAATACGTCTATTATAAACGTGAGAGTGAGTTTTAATGTCTGTATGCCATGTCTAAACCGCTGAATCGACTTGGATCAAAAACAAACGGGTTTTTCTCGATGAAAAATCGACAATAAGAGTCGTCGTTGCGCTAGTAAGAAATTTAATGTTATATCCGACCCACAAATAAAAATGTCCGATAAGCATTGTTCTTTAAATAATTAAAACCTGGATGTCAGTTCTCAATATCGGATCGAAATCCCTATCGTGAATCTGCACGGAATGACAACGTCACTTCTATGGAATCTCGAATAGGAATTCATCTCGATCGCGATTCGCGACCGAGAATCGCCTCACTGATCGTGAATATCTTTCTAATTAGGTATCTAAAACCTATGAAATAAAACATAAACGCAGCGAGACTCTTTAAAGTTTTATTATTCATTCTCAAGACTGTATTTCATAATGCCTTCAGTGCTAGTTACTCCACGCGACATACTTCAAATAACAGTACGTGTGAGCAGTATTGATTAAAATGTTTCTCGTGACAGTTGAATAGCATACCTAGCATAGGCAGTGATAAAAAAATTGAATAATAAACGTTTATGTATGCGATAGGCCAATGACTATTCAAGATGCATCTTAATTTCAAAGTCCATGCTAGCGACACGCCTGGCGTTTTCAAATAGCATATAATGGCTATTGGATGCAACGCAATTAATCTATTAACAGAATTATTCCTAAGTTTTGTAATGGAATTTAGATGGCATCGAAAGGGCTCGAAATAATTAAGGAAAAAAAACCTATGTGAGAGGCAGCAGCTCATCAATGTCTTTATTGATATGAGAGACCCAGAGAGATTAACAATTCCGTTTTCAAACCCTAGATGATTTTAATTTCGCATTCTAAATAAACTTGACTCGCCCGAGCGTTAAGAACGGGATTAAATTACCACCGTATCCAAGCAGATTCCAAAAACTCAATCAAGCATAACACTACTCCCCATATAACTCAATAAGTGCTTGACATTTGTTTATAGACGATATCATTCAATTATAAACAATTCAAGCGCTTTAACTGCGATCGAGCTTTATCGCTTAATTCATCTGATAAAGGCAAGCCGACTTTGCGACGCTCATGACCAAATACGAAGAGATCTGGCGATGTGGAAACGAGGTCAGTAGCAAGTCCGCGGAACTCCTTGCGTGGAGCACGACACAATCGATTAATACTTGCCGCTACCAAAATTGTCGAACTTGACCGTGCTTATCGTATATACCTCTATAATGCATCGCAATTGCAATGCGGCTATCCAAAAATGTACTTTCAAGTTACCCAAATAAGACACGCAGATGTCGATTTGAGGATCCCTTCAGGGTTACCCAAACCTTTAGTAGCTGGGAGGTCTTAAATTAAAAATAAACACCTTAAGGTCTGCTTAAGGAAAATATTTTTGTTTAATGCAGTACTCAATATGTTTACTGAAGGTTTCAGAATCAAGGTGGGCAACATAATATGCTAATGTTGACAATGGACATAATAATACCCTGTTGACGAGGACGAGCGCGTGCAGCTTTTTTAGCAGCCACATACCGGTCAAGAGCTCACAGGTAAGTAAGCAATCATATCAAACAAAATGATTTGTCCACTTTACACACTATGGTGACATAACAGACAAAGAAAATTTGATCGTTGCGTCATAAAGAAGAAAGAGTTTCATGTTCGTCCTTAGAGTTGGCAACGCCTTAGCAGTTTAAGGATAGAGATTTTGACATTGCAAATGTCTATATGGGTCTCAGGTCTTAATGGCCTGAACTATCGAAAATAAATATGTAGAACTGTAGAACTATTGGGGAAGCTACTAGAACTGTGTTTAATTTTTGAGATTCCAGAAATTGATACGCTAGGTTCACAGACATCCTGTGGGCTCGTAAGCCCTACCAGGTACTTGCCATATAAAACAGCAGTCTTCCCCACATTACCAAACTATCGTGTCGTCGAGTAGTTGGCCTAGTTAGTAGTGACCCTGACTACGAAGCTAGCGGTCCTGGATTCAAATCGCAGTAAGGACAGATATTTATGTGATGAGCGTGAATATTTTTTCCTGAGTCATGGATGTTGCCTATGTATTTCTATATAAGTATTTATATCGTTGTCTAGTACCCATAGTACAACCCTAGAGCTTAGTTCGAGACTAGGTCAATTGGTGTGACAATGTCCACTGATGTTTATTATTTATTTATAGAAAGATAAAGAAACCAACCTCGACATAACGAATGACCAATCATTGCCCCAAAAATACTCTAATTGATTAATCCGTCACTACCTGTAGTGGAATTGGAATATCTTCCGGAGGCCGTCCGAAACATTACTGGTCGCATCAATCACCATCGATCAAGGCGACACCGCTGTATATAAACTTGCTGTGGCATGTTCCGAGTAAAGGATTTGCGGCTGAGCAGCCGTTAAATATACATGTGTTGCGTTGCAACATTGGAAATGTTTTGGGATAGGATATATCCACATAGGTTTAAAACGTTCAGTGTGTTTTTATATACAAATTCCAACTGACAGGTTGTTGGCCAATTTGTCCCGTTCTGTGTGAGCACTGTAGATGTTGTTAAAAATATTCTCAAACGACTAGGAAAAATAATTGATGTTAGAATATAGTATTAGCAAACATACTAAAACAATAAAGAAAATCCCTAGCACTGAACTCGAAAGGAATCTGCAAATCAAACTTTACTCAATACAATACCCTATTCCGCTAATTAATCTGATTTACAATTACTACCACCCAAAGATAAGATGGAAGAGATCTCTTAAAGTTATAAGTTCACATTTGTAGATTCCTATTGTTTACTTACATACATACATACTATTATTCCATCATCAATGCCAATACCTGTATCGGTGCCAAGGACTGGACGTAACTAAGAAGAAGTAAGATTTGAATGAAGACCTGCGAAGTCGGCATTTACAACTCCAACACTGTATGACAAATTTAAAAAAACTCAAAACAATGGCTAAATCTATGTAAAGGTCTACTAATATTATCTTAAATAGAATGAATTTGATTTGATCACTTTGAAAACCACCCTGATGTGTTCATATCACAGTGACTTAGGTTGTTTTCAAAATAAGCGATTCAATGAAGCGTCGATATTTTACATACAATATCACGACTTCGCCTTATCCGATAAACTCTTGACCCGATTGCATCAGATATCTAGCCTATCTAGGCAGAACACCAGATCAAAACGAGTGCTAGTCTAATTGGATACAGGGTCCATGTTACACACTCTCTTTATCTTTATCACGACATAACCGTAAAAGGAAAACGATTAGAGATAAGCCGTTCTAGAAATCGAAGCGCCTGGACCTGCTCGAGAATTCTTGAAAGCGACTCATCCTTAGACACCAAAACACAGCGAATACGTCATATTGTATGTAAAATATCGACGCTTCATCGAATCGCTTATTTTGAAAACAACCTAAGTCACTTTGATATGAACACATATGGGTTGTTTTCAAAATGATCAAATCAATTTCATACTAATTAAAATAATATTGGATTTACATGGATTTAGCCATTGTTTGGAGTTTTTTCATTTGTCATACAGTGTAGGATATTAATATTTGGTAGGCTTCATACAAATCTTACTTCAATTACGTTCAGACCTTGGCACCGATACGTCATATTTCATGTACCTTTTTATATACAATACATAATAGGTAATGCTGATTCAACTACTTAAGGTTATTTTGTTTAAAAGTTGGCTGGATAATCGGTGTATTGACGGAAAGACACACAAACAAAAAAAATATCCTTTTTACGCGACTGCCCTAAAAAAGGAGTGTAATGTTTCCAAGGTATGTAGGTATTTATATAATGATTCTTTACTCCACCATAACTCCAAAACAGCTGAGCCGATTTAAATGTGTGTGGTATCGTTAGAATCCTTTCACCATCCCGGGTAAACAGAATACCTAAACTGTTAAAATTGAAATAACAACACTGACAAAATGTCAATTATTTATGTCAACATAAAAAAGTCTTCTAATTATTACAATATGGATATCATTTGTAAGGTATTTTAATGTGGCCATGGTTTTTAATTTTAAAGCTTGCTTTTCATTTAGTTATTACCTATTGATAATCAAAACCAATGACAAGCTCAAAAAGGCATCCAGCGATGAATGCAGACATTGAAAGACACACAGTTGAAATATATTTTAAAAATAGATAGCATACCTACTGAAACAATAACATAATTTCTCCAATATTATCTATACAAATTCCAATATATATAATCCAAAAGGAAAGAAAAATTTACTCAAAATACTTAAGCTCTTGGAAAGTTAGCAAAGAAGCTTTTATCAAGAATCTTACGGCGTAAAGTTATATTATATTACATAAGGAAAGTTGGACCTACTATATACCACCCACAGCAAATATTTGTGATCAAATTTAAGAAATATAAATGATGAGTTCTTGCTTCTTGTTCAAAAACTCAATAATGCATATTTTGCCCTCATTGCAATGCTTTTCTTTATTTTAATACACGTATTTGTTTAAATGTATACTCAGGTACTTCTCTTCGGGTAGTTTTATTATTCAAGGACACTGCCATTTCACAAGCCGAATTTGAATTTAAAATAAGGTCAGAAAAAATGACAATGGCATTTCCATGCAGTTGTGCAGTCACGCTCAAATTAAGAACTACTAATATGTAACAAGTAGGGATTGGTCCCAGGACCCAATGTACAAGGTTAGAACCGGAAATATTGGGACTGACTTATATAAAATTGGTCTTCAATTTCTCGGCCCGTAACTCATAAGGCCGACAAAACAATTAAAAAGAAACCAATGTTTCACGTGAGTATAATATAAAACTACGTACTAAACAATGAACTCTCAATTTAAACTTAAAAGACTTGGAACATCCCTTAGCCGCGGGTCAATAGTAACTCAGTAGTTAGGGCAATCAACACGGCAACGATTATATAAATAGAGCCGAGTATTACCTTATCTTTAGACCTAAGCAAACAAATATTTGTTATATTGTAGTTTGATCTATCTTATCTTACTAATATCTAATAAATAATCTTCTTCAATCTTAGTTTAGCGGCATTTCTACTACAACAACAAAAACTATAACAAACAATTACCAGCATATTATAGCAATAACCTTCTACAGAGTATCAAATATTTCTATTAGAGGAGGCAACCTTTATTGCCAAAAATATTTGGTAATACAACGACATTTTGTGATATACCTTCGACGTACGTGTATACAATAATGTATAGCAGGCAGTTATCGTTTTGGTTTTCAATGCATACTCATATGAACGTTAATTTATAATAAGGCCTAGGCAGTAAAACTCATTAAACAAATGTACGGTCGGCCAAGACCGTACATATCTATACTCTACCAGTTTTGACAAAAGTTTCTGTGAGACCTAATTACCGGTAAGGTTGACACTTGTCACTGTCGTAATATTATTTCAAGGGAAAATCGACCTTGTTGTATCATGACTTGCAAATGAACTTCAACCGTAGGGTGGTAGACCACATTGTTCGCCGACTGTACATTTAAAATATTTTTCTTTTACCTTAAAAAACTTTACCGTCGTTCGGTACGGTCTCAGAAGGCAATATCACTCACTCTCCGACTATCAATTTATCTTCGTGAAAAACCAAGTCAATTCAAATTATAGGTATGAAAAATTGAAAAACAGTGATAGAAATAGCGGGATTATTAGTCCCTGTCTTGGATGTTAGATTTTTATGGCAAGGAGAAGGCAAACTAGCCACCTGATGGTAAGTGGAATCTGAGACACAGACATTTACATTTACAAGACTACTATCATAAGACTACAATCACAAGACTGCAATCCTAAGACTACAAATGCGTTGCCAACCCTAAGGGCTTAAGTGTAATTTCACCGGTTGTCTATTCCCCACAATGGAACACAACAATGCGAACAATGCTCCTTGGCGGTAGGTGGATGAGGTGGTGGTAGCGATCCGAACGGACACGGGCAGAAGGTTCTACCACCACGCTAAAAACTGTATCGTTCTCATTAAATCTACCACTCTGAAATACAAAATACTCATACACCCTCACCCTTAAATAATGGAGAAAACAGTAACTTCTAGTTAAGAGATTCAAAATCATTGTTTTTAATAATAGTTGTTCAATACAATAATAGTGTTATATAGATAAACAATAAGGATGACGGTATCAGTATAATATACAAATAAATAGTACTAGCAGGAGCATCTCAACAACGTAAACAAGACACACACGAGACGAGACGACGACGACAACGTTAGAAATCTTAAAATCCAACACGTTTGGTACAAAAAATGTATCCCCTTTCATTTTGAAAACATTTTGTTAAGCCCAACCCACCAACAATCCTCCTAACACAGTGACACTGACGGTGTGGACGTTGCAGCTTGATTATCGCGACACTAAATTATTCATAATAGTGATGGTACCAGGTCCAGGGTTCGCACCAATATGACCATACTCATTGTAGAACCATAGTGAACTTTTTTTTTCATCAGACGACAACGAGTTATTATATCACGCACTCATACATAAACAACGCACACTCACACAATCTAAGCTGTTATTATATTTTAGAGTTAAGACGTGTTCATTGATTGCTTCTGCACAACTTATAATATAATAATTATAACTGTGGCCTATAATTATAATCTGGGTAAAGACCCAGCGAGTGACTAACGTTTATGTATTTTTTTTATAGAAATGAACTTTTTCATTTCTATTTTTAATTTTTAGGATAAACTAGAGGTTACACCAGTAGACCGGAAAAGTATCCAAAATTCCGGAGTACCAATCGTTATGTATGAACGATTCTAAACTGATAAAATATGCTTTATCTTCCTCCTTATTGTGCCCATATAGTATCCAATCCACAGTTAGACATAACTTGTGACCAATTAAATTATGTATTCCCTTTTACCCTTAGTTGACGTCTAACTTGAAAAAGCGCTTTTTCACAAAACATTTTTCGTAAAGTTATCGAATATCATTACTTTTTGGATTATTTAGGCTTTGAAATAACTAAGCTCATTAACAATTACAAAAACAAGCTCTCTACCTTTTGTAAAAACTGAGCTGTACTTTAAATTCTCGTAATTTAATATTTTAAAATCTCTGATTTCAGCACAAGCCAGTCCCAACACACAAGGCAGAACATGTGACGCTTCTTATCAAAAGTTTTTTACGCAAGTCTTAAGTTAAATAAACATTGAAATCAATACAACTTACCGATTCAACACCGTTGATCCCGTTTTCGACTAAGATGTCTTCAAACAAAACATCGGCTTCACAAGGCGAACATAAATTACTGAGCAATTCACTAAACCTTTCCACTTTGCGAACACACACTGCCCCTAACAACCCACCCACTTCTACATCTTTCACACCAATTGGCACTACAACACTATCTTCTAGTTTAACAATAACGTCGATTTTCTTAACCGCAGGTTCTTTAATTACAGGAATGTTACTTTTGTGACTATTATTGAGCACGTTTGGTCTGGCATTGTCCAAACAATTATCTTTATTGTTTTGTTTGAATTTGTTCTGCACTTTCTCATCATCAAGAACACAACTTTTGAATAAATCTTCAAACTTCTCTTTTTCTAAGCTGGGAGAAATGCTCTTGTCGAGTAAAATTTCATTCAAAATATCTTCGCCACTGATACAAAGATCTGTATGAAGATTTTCTTTACTTTCTATATCACTATGTTTAGATTCATTGTCTTCAAATACAGAGTTGCTAGTGTCTTTTATTTTTAAAGAGTTAGCTTCGTCAACATTATCTTTATGACTACTAACTAATAAATTAAGCTTGTCATTTCCTAAATTATTTTTAATGGAATGTTTAGGTTTCGACTTAATAGCACCAATTTCTTTATCAGAAAAACATGGAGAAGACGTGCTTTTCAAATTTTCTTTGTGATGACTAGTCCTTTTGTTAGGGGTCGATTTGATTTTATCCCTATCCACAATTTTCGAACTTCTAGTAGTTTTAACTTTATTTTCTTCTAGAAGTGATTGTACGGAAGAGCTTCTGTTAGTTTTTCGAGGCGACGGAGAGGTGTCGGAATGGTTTGCAGCGGCGGCTCTTAAACGAGAAGTGCGTGTTGTTCTAATAGGCACTGATGTAGAAATAGAATTAAGATTTAAGTCTGAAGAGGATTTGAGATTAGTAGCTGTATTTTCTAAAGGCGTCCGATCTGCTTTTCTGGGGCGCCTGAAAACAATGAAAAACAAGTATTAAGCAAAGCCAAGATATGTGGTAATGAGATCTTAGTTGACAACCTAAAGACATCTTGCTAATAAATTGTTACTAACTCGTCTATGAAAGGTTGAAACCCACCTTTGTGTGACATTTTCAGAAAACAATGTAGCAGTTCTTGCTGTTAGCTGTTTCCTTCTCTCTTCCTTGTATTTCTGTATCCTGGCCGTTCGGGCCTCGTCCTGAGACTGGCTCATGACGCCCTCCTTTTTACGATGACGTCACGTACGCCAGCAATTCTCAAGTATTCTAGCTTGGTCTTCTTTCTTACATTTAACATGGATTTTGTCTAGCATGGCGACATTAAGCGCGCAATAGGGCGGAATAGTTGGCAGTGATGAATACAGACTAAGGCTGGAGGTAGATGAAGAAGGCGCGTGCGGTGATAACCTGAAAAATAGAACGGTGAACTTTAGTTAATATAAATAAACTTCGTTGAGATATGGGCATGGCCGGGAAATATACGTGAGTTCATGAGTGAGGTCGAAGGTAAGCTTAGAGAGCACAAACAATGAATGTTTAATTTATCGACGCGTGGCGAATAGCGCGAAACGGTGCCTTTCGAGTGAGACATCGTAAGCCTTTGTTCTATTGTAATGTAACATCTTTCTCGTACCTAACCGTAACATAGAATATTAGAATTGGAAGTAAATGGTAACAAGATCTGTAGTACAAATACACGATACAAAGAGAAAATATGTATTTTGTCTACAAGAACTTAAGCAATTGATAGCCTTCGCCAGGAATACAAACATCTTAGGGATAATGTTGTCTTGACCTAAGTGCCAAACCCAAAACATTTATCAGCTATGATGTTTTATGATACAAGAGGTCAAGGAGAGTTAATGTGTGACAAGTGAGGACGGCATCTTAAGCATCTAAGGAACTCAAGCATGATATACACAAAATTCCAATTGGCAAAGACAATTAACTTCATTGAAAGAATTTCCATCCATCGTAAGGATATTCATAAAAATAAGTCATAAAATTGGCCTAAGTCGCTTCAATATTAAACGCAGCAGATGTCACCAAACGGTTGGCATTTTCGTATAAAAGCTTTAGACGTTTGGTAAAGTTATTTAGCGGAGCAAAGTTTACTACCATCCTTGAGGTAGACGGGTTTATTCCGAGCGACAAGATCACGGGTCGCAATTTCAAAACATTAGTTATTCACTGCACCAGCTGTTCTTTACTAAGTAACGATGAAGTTACTCCTAAGATACGAAACTATAATATGGCAATCTCAACAATAAATTATCTATTATTACAAAACTTGTTAAGAGCTTATCAGAATACAAATACGACAAGAAAAAAAATAACATGTAAAAATCCACTACAGTCTCCCCTCTCGTCATGTATTTATGTTGAACGTGCCATAAATGAATCGAAATCATGACTTTTTCAGTTCTTAAGAACCTGATTAGAACTAGATTAAATAAAACCTGTAGTACCATAAATATTTAGACATACGCCAGATATACCTACAAAAAATGGTATGAACATGCAATCGCAAACAACTTACGACCAGTCTTATTCAACTTTTTGCTTAGCCTGTAAGTCAACAAGATAAACTAGATATTTAGTCTTGGTCAGCAAAACGTAGAAGTCTTACGCCACTGTCTTGAAACAAATTAAATTACACACAATGTCAATGCCAATTACGGTTTGCTGGGTAAACAGCCTTTCCTAAGCCTGGTCGGGGCGTGACTAGCAAACTGCTACCGTTTCGTCGTTTGCTTAAAACTACACAACCTTATTTAGCATATCGTAAGATCGCACCTTATTTGAGCTAGGTCATTCTTATGACAGAAGCATTTTAGAATAGTGTATTAGCCAACGAGCCAGTTGCTTTATTTATTTAATTCGCACGTGACTGGGCAGTCTTACGCGTACAAAGGTGCTGTGATCACCCTTAGCGCCTGGGTCATGAATTTTCAATATACCGTTCATATTGGCGAGACGTAATGAAATACGTGACGCTCCAGGTTCTTTTAGATATTTTTACTGTATTTACAATCTTAGCAAAATATGTTGAGTAAATGTCAAAAAAAACATTGTAGAAATATGTTTAGTTTTATCTTCAGAAGTGAATAATTTATAGTTTTAGATGCCAATAAAGTTACAAGTATGATTATTATTTTCTGACAAGTGGTAGAATCAATTCCCCAGCGTAACGAAAAACATCGTAGGCCCTTATAATAAGTTCTTTCAATTTTTTTTCCTGTGGCTTCTCTTTAATTATTAATGTTAGTCGCCGTGATGGTGTGAAAAAAGATGTTGATGCCAGTTTAATCACTACCAGTACCATAAACTGCAATTGGAAAACTGTCACGTGAATACATCTAGAATACCGGAATGTTCTTCGAGTGTGTTTTTATTTTCAATGGGAAAACAATAATGCGTGCCATTCTCACAGTCTGATTCACACGTGCCGACGATCGACACGAGCCGATTACGTCGCGATCGTAGGATCCACGCACAGATCCGCATAGCATGGCCACGAACGCATGGCAAAAACGCAAGATTAATAGCGCAGAAAATAAAAGTGGTTCAGACAATCGATAGGTAAACTGGGACATCGACACGGTTAAATTGGTTCTAAAAAATACAGTTAAAACTGTAGATGCGATTTAATACGCTTTATTGGATGGTAGTTTGGGCAGAGAATTAAAAGAGACACGATAATTTTGTACAATAATCATAGAGGATAATATTTAAACAAATTTTAAAAATTAACACGACTAGAGGTTGCCTTTTATGTGTACTAATTTGTATTTTTAAATAAATAAGCTTCATGTTTATAAATAGTATCATCATTCAGCTGGTATAGTTCTCGTACGTGGTATATTTTAATAACTGCAAATCAATGTCACATTAGTCACTCCATCACCGTAAAAAACGCATTCCTCGGAAACATGACTAGCGACTAACCTGATTTAACACTGTTGCCTTACAAATATGTGCATTAAAATGAGGTGCCAGAACTTAAATTGGCCAAAATACCAGATTAGGTATACCATTAATCTAAATAATATGATCTTATCAGTGGCACCGTTTTTATCTACATGTCATGTCACTCACACTCAAAAGATTGTTTTGTATTGTTTACTTATGAGGCAACTGAATTTACATAACGGGATTTAGCAATTCCATGACAGGGAGGGTAGTGAGGACATATCGCAATTGGTTGCAAACATTGCAATTTAACTTATTTTGCACTGCACAATGCACACGATGCCATCAGATGAGGGTGGTTCTTACAGTAAAATTATTACATAAAGCAACAATTCAAATGCTAACCACAAGAAGACCAAACAAATCTGCGTTATATTGAAAAGAAATGAGCAATGGGTTGGGAGCTCAATCAGCTGTGGTTACTAAGATAAGTATTGACAAAGAACTTGACGATGATAAGTTTGTGACGCATGGATTACCATAAATGCATTCATTTTAATTTTACAATAAGATAACGTGTGAAGTTCCCGCATAGCAACGACAAATCTTTTAAAACCTCGTTAGAAGCTAGTAAGTCAATAAAACTGTTAAAAAAAAATCGGAATGAAGAATCCGCACCGATTATGTTTACAAGTGAACAAACATAACTCTAGATAGGGAGAGGAAAGTCCACCGGCGGGTCGTTCGCGTCACTTCACTTTTATGACTTGTGCTAATATTGACAACAGGCATTATCATGAGTTACGTGTGATCATGCTATTTCTAACATGTCTCACTTTCTCATGTTATATGAGGTTGCTGTAAGTTTGATAACGCCGAACAAACCCGAAACTATATTCAATTTGGTCAAAGGACGTCCTTTTAACTGCCAAATAACTTCTTGTATATGCTAAATTGGACTGCATATTCAATCACCGTTGGTTTGCCATCAATCAGTAACAATCATATCAACATCACATCTGACTCCAATAAAACTACCAATCACGTGATGTATTTCTTATTTATCTCCAATTGGAAAGTTCCGCGTGTTTATATCACAACTCAAATAAAAAACATATCAACATATATATTCTAAGCCGAATTCTTATAGATTTTGATTCTCCAAATATTGAATACTTAAACGGCGATTGTGGGCGAGATGAATTTATTTAAGGTCCGTTTTAGTATGAATGCTTTCGTGAGAGTGAAAATGCGAGTTGAATGTTGATTTGGTTTCCATCGTCCTTTGGAAACAAAGCACGTACGAAATTCAGGTCAGAATTTAAAAAAAATACGTAGGTATAATAATAATAATAACTTAGCAGGGTCGATGTAAGTTAGGGATAATGAGTTGTAAGCAGAAAGGTTACCATTGCGCAAATTGTCTTGAATGTAAATAACGTAAGCGTTAGAGCAGCTCTTTAAAAGTTCTTAATTGATTTTCATTGTACAGTAACCAAATAAATGGTTTTTGTAACTTTTTTTTTTTTGACACAAATTCATATAAAATAGGTAAACTATATATAGCTACGATGGATGTGGATTTGAACTGATTCCAGTTAGCAAGTTGTTGTCAAACATCCATTGTTGTATTCATACATTTTAGAATCAAATGTTTCTTCGTAAACCCTAAAAGGTGAGAACTGAGGAGGCATCAATGCCAGCCCATTTCCAACGATCCGAATGGCAACAATATAATCAAGGTTATGCCAAAAAATAAAATTACAGACACGACAAACAATTCAGGGACGACCATCACAAACTAATTTAAATTTTGTTTATAACAAGTACAATGGAGATCACGTGAGCTTCAGACTCCATAATCACATCAGCTCACCATAGATTACCTACATAAGATTAGATAGTCATCCAGACCATCCAGTGTAGTGCCAAATGTCATATCGATCCAATAACGGGAACTGGATAAAAAATTACATGTAACTCTGGTTGAATTAAAATCAACCTAACATAGTTACTAAAAGACAATGACATGCGAAGTATAATAAAAGATTTTTAACACCCACATATCACAAACAAAACAACAAAAAGCTGCCAAGTGCGAGTCGGATTCGCGCACGTAGGGTTCCGTACCACTATACATCTAAATAAATGTTTTTATTTATTCTTTATTATATTGGAGTTGATTGAATGAAAGGTAAAATGCGGTTTACAATTTATAACGTATTAAAAAAAAACTAATTATGAGATCTCGTTCAAACCAATTTTCGGTGGAAGTTTGCATAGTAATGTACATCATATATTATTTTTACATTTATCATTCCCTTATTTTAGAAGTTACGGGGGGGGGGACACTCATTTTTCCACTTTGGATCGTCTCTCGCGCAAACTATTCAGTTTAGAAAAAATATATATTAGAAACCTCAATATCATTTTTGAAGACCTATCCATAGATACCCCACACGTATGGGTTTGATGAAAAAATAATAATTGAGTTTCAGTTCTAAGTATGGGGAACCCCAAAATTTATTGTTTTTTTTCTATTTTTGTATGAAAATCTTAATGCGGTTCACCGAATACATCTACTTACAAAGTTTCCATAGTATAGCTCTTATAGTTACGGAATAAAGTGGCTGTGACATACGGACGGACAGACATGACGAATCTATAAGGGTTCCGTTTTTTGCCATTTGGCTACGGAACCCTAAAAAACCAGATCAGATATTGAATCTATACCTAGCTATGCCGGTTAGTGTAAGAGAAAATAAATTGCAAAGACTTCGTTGGACTTGTTAGTTTAGTTTTTACTTGGCCACGAGTCCATTCCTTTAGATAAGTATTTTATACAGCCATTTATAGCACAGGTTTGCACCTAGGTAATAGGTACATATGTTAAGAAATTATTAGTCTTATCATCTGCCACAGTTCATGACATTGCTAAATCAGTGAGAAACTAGTTTAAATTTAGCCAATGATATAATATACATAATGTTGCTTATTCATGCAGAATAGTAGCGATATTTCATGTACCTATCAACAAAAAGAGATTGATTTTGATGTTTTTCGGATGTCAATTAAACCCGGGGCACTAATCTACTCGGTAAAACCATATCGCTTTTGACATTTTATCGTGTTGTCAACATTACGACAGCTCGATAGCATGTGAAAAGCAATAGTGTTTTACCGATTTGTTTATTATTTATTTATTCAAAACCGAGCGTGTCGCTCGGGTTGAAAACGATTTTTTCCGAACATAACCACTTGACAGATCGATTTATCGCTCCCTTAAACCCTATATTGCAAATACTCGTATAATGCTAATCGTTAGAGCCTTTTTCGAGAACGTGACTACAAACACTAAAGGACGCCTACCGCCGTTGAATTAGTTTCCCGCTACTACCCCTACTTTAACCCCTTGGGGTGAATTTCCAAAAACCCTAATATATATATATATATATTAATATGATATTTTAAATAGTATAGGATAGAATAGGATTAACTGGCGCGTCCTTTAATCGCTTTAGGCCAGTAATGAGCGCACCGCACCGTACATCAGCCTTCCTGACTGCACCAATAAAAGTATGTAAAGTCAGACCGGATCGCAACGAAAGCCCGCCTCGCCTTGCAGACTCAATAAATACCTACATCCCACCTCAGAAGCAATAAGCAGTAACGTAGCAGTAAACACAAGAAACTTGCAATTTTATTTCCTTATGTGTGAGGTAGTAGATGCGAAGTTTCTGATTTGTAGTTGTATTAATGCTTCTATGGTATAGTTTTATATTGGTGGATTCGGCTTTTTTGGCTCACGACTGAGACCTTATTTTATTAGGCATTGGATCTACCAAGAATTAATGAAAAAACAATCCATTCACTTTCTGCCCATTCCATTAACCTGGAATGCTTTGAATGTTAATATGGGCTTTTGCAGTTCGGTAGTCACAAGTATTTACAGAAATTGGTTCGATTTTTTTATGTTGTGTTTTAATGAATAATTAATGCATGTTATTGAGTTAAAAGAGCATTTCAATGAGTTTTAGCGTTTGGATTTAGAGTACATCGGCGTGTGACATCACTTTAATATGATGTCACTCTTTATTTTCTTCGAAAAATCAACTTTAAAGCTGCTTGCTGCTTGACATTAAATTAAGGACACCCTATCCTTTATTAGGAGTCTTCTAGAATCTTAGTAAGTAATTTAAACCGCGTAAAATACTTAAAAAACTTATTAATTACATGCAAATTTTTCCTGCTTAGTTTTTGTGGTGAATAAGTAAGACTCAAACACGTAGACCGAATTCTAAGTTAAAATCTTAAAGACGAAAATTTAAGAAGAGAAGATATTAAAAATTGACAAAATGAGAGCGACAGACTGGAATGCTTTTGTAGAAGCTGACGCGACTGTGAAAAAGGGCTTTAATAGAAAGTAAATACTCAATAAGAGCTGAAGAATAAAATCTGAATGTAAATAGAGATTTTACAGAGAGATTTTTATCCATTTCTGGGAAGAAAAATTTAAACTAACCAGCACGACTGTAGGTAATAATACTACGTGTAAATATAATTTGCCACGTTCTTCATCATAAGATTCGGAAAAAACCTATAAACAGACGTTACCACTAACAAGTTTCACTCACTTGATGCTAATAGTAAGAACCGTTAATCCTAACATAGACAGCCTTGAGCATTGTGTAATACTAAGAATATAATTCTGTTATTTTCAGTCAAACTGTCCTAAAACAGTTTTGCAGGGCTTTTGTTTATTGTAATTTTTGTTGTTGTTTTTAATAAATAAATAAATATTATAATAATAATTGTAATTTATACATAAAAGCGTTGTAACACTTGTAATAAGTACATGAAATGTGACTATAGAACGTACTTTTATCTTTTCTATAATAGCAAGTTTAAATTTGCAAGGACTTGAAATGTAAAACCAAAAGTTGGCGTAAATCATTAGCAGTACCTAGTATTTAAGCATAACTTAAGAACAAACGGAAAATAAACTCGTTTGTAAGAAATACTTCAGTTACTCAACTGTATGTACAATCAAATAGAAAACCAGAATCATCACTATTTTTAGACTCATTACGTCAATAACTATTAATGACATAACATATCTAGTATTAAATATCAATATCTATTATGACATTGTTATGATTAAGGTTGCACGTGTCAACGCTTACTTAACTCAAACATTGGGTATTTATTACATCAGATCATTTCATTTCAAAAACCTTCGTTTAAATTGATGTTGACCTTTAGTAAACATGGATTCTAATGAAAACAGTGATAACAAATAAATAATAAATACATATCAGGGGAGAATCTCACACAAATTGACCTAATCCCAAACTAAGCTCTAAGCTTGTACCTAATTAAATACATAGAAATCATCCAAGTCTCACAAATTCTCGTGAGCACACGACTAAGAATATGCCCATACCGGGATGAACCAAAACCGCTAGCTTCGTAAGCAGGGTCTCACTACCAAACCAACTAGTCTTAACGCGTCGTGTGATAGCTTTATTGGCAAGATAATTAGGATAATAAGTTACGGAGAAAGGATCATGTCATGGACACATAGTAGAGATAGAGCGAATTAGTACGAAACACACAGGAGTGGAAAATTTATGGCACAATTATGCACGTAGTTCATTATTTTCAGATCAAGTTCAATGACATAACTTAAAGTAGACGTCTGTAGCCTTGCTTATCTCGTTAACCTTTGATAAATGACTAGATACAGCCAATTGTATGTATGTATCGTGTACTGTCTACAAATATTTGTCTCTGTGTACTTGAATGAGTTCCAAAAGCGATCGGAGTTATAATTAATTGACAAACTTTAAATAGGTATATTTGTTAAATAAAAGTCATTGAACTCTTTAAATGAATAACAGTTTTAAACCGAGAATGGCATTCATACTCATAAAGTTATTCAAAACTTTTAAGCGGCTTGATTAAAAAGCAGCTCTGAAAAGAAAACCTTACTTGGAAATACTTAAGGTGTTATGGTAATTGACTGTCATAGTATAAAAAATATTTTTGATTCCAGTTGAAAACATCAAGAAAGTAATCTTCTCGTATATGTAACTTTCTCTCGATTAACGGTTTTATTGAAATTAAAACGACGGTGAAGACTGATGATTGAAAGTTAGTTTAAGAAAAACAAAAACTTAATCACAGCTAGTTACACCACACGAGTTCCGAAAACTTTCATCAAAAACAACAATAAAGCTAATAGTAAAAACTTTATACAAAAATACCTTTTGACCTGACTCCAGAAAAAGAAATAAATATTAAATCACTTCACAAGCACAGAATGATAACGGTACAAAGTTTCTCGGGGACCGAAAAAGTACCAGGATAGGTGAATAACGCAAGAGGTATCGGAGCGCACCTGTTGGCGCGGCGCGAAGAGCATTACTGGCACGACGCGGCCCATTAGTCGCGCTCGAACACGTCATGCGGAAGCCGGTTCCTCTGGACATCGATGACTTGGAAGAAATTCGCGATAACCGATGTGTTTTGCCTCAATACCCTCAGCTTTATTAGGCCTTGCGTCTGATACTTGAACACAAGCTGTTCAGAAACTAACATTTTTTAATACATTTCTAAGATACAATATAATCATGTTATAAATATCCAGCAGAAAAGATAAGTTTCGAGCTAATTTCATCCACTCAAAGGTTACCATGGAGACAATCGAGCCCCGCAGAGGAAAACAAATTTAGTTGCGAGAATCAACCAAGGATCATCGATGAGTGGAATTTTCGAAGAAACAATAGAGTGGAATGGGATAAATTCGGCATATGTGATGATAAGAGAAATTAGGTTATTATCAGAGACATAGATCAAATTCTCGCGTGTGATGCGATACAGTGGTTTGCCGAAAATATTTTGATAAAAAAAGCTGAGACTACTTATTTACGGACAAGAAAAAGGCGAAAGTAGATGATTCTTAATGGTCGTACGTAGCTTGACACAAAAATAAAAATGTAGGTCATATGTCTATAGGTGTATATGTCTATAGTGTCTATACACATTGATTATCATATCTGACTGCATTTAGCTTGAGTGTGGGCAGAATCAAAAAAAGCATTAAGAACGGACAAAAGCTCTTTCAGTAAATTAACTCCAATACGAGCATCAAACCCTCAATTTGTATGAATATTATGAATGGCAAATGCAATGCACATTGCATGAAAGTAAACCAGGGTAACGCTTAGGAAGTCATCAGGTCATCATAGTTAAATCAACACAGTCAAACCTATTAAGGTTTTGGAAGACGTGAAAGTGTAGTAATATTCACATAATAATCTGAAATTCACAGATCAAAAATGTTCTTCACTCGAATACTTAACATAAAGAGGACGAGGAAATGGTATTTCGTTTCCCATTTACGTTTTGCATATTGAAAACGAGAAATCGCGCAATGTAGCGCTTGTGAAACTAACTGGGATCCTCAGGGGGTTGGGCTATTTGTTGCTCCAACTCTATAGTCCTTTGAGAACGGTTCGATGCCAACCCTTGCTGTACTTTCGAGAATTTTATATTAAACCAGACAGAAGTACAGTTCTTTATTAAAAAATTACAATATTGCTAAGGGGATTTATTTTGTGCCTATCCAGTACTTTTGAATATATCGCGCATTTATAAAACAACTTATTAACTGAGAAAAGTAATAAATAATAAACTACGACCAACGAAGCCAAAACCACGTATGACTAAAAGTAACTAGGTACAGTAGGTACAGAAAAAATAAGATTACTGTATGATATCATCTAATGGCCAAACATGAATCTTGCCGCGTATTTCATTTTGAGCACAAGAACTGGACATCTCGCGATAAGTGCCCACTTAGGAGCCGAATCTGGTAATTTGATATTGTTAAGCATGTAGACATTTCCCTCCGTCAGCCAGGGACATCACGATTGAGGACGGCCGACCTAATAGCCTACTTTCTTCGATACAAAACAGCAATCTGAGAAACAATTGTTGCTTTTCCCATACTTAACACATAAGAGACACGTTCAACGACGAATTGAGAACACTTTGCCGTTTCAAGTTACGGTCTATTATGTGTGTTCTAATAAAGACATAGAAACAATGATCCAGATTTATGCTAACGAGAGAAGCCAGTTTGATTAGCGTATTAGTTGACTTTGAATCCGTACCCTTACCATGAGTTACAATTACCGTACTCGCTAGCGAGTCAAATGCTCTGTCCCTTGCAGAACTCGCAGCATTCTTATAGAGTGCGAGGGACAGAGCATTCGACTCGCTAGTGAATACGGTAATTTTAAACTTGCAACTCATGGTAAGGGTACAGATCGACTACGTACCCGTAATAGAGAAACGTAATGGAATAATGTTGTTGACTGCCTTATCGAAATGGGGTGATTTAAAACGAGGTCTCCATTAAATCTCTGTGTTGAGACTACGCGATAAAACCGTCAAGTAACTTAACATACTTAACTACAGATCACCATATTTTATATAGGTACAGTCGCGGACTTGAATTGTTATGCCACTATGGAACCCTGTCATAATGACAGAGTCAAGTGACGAGATAGAAATTACATGGGAATTTATCGTAGGTTTTATACGACAAGGTTCTATAGGTATATCAATTAAAATCCGTGACCATAGAATGTTTTGAAATTTCCATACAACTAACCTTTTAATATAATCAATGCCAATGATGCGATAACGTGTCTTATTTTTATAGATATGAGGAAGTTTGGCACTCGACGTCTTACCAACTTAATGAATACACTTGAAAACCAGATATCAACAGCAGATAAAACAACCTTCGGGTTTGTACTTCTCTCTCGCTCGCTCTCATACAGTCTCGGAAAGTGTCGAGTTTGAGGAGCATTCTGTGTCTTTCCCTAAATAAATAATTATTAAAACAACTTTAAAATTGGATTAATCTTGAGTTCCACATAATCCTTTAAACAATTAAGAGCCTTGAAATTTCGAAACAAATTGGATGCAAACTTTCATTGAACTCTCTCCCCTAAGTTTCTGTTCTCCAGCGATTATGGACGCAATTTGCGGCTGTGTCATTAGAAATCTTCAAGTGATTTGTGCAAAACGCTTTTATTATGCTTTATGGAAATCACTTTCACGACGCGACGGTTATTTTGAAACTAGGGTAATTTATGTAAATGGTTCGCATGATCATATCAAAAATTACACAACAAGTCAACCTGAAGCGAAGTTACTCTGAACAACAATGTTTAAAATGACATCCATAACGTAAATTTTGACGTAATAAAAAGTTCATAACAGGTCAAAACCTGAATAATTATTGATAACCTAGCGATTCTATCGACAAAGGCTCTTCTCAAAAAGATTATGGATACTGTGGTTGGGCCACAATTCCAATTCCAATTCTGCGGTTCAAGTCAACTAACCAATTAGCACGTGTCTCAAGACCGCGGTTTAGAAACTAGTAAACAACGGAAACAGCAATTATTGCCCATGTAAGTATGAGTTCACGGTCTGCCGACTATTGCGATCGTTGCCCGTCGCGAGCCAACTATTAATCTGTAACATCAGTTATCGGTATAACCGTGTGGGGGGAATGTTACGGTGATGTTTTAAAGTTGTCGACAGCTGCGGAATTTACAACAGCTGAGGGGTTTGCGAGTTAACTCTACACCTGTGAAGTTGAAAAGAATGTCAAGAAATAACACTAGTACGAGGGCTGTTTGATAAGTCGTTTTAAAAAGTCAAAAAAGATTGTTTTTTTTAAACTATTTACAAATATTTCTCAAAATTTTCTCCTTTGAGGGCCAAACACTTGTTCCAGCGTGTTTCAAATTTTTTTTCCCCTCCAAAAAATACGTTTTGTCAAGGTCTTCAAAATAGGCGTTCATTTGTCAATTTTTTTTGCCCTCCAAGCCATCTTTTCAGATTTGGGAATAGGTAATAATCGCACGGAAATAATCCGGCGAATACGGAGCATGCGGAACCAGCTCGAAGCCCAACTCGAGGAATTTGGCCATTGTAATAGTTGACGTGTGCACTGGGGCATTGTTTTAACGAAAGAGGACTTTCTTGGGGGACAATTTTGGTCGTTTTTCCAACAATTCGGCATTAAAACGGTCCAATAATTCTGCGTAATAACGGCCAGTAATAGTCTTTCCCTATTCCAAATAATCAATCACAATGATTCCTTCGCCATCCCAGAAGACTGTCGCCATCACCTTCCCAGCCGACAAAACAGTCTTGGTCTTCTTTGGGGCACGTTCACCAGTCGCGATCCATTGTTTTGAATGCTGTTTTGATTCAGGTGTATAATGATGGACCCAAGTTTCGTCCACAGTCACAAATCGACTCAAAAAAATCCGAGGATTCGTCGCTTCATCATATCCAAACACAGTTTTGAAATTCGCTGTCTTTCGCGCTGTTCGATTGTCAACAACTTCCTCAGTAGTGACTTCGATTGGGCGACCAGAGCGTGGAGCATCAGATGTGCTTGACCGACCACGTTTAAAATCATTTATCCAGTTATAAAGAGTCTGCAACGTTGGTGCGTTAGTGCCATGAACAGAATCAAGTTCAGGTTTTATTGTGGCAGCACTGCAACCCTTCATGAAAAAATGTTTTCTAACGGCACTAAATTCAGAGTTTTCCATTGTTGTTGAAATTTACGAGTGATCACAGTTAAACAATGGTTATACTGACAAAAACTTGTTTTTTTTTTTGCTGAATTTTTGGCAGTCTTCATTTTAAAAGATTGAGCCTGCCAGTGTTAATGCCATTTACCAGAAAAAACGTTTTACAAATCGTTTTTAAAAGGACTTATCAAACAGCCCTCGTATAGACTATCAGGATTTATTTCTTATAAAAAGCAAAGTAGGAGCGTGATGAACAATAAAATGATGACAATGACACGACAAAGACGCTAACAAGAAATGATGAAGCGAACTTTGACCTACATTATAAATTTTGTACCTATTAGTCATTATTTCATAGGAATAAGAATCGTTTGAAGAAAATACAGTCACAAGCTGAATAAACATAAACTCTTATCCTTAACCCAGTTACTACCATTCGCAATGATTGGCATTATCTTGACGAAATATTTTTCGGACAGAAGCGATAGTAACATATATACTTGAATCATGTTCGATACCTCGTGCCTCATTTTCAAATAGATTTTACCGCATATCGGGTAGTATTCATTATTTAATTAATGACAAATTAAATAATGAATATGTTACTTTACATCTGCACGAAGTATTTTAGAAACATTTATTTTTAAATCAGCTAACCGGGACAACGACGTAAATCAAGTCACGGAAGCAAAAGAACGCTAAAAGAAATCGATAATTCGACACCGGAAAGCATTGTTCAAACAGACATAAATAATTTTAGCAATACCGGTTTACTTTCGTAATCTTGTAGTACGAAGCAAAGCAGCAATAAACGAGATATTTTTCATATTATATATAAAAAAAAGCAATGGTCTTTAAAAATTGCAATATAGAATATAACAAATAATTTACTAAGTATGTATAATCTTGCCTTGTTTTTTTTTCATGGCTTACCTATAGTAGGCAAACGAGCACACAGGCCACCTAATGGTAAGTGGAAACTGTGACCCATAGCCATTCGCATTCACAAGACTGCAAACCAAAGACTGCAAATGCGTTGCCAACCCTGAGGACTAAGATGCCTCTGTGCTAGTTATTACACCGGCTGTCTTATCACCAAACCGGAACAAAACAATGCGAACACTGCTGTTTGGCGGTAGGTTAATGGATAAAATGGTGGCAGCGATCCGGACGGAACCTGCACAAGCTCCTACCGCCCGCAAAACCACCACGTATATTACGACTATTATACCAAAAACCATATCGTCTTTGATCTGTTACGATATTGTTTTTACCTCGGCCGCCATTACTGTTAAGTATATAAGAGCAACCAAAACGTTGACAGTACGAGAACAGGTCAAAAACGATATGGTTTTTAGCGCCTAGAATATCGGCCCTGATCACGTTAAACAAAGTGATATGTCAGTGAAATCATTTGTTTTTATCTAGATTTTTGTGGTTTCCAGCTATCCAGAATTGCGGAGAAAGGCTCTCCTTCTCCTCCAAAATAATTAACACTTACAAAAATCATTTTTCACTTACGTAAATTTGGATTATGGAACAATTGGAAAATGACAATTAGTGGTTGCGATTAGTTACCTTAACTTAGCTAATCTGAAGCTAAATGGGGATTGCCATCACACCCTGGACAAGGGTTCACGAGTTCCTTGGTGTCGGGCATGCCAAAAAAGCGTAAGGAACATACAATCCCTTAAGAAATTGGGTCCAATTTATCTGACAAGGCGTGACAATACACCTGTCCTAATGGCAGAAATTGAAGAAATGGAGCACCGAGACTTCTAACATCGCGACGTTATCCTTCAACCTAATGCCAAGCAGCAATGTTCATACGGTTGTGATACCGGTGAAATTATTAGCATATTATTACACTACACACGTTTTCACGGATCAAAATAATGTACAGATATTGTTCATCCTTAGACATTTTTGATGTGTATCTTAGAACTGGTAGTACTTAATTTACCGAGCTAGTACATACGAGTATTGCTATCAGGATATCATAATATAGCAATAAACATACATATGTAATGGTTGTCAGCCATAACATAACGTCCACACAATTCCGTTAAGAAAGTTGTCATTGGTGGAGCTGGTTAATTAACTGGCAATGATGTTTACGCCAGTGTATCTATCGATCCATTTGACTTTGTAGGTATATTTGTAGTAACGGATTTTCTAGTTCTAGATCATGGTCAAAGAAAACAAGGACGAGTAGAAAATAGAGGCGATGGGCCAAGACAACGAGACTCTTTTAGTGTGTTGCCAAGATGTGCTGAGCTTTTTTAGATAGGTAGTTCGCTACGCATACCTCCTGGTCTGGGGATGATATGGCAATGAGAATGCACCGGAGCATACAGGCCACCTGGTAAGTGGGATCTGAGACCCATAAACATTTGAATTCCAAGACTATGATGTCAAGACAGCCATCCTAAGAATCAAAATGCATTGCACAGGTTAGATAGAAAGAAAGAAAGAAAAAACATTTATTCTTGACAAACAGACAACAAAATACTGACATAGACAAAATACCTGTTATCACGAAATGTTTCCAACTACCTTACGTTACTACGTTATGATGGCGTTAAGGGCAGCTGATTGGGTAGATAAAAATGTGGAAGAGATGTTTACGTGTTTGAAAATAACAATTTAGGGCGAATTTAATGGTGGCTATTTAGTGAATGCCTCGTTGCTTGTTACAGCCTAAACTCTGAAACATCACCAAAGCCACCAAAACAAAACCTGTTAAGGCTCTCGTATTCCCCATATTTCTTTATGCTGCCGAGACATTGACCCTGCGAGAAAGTGAGAACAAAACGAATTGATGCTCTAAAGATATGGTGTTGGAGAAGAATGCTCGGTATACCGAGGACGGAATTCCGACCACATGAGTCCATTCTACGAGAGCTCATGCATGCATCATGGATGCGAATTTATCGAACGCCTGGGAGTGCAAAGCAAGGTCGAGGGCACCAGACCTCGCGGAAGATGGCCAATGAGGTGGACGGACTAAATAAAAACCCCCATCGACGGTCCTCTACACAAAAAGAGGGCGCTGGTCGCGAAGAATGGCGTCGCATTGTGAAGCAGGCCGCAAAATCAACTTGACGGCCTCGAACACTCAGGCAAGAGAAGAGAAGACAAGAAAGGTAATACAAAAAGCGTCTCCTGAGCATTGTTAGTTCATTTAGAACTTATTTCAACAGTACCAAAGACAATATGCTATGTTAGTGAAAAGAAGAAGTCTGCGCTGCGCCATCCCTATGTCGGTCTCCAGGCTAAACTATCTTGTACCACTTTTCTCTTCGATGCGTGAACCGTGAAGAAGGAACAAGCCACACGATCACACGATACCAATGCAAGCCGAAAACTTAATACCCAACAAATGACATCATTGGACCATAATAAAACTGTTGATTTAAAAATTGCGGCCATTTACACTGTGGCAGTATCATACTCTCAGGTCTTGAGAGCACCAGGAATAAGGATGCTTTATAAATAGAATGGGGGACTTGTGTAGAGGAAACTTCGGTCAAGATTAATTTCCTTGGTCCATGACGTAAACAAGTTGTTGCTTTTGCAGTGTACATCGTATTCGCGGGAGCAAAAACAAATCTATTAAAGAACGCATATCACAGAATGTCTGTTTAGTATAAACGGAATATTCTGCCTATACATTGTAAGCCTCTAAGAAGTTCTTCATGTCTAGAACAAAATGTTCGCTGGAAATGGTCAGTCAAACTTGTCTTACACTGAGTAAACGCTTACCTATAAGTCAACGGTGGTGTGAACTTGTTTTTTTTTAAATAATATTAAATTCAGTATTTTTCTCCAAAACTAGTTTGAACTTTTTAAATGTATATATTCCACTAGCGGACGCCCGCGACTTCGTACGCGTAGAATTAGTTTCCCAGTACTCCCCCTTTTTTCCCGTTGGGGGTCGATTTTCGGAAAATCCTTTCTTAGTGCTCACTACTGCTCACTTACATCATGAAAGGAACACCTGTACCAAATTTCAAGTTTCTAGGTACAGTAGTTTCGGCTGTGCGTTGATATGTCAGTCAGTCAGTCAGTCAGTCGTTTCTCCTTTTATATATTTAGATTTGCACTGAAATTAAATATACTTGCATATATTTTTGTATTTTTTTGTACAGTCAGCTGCTGAGATAAGTCCCCCCTGCATACAACTTGATAAGTAGGGGGTATACTTATCTCTGCAGCTGACTGTACATATGAAATCAATCAAGAATGACAAATATCTAAAGTAGCAGGAAAAGCGACTGAAGAGGGTAACGTTACGATTGCGTAGCGTTAATATGTACAACTGATCAATTGATATATTTTGAACTCGTAGGTATAAACGTTCCTCGATAAGAGTGTCACCTCTGTTATTGCCTATTTGTCATAATCATTCAGCTCTGTCAAATCGTTTTTGCTCCCGCAATAACGACATATGGGCTGACTTGTTGACTTGTGACAAAGCAAACAAAAGGTGTATTTTGAGCTATTAAAACCTGCCAAGTTTCAGCCAGTCAAAGGGATAAAGCTATAGGAGTTGTCTGGGCGGAATGAATGGAGAGCCACTCGACCGCCCGTCTGCCTCGGCGGCGTCCCCACTCATCATCATCATCATCATCATATAGGAGTTGTATGACGTTATTTAATTACCGTTTTAATAAAACATTTAAATTGATAAAGACTATTTCTATTTGTATTTTTGGGCATGTTTTTTATTTGAGTAATAATTATTATGATCATACCTATGTTTCAGTCTTTTTCAGGGCCTGGAGTTTCCTGTCCAATGGTGATCACGTTGGTAAAATGTTATTTTTTTGATGTTATCGTATTGTGAATATTATTATAGCTCTTATCTATGTCACAGTAATGGAGAGTGCGGACCTAGTTTTAACCAATACAATAACATATCAGAAGCAATTAGGTTTTACTGAGCACTCTGGGCAGAATAAAGCTCCAAGTTCGCACCAGCCACCACAGAAAACCAGCATTGCAGTACCATGTCGGTTCCGCAACTTTATGCTGAGTGGCGATCCATTTCAGTAGGACCCACAGCACCTTAATAATAATTACTTTTATCCTATTCTGTTAGTAGTAAGTTCACCATTGATTTAAAAACAGAAAAAAAAAAAATCCTTTAATTTCAATTTAGGTGCTGAATGTGTATTGCTGAATTAATGCTTTTTCTTTCTTTCTTTCAAGACAGGCTTTTGTTCATGCTTCAACTGTTTCTAGGACTAAAAATAGGTATATAAAAGCCTTACCAGAATTATAATTTTAAAGTTTATTCATTCATTGTTTTTATCTTAATAATTTCAGCTGATCAGTGTGATAATAGTTACACAGAGATAGTTTAAAGCCCAAACATGTCACAATATGCTTTTTTTCCCAGATAATAAAAAAGCTTCAGAGAGTGCCAATACAAATAAAGGATGCATGGTCAGTCACGGGTAAAACCTAGTAAGTATAACATGGAAATGTAAATTAAATATCTAGTGCATTAAAAACAGTGTCTTGCCAAAGTTTTTTTTTTACAATTAATGCCAGCTTTTAACATTATTTATAAACAAAATGCATCGTGTTTAGTCTAGCCGGTAGTGACAGAAGTGGCGCTGTACTGGGTTCTTTCCTGGCGTGGGCAAATATTTCAACCCTTTACATTCTTAACCTTGTGTTTGATCAAATAGTTAGGTAGAAAAAGCACTCCTATGAAAATATTTAATCAGATAAGAGGTTGAGAAAGCAAAAGGAAGATTTGAGTGATAAGCATATCTTGGTAAGTCTTATTTTTTTTTAAGGTATTGAGAAGGCAAATAAGGGTACAGGCCACCTGATGGTAAGTGGGGTCTGGTCTGTGATACAAGAATATAATCTGAAGACTGCAATCCTAAGACCACAAATGCGTTGCCGCTATGCAAATAATTTCACTGGTTGTCATATCCTTACACCGGAACACAACAATGTGGACACTGCTGCTTGGTGGTAGGTTAAAGGATAAAATAGAGTTAGTGTAAAGGACAGACCTTGCACAATATTCTACCACCACTCAAATCTATGTATGTAAATGGGTACGTCCACGGGCGTTTCAACCACCATCAGTCCGCTGTTCTAAGTTTTTAAGAAAAAGGCGATAATATACTTAAAATTCGATCAATTGTGGTAAGAATTACATTAGCAATATAGCTCTGTCTGAATATTATTTGCTTGGTGTAGCTCATTCTTACAAAACTTATGACAGGGGACTGACGGCGGTTGAAACTCCCGTGGAATCACCCATATGTATTTCTCTCTCACTGGCTCTCACTTAACAGCACTTCAGCTAAATGGGTAATCTAAATTGGGCATTAAAAATTTACCTTTTTAACTACCATGTTTATTTACAGTTTCGTCAGTCTAATAGGGTACAGAAAATAAGGTAGGTATGAATTTATAGATTCTAAAATTGTTTTTTTATAGGGTACGTTTCGCGGCAATATTAATGCACATATCATTAATAAAAAACATTTCAGAATAACCCTACTCTACTTAAACATATTAATAAGAAATAAACTGAAATCCATAACCGCATGATGAGTCAGTAATAGAAAGAACTGATAAAAATTATGTATCACACAGTCAACAGATTTATCTGGTAAAATTGATACGAAAACGATACGTGCGTGGATACAAACAAGTGCGCAAATTATTGATAAGGCTACGTGTTTGAGAGGATGTTCTAGATTTTTTATAACAGACATAACATAAATAAATAAACCGTTACCTTTTAAAAATCAGTCGAAGCAGGTCAACTTAAGCAATGTAGAAATGTTTTTAATGCTATGCAACAATCGCACGCTGATCTAATACAATAACATTGGTAAAAACACTACACACTAAATATCCCACAACAATTAAGTATCACAAGGCCAATAATATGATCTTATTCAAAAATAACTAACAATTATTTCGCAAAATATTCACAACACGCTCGATTCCTACATCAACATGACAGTTAATCAGAGTTGCCATGCCATGCAACTTACTTTTACTTGCTTATAAGTGTTACCATATAAGAATTTAATAAAATTATACTTGGTGATTTCTAAAACCGATATTTGTTTTTTTTTGTTGCTGTCGTTTTATACATACGTATCATATGAATTGTATGACCAATTAAATTATAACTGAACCTATACCATACAAATTGTTGAAAATAATATAACATGTTACCCCATCTATCATTTAATATTAGAAATAAATCCGTGCGTAGCGCTGTACGTAACATAATCTCGGTACAGAAACTTTTCATTGAGTTCTGGTACCAACGCACAGATGGCGTGCTTTACCGGTTTTTTATTACTGCAGTATCCATAAAAATAATTTATTTGGTTATGACACTAGTTGAAACTTGGTGTAATTATAAGGAACGATTCAAATTCATTTGAGTCGTCAAGAACGTTCGAGAATCATAGGCTACAGCGCTATACCTACCGCCTAGGCGCCTATACCAATTACCTGGAATCCAGGGGCCCTAACATGGCGGCATTTATTGCGTGACTATGTTTGCATAGGTACTAGGCCCACTGTGTTTGGGTCATAGGATTATTTACACCATTACCAAATTTAACCTGATTTGGTCCAGTAGATTCGGAGCAAATTGGCTGTGACAGACGGACAGACGGATCCTATAAACATTCCGTTTTTTATTTTTTCAACGGAACCCTAAAAAGGACTCGGACGAGAATCTCGGTTTATTTATTGCACAGCTTCCTTAATATGTGATTTAACAACTTTCCCATGGTACTTACTCGTGACTTTTCTATAGAAACGGAATAGTAGGTACATTATTGCCAAGGCAGGGAAGTAGGCAATTGCGGGCCGAGTATTGGTTTAAACGGCCAATAATAACGCCGGTGTGACGGCTAAAGAATATTTGCTTGCCGTGACTACAAATGGGTTTGGGATTTTGTTTAGGCTGGCCAATCCTAAGAGGGGCATGTTTTATAAAGCTACAAGTAACAATTTTACAGGTCTAAACTGGCAACACTACTCAAATGACTCGTCATGTCATGTTGGCAATTACTTATTCTGTGATGTTGGTCCATTGTCGATGTTGTGCCAAATGGCAACAATTAACCTGAAAATTGTAATTTGTAGCTTTATTAAAACAGGCTATCTTGTCCATTGAGGGTGAAGACACATAATATATCAGCATCGAATCGCATTTTGTAGTACAAAAACGCAATATTGTATGGAGATGCGTCCGCATCGATTCACCCTTCCGCATCGATTCAGCTTCAGCATTAAATGCGTATAAGTGTAGCTATCCTACTTACTAGTTATCTTACTTACGTGTGTGTACTTTAACTTCCGATGCGTATAGTGTGTCCAAAATCATCCAGCTTAATGCGATTCGATGCTGATATATGTGTCTTCACCCTAACCCACCGCCAAGCAGCAGTGTTCGCATTGCTGTGTTTCGGTGAGGGGATAAGACAACCGTTGAAACTAATAGCATAGAGGTATTCCATCTTAGTCTTCAGGGTTAGCAACGCATTTGAGATCGTAGGATTGAAGTCTTGAGATTGTAGTCTTGAGATGTCAAATGTCTACGGGTCTCAGATCTCACTTATCATCAGGTGGCCTGAGTGCTCGCGTGCCTTCACATTGTCATAAAAAAAGGCCACAGTCCTCATTTAGGTACCTGTGGGCTGTGGTACCGGGTACCTACTGGGGCAAGTTTTAGTCAGGTTGGCACCACTCATGGTCGGCAATAAAGGACCACCGCACACGCGTGGTGAATTAAATGATGAACATCACCGCTACTAACAAAACTTAAAATGAGAAGGCATGACTGGCATGGCGGATTATGCAAACTATGTGATGTGATTACTATTTTACAACCAATACATGCCTTCTTATTATTAATTTCACTCAGTTTTACTCAGATCCTCCTTCAAACACTTTAATAAAACAATCAATTAATAAATCTGAAACTTTATTCAACTTATAACTCTCTCTCATATAAATAACGCTCTTCTTAGAAAATAAATGGAAGCCTCTACGTACAATGCCAGATTAAAATGTCACGTGACAGTAGGATACAGGACAGAATTAATTACAAAACATCGACAAAAAGTATTGTTTTATTTATTTTATTATCAATTAAGTATAACTTTCGGTAAATTATAAGTCCAACTGGTAAGAGATCTCGGTACCTACCTTTTTACAGTGGAATAATTTGAAACTGGTTTTCATTTCATTCCTACAAGAATTGGTTAAATTCTTTCTATTCAGACTGCTCTGTAAAATTCAGTAAGTATAAGATTATTTTTTACCATTATGACATTAAACATTTATTATATTTAGTAGCGTAGCGACATCTATTATTTAAACTGTACAACATAAAGCTGAACTCAATGTTGGTAACTAAATAAAAAAATATTAGGTATTGCCACGGGGTTTTCATGTATAATCACCCAATTTGAATCATAGGCCACTGTTTTAAACACACGTGTTAAAATAACGTAAAGATTCAAATCGTAAGAGACTTCTTAACAATTGAACTGTAATGTCACTTTGACAGAGTTCCACCGTGGCTATGAATAAAATTGGTTGAGTATACGAACGATACGGAATCTCGTGTGCTTATGAACTAGTGTGCCAAAGGAGTTTATTTTATCTTATTCGTAAGTAGTTGGCAGAGCACCCGCAGGCATCAGTTTTCACCTAGAAATAAATCATAGCGTTATAGAAAACAATTTCTACAAACGGGTTTACGATACTTAAAAATCGTTTAGCTACAATATTAGAAATAAAAAGTCAATTGCAAATGACATTTTATACCAATTTTGTGATTGACAATATTTAAACCATAAAATTTATTAACTTATTCACAACGAACAAAAATTGAAACAAAATCTGTAGAATACATTATTTTATTAACTTATGGCTTAACAAGTATTAAATAATGGTCGTTAAATAGTGATTGTAAATTCTGTTTTAAAACTAAATAATAACAATAAACACTTAATAATCCATACAAAAACCATGCAATACATTTAATTAATACGCATGCGCTTAAAAATCACTATAAGCAATTGTAAATATTTTGATCAAATAAAAATGCTTAGGCTTTTTTAAACTAATTTAGAAGGTAATTACTGCGCAAATGAACATAGTTGATTAATTGAGTAATCTATTAAAATGGAACATCACAGCTAAAATACTAGGTAGATTTATAAAACTAGAAATAAAATGTACTTAACACATAGAGACAAAATTGGTCAATTAAATACATACCAAATAAGGTAAATAATGTGCACATACAGTATCTATATTGCTAAAAAGTCAAAGTTTACCGCGTATCTGTTCTCTAGTTAGAATCAGTATGGTGTCAAAAAACATCTATTTTCGCAAATCGCAGTGATTATACTGGAATTTTCCTTTGATGATTTTAACAGCTTATTTTAAACACATATTTTGAAACACATCGCTTGTGAGTTTATTCAGTGATTGAAATTACGAAATACGGCTGTCATTCTAATCATCTCAGGAAAATCCCACTATAGGCATTTGTTATAGTGTAAGCCGGATAGTTTTTTTTTAATTTCTGATGATTTTGCAATAGGTAGTATAAATATGTGATGTTCTAAATAAGGTCAGCTTAAAATTATATACTTCAACTATTCTAAAGCACTTCACAATTGTTAGCTTAGTGTTTGTTACTGGGATAGAGTAAACTAATTATAAATGAGAATAGATACCGAAAAACTAATAGTTCAATTCGTCACTATATGCAAATAAAAGATTTCATTACGGGCTTGTTTCACAAGCGACGAGTAAATTTATTTGCCATTTTAAGTCAAGTGTAAGAAAGGGAAAGAGCTAAATGTATCTGTCAAATATGCTTAATTTGTCGATTGTGAAACAGGCGGTAAGTATAATTGATTGTTAATAAAAAAAATAAGAAATATTTAAGGTTTTTTTTTCCATTAAGGCGTTTCAAATTCTGCATAATTTAATTAGAATATCCATAATCTAAACTTTTTTTTTTAAATGGTCATTTCTCAACAAAATATGAAAGTACCGTAAAAGAGACGTGATATTAAAATTAAAATCGGCCAACAAATTCGGATGATACAAGCATTTTAAACTGCTAATTAAGTAGACAGTGATTAACGTCATGTACCAGGTGGGCCATATAAACTCCATGTTAAATTCTGTTTTTCTAAAAAGAGATATGAACAAATTTTGTTGGCTTATATCTTGGTTATTTTTATAGCTATTCAAAAACTGTTTGTTACTTAAGTGAGCTTTTATTAAAGCAGTAAAAAATCATGAATATTCCCTATTGTCCTTAAGCGCGGCCTAAGGCAGTAAGTACTATTTACAGTATCCCATTAACATTAAATTATTAGCATAGCTATAATAGTAAGGACAGCCAGCAGCAGGCCGAGGAGCGTCAGCCAATCCAGTTCCGCCAAATGCTGGGTCATTATCAGCGTGTACGTACAAGCTAACATCAACGTGCCGTCGTGCCAATCGTGCTTCGACTGCGCGTCGCCTGCCAACATCAACAAAAAAACCGAACACTTAAAGGAAATCAACAAAACTGTGCATTCTGGTACCTTCTCTCGCAAGTGACTTGATAAACTATCACGGAAGGTTATTTATTCAATTCGTGAAGATTAAAGGGGTTTTCCAAGTCACACGCGACACAAAGGGAAAACTAATGTGAGACACAAAAAGCGATGGTTAAAATGAAAACCAGACACCATGCATGATAATGGCCCACGTACCTCGCGATTCGTTTTGTGAACTGTTTTGCCTCTTGGTTCTCCACGGTACTACGGCAGTTGGCAGCGGGGCGAGTTGGCTGGCCGGCTCATCTCCATCCACCGACAGCCGCCCCAGCTGCTGATTCATATTCTGAACTAGTTTAGGCGAGCTTAGCTCATCTCTCACTTTCTTCGATTCGTTTTGATTTTCTACCGCAACTGTGTGCAGTTTTAAATTACCATCTAAATTAAATATAGTCGCTAACTCTTCGGATGAATTATATTCAGTGGAATCAGCCGTATCTTTCTTTACTTCAAGGTCATCCTCGTAAATAGATAAATTAACAGAAGCTCTGTTCGACACTGGTTTAGGTTCATCTTGTGTCACTTGACTTAATTGTTTACTAGCTTCTGTCATGCTAGTAACTTTCGATTTGGTCGGTTCTTCAGCTTTTGGTGGTTTGGGAACAAAAAACTTTTCGTTAACTTGAGATATCCCAGCTATTAAATCCGAAATGCCGTCTTTTAATTCTTTGAAAGCATTAATTTCATGGATTTCCTGAAGTTTATCATCTGTATTTAAAAATGGGTTTGTTGACTTAAATTGTGGATGTATTATTTGGCTTTGGTTTTCTAACTCTTTGCCATACTTTACTTCAACTTTCACTGAGTCATCCTTTACTGTGAGTGGTAAAATATCCGGAATTAGTTTACTATCTGGAATCACTACTGTACTCTCCTGAGCTTTTAATGGTTCTTCATTTTTATCAATATAATTTGAAAGTCTTAAACTTTCGTCTTCAATATTTAATTCTTTTTCATGACTATGTTTCAGTTGATCTTCAACTCTGTGCAATTGATTTGATATCGCTAAAAGGCTATCTTCGGTTTTTTGGCCTTTTGTTTGCTCATTATCGTGTTTCATATATTTCCGAGTAGGGTCATCTACAACCTCAGAATGAACATTCACTAATTTAATTTCCGGCTGGGTGTTCTCATAAGCGTCACTGGTAAGACCGTTTAAAAATTGTGATCTACTATCGGATATCCTACTATTTACGTCGGGCCTTTTTTCTGCATTGTTATTTCTGTTCTTGTCTAGTTCAGCTAACGCTACGCCTAACTTATTACTGGTATCCATGGCCTCCTGTGCAAGCATGGTGAGAACTTGTTGAAATTCATCTTTCGATGATCGCTTTGAAGACTGCGGTGATCTATTTGATGGGGATGAACTTTTGGACTTATCACAAGATGCAGGTTTGGGAAGGTATTTATCGTCATTATGAATGCATGAGTCGTCTTTTGCGAAATGATGATTGGGCGAGTGCGAATTATTGAGGAACAGACTAACGGTATTGTGCCGTTGCTTTACCTTATTGCGAGGGTAGTGCTCCGGTTCGTTGTCGTTGTTTTCGAAAGTGTCTCGTAAGCGCCTCATAACGTCGCTATTGCTGTGAGTTTTTTGTAATGTGGTCGTTTTACTCATGTTAAGGGCATCATCGATTTCTTTTTGGATCATAGTAAATATGTTAGCAGACAGGGACCTGACCGCTCGTTTCTTTTTAAGGTTACTTGTGGAATCTTTCGGGTATGGATACTCGTTATAACTTTGGTTATTGTTAATGTGGCCATTAAACTCCTCTCCGTTAAACAATGACGAATGTCTACTATCTTTTCTTAGACTCCTGTAAGCCAAGTCATCAGAAACTATATCGGGGGATCTTCTAGGGATAAATCGCGAACGCCCTTTACTTTCCGGTGTCGCATGCAAGTAATCACTTTGAGGAGCTGGAGACACTGGTCCTAATGGAATACCAAATGGTGGCTGTGGTTCATGCGTCTTTAAATGATTATTAGTTTGTTTTATATTTCTGTAAACAACGTCATCATAAACAATATCAGGTTCATTGCGTTCGGAACATCTATCATCATCTGATGCATATGGAACGTAAACCGGCGAAGCAAGCATATAACTTATTTGTGCCTGTGGTTGCTTCGTATTAGGTTTTTCCTTTGAAAATGAGTTCATTCTTCGGAATGCCATGTCATCCTGCAACTTATCGGGCAGTGTTGACCTTCTTGACAGCCTTCGTAAAGGTGTTGTAGGTTGGCTTCTCAAATGACACTCTTCATCGTTTCCATTCCAGTCATTGAAATGATCGTTATACTTAGGAGTCATCGACTCTCGTTGTTCAGCTCTGTCCAGCAGGTCTTCATCTCCTAATCCCAAGCTATTGTATATTGCTTCTAGTTCGTTAAGAGCATCGTCAAGATTCGTTGATTTGCGTCGTTCAGAGCTTTTGTCATCATCTGAAGGTATTTGATAGCTGTTGGTAACAAAAGTATCAGACTTATGGCGTACATGAGTTTTAGAGGTCGGTGACGTGACTGTTTTAGGAGGTTCGACAGTAACTGACCTCTTATATTCAGTAGTCGCTTTCCACATTTTGGCACCATCTAATACATCCCGCGATTGATCAACGCTGGTTGCTCTATTTTTATTTTGGCTGTCAAAGTTTTCAATGTGACTTGGATAACCATTGTTTCCTTCTGAATAATGATGAATTCTTTGTGTGTTTCGTAAATGCTCACTATTGCTTCTGGTACTTGCATATATATTTTGTTGTTTTTTCTGCCTCTCTGTGTCGTCTAGTTTTTTCCAAAATTCTGATGCATTTCTCGGTCTGCGGTAAATACTTTCAGCAACATTTACTGATGTTTGGGAATCACTTAGGTACTGTTGTTCGTAGCCATTTTGACTAGGTTTTATGCTTATTGGTCTACGAGATCGAGGATTATAATCAGCGTAGTAGAGCAAGTCGTTCCTTAATTGAACTGGTTCAGGTTTCACTAAATTAGGCGGTTCAACCCGTTTCCTCCACGGAGGTGTAAAAGCATAAATCCCGTAGTGGTTGGGTTCAGCTGACACTGACGCAGGTCTTCGAGGCTGTTCAGTTTTCTGATAGAAATGTTGCAAGTATTCATTGTTTTGCATTGCGAGGTGATCTTCCGAGTTTGATATCGGCCGACGTAGTCCATTAGGGCCATGATTCAATGTCGTTTCCTGACTTCGCCTCATCACCCGTTCAAAGTCGTTGTTGGGCACGCCATGTGTTATATTTTGATTACTGCCCATCCTATCGGATACTACCGCATTGTTTTCATAGTACATCGATATAGGGGTTGCAACTTTTCTGTGCATATCTCGAGGAGGTGGCACTGGTGGGGCTCTTTCATCCCTTTTAATATTAGTCACATTTCCTAAAGGAAATTTCACGTACATAACCTTTTCTTGGTTCTCGTCCACACGTGGTATAGACTTTTCCCTGTTATTGGCGTAAAGCGGTTCTTTACTTGCATGGTTGGCTGGATACTGTATAGAGTAGTTAATATGTTCGTTATTAATTTTAGCGTTAAAGTTAATTGATGATGGATAACTTTTGGTAGATGGAAATGAAGAAATCGATTCAGATTTAATAGGTCGTCGCGTCAAGTCGTTATTAAGCTCAGTTTTTTGTTTGTTTTGGTCTCGTTTACAGGTGCCGTAGCCACTGCTTTGGCTTGTAGGTGTTCTTGTTAACATCTCAACTTCGGCTTTAGTGTAACCTTGCTGAAGTAATTCAGCTTCCTTGTTGAGCTGGTTCTCTTCGTCGCGAGATAACCTTTTGATGTAGCGTTCGTTGCGAGCGCCTCGCGACCTCTTGTTGAGCGAGCTATCCCGAGAGCGCATCAAAGAGTCATCGCTTCGGAATCTGACCATCGAGGAAGAATTTGATGATTTTAGGGACTCCTCCTCACTACTAGATTCTCCTTTCATGCTGTTTCTCAGGGCTTCAACTCTGGCTTTTAGTCGGCCTTTTCTCGTTTTTCTCATAACGGTTTCTGGACCAACTCTAGCAGAATTAGAAGAGACGTCATCTCTTAAGCTCAACGACTCCTTTGATGCACCGTGGACTGCTCTAGCCCTGGGTCGGTAGTTAATGAAGCCTGCGGAGGGATCAGAAAGGACTCCATCATCAGTAAAGTCGCGTCCATTAGGCTTCGCAAGACTCTGTGCCCTTCGAGTTTCCCTTATGACTATGTGGTCAAAGTTATTAACAGCAGGTATTTTCTTTTTCTTTTTATTAGCTTTCCGCTTCGACATGGAACGCAAGCTTCCGCCCTCTTCGCTTTCTGACGATGAGCCGCTTTCGTCGTCCTTCTTCTTTCGTCTGAATAGTTTACCGATGGACCATTTCTTGTCTTTCTTGCGTTCAGTGTCAGCTGGTGGGGTAGGTCTGACCACGTTGTGTTGGGTTGTTGGGAGCTCTCCATTGTAAGGGCGGTGGGTCACGGCGGATGGACCCGAGATGTCCCGATGGGGTACCGGAGGCGAGTTGACAGCCTGAAAAAAGAAAAATAATAAGGTTAATAAAGCACGTAGTCGAACCGCGGTACTCAGTTTTTTTCCGGGACAATTAACACGTTCCTTTAACAAAATTATGTATGAAAATCAACTCAAAGAAAGCTCTCAGTCTGAGTGCGGTCGATATTAAATGTTTCAATTACCTATTTGACAAATATTAAGTTAAGTTAATATCTAACACACTATTTGCATAACTCAGCAGTAGTTGATAATATATTACAGACTGTAAACTCGCCTGGCTGTCTAAAAGATAAATTAGTCAAGGACGCTTTCTTGGCTACATTTCAATTTCAAGAATATTATGAATAGTTTCTTTGTCTCCTGCTTAAAATCTGCGAGTTATAAAATAATTGTGATTTATGTGTCCTTCCTAAAATTGCGATATATTTTATCTAAATTTAATGGGGTTAACAGTTCAAAGTCATTTGGGATAAGCATGTTTACGCATGTGACAAAAATACGGCAACTTCGTAAAGGAATCTCAAATAAATTAATTCACAGCACTTTAAAATTTAGATATATTTATAACTCACGGGTAGAAAAGACCTGAAAAAGTTGTTATTCGTCCGCTCTGCCACTTCAATCATGGCCACCATATTTTCTTTCCTCACATTCTTAACACTAATTAATCAAGAAATCAATTTTCTAACACCCACACCTTCGACACAAACTTCGTTTTTGGCATAAAATACACTTTCACAATTTCTTTAATTTTACCTATTTCATAATTTCGTTATGATCGTCGTGGCCATTTTAAAAGCGGTAATTACTTGTAAACTTGACACATCACATTTCTGTAAATCACTGATTAACTAACAAGGTAATCGATTCAAAACTGTGTATTTGTCGTTGAAATCGCTGCACGTTATTTGTTACAAAAACAAACGCGTAAGTTATTTTTAGATATTTCTCGCGCCGAGCTGCGCGTGCGTCTCGCTCCGCCCGCTCCGTCGACTCGTGAAATCTCGAGATTATTTCAGCGTCTCTATTCTGAATCCTTGCCCCACCTTTGATACTAAAATAATCTTTATTCCCAACAGCTCTCGAGCAAAATAAACTACCAAACGTGAAATCGACGATGTTGTTAGAATCCAGAATACGGATGCAGCTACGAATCCGTGTTATTCTATATTTCGTAGCTATAATAACACAGACGGCTCCATTGGCCATTGGCTCCACAATTCTAATTATTTATAAACTCACAAGCATTTATTTATTTTTATTTAGCATGCAATTCTTGGTTCGGAACGCGGGGAATCTACCGCTCATCTAATTTATAGTGCGTCATGTTTACTAAAATAAGTCAGTGATTTAAACGAGGTATTTAGAGACTTAAATTGATCAGTAAATTAGTAAGAAGACGGAAATAAATTAACGTATTGACAAGTAAATGTGGTGGGTAATGAGATTAATGAGGCACCAACTTGTAACACGTTCAAATCTAAAGATGTAAAATAGCTTTGTGGTAAATATTTATATGTTTTTGGAAGGACCGTCGTCACATAACATAATTTGAGAATAATTTTGATAAATTAAAGCATGCGCCTTGAAGTACTTAATAGCAGCAATCTCTTACACCCGTATTTATATACAAGAAAAGAAATTACTTGAGTAATAGTAACGCCAAAAGTAGGTACTTTTACTCAAGTGTAAATTCATTAGTCCTTGCCAGGTTTCAGTAAAAAAAGTTCATTTGGAATGTTTAATGCATTTCTCCACTTGCAAGTAGCTAATGGCAAGGTGCAGACGACTCCTAATGTGCAAAAGCTCTTACAGTCGCAGTGAGTGCATTAAATCACGCTTGCATCAAAGATCTAGCTGGATATACCTCACTCACGTGGTTAGTCTAAAAAGCGAACGAGTTGAGAGAAGTACAAACCCAGAAGGTCCTTTAGCTATTGCACAGTACAGTCGGCTAATAATGTGGTCTATCACCCTACGGTTGAACTTCATTTGTACGTCATGATACAACAAGTTCGATTGTCCCTTGCAATAATATTATGAAAGTGACAAGTGTCAACCTTAGCGATAATTAGATCTCACAGAAACTTTTACAAAACTGGTAGACCACTTTCGTGGCCGACCGAACATGAATTTCATTGTGATTTTTGCGGTATTATGTATGTTTGACCAAATTTGAACGCTTTATTTTATTTCTCATAGTGAAAATGTACACGTCATATTTATGCAGCCAAAACAGTAAACACGGTAAAACAACAGATGTTTTCGCAAACAAATAAAAATATGAAAAGTTTAGGATAGACGTGACGAGAATTATATTTTTGCTCCCAAGATTTTCATGAAGCACTTAACAGTTTTCAGTCTGTATTATGAGATTCGAGTCTCGTCTCAAAAGAAGTTATTAAAAGTTTGTCGGATTTAAAACTGCATTTTCCTGAGTTGCGTCACTAGTGCACGCTTTGAGCAATGCAGCTATTGATCTATACATCATACACCAAATGTATTTGTTACGAGACAATACGGTTACGGTCCTTTCAACAAGCCTGTTGGAGGTGCCTGTTGTGATGAATTGTGATGAACTCGTGAAATTTTTGTCTTTTTTGCGTTACCTACTATAATTTTTACCATATATTGTAATATCCACTTAGGACAATGAAGCTGATGCGAGGTAATAGATGTTAATCACTGCAGTTACGAGATTCGAGGCAGTAAAAACTATATCGTCTTTGACCTATTACGGTATTTGTTTTGACTCGGCCGCCATTACTGTCAAATAGGTAAATAAGAGCTATCAAAACGTTGACAATACGATAGGTCAAAAACGATTGATTCCTGTTTGGACATATTCCTTTTTGGGCATATTCTTGATTCGACACATGTTAGTTAGTAATTATACCTACTACTTTACTTGCGTAGTAATATAAAATAATGTTTTTTAGTAAAATATTTTTATTTTAATCAATCAAAATAAAATACAAAAATCAAACAGTAACTACACTGATTACTTAAAATAATCGGGCAACTAACTAATCAATAACCAACTAAAATTAACGATAGCAAGGATTTATTTAATTTGTTATAAATAATGATTTATGCCGAAAACGGAATGTGCCGAAACAAGAATATGCCGAAAACGGAATACGTCCAAACAGGAATCAATCTCAAAAAGTCAAAAACGATTTGGTTTTTACTGTGTTTAATAGAGGCCTGGGCTTTCGTTAACGTTAAAGACATAATGTATAGCTATCCTGATATCTTCGATCACTAGATAGGTATTAGCTTTCCTAGAGCCGCCACTGGTTGCTGACCCTAAGGAATAAGGTGGAACGCCTCTTTCCTAATAAACTGCGGTTATTGACGATGTCGATATTATAGATTCCGCCACAATTACCCTTCACGGATACTTAGTTTTAGTCGCGTATCTCGCAATGCTGGCAAATGAGGCGCGTATCAAAGGGCTCTGAATATAACTCCGAGGATGAGTCAAGTGCACGTGTCTCTTTTGAAATACTATTTTAGGGTTCCGCGATAGGAGAAATTCTGTGCCAAGGCGATACTATGAAAGCAGAGCGCGGCAATTTTTACTGTAAAACTACTCTATGATTTTTTTTCGCGCTAGCCACCAACTTCGATATATTCCATGTTGAATTCACTTCGCGAAATAATAGACGCCAAACTGGGTATACCGGGGAAACCAGTTATCGTTGAAAGCTTTGTAATGAGATTTGCATTCGCAGATAAATAAAATGTAACCTATGTTACTCAGGGATACTTTAGCATTTTAATGGTGAAATAATTTTTGAAATCAGACCTATAGTTTCTGAGTTTATTCGTTCATCATCATCATGATCATTATCAGCCGCAAGACGTCCTCTGCTGGACAAAGGCCTTCCCCAAGGTTTTCCACAACGATCGGTCCTCTGCTGCTGTCATCCAGCGGTTTCCCGCGACCTTTATCAGATCGTCAGTCCACCTTGTGGAAGGTCTGCCAACACTTCGTCTCCCGGTTCGCGGTCGCCACTCTAGAACCTTTCCGCTCCAACGGCCATCAGTTCTACGAGCAATGTGCCCCGCCCACTGCCACTTAAGGTTTGCAATCCGGTGAGCTATATCGGTTACTTTAGTTTATTCGTTTCTAAGAAAAAAATATTTCCTCTTTATAAGATTAAAGTGTAGAATGGCTGTGCCTTTTAAGAGTTATTTCAGGGTATAACCATATTGTCTTTGACCTGTTATTCGTTTTTAACTCGGCGGCCATTACTGTCAAGTAAAAGGCCTCTGTTCTGACAGTAAGAGTCGCCGTAATACACTCAGGAACAAAAATAACGGGTCAGAGTGCGTTTTTCATACTAAAGAGGCTATTTCGAAGCCTTGGTTCCTCGCCAGGGAATGCTTTTAGTGAAATCTGATGGTGAATACCCCGACTATCGATACAGGACTTCCAGAGTGCCTAGGATACCCAACTGAATAAATCTGCGGTTAACGCCGGAATTGTGCATGTTCAGAAAAACATAAATTGGCAATAAAATGTAAGGAAATCCAAGTGCTGACCCAAAATCTCCCGCTGTGGTGTTAACTGATTGTGCGATCAGTTAGGTATCTTAAGAACTTTTGACCTCCTCTATTGAACCTCCCGGTACCCACCATTAAAACACACTCAAAACAACCCCTGGCGATAAACCAAGGCTTCGAAATAGTCTCGTTTAAATGAAAAACGCACTCTGACCCGGTATTGTTGCTCCTGAGTGTATTATGGGCTTTATCTATCTACAATAATATTATAATTAAAGATCTGTATTGTTTTACCAACTCAAAAACCACGGAGCGATAATGCTGTCTCCATTAGAATTATTATTATTTACAAATCCATGAGTAACATAGGCTATGTTTTATCTTTCTGCGCGGGCGGACTCGCGGGCTACAGCTAGTCTTTATTATAGGTATCTACTGCCTGGTTTCCTATGAAGCAAATAAATGGATACTTCTCACTGCGTCCCTCGTTTTTTCGGATAAGGGCTTTTGGCGTTACGCCAGTCTTGCTTTTAGTTACGTGTCCGTCGCGGAGACATTACGCGCTTACGTATCTACCTGCCAGATCTAACTAATGTAGAGCTGATCCAAAATAGATTATATCATTTGTTTTTTTTATGGAACGGAACGGTGGAAAATGAACAGCGCCTCTATTCAACACGGTAAAAACAATATCGTTTTTGACCTGTTATCGTATTGTCTATGTTTTGATAGCTCTTATTTACTTGACAGTAATGGCGGCCGAGAAAAACAATAAAATGGCTCGACTGTACAAATAAGCCTATCAATAAAATAAAAATCGCGGAACCACCGCCCAAATCCTTGCCAGTTAAAAGTACGTACTAACGATAGGAGATTCGGCTGAGTGGCAGAGATCACGACTAATATACTCGGCTCGTTCATCTATTTCTAACCTGATTGAGCGTTCGGGTGCCGTGATGAGGCTGGTGTGAATTATATTTATGTGCCGTGATAGTGTTTTGTTTAATGGGTGACTTTCAGGTCTTCTGTCAAGAGATAACCTGGGAATAAGAGTATGTATTTATTCGACGACGACAAACGACGTTCTGTGACGTGTCTAGTTGGTAGTGACCCTGCCTATGAAGCTAGCGGTCCTGGGGTCGATTCCCGATACGGGCATTAATAATATGCCTACCAAGAAAGAATCTAACATCTTTGATTATTGCAGCGCCATATTGTTGTTAAGTAACATCAGTTATTGCTACTTGACAACAGATGGCGCTGCAAAACCGAAAAATGTTAGATTGTCTCTTTCGTACATTGTGTAAATATTATACGCATTGCATTTAAGTCCCCTGGGTTGGCAACGCATTTGAAGTCTTAGGATAACAGTTTTGAGATGGTTGTCTTAAGAATTCAAAAATCTAAGGTGGCCTAAGTGCTCGCGTGTCCTTGCCGTAAAAAGAACTCTATAACCAAGCGAGCGAAGCCGGCGGGCATTCTTGACAGCGCGAACAAATATTTTCTTGAGATTGTAAATGTGTAGGTAATGAACTTAAAGTCCATTTAACATCTGGTGGCATATGTGCTAGTGGCATTTGTCTATGGCAACAACAATGTCCAAAATGGTTCCTAACAATGTTTAAAATAGTGTTATACCTACGACACAAAAAAAATGCATGACAGTGTTATATATGTAAAGTATATCGTTAAAGATACATTCCATAAGACCAACCTTTAGTAAGTATTTTTCATGAAGTATAAGTACAATCAAAAGAGACTAGAACTCAGTTTTATTTTTTCATTTTGAAATAACTAAGCCACAAGCGATAGAAGCGCAAAAGCGACGAAGAAAAACCTCACGGATATCCGTAGAAAGTTATCGAAATTCGATATCCAATTAAAAAGTATCCACTCTTCGAAAAATACTCTTAATAAACGGCAGATTTAACAAGTCTTTATAACGAATTTAAGTTATATTAGCGACTTTAACTCCTCCAAATCTGATACTTTGCAGCATCCGTGGAGGAAAACTTCATAATAATTGCCGATAAAATACTTTAAGGGTAATTTAATTCACGAGGAAACTTTCCAAGTCAAAGGAAATACGACTGTTTCAAACAATGCATAAATACTCGCGTTTTATCGCGTCGCAGCGTAAATTTAATTCGGAAATGGCATATTACTGTTTAATATCGGTACCTATAATACTTAGGACGTTTAATTTTATGTAAGTATAGTTTACAGCCTTTATCCAAATACCTATTATTCATGAATTTGACACGGTTTACTTGGGCACGCCAAACAGCAGTGTTCGCATTGTTGTGTTCCGGTCCGGGGATAAGACAGCCGGTGTAATGACCAGCATAGAGGCATTCCATCTTAGTCCTCAGGGTTGCCAACGCAGTTGCAGTTTTTGGATTGCAGTCTTGTGAATGGGAATGTCTATGGGTCACAGTTTTCACTTACCATTAGGTAGCCTGTGTGCTCGTTTGCCTTCTATAGCGAAAAAAACATTTCATCGACAGGCTTTCTGTACGCAGGCGCATACATTTTGTGTTAGTCACAAGTTCACAACCCAACCGAACCTACGTAATTAATGATTAATAACCTGGAAACCACGGGCATCAGGAGAAAATAGGTTTCGACAAAGTGTAATTCGGTAAAATGATACATTCGATGAGTTTGAAACGAGTAAAACACAGAGGACAACGTTCGACAACTGCTTACAAGTAAAAACTGTGTGAGAGTTTTCAAATAAAATTTACAGATTATATTCTAAGAGCCCACGACACTAAACCTAGGTACGATAAGACTACCGGATAATATATATATATATATATATATATATATATATATATATACCCTCAGGAGCAAAAATACCGGATCAGAGTGCGATTTTCATACAAACAAGACTATTTCGAAGCCTTGGTTCCTCGCCAGGGGTTGTTTCGAGTGAGGTTTAATGGTGGATACTCCGAGGTTCAATAGAGGAGGTCAAAAGTTCTTAAGATACCTAACTGATCGCACAATCAGTTAACACCACAGCGGGAGAGTTTGGGTCAGCACTTGGATTTCCTTACATTTTATTGCCATTTTAGATGTTTTTCTGAACAGGCACAATTCCGGCGTTAACCGCAGATTCAGTTGGGTATCCTAGGCACTCTGGAAGTCCTGTATCGAAGCTCGGGGTTTTCATCATCAGAATTCCCTGGCGAGGAACCAGGGCTTCAACATAGCCTCTTTAGTATGAAAAATGCACTCTGACCCGGTATTTTTGCTCCTGAGTGTATATATGTATATTTAGTGTCGTCATTTATCGGGTAACACGAAATGGTGATGCTGCTATTAAAAAACCTGGTCTAGTATTATAATAACACTTCTAATGGTCGTTTATTCTTCGGCACACAGGAGGGGTAAGAAGATACGACAACGCAGTGCTGCAAGCCTCCCTGATTGAACACTGCTGCGTTTAAACATCGAACTTAAAACTAACAAAAAAAAAACTCGGTTTTTTCGCATTGCAGCATTTCCATTGTGTCGTGGGCTCCCCTCCTATCACCAAATGTAGACAAACATTTAAAACGCTGTTTACTACCCAACTTTGACACTGGCGAAATCAACAAGTTACTAAGGGGCCATATATCCGTAACATTGAACTCTGAACTAAACTTTAGATGGCCTTGAAGAGCTGCATAACGCTAAAGTTTAGCGCTAAAGTATCTAAGCGGCTTTCGAAAAGTAACCAAATGTATAGCGATGACGTAAGTGGCCTTTTAAGTCAATTCCATACACACGTCATCGGTCTCAGATCCCACTTACCATCAGGTGGCCTAAGTGTTCGCGTGCCTTACCATTGTCATAAAAAAAAAAAAAGATAGGTCAGTTTTAAAAAATTGCTTACGTTAGCATTTTGCATCCTCCCTGACTTTGGAATAGAACAACCAATGTTTGAATCACGCCAGAGCACCTCGTTGCCAGTAAAATTAAACATTTAAAAATAATCTTTGACATCTAACAAATCGGTTTACGTCAACGCACACTCTTAAACTATTTAATTAAGCTGAAAAAGTATAGGGCTCCATTCAGTGTTGCCAGCTAAAAATAAACGGCCGATTTAGCCGACCATTCGTGTTAGGGTGACCATCGCTCAGGATTTAATTGTTATTTCCGTTCTACACCAGAGCTCCATTTTCGTGTGGGCTAAAAAGGTTGGTTATAAAATAAACAGTGGGAATTAATGAATTGTTAGATAACCGTTGTGTTATATTATATTATGAGTAACTAATGAAAATCGTCTATTATTCAAATTCAAATTCAAATGTTTTATTGCGTTTTACGTTGTAGGTACATGAGGTCTTAAAGTATGGTACCTACTTAAGTCTAGCGTCAACGTAAGGGGCACAGCAATGGTAGTAGAACATGCGCAATTTTATAATGTAGGTAGGTAGGGTCGTAACTATTAAACTATATAACATTTACTTAGAAATAACGTAATCTATCACATACAACAATATATTCTTATATAGAGAATAAAAATAAGGAACATACAAGTATCACATTCAGTCATATTTGAGTTTTAGGGAAATTAATAATATTGGCGTAATAATAAAGTATTCCAATAATAAAAATAAAAGAAAAAAAAAATTAAGGAAATCCTGAACACTAAATACTATATTTTTTTTATTAATAATATATTTAAATACAAAGCGTGAATAGTAAAAACTCATCAATCATTCTTAAATAAAAATAGTAAATATCTTGCATGCCTGCCATTAGGTGAATTGTGCTGTTCTCTATCGTTCTGTTATAACGATAGTACCACAATTCTGGCAAATAAACTTTAACTTTGACGAACTTATGGCAATGAAGTTAACTTTTTTTTTAAAGTTATTATATTTGAATCAACAAAAATGATACTGGGTATTCAAATAACGCTTTTCAAAATACTATTACAGCAGCAAGTCTTTCTATCAGTGTTCATATCACTTAAAAGGCCAAACCGATTTTCATGAAAACTAGTTTTCTTTCGACATACAATCGATCCATCCGTTTGGGAGTCTGCCACTGCCAGATAAACAGATACGCAGATAAACGCGAAGGTACACATATACACGGTAAACTTATAACGCCCTTCTTTTTTTGTCGGTGGCTAAAATTGTTCAATCTTTAGAATATAGTTGTGTTTCTACGTGTTCGTTGACACAAAGCCAGGGCTGAACGTTACATTATCCATAAACTGTCTGCCTTAAGTACCTGGACATTATTAGTTGTTGAAAAAAAAACAATAAAAGTGAAGGTGTATTATGGAGGCCCAGGAACTAAGGAACTACATGGCGCCTTCATCAGCATCCCACCCTCCACTTTCTGCCATTGGTCGTCCATCTGCATGTAGAGGAATTTCCAATGGCTCGGACGCAGTTTGCTGCGTCATTTCTTATTCGCGCTGCTAAGGAATAGAATGCTCTCCCTGCGTATACCCAGAATCGTGTAACCTTAGTGTTTTCAAGGCAAGAATGAATACGCTTCTTCCGAGTAAGTGTGTACCTTCCTCGGCCTCGTCGTCACTTAAGATTGGGAGAGACTGAGGTCAAACGCAAGTCATTTGTGATTTAAAAAAAGAATCGAACAGCAGAGCTTTATATTTATCGCACTGCTTCAACAACTCAATGTCACGTGTTACTCTTAGCTCCTCAGTGTAACAAAGACTAAACGCTAGTGAAATGCAACCGCTAATTAATTCCGTAGTAGCGGAGCGCGGGATGTTGCGGTCAGGTGGGCAGAGGACAGATATAGACGATCTAGTTTTCACGCCCTAGCTAGATAGCTAATGGTAAACATTTAACTAGGCACTAACATGCACCAGATTAAACTCATACTTCTTTATCACTACATAGAAGCTACATAGTATAAAACAAAGTCGTTTCCTGTCTGTCTGCCCTATGTATGCTTAGATCTATAAAGCTACGCAACGGATTTTCTGCAGTTTTTTTATTAGATTGATTCAAGAGTAAGGTTTTTATAAGTATAAAACATTCTGGATTATGTACGGGTTTTTCTGCGAAGCGAGGGCGGGTCACTAGTATATCCTTACTAATATTATAAACGCGAATGTTTGTATGTATGAATGGATGTTTGTTACTCGTTCACGCTGCAACGGCTGGACGGATTTGGATGAAATTTTAAATGGAGATAGCTTATACCCTGGATTAACACATAGGCTATATTCATCCCGGAAAATTTAAAAGTTCCCGAGGGAATAATGATATTCGAAATCTACGCGGACGAAGTTGCGGGCAGAAGCTAGTGTATTATAAAACAAAGTAGCTTCCCGCCGTATGTCCCTCTGTATGTACACTTAGAGCTTTGAAACTAAGCAACGGATTTTATTGCGCTTTTCATCAATAGATTCAAGGGGAAGGTTTTTGTTTAATAAATTCTGGTATAGCTAAAGCGAAGCGAGGGCGGGTCGCTAGTTTGCGATTAGGAAACATGTATTTAGTCAATGTTAGCACGGCAACATTGGTTATTTGACAGTGTTATAATAACACTTAGACAACCTTGAGGTTTGTAAACAGTTGCCGTCTAACATATTAATAAATGGTTAAGATTTTTTGAGTTGGATCATGTTTGAAATGTATAATAAAACACAAGTCGTGGACAGTTTTGTCACGTTTTAATTATGAATGTCACGATTTGTATTTGACGTTTAATTATAACGTTTTTTTTTAGATTCTACTATAATTTTACTGTTAAGTAATTTTTTATACCTTCTGATGGGAAATGGTGACCGCCATTTGTTATGAAGCCGTTGGCCATCACGCCAAGTTTGACAAAACAGAGCCGCCCCGTTCTGTCACCTCGGTGATAGTTTTCAAGCGTTAAATTGTTATGTATGTCTATAAAGTATTTGTAAATATGGGCCTCGTTGGTCGAAATAAAATTTATTATTTTATTATTATAAACAGTTCCTTTGATTTTAGACATACCTTATACTTAATCTGTGCCTTGGATCACTCCCCATTATACAGACGGTAGGAAACGCGAGAGATGCGAAGTCTTTTCGGATGCTAAGTATCTCTAAACGGATTGAATGTGTTCAATCGTTGAAAATGCGGACGGCACGTCTCTGGAATGGGATCGGGGAGGGTTAAGCTGATAGGCAGGTGCTCCAGCCCAGAGATTGCGAGCAGTACTCCATATGCACTACTTGGGCCGGTTTACTACGCCCAGCTCTTTGGCGGCATGTTTAAGTGAATAAAAAACTACCAAAACGTTAACAATACGATAGTGATCATTGTTTGAAAGATAGAGTAGATTAGACGCATAATCTGGATTTGTTCCTGACTCGTCATAATTCAAATTGGTCATCTTCCAAACTCGTCAATTTCCTAACTGGTCATATTCAGTCAAATTAAATCGTGAACACGTGCTAAGAGGAATAATAGGTATTTCTTAAGACTTTAGGACAGATTGTAAGACGTAAGCAATCGTAAGAGACTTCTTATGATTTTATTTACAGTGTCACTTTGACATAGTCCAAAGTGGTATAGGAATTAAATTCCTTGACTGTACTCAGTAGTTATAGTTTGTACTGCAGCTGAATATAAAGAATTGCCAAATAATGGAAATAATGCTTACCACAGAGGATTTCTATAATAAATTTGTGCAGGCAAATATTGTACATGGTATGATGAGTTTGGAAGATGACGAATCTGGAATATGACGAATCTGGAATATGACGAATTAGAAATATGACGAATTAGGAATATGACGAATTAGAAATATGACGAGTAAGGAATATGAACAGTTAGGAAAATGTCGAGTTTGGAAGATGACCAATTTGGAATACGACGAATCAGGAACAAATCATAGATACTACAGGATAACATAGTGCGCGGAATAGGTCATAAGTACCAAGAAACTTAATTTAATAACATGAAAGTTAATAATTATACTTTAAAATGTTTATGAAATGTTACTTATAGGACATGAGATAATTACTGTTGAAAACGTAAGACTATCTAATTATGTGAAATGAGAACTAGGTTATTGTCATATGCGTTATTATTACGTGTTAAGTACCAATTTAGTTAGTTTAATGATAGTCGGGTGATTATTCGGCGTTTTAACCGCCGTCATTATTGTCTTCGCATATTATGCAAGATAAACTTTTTAATTGTCTTATGATTTTAAATGGAATTAATACTACCCCCGGGTCCGTTGACTTTGATATCAAAAGTTGCTGGTAATTATCATTGTTTTCGTCAATATATTGAAGACAACAATGACGGCGGTTGAAACGCTCAAATATTAACCCAGTCACATGGGTAGTTTATAATATCATTCGCGTTAAGACAAAAGGGCAGCGAATGTTTGATTATATGTAGGGTCTAAAGTTACGCAACACGTTTCGTCCTAGTATACAGGATATAAAGAACGAATCTTTACAAAGTCATAAGTCAAAGTACCTATAAAACAAAGTCGCTTTCCGCCGTCTGTCTCTCTGTATGTACCTACGCTTTGATCTCTCAAACTCCGCAACTGATTTTAATGCGGTTTTCATCCATAGAGTGATTTAAGAATAGGAAGGTCTTTATGACATGTATAGTAAATTCAGGATTATGTACGCGTGTTACAGAAGCCTCACATAAACCGTAGCGAAGCGAAGTCTGGTTGCTAGTTTCGTTCTAAACGCTATTCTTAAACACACGAGCAAAACGATAAAGCCATTTCATTGGTTAAAACTGTTAAAAGAGTTTTTTTTTACCATTTGTGATATTTATCAATTGGGATAGACCAAAAAAAATAACTTACGGTTTTTACATTCTCATTCGACAGTATAGTTTTGTTTTAATATACTTATTTATTTAGCAGACTTTTTATGGATGACATGATTCTTTTAAAATTGGGTTGGTTTAATAAATTACAACAATTAAATGATAATGATAAAAAGTGATTGTAAAAGTGTTTTAAAACATACTATTTCAGGCGGTTTTCGCCTCACCCGTAAGATACACCTAGGAGGGCTTCAAGCCGAAAACGAAAGTCAAACGAAGGGTAAATATACTTTTGTCGAAATATTCTAAATACATAAATAATTCAAAAACTTAATATCAACCATATCGCTCCGCTTCTATGAAAGTATAGTGTTTGTTTTCAGTGACATATTGTTCACTTTACAAACTTCTCTTTGTTGAAAAATCTCCGTTGTCATGGAAGAATACACCCTAATTTAAGAGCCTAAGCATTCGTTTCTTTTGCCCGAGTGAGATAGCGCGGTAATGCAGTTCCCACACAAACTTATCGCGGTGCAACAATGCATGTTGTAATGCACCGGATAGCGTATAATAGTGTACAATGTTGACAACATTAATCTTGGAGAAGTTTGAAACACTGCAGCAAAGAAAACAGAATGTAACATGGGATTAGATTGTGCTTTCAGACTTGGTGTTGTTGGTGACAATGATTTATTTTGGTTGTTAAGCGACTTCAAAACAGGAGGTTTTATGTTCGGCTGTATGTCTGTTTTTCTTGGTTCCTTAGTAAACGAGGAACCCTTATAGTTTCGCTATGTACGTTTGTCCGTCTGTACGTCTGTCGGCGGTTTAACTCAGAGTATCTTAATTTGGCATAGGCGGTGTAGTTACATGGTAATTGAAACTTTTTTTTATCTCTTTATTTTATCTCGATAAACATTAAACATAGGTACCTATTAGTATCTATCTACCTATATAATGCAAGTTCAAGGTTCAAGCATGGCGCCGATTTACGTTATTACTATTTATGTTTACGGCTGGACTCATTGGATCGACAGATCGTCAACTTACTTACCTTACTAGCAGTTTTAAAACACGTTATATGAGGCTCAGTTTGTCATTGGTCGATATTCGCATGCTTGTAGCAATCCATTGACGGGTTGTTTTATTTAACATTGCAGCGACGCAATGTATCACGAAAAGGAGCCTTCATAAAGTCTCCCCGCACACCAACCATACTCTGGCTCTCAATTAAGTAGTACACCTATAGGTAGTTTTCTTGGCTACTTTTTAACCCAGAAAATTGGAGTTCCCGAGGGAATAGCGATACACAACTTCAAAAGCTAGTATTATATAATTGAAAAAAATAGCTCTTATCTTGCCTTAACTGCTCACTCGGTTTGGAAACAAAAGACCCCACAGGGCTCAACTGTTCTAGACAGGATCCTGACTAGATATGATAAAAGGTTTAAATGAGAAAGGTTATTGTTCAAAAGTTAATTAAGTCTAAAGCCAAACGAGTCTATTCAATTTGCTCAATTCAATGGTCATCCATTGCCGCCAGTATTTTTAAAACTTTATATTTTTTAGGGTTCCGTACCCGAAGAAAAGGCCGTAAGGGGCCTTAAAAATATGCCTAAGCATTCTGTCCGTTTGTCCTTAGTTAAAACAGCTGTATCTTTGCCACCGTAGTAGATGGCTAGTTTTTTTTCAGAATGCTTGGCTGTTATAGCGGCGGATTACTAAGTTTATTTTAAGAAAATAAATAATAAAAGGGTTCCCATACATGAATCCTTTCTTTTTAACGTATTTTTTTTTATTGTATCGTAAAAAACGGTGAAACATAGAAGCGTCAAATTTGGTATGATTACAATTAAGTCTGATGAAAAACAACAAATAACAAAAATGGTCAAGTGCGATTCGGGCTCGCGCTGGTCCAAAATTCAAAATTCAAAATATTTATTCAGTAAATTGGCTCATGAGGGCTCTTTTACACGTCGGTAATAAAGAGTGATTACCGACACTGCTAGCTGCTAGCGCTTCGGACAAGACCATCATTGCGGAGAAGAAGCGCCGCAAGAAACTCCAGCAGGTCATTTTTCCCCCATAATAAAATCATTACAAATTAAAACGTCCGATTCGGAATCTAATTCAGGTTTAAATATATTAACACCTCCTTTTTTGCGGCGTTACGGAATCCATGGTGTGCGAGTCCGGCTCGAACTTGACTTGGTTTTCTATTTACTCGAATTTTGCACGAATCGTTATTCAAGCCCCCGAAGTTCACTGGTTTGTATTGACAGAGACCAATTTGGCATATTGTTTGGACATCAATAGGTACACTATCGTTATTTTTCTTCCATTGTTTGTCCGTTTGTTTTTTTCCGGACGGTATTTTGGAGCGTTTATTTGTTTGGCTTTATGTCGTGCTAAGTCTTACGTCAGTTAATTTGTGGTAAAAGTGAAATTCTACTGCAGGTGTAGCCAAAATTTGTTCATGCAAATTGATTGATTCAAATTGATGCTGAAGATTTAATTCGGATTATTACTTCTTTAACATAGTTTAATAGTGCTTCTGGTACTAGTTTTTTTGACTGCGTTGACAATATGGTGTCAACATAATAGATACCATGACAAGTTCGAGTAACTTCGAAGACAAGCTTGATAGCGAGTTTTTAAATAGTAACAAATAACCGTGCACTGGGAAAAAACTTGATCGCTCCTAACAAGATTGGGATTGTTGTGATAAACCTCCTTGATTCCATACGTGTCTAACAAGACCTTAGACGCATCAACTAATGCCCGGTTCCTATATTCAAGAAACGAATCGTTTTCCTTACGCGTCGTTTAAATTTGACACATTTTGTACGTAGCAAATGTCATAACGCTACGGCGCGTAAGGAAAACGAATCGTTTCTTGAATATTGGAACTGGGCATAAGATGTTAGTTGAATCACTAAAGAACTAGCTGTTTTTACACTTGTTATCATCAGCTTTGGTTGATATATAACTAGTAATCAATCAATCAATATTTTTTGTGAGATTATCACCTGATTTTTGTTTTTGTGTCTTAGCTGGATATTTTTTTTTGGGTTTCGTACAAAAAATGAATAATACGGAACCCTTATAGGATCAGTCGTGCGTCTGTCTGTCTGTCCGTGCGTCTGTCACAGCCAATATGCTCCGAATGTACTGGACCAAATCAGGTGAAATTTTGTGGATGATGGTGTAATCCTATGTATGACCCAAACACAGATGTGCAAAGAAAACAAATATTTTTTATATATAATAAATAATAAGAGTCAGTTTCAGGGGACAAAAAAGGTAATTAAAAATAAATGTTTTTCAACAGAAAATGTCTTTTTTTTTAAATGTTGGTTACTTTTTTCTTTTCTCTTGAATTATTTCCTTGTAATACTAATGTTACCTACTAAATGTAGCTTAATTAGGTAATAATATTGTTATACATTTTTTTTTTTAAACTACCTATTGTTATAATTATGGAAGATTGTAGTGCACACACAAATGTATTTAACACCTGTATAATATTATTATACTTTGTACCTACAGTCATGCAATATTTTTTTTTAATTTTGATTTTTTGATTTCAAACCTTACTGTGTCATAATATCAAATGAAAGGGCTCGTTATGAGGATCTCAGATACATAATTTTATTATTATCTTTAAATAGTTTTGAATTCATTCATGAATAAAGAAAAAAATGGACCGTTTTGTTTTTATAAAATCCTAAAATATTTACGGTTACAGGAAACAATGCAGGTTGGCAAACCATAGAGCTGGTAAGCCATAAAGTGGTCGGCGAAATTTGCACGACGCTAAGACCGCGTAGGAACCGCTTTCTAGCTCATAAAGGTTTTGTTACCTCACTGCTCTTTAAAACGTGATGTGTGGCTGTGGTGTGAATATAAAACACACGTCTTAAACCTGGCTATGTTTAGTGACAAATAAAAAAGAATTTACACTTTACGCTATCATGTTTTCTTTAGGTATAAAGCAGGACATATTTCGCTGTGGTGTACGTTTTTTTGACAATATTAGATAACAATTTGTTTGCCTCATAATTTTTGATAATTTATTTCGCCGCAACAAAGGTAACGTAAAAAAAAATACCGTACGTCCTTCTCTAGGATATAACATACTATAGCAGTCAGTGGCGAAGCGTCACGTAAATAAATAGACAAGCCGGAGCAAAAAAAGGTGTATGGCGTGTGTCGGTTTTACGTTTTGTTTGTATACCTACTCTATGCATAGGAATTTTTGGTAAAGCCGTAAATAATCGGCTTGTACGAACGCCTCGCGACTGATAGCAGTACCTACCACAGTCGACTCGTTTGGTACGATCAACGTCATAAATATACATATACGTTAACAAGGTTTCGGAAATACATATACACCTTTATTCCCTCGCAGCAGAGTCGTGTTTAAATATTTTAGAAAGATTTTTGCGTCAATACTTTTAAACGTGACTTTCCAAATGGAAGAAATACCAGTTAAAGTCATATTGACGTTCCCAAGGCGTCAAAACTAACACCCCTATGAAAATAAGTCCTATGTATACATAGAAATATTGGCTCCAGATGTCCGTAGGTATAAGTGGTTTTGAATGTACAGTCGACTACTAAAACACCGTCTTGAATATATAATATTAAGTACCTAACAATCAAAGTGAAACATTTCGTAGCTCTGATGAATTTTATTAAAATCAGATGCATCCACGGAATGCTAGCTACAACGTCGACGTTAATCTAATCCATGCACCACGCGCGGTGTGCATCGGAAGTGAGTCATCTGGTGCATCCTATGCACGTGATGCACCGCAGAACGGTTAGATGCAAGTAATGTTGTAGAATAGTTATTTATAAGTGGAAAGAAATTGACAGTCTGATGAAAATTCATTTTAACCGGGGTCGATAAGGGTTTTTTTGTGATGAGAGCGTGTGGGAGCCCGTCGTAATGGTCCTAACGATTGTTTGGTCGAAAATCTTGCCGTCTAACATCATTTTAGACTGATATTTACCATCTTATCCATTAGGCTACCGTTGTGTTCCAGTTTGAGGATAAGACAGCCGATGAAATGACTAGCATAGAGGCATTCCATCTTGGTCCTCAGGGTTGGCAACGCATTTGCAGTCTTAGGATTTCCTGTTTGAGTGGGCTGTGTGCTCGTTTGCCCTTTATGCCATACATTTTTTTTTTACTGAATATTGTGTGTTTTTTTTTTCAAATGAATCCACTAGTATAAGGTGAACAAAATAAGTGTGTTACTAGACGTCATCTACTGCAAACACACTGAAGGCGGTACCCATGTGGATGGGATCATAATTGTAACATACAAATTTGTAGGAAAGACGTCACAATAAAACCAGCCGGAAAAACCTCGCCTCACCGCTCCTAGCGTTTACAGTTTTAATTGTGTGCTTCACAGTTACTATTTTCTCTTAAATACAATTTTCTTATCAAAGCAACATTAACATGCGTATTAAAATTACCAAAAAACAGGGAGCCTCATTAAGAAATAATTTGCTGAAACGAATGTCGTAACTTTGCTTGCGAAAACATAATTAGAAATTTAGTCACATCGTCATAGGGTTGCCAGCGTCCGGGTTTTCCCAAAAATCTTTGTAAATTTGGTTAGGTGAGCTGGAAGTTAAAAAGCCCTTTATCACAATTTTGATGCTAAGTAAATCAACGTCAATATTTTATTTAAAAATTCGTGACTAATTTGTTCCTTTTCAAATAGGAGCTTGACGCAGAAATCGGTATAGTTACCGCGATATAATTCCGGGCTTTTATCAAAAAAAAATTTTTTATCGAAGATATTTAATGTGGTAACCCTGTCAAGCAGGAGTTGGCTACCGTCGTTTATAGCACACGTAAATTATTTGGAGGGAATGAGGGAATATAAGAATAATTTATTTGGAGAGCGACACGTGACACCTTTGAGGCGAGAGGCGACAGGCGACGGGTTAACTTTGGCGTTTGACACTCGCATTTATCATTCATTTGCAAGTCTGTGGCGTTTTATAAAATCACGAGTTGTTGCCCGCGACTCCGTCCGCGTAGACGGTGTACAAGATGTTCATCGCCCTAACTTGGTATTAAATTTTGTTAAAAACCTACAATTAAACGTTGGTTGAGGTGTTGAATCTTGAAGAAAAACAACTGTGTCAAGAACAACTGAAATCTAGGGAGCATACATTTTGGCTAATATAGCAGTCCGAGCTAAGGTTCTCTGGCTTTACTGTAAATATTTCAGGATTTCTTTTAGTACCATAGTGTAGAACCCTATAGGTTAGGTTAGGTTAGTGTCATAAAAAAAATTAAAAAATTACAGAAATAAAAGCGAGTTGACAAATGTAACATTTGGGAACGATACATTCGGCCAAACATATTTCTGCCAAAAGATGGGATATCCCGAGCTAATTATATAAAATCTCGTCAAAGTCAATAAGCAGTTTAAACATATACCACAAAGTAACTGACAAACTTACTTTCGCATGTATATTATGTAGAATAGTACATTGTTGCCTAGGCGAGGAAAGTAAGGGTTTTCCTGACGAGTCAGGCAATCCTTTGAGCTCATTTTTTATAGTAAGTATTTCGCACAACAAATAGTTTCACATTCGGTTTCACAATTATATTATGCAGAATGAACGAATGTTACCAACTGTCAATTGTTTTTAAATACTAACCATAGAAATTGGAATGCAAATTCAAAAAGAAACACACGCACTGTGCTATAAAAGCGAGCAGTTACCTTGGCTGTTTGGAATTTTTGTCTTGGTCCTTTTGATTTTGTATGCAAATTGACAGCATTTTTAAGAAAAATATAGACATGGACGGAAAGTGTTTTCATATGGTTTTTTTACTCCTAGGAGTAAAACGAGGCTCTTTCCGTCCTTGTCTTTCAATCGGAAAACCGTTTTTTCCGAGCATGTTTAAGAAATAGATATTTCTTTATAGCAGGGCTGACATTCTACACGGTAAAACCCTATTGACGTTATATCGTATTGTCAACGTTATGGATAGCTCTTATTTACTTGACATTAATAGAGACCGAGTTTAAAGCAATAATATAACAAGTCAAAGGCAATACAGTTTTATCCTGTAGAATAGAGGCCCCTGTTAATACATATATGTAATTAAATATTATTACACTAATCTGTCTCGAAACTTGATCGTACAAGCCATGTTCATTTTAAAATATGACGTTTCCGGTTGTCTGACACATGTATACAATATCCATTAGATTTGACGGAAACTAACCGCGAGAATATGAGCATAAACAAAACAAAACTGTAGAACTTCCGGCAATTAGGCGGGAATGTTCAACAGCTGTTTGTACCGATTGTCTTAAAAGTAAACTATTTTATTTGCAACACAGATTTTAAAGACTAATTTGAAACAAGTAAAGTAAAAATAGATAGACCTCAAATGCAAATACAGTCACGTCCAATAATATGAACACAGTAGGTACAACTTTCACAAATATTTATACACTGCTCTGCTGCATTAATGTATACGTATTTATGGACGTGACCGTACTAGACTGCAAATACGTTCCCAACCCTGGCAAAATTTATTATTATACTAATCGTTACAAGTTAGCTCTGACGACACCCATTTGACTAGTAGGTTACTTGATCTCGAAAAGCAGTACAACTATGAAATTAGATGCACGCGACGGGACTATATTAACAATCAAATCTCAAATAGCCGTGAAAATATGAGCCGCTGTGTGTGGCGGGTGATCGCGTCGGAGACATGCCGGCCGCGCGCCGGCAAGAGCTGCGCGCTCGACGTGCTCGTGCAGAGTGCACCGGGCGAGTGCGGGCGGGAGCGCTCCGCTGCGACGGCTGCTGCATTAAATGACTTTTATGTGAACGCAATAAATAATGACGATGCGAAACCGGTTGTGGACCAGGCATTGTCTTATATTGATGCGTTTATGTCGGAGCCTGTTACTACTTTTATCTTTACGCCATTCTCGTTAGGCGAAGTAATAAATATATTCGGTAGCATTAAGCGTAAACAGTCCAAAGATATAAATGACATGTCTACAAAAGTATTTGATTTCATGCCACCGATACTCATTTCACTACTATGTTGTTTATTCAATAACTGTGTGTCAAGCGGTATTTACCCTGACGCACTGAAGAACGTAAAAATCCAACCAATCTACAAAGGCAAGGGGGATCAGCAGGAGTTAAAAAACTATCGCCCTATCTCGTTGATACCAATTCTATCTAAAGTTTTTGAAAGTTTAATAAGCAAAAGACTTATGTCGTTTATAACAAGTAACGGCCTGCTTAATGAGAAACAGTACGCGTACCAGCCAAGACGTAGTACGGTTGATGCGGCCCGCGATCTAGTAGAAAAGGTGATGGACCGGCTGGAGGGCGGGCGGCAGGTCGCAGCTATATTCTGCGACTTGTCGCGCGCCTTTGAGCTGGTCAATCACCAGCTACTTTTGGACAAGCTGGCGCGATATGGTATAAGAGGAAATTTTCAAAGTTTGATATCGTCCTTTCTTAGTGATCGCTATCAAAGTACTCATATCAACGGTTTAAGCTCTAAATTACAACCGATAGGTAAAAATGGCGTTCCGCAGGGATCGGTAATGGGAAACAACCTGTTTTTGATCCTTGTGAACGATATCACGACTGCATCAACCGACGCTGACTTTGTTATGTTTGCAGACGATAGGTACCTGTGTTATCGTCGCGGACAGGACCTATTCCCAGCTCCAATGTAAATTGTCCCGTGTGATGACAGACCTTGCTCACTGGTTTTCAATAAACGGAATGAAACTTAATGTTGAAAAAACATTTCTAATGCACTTCCAATTGCGGAAAACACACGAGCACGAGCTCAACGTAATCTGTAATGGCGTTAAAGTGCCCCAGGTTAACGTCGTTAAGTACCTGGGTTATAAAATTGACGCTGGCCTAACATGGGCGGAGCACATTGATTACTCGTGTGGGCGACTGTCTGCAGCGTGCCACGCTCTAGCAAGGCTACAACCTAGTCTCTCTGCAGTCAATGTACTAAAAGCCTATTACGGCTATTTTCATAGTATTATGAGTCTTGGGATCGACTTGTGGGGAACAGCAGCCGACCGTGAGAGGGCATTTAAGATGCAAAAGCGTGCTGTAAGAATACTAGCTGGAGTGAAATGGGACTACCCTGCTCAAGAGTTATTTAAAAAATTGAAAATACTTAACTCTCCCTAGCGTATACATCATGGAGATCTGTAAGTACGTTCGAACTAACCTAAGTAAAATGCCCACAAATGCGGACCACTTTAGCTTCAACACAAGGCGGCGCCTCGATCTATACGTACCTGCGGTTAGGTTAGCCAAATCTAAAAAGTGTCTAAGAGTGATAGGTCCAAAATTATACAACATCCTTCCTAGTGCTATTAGGGGTGTCGCCAGTGATAGTGTATTTCGCGGTGTACCCTTGTTTTGTCGACAACCTTTTCATCGACAACGATTCATCGAAACTTTAGTACTAGTAATATTGTTTGGCGTTATCTTATTTCAACTACTATTTATTTAAATTTATCTTACTACGTGGAAATACTAATCAACGAATACTACTTAATCGCAGATTTGTTTCAAATTATCTTAATTGGTACAACTACAAAACATTGCAATTCATTTCTTCGACGTATTACTTTAATACAATTTTATATGTCCTATTGCACATTTATACATTTTTCAAATTATGTAGTGTGACATATAAATATATATAATAAAACCAAGATTTATTGGTGTATCAAAGTAGGTTAGGTTAAGTTAGGACTGCGACCCCCAGAAAACGAACTGTTGACAGAAGTGGGTTAGGTTAGGTTAGAACTGCGACCCCCAAGAAAACGAACTGTTGACAGAAGTGGGTTAGGTTAGGTTAGAACTGCGACCCCCAAGAACACAAAAACATGACACATTACTATTATTACAATAACTTTTATTATTATTAGCATAACATTATATGTATAAATTAGGAACATAGCTATAATCGCGCAGAGTGAGTGATTGCGTTTAGTTTTGATAGCAAAATATTACCAATTCAAATAATTTTAAGCGGAATAAATATTATTACAAGTAAAAAAATACAAATTAAAAAGACACGAAATGATTAGTCATGACATGAATTTTATTGAAATATGTGAACTACTAATTAAAAGACCTCGGTTCAAATTACCTAGTATCGAGTCCACGACGCAATGACTTGTCGATGAAATGAAAATACTTGAAACGTTGTCTTTGAAATAATATTCGATTAAAAGTCTGTCGGCAATTCAATGGTAAACCGTATTTCGCAAGCAACTAAAACACCTACTGATTGACATGGCGTGTTATTCGGTTGAGGACTTTTTTACAAATATGTCTCGCTACTCTAGGCTTAACTATGATGGGAAGTCGGACGTTTAGAATGTTTAAGAATAAAATATGCAAATTTTTAATACCTACTGGTAGTGTATGACTTTGTCACTTACTACAAAGATTAACTTCTGTTATCGAGCTACAATATGTGTCTCAATGATTGTCAATACTTGGTAAACCAATTGTTAGTTAAAAGCTACTGTAATGTTAGTTATAAATAATTAATAACAAATGTATAAATTTCTAATTACTACTTATGTACTGTAAAATGACGTGTAAATTTATATTTATCAATAAAATAATCAAATCAAATCAATCAACAAGGAACCATTATAGTTTCGCCTTTTAACGTCCTTCTGTCCGTCTGTCCGCGGTTTAACCCAGAGACTCTTGGTTTTACAAAGCTGTAATTTGGTTAAACATTTAACTAACGACCAAGTTGTAAGATATAATCTTAAAACATACTCTCGAAAGAGATATAATGGGACAGATTAAAAGAAGTATATATATTATATGTTTATTTATGTGACTTAGGTCGCATTTTACCAATCTGGAATAAGACTTACTCCGAGATTAGTCTATACAGCGTTCGGAGTTTAATCTAGTTCGGTCTAATGCAACAGATTTGGTAGTTTAGTAAATATTAATCTCGATAAGTGTCATTAAAACGCTCATTGTATACAAAACAGGCACATTCCAAAATAATTTGAACTGAAAATCTTACATGGACAGCTTCTAATTTTAAAAAGCAACACTGACAGATTATGGAATGTGTCATTTTTGCATGACCTCTGCCTATAATCGGCTCTGTCGGTTCTTAAATGAGACATACATACATACATATCTTCACGCCTGTTTCCCAATGGGGTAGGCAGAGATTATGGAACGCCAGGTGCATCGGTCCAAACATATACACTTCGCTTCCTCTACATTCATCAATCTTTTCATGCACGTACGTCGGTTTCGGGTGCATGAGAAAGAAACAAAAATCAACGAACCCGCAAGTCCCGAGTCTAGACCAGCAGTAATTTAACACCAGCAGAATTTGAAGATTAAAATATCTACGACACATCTTGAATATAGACTAAGTCGCTTGTCATTCCATTAAACCTCATTTCAAACATATAAATAACACAATTTCCTAACGTTTTCTTTATCTGTAACAGAAATCCATAACCTTTCAAATATATAATTAAATTTCACTGGGGTCCTAGTGAACAAGGGTATATACGTCTTAAGATCAAATGGAAAAAGGTTCAAGTCTGGTATACTCCGTTTATGTATATAGGCTTTTTTATTACAAGTTAAGTCGACTTGTACAGATGTAGTGTATAATTGTTTTCCTTCGTATTTTCACGGAAACGTACGAACGTGTCATGCTACTTCAGTCACCCTAAGTACTTTTTGTACTGTGACCGACTGAAATAGCTAGACACGTTCGTACGTTTCCGTGAAAATACGAAGGAAAACAATTATACACTACATCTGTACCCTTTTTCACCAGCAACCCGCCTAAATACCTACAGGAAATTATATCATCTAATAAAAGGTTCTCATAAGAATACTTTTATTTGTGCTTTATGTTAATTCCCACAGACAAACAGGAAACTTATGGCATTAGGACGTGACGTCACATACTATCGTATACTTCATTCATCACATCAATCGTCTTTGTGGGACCGACGTTTAACTATTTTTATTACTTGCTTATATTATAACCTATTATTTATGTCCTTATATCAATATTGTCAAGTAATAAGGATGTTTGACCTTTTTTCTAAGACACAGCGACGGAGTTGCTTCTGTTTTTGATTTAATATCACGGAAGTAATGGCATGATACAAAAGAGATACGGGCTCCCATTTGTTCCACGAATATCTAAAGCCGTCAACCTGTTGAACTAAAAACCAGCCAAGTTGCAGTCACTAAAAGAGATAGAGCTATAGGATGTGTCTTTTGTTTTTCACTGCATGGAATTGCGGTTTAAATGGCCTTTGCTCCCCTTATTTTGGCAATGTATGTCACAGTCAACATACAATAATGTTCGGAATGGGTTTAAATTCTCGATTATTTTATTTTTACCAAATTAATGGTTAAGAAAATACCAAAAAACAAACACAGCCACAAGGTTAGCTGTCAATAAAACTGAAAGAAATCACTACCAATATAACTCACTGCACCCTTAAGTACCTTGTCGCTTTTACGCCTTTGACAGATTTGGGGAGCAGTTCAAACATGACAATAAAGTGACAAAGCCGACCGTACGTTAAACGATATTTTTAGAATTTACAACAGCAGCCGACGGATAAGAGCTGAGATGAGAAAACAAAAGTAAACATCGTAAATTAAGTGCATCAGATGATGAAATAATTACACAGCTGACACACAATTCGCTGAACAAATTTAAAACAAAGGGTATGACGTGCAAACCAAACAAAGAAACTAAACGAGGGCCGGGAATCGAACCCCGGTTCCCGGAACACCGTGACATTGAAGTGCGACTTGGCAGGAGCCCACATGGCCACACATGCCGTGAGAAAAATGACAAGCGGTACAAATTACAAATCCACTCTCGAAATATAATTTTAAAGGTACAAATTATACTTAGAGAGCGGATTTGAAGTAGCGAATACAAGTTTAATATGGATAAAACTAGTAGACAAGTAAGTATTTATTTTTCATATCAACTGTAAAAAGGTCATACATCTATTATGTTCGAGCTGTATAAAACTCCTTTATTTGGAATAAAATATTATACTTACCGCAATGCAATCTTATAGATAATTAAATTCAATAAATGTTATTCATGCAACAAACTATACAGGGTTATTGGTAAGTCGACCTATTCCCGTTAGGAGGTGATAGGGGTGACTATTTGCGATAATTTTGACCCCCATATGCATTATGCAAAAGTGAACCATTTTTGAGTTATCGCGTTTATTAGTTTTTTTTTAAATTAGTCGGAAATTCAACTTGAAAAATTTATTACAAAAAAAGTATCAATTTAAATCTTTTTTTTTCTTCTGATTTACAAAAACGATTAAACACTGGTTATTTCTCAATATTAAAACAATAATTATTGGTCCAAATTTAAAAATGCGAGACGGAAAACGAATTTTTTTCAATATTTTTTGCGATCGCTTTCCACTAAAATGCCTTAAAAACAAAAAAAAACGTTATGAAACTTGGCTTGCAGATTATTTTAAAAACTTAAATGTTTTCTTAGCTCTCCAAAAATGCATAACAAGTAGGAAATTAATTGAAAAAAAACTGAAAGAAAGTCATCACAAAGGAAGCGGGCGGAAACTAAAGTCACAAATGCCACTTAAAAATAAAAATTTAAAAAACATACCGAATTTAAATCAACTTTTTTATTTGCTTTTGTACAAGGTGAACCTGTTTTTCTTATGCAATATTAAAAAAAAAATCTGTACACGTTTGAGAATGCGAGGCCAAAAACTAAAAAATACTTACATGTTTTTTTATCAAACTCCAACATAAATTACACGAAAACAGAAAAATTTACCAATACATTTGGCTGACTGAAATTAGTATGACTAATTTAAAATAAAACTAAAAATCGCTTACTTTTTCCATAAGTTAATGTTGTTATTTGTGTTTACGAGTATAACAGTTAGTTTTAATAGCTCGTTAGAAAGCTGGAAAAACGTCAATGTTTTATGTGTAATCTGCACGCCAAATGTATTGGTAAATTTTTCTGTTTTCGTGTAATTTATGTTGGAGTTTGATAAAAAAACATGTATTTTTTAGTTTTCGGCCTCGCATTCTCAAACGTGTACAGATTTTTTTTTTTTTTAGTCAGCCTGTTGAGTGTCCCACTGCTGGGCAAAGGCCTCCCCCCTTAATTTCCACAAATCCCTATCAGTGGCAACGTCCGGCCAGTTGTCAAGAAATGCGTCCAGGTCGTCCCGCCATCTCCGCCTGGGCCTGCCTCGTCTTCGCCACCCGTCTTGCGGCATCCATTTGGTGACAACGGTAGCCCACCTGTCCGGGTGCATGCGGCTGATGTGGCCAGCCCAGATGTGTACAGATAATATTTTTTAATATTGCATAAGAAAAACAAGTTCATCTTGTACAAAAGCAAATAAAAAAAGTTGATTTAAATTCGGTATGTTTTTTAATTTTTATTTTTGAAGTGGCATTTGTGACTTTAGTTTCCGCCCGCTTTCTTTGTGATGACTTTTTTTTCAGTTTTTTTTCAAATAATTTCCTACTTGTTATGCATTTTTGGAGAGCTAAGAAAACAGTTAAGTTTTTAAAATAATCTGCAAGCCAAGTTTCATAACGTTTTTTTTTTGTTTTTAAGGCATTTTAGTGGAAAGCGATCGCAAAAAATATTGAAAAAAATTCGTTTTCCGTCTCGCATTTTTAAATTTGGACCGATAATTATTGTTTTAATATTGAGAAATAACCAGTGTTTAATCGTTTTTGTAAATCAGAAGAAAAAAAGAGATTTAAATTGATACTTTTTTTGTAATACATTTTTCAAGTTGAATTTCCGACTAATTTAAAAAAAAACTAAAAATCGCTATAACTCAAAAATGGTTCACTTTTGCATAATGCATATGGGGGTCAAAATTATCGCAAATAGTCACCCCTATCACCTCCTAATGGGAATAGGTCGACTTACCAATAACCCTGTATAGTTTGTTGCATGAATAACATTTATTGAATTTAATTATCTATAAGATTGCATTGCGGTAAGTAAATAAGTAAGTAATAAGATTACTACTGTAAGACCAATAAACGACATCTATCCATCTAAGTAACCAATCGCACTAGTCATATCCATATTAACCTTGTAATCGCTACTTCAAATCCGCTCTCTAAGTATATTCGTTGTTTTACGAAGTTCTTAAATAAGGTGTACCTATTGGGACATATTTTTGAGATGTTACGTTCTCCCATATTTTTACACTTGACTGTACAAAAACACCTCCCTCTTGAATCACTCTATCTATAGATAAAAACCGCATTGAAATCCGTTGCGCAGTTTAAAAGATCTTACCGTACATACAAAGGGACAGACGGGTCACATTGTTAAGACTGCGATCCTAAGACCGCAAATACGTTGCCAACCCTGAGGACTAAGATGGAATGCCTCTATACTAGTTATTTCACTGGTTGCTGGTCTGCTGCATGGGGATAAGTTGGTGGTAGCGATCCGGACGGACCCTGCACAAGGTCCTACCACCACTAAAGCGAGCTTAAGAGAGCGATAGGAAGAGAAAAGAACTATAATAATAAATTATCTATGTAATAACAATGAAAAGCTTAAAGTATTCAACATTTCCAAAAGCTTACAACAATAACATTTATAAACTGGTTTGCACATTCTTGGTCTATAATAACAATTTAATACACCAACAGTAATAAAAATAATAGAGAACGGTCGACCAACTCGATTTTGTTAAGTCTAGAAGACCCAGTTAATTTCACAGAGTGGATATAAAAACAAACAAATAATTGCGAAGGTATGCTTTGGGCAAAGGTTTTTATATTAACAGAACAATAGTCTAAAAGCCTTAGCCCCAAGGTTATCTAGCTCGCGAGAATGTCCTAATATACCTACGAAATGGACTTTCAGGCACATGAGGGGACATTCCGGGGTCCAAGTGATCCCGGGTCTCATTCCGGGAATTGCGCGAATGTCCGGGATTTTTGTTTACGCATTCTCGCCGCACGCTGCGAATAAAGGTGCGATGATATTTTCAACGATGACAGTTTGCGTCGGGCGAGTGATGGGGCGAATGATCGATAATTGTCACGTTGTGAGCCCTTGAGATGGCGCAATACGACAATAAAAATCAAATCTTGGCTAATTACATTCCTGCTTAATACGTTATTTTTTTCAATTTAGACGTGAACCGGTTTTTTTAATAAATTATTAAATGATTTACAGTAACATTCTTGTTTAAGACACAAAAGACATTAATTAATGTGAAAGATCGTGTATAACTATCCTTTCGTTTTGAAAGTATCATATATACGGGTTACAGACATAATTGAACATGCCTGTCGTTACTTCATTTCGAAAGTTCCTGCTTCCACCTACATTTTAATTCTATTTCGGTCTTGTTCTTGGACGTGAGCAACTGGCGTGACCCAGTGCACTGTGTAAGCGCATACTTGAACTACTCGAGCTCTGACGAAAGGAAAACCCCATTTATTATTAAGGTAGGCATTGCTAGGAATGTAGGCTAACCTAATTTGTTGGAACTGGAAGGTTTCTAAGCGTGAACGCGTTAAGGGTGTGCTTGTAATTGATTGTGTTTTCAGTTTTCACTATTGCCGAGCAAGAGCTTAAAGCAGCATCCGTGAGCAAATGAAGTTAAAGTGTTTTAGAGTACTACGTTTACCCAACCTAAAGGGAAATTGGAGTAAGTTCAACTCATGTTTCCCTTTAAATAGTTTAGGGAAAGAATATTAGAATTGATTAATAAAATAAATGAAACCGTAAACCACATCCATCTCGATAAATATCTAAGCTTCTGTTTTTTCAATATGCGTTAAAAGCTTGTGGCATTTCTTAATGTGGTATAAAATCCGGTCTTAAGCTCTTATCGATATCAAAGTTATCGATACCTTCCCATCCCTAACAGTGATGGATGGAATCCCCTCACTAATGAGTATTACACGCGTGTCAGCTACCCGAAGACTCGGCTCCACATGTTGGAAAAATATCAAACGAAATAATTCAAAGGAAAATGGAAAAAAATGTATTTCCGTTGCGCTCATTCCTTTGTGCCTAATGAGATGATAAGGGTTTATTTTATTCTTTAAATATTTTTTCTTGGTGTTTGTCGTTTACGATGTTTTTAGGGAAAATGGAACGCTATTTCTTTTTTTTTTAAATAAACACAGAAGCATCTTAATTATTGCCATCAATACCGCTTTAAACTCTACCATAGCGAACGCTTACAACACATGTCTTTGAGTTAAAAAAAAATCGATAACGATCCTAGAAAGTCAATTTTTAACAGTCCCACGCGTTACGATAAACGGGCCATTGTCCCAGAAAGCGTACCCAACGTTAAACGTTTCACGTTTCAATGCCCGCATCACGCTTGGTCCATTACCATTGTATACAATAGGTAGCCGGTGGACGTGAATGTGTATTTCGATCGCCCACGCCTGTGCTACAACATCGATATTACACGGTTTGATGTGACAGGAATAAACAGCGAGGGCAACGCCTTCGGTATTAATAACCTATTTATGGGTGTTTTCTACGTTTACTGCCTTTTTAAACCTAACTAGCTAACAGTAGCTTAACCTCCTAAGGCACACCACACACACACACACATGTCAGCCGAAAGACGTACACTGCTGGACATAGGCCTCCCCCGAGGCTCTCCACTCAGACCGGTCTTATTCTTTTCGCATCCACCGCGTTCCCGCGATCTTCACAAGGTCGTCACTCCATCTTGTTGGAGGCCTACCTACACCTCGTCTCCCAATCCGCGGACCCCACTCCAGAACCTTCTGACCCCATCGGCCATCAGTCCTGAGAGCAAAGTGCCCCGCCCACTTAAGTTTAGCTATTCTTCGGGCTATGTCGGTAACCTTAGTTCTACTGCGGATATCATCATTTCTGATTCTATCCATCTCCATAGCCCTCTGAATGACTTTGAGTTAGCGCCCACGTCTCTGATCCTTAAGTCATCACTGGCAACACACACCACACCATACAATGATAATGTGAATCTATTGTCAGTGAAATCAAGTAATTTTTTAATTTGATTATTGGCCATAAAAACAAAAGAAATTCCACTTTACTTCCTTTGCACTAGAACTTTATTTGGATGGCCGTATTATGTACTATTTTTAGTACAAGTAGCACGGTCATTTCAATCATATGTAATCGCCTTAACTATTCGAACACGTATTCTATAACATATCACGTTTTCATACATTATTGTACGGTAGTACCGTCGGTACCCTAAATGCTCCGTCCCTCGCACTCTATAAGAATACTCTTATAGAGTGCGAGGGACAGAGCATTCAACTCCCTAGCGAGTACGGTAATTGTAACTCATGGTAGGGGTACGGGTACTGGTTCCCTATTCGACACGGTAAAAACCATATCGTATTTGATCTGTTATCGTATTGATAGCTCTTATTTACTTGACAGTAATGGCAGCCGAGTGAACAACGATTCCGTTACAGGTCAAATACGATATTGTTTTTACTGCCTACTCGATAGCCATACGAAAGTACACGGGTCAACTAGTTAAATAAAATATTAGTGCTTAATACCAAAATATACCACTTTCCTTTACCTTATATTTTGCAAATTTCGGATGAGTAAATGTCTTTTTGTTAGTTAATAAATAGAGGGTAGGGCGCAGACGTCGGCATATCACCGTGTGGTGCTACCCGCGTAAACCAGTCTAGATTAGGTATAGCTCTGATAAAGACAGGCGTGTATTACTTTCTACGACCTTTCCCTTTTGAAATAACACGTTTGTATATACTTAATATTATAAAGAGGTTAAGTTTGTGACGTTGTAAGGGGTAATCTCTGGATCTACTGAAACGAATTTGTAGATTCTTTAACCAATAGAAATCCACGTTATTTTTGAATGTCATAGGCTATATATAAACGAAAAAAAGCCTAACGAAGTGGGCACGGGAACAGTTAGTATTTAACAAAGCTAAATGTCACGTGTGATGTAATTAAAAATATTAATTTTGTGTCATTCTTCGAAATGGTCCTAGATTGACCATCACACGCAATAAAAGAATATCTTTTTATTTTTTTCTTGATCTAATACCCATACTAGATTGTTGTAGTCGATCTTTTTGAAGTGTAGCAGCCATTTATTTAGCATTTGTTGCTGAGCGGTCCGGAACGGCACGAAAAGCATGGCGGATGCGTTTGGAACCTAAAAGCAAGCGACAGAGCACCTGTAATTCCTCTGCTTCATGGTCAACGGTGACCGCTTACCATCACGTGAGTCGCTTAGCGTGGCCGTTTCCTTGTTCCTTACCTGTAAAAAAAAGTTAGGTTTAGTTACGGTGGTTTTATAACTGAATTCTAAAGTTAAACGTTCTGTGTGCGAACGTTAACGTCGGCAATAATCAAGAAGTTCATATAGAATTAACGTAAGCTTTAAGCTTACCAATACTGGGTACAGCCATGGACTTTAATTGTTTTGCCACTGTGGAACCCTGTCATAATGACGGCGTCACGTGACGAGATATAAATTACATGGGAATTAATCGTAAGTATTATACGACAAGGTTCTATAGTGGTATATCAATTAGAGTCGTGACCGTACCATTTGATTATGCTTACTTAATAAATAATAAACGCAAAACATTGTTTGTTTGGTTTTAACGCTCAAACAACATAGGTAAATATTGACAGTATTCTGTTTGATCTGTTACATGGAAACGTAGGTAGTTTTTTTTTATCCTAGATATCCTATAAGATATCTTATAAACAATGATGAAATGGATATACAAGAAATGCTACTCGATAACAGATGGCGCTTTCCTTTACCCTATAATCCGCTAGATGTCGCTGCTAACCCAAAAAGTGATACTTTTCCTTTTGTAGATTGTACAAGTACGATTTTTTTTAAGTGCTATTTAATAACTGGTCTGATAGATGATTTATTAATTCCCGCCTCCTCGTAGAGTCAACCAGCACTTATGTCCAGGTGGTCAATCTTCCTCCCAATCGTCAAGATATCTTGGCTTCCCAAGAGGAGACCACTGCTCACTGCTCAAAAACTCATCAGTAAGCCTTTTTTAGGGTCCCGTACCAAAATGGTAAAAAAGGAACCCTCATGGTAAGACTTCGTTGTCCGCCTGTCTGTCCGTCCGTATCTCACAGCAGGTTTTCTCAGCAACAAATTAACTTGAAATTTGGCATACTTGTACAACATGCTTGCCCGATCTATTTTTAGTACAAAAATATGACATTAATCGTAAAAAAAAAATTAAACTTATATTTCTAAGGAAAAAAAAAAGTGTTAATTATTTACAGTTATTAAGAAATTTAAAAAAACTTAGAAAATCTGTATTGAAATATAGGCTGGTAAAAACGGACCTTATTGCGTAGAAAATAAAGGTCATAACATAATGATTATTTTATTTTGCGGTTACCAAGGATATTATATTAAATACGGAACCCTCATTGCGCGAGTCCGACTCGCGCTTGACCGGTTTTTTGTATATGGCAACATGCCAATGATAATACCTTAATCTAGCATTATATATAACAATAGCTTTATTAAATATTTTTATAAAACAAATATATCCTGCCTAGTTAAGCAGGAAAAAGTGTAGTTATAGTAATATTATTTTCTTGATTACGTTTTATTTACTATGCTTTTATACACGTATAATAACGGGATTAACGTAATATAGTCCCGGTTGGTAGAGAATTCGAGTCACGCAAATAACTATAGGTCGGATTAGATCCAAACTCTACAACTAAAACTACTACAACTTTCACCGATATATACCTGGATTACGACCGCCCAGGATTATCTTATTCTATAGGAGTGATAAGGATCGCTAACCAGTTACCGTCAACTGTAGATAGATGACTAGTTCATGCCTTTACAGCTTCTTATCGTATGATATATGCATGAGCCATTTTTATACGAGTGCTTAAAAAATAGTTTATGTTTTCTTTTCACGGCCCTTGTGTGTTTCTGAGATTGTTAACTTCTTAATGCCTGAACTAAACCTAGGTGTACGGGGTATTGTTGTTTTTTATTCATCGCGAGTGACATGGGTTAGGTTTAGCGTTACAACACACCATGTGGGTGGCAAATAACCAAGATCACGTTCGAAGAATATATTTAAATTGACATTTGATCGGCGTCCAAAAATATAAAAAAATTTTTTTTTGTTTCAATAAGAAGGCACGCGAACGCTCTCCACCGGCCTCTATTTCACCATCCTGACAATGACACCTGACAGTTGACAATTCAGTATACATTGCAAAGTTAACACACTGATACATCACTGTGTTTCGTATAAGCTGCGCCATTTACAGTGAAATTTCACCTGTCACATGTCATTTTCAGGATGGTGAAATAGGGGGCTGATGGTAAGTGAGATCTGCGACCCATAGACATTTTAAATCTCAAGACTACAAACAATCTCAAAACTGCAATCCTAAGAATTCAAATGCGTTGCCTACCCTGACGGCTGAGATGGAATGCCTCTATGCTAGTAATTTTATGGTGGTATTCCAAGTACTAAAAACAATTATTGAAACTTGGTAACTTCTTCTAGTTTCCATTCTCAGTTCATAGATGGCGGTAGCTGTTGTTAAATATTTTTCTGTTAAATGTTTATATTATAACAATTATTATCATCATCATCTTCTTTTCAGCCGTAAGACTCCGCCGCCGCCAGGTTTGCCACAAGGCCCTGCGCATCCCTCGGTTTCCCGCAACCTTAACCACGTCGTCAGTCCACCTCGTTGGAGCCCTACCCACGCTGCGTCTTTCGGTACGATCCAGAACTATAATAATACTACCCATTCTACCCAATTCCTTAACAGGTTAAGGTGTTCATAAGATGCGCATCGAAAATTGACCCTTAGCTAATCGAGCACACAGGCCACCTGATGGTAAGTGGAAACTCTGACCCATAGACATTCGCATTCACAAGATTGCAACCCTAAGACCGCAAATGCGTTGCCAACTCTGAGGACTAAGATGGAATGCCTCTATGCTAGTCATTACACCGACTGTCTTGTCTCCAAACCGGAACACAACAATGCGAATACTGATGTTTGGCGGTAGGTTAATGGTGGTAGCGATCCGGACGGACCCTGCACAAGGTCCTACCACCCGCAATTATATATTAAGTAATAAAAACTGAGCACAGACATTAGCACAGTTTTTATAGGTTTTACGAACCCGTTAAAAGACGAAAGCACATTTTTGGCTGATTGACGGCACGTACAAGGACTCCCAGCAAACAACGTCACCTTTGCGTCATATATTATGGACGTAAAACATGAAGGACATCTCGAGGGGCTCCTTCCGTACCCTCCCGACGCGTGTACTGCGGAATTTGGTAACTAATATTTTAGAGTAGTCGCGAGAAAACCAGTAGAGAAGTGATAAGGCCAAATAAAACCGTTCTTGTGCTGCATCGAGGTAATTATTATTTTCCTATTCATTTCGAACCGAATCAGCGCCAGCCCTACTCACACTTGACCATATTTAATATTCTTTGTTTTTCTTCAGGGTGTGTACTATAATTATAATCATAGCAATTTTGACGCTTGTATGTTTTACTGTTTTTAGTATACGATAAAAAAAAAACGTAAATACTGTTTTTTAGGGTTCCGTACCCAAAGGGTAAAAACGGGGCCCTATTACTAAGACTCCGCTGTCCGTCTGTCCGTCTGTTTGTCACCAGACCATGAACCGTGATAGCTAGACAGTTGAAATTTTCACAGAATATGTATTTCTTTGTCGCTATAACAACAAATACTAAAAACAGAATAAATTTAATATTTAAGCGGGGCTCCCATACAACTAATGTAATTTTTTTGCCGTTTTTTGCTCCATATTAATAAAGGCATCATACTTGAAATATTCAAAGAATATTTAGTTGTATATTCCCTTTAAAAATAAATAATTAAATTAAAATAAAATAGATATTTAATGGGGGTCTCCCATACAACTAACGTGATTTTTTTCCGTTCTTTTACTAATGTTGTATAGATAATGGTACGGTACCCTTAGTGCGCGAGTCCGACTCGCACTTGACAGGTTTTTTTATTTGTTGGTAAATCCGCTGCAATAACACATTTTCTTACACAAAAATCACCCCGTTATCTATTACGGTTCAAAAGACACAGCTCTTCAAAGTTAAGACGGACGGACAGACGAACGGACAGCGCAAGCATACTAATAGGGTCCCGTCGGGCTACCCTTCGTGTACGAAACCCTTCCAAGAAAACCATTTTCGACATTGACCATTATCTTTCTTTGCCTAATCTTTGGTACTTGTAATAAACAACAAACAGCTGCGGTCACGCAATTTTTTTACGTTTTTCCACAAATGGACACGCTCTTGGTGGTCTTGGATGCACGAAACCAAGAAAATTGATTAAAGCCCATCTCCCACGCGGAGAATAGCAATAGATTTTCGACCCAGGGAATGTAGAAAACTATTATTAAATTATTTAATTAGCACACACACATAATTAGAAAATACTCCATGGATTTTAGAACCACAGTTTGCCACATAACGTCCTAACCTTAATTATCACATTAATTTGAATGATTAACCTATCTATACCGTTTCATTTATTCCGGATGAGCTTATGGTATTCATGGAATAAAGAGGAGACTTTACCCAAGCCAAAGACAAAGGTAACGCCCAAAGACATTATCAATTTCAAGATTGCGTTGTAAACCCTAAGGACTAAGACAATCTATAATGTCTCTATATGCTACATTTATTTCATTTTCAAAGTAAACCAAATGGTTCCAAAAATGTCGCTAAGAATCGCAATCGCTCTGTCAGTGTAGTGTAACACGGCTAAATTGATACTGACTTTCATTTTCCACAAGTGGAAATCATCGCGTGTCAGCTCCCAACAACGACAGCTGTATTATAATGCGGCTAAATCACGAGACACTCGACTCCAATTACTATGGTTACGAATAACCTGTGTAAGTATGTTAATAGATGGTTCTAGCCACCTGCCCCTCACTTCGCTTCAGTTTATTTGAATTTACTGCAACACCGAACATGTTCCAGAATGTATTATACATAGAAACCTTTTTCATGAATCACTTTATCTATTGATGAAAGCATTAAAATCCGTTGCGAATTTTTAAAGATCCAAGGAGGCACCGACAGCGGGAAACTAGTTTGTTTTAATTGATACTCTGTAAAGATTCTATATTTTTAAAATAAGGTTATCTTTTTAAAAGGTTTGGATTAGACCTAATAAAGAAAAGATCCCAATACTTGTATAGCGAGGATATTCCAATTAACAATTTCACAATTTGCTTGTTTAACCTACTGCCTGAAGCATCAACAACACTCGTAATATTCTATACTTTATCTGTAAATAGCAACCCGCCCCGCTTCACTTCTGTTTAGATGAGTTCTCTGTATCACCCGTACATAATCCAGATTTTACCTATTATTCATAAAACCTTCCTATTCATATAATTGTAAGTCAATTAAAAGGTCAATTGATGGAGTTAGAAAATTATGTAAAACGTCGGATATAATTGCACTACAAGAGACATGGCTTTTAGCACAAGACCTGTCTTTTTTGGACGAGATAGACAAGGATTTCGCAAGCGTGGGGACGACGGCAGTGGACTTGTCAGAGGGTATTCTGAAAGGTCGTCCCTATGGTGGGGTTGCTCTTCTATGGCGAAAAAGTTTATTCCAGACAGTCTCCATAATAGATTGTCATAACCCGAGGCTGGCGGCTATCAGAATAAAAACGTTAGATAAGGCGATTATAGTGTTTAGTGTTTACATGCCTACTAATGGAAGCGACAATTTGCTGGAATTCATAAGCTGTATGAGTGCTATTAGTGCAATAGTGAGTGAAAGTGATGTGGAATCAGTATTTATGCTCGGTGACTATAACGCCCACCCCGGTGAGTTATTTTTTAAGGAATTATCACAGTTCTGTTCTGAACAAAGTTGGGTGTGTGCTGACGTAATTAAATTATGTAGTACAGACACATATACGTTCATCAGTGATGCTCATGGTAGCGCAAGATGGTTAGATCATTGCATTGTGACTGGGGCTGCATGGCAAACAGTCGTTGATGTATATATCGGTCATGACGTATATTGGTCCGACCACTTTCCGTTATTCTTAAAATGTGACCTTAATGTTATACCTAGGAAATCAATTGTTAACAATGAGTCATGTAACAGGGTTATCTGGGGTGAAAGATCTGATTCACAAATAAAACATTATAATGAGTTGTGCCATTCTAAACTTAAACACATAGATTTTCCGTCCGAATTCCAGCAGTGTTGCCGTAATTTTTGTAATGATGAGTCTCATAAAAGTGTTATTAGAGATATGTATAGTAGTATTGTGTCGGTATTAAGCTGGGCCGCTTGTGAAACTTGTCAAAGAAAAAAACACAACCCTCATACTGTTGTTGGTTGGAATAGGCATGTCTCAGAGGCTCATAAAGAAGCTAGATTTTGGTTTGGGGCATGGAGTAGATATGGCAGGCCGAGTGAAGGCTTTGTTTACGAAAACATGGTTAAAAGTAAAAGGACCTTTAAAGGTAGGCTAAAATGGTGCCAAAATCATCAGGAACAACTAAAGATGGATATTTTGGCGTCTAAACATTGTGAAGGTGATTTTAATAGCTTCTGGAAGCATACTAGAAAGATGAGTGGCAGACCTGCCTTGCCTGTTAGTGTTAATGACAGTACAGAGCCTAAACAAATTGCTAATATGTTTTCAACACTTTTTAGGGTACATTCACCTCTAGGGACATCATCATGCGGTGTTAAGCCACATCATGTCCAGTTTGAACCACGTGTCTCTGCAGACATGATCACAAGAATAATAAAGAGGATGACCAAGGGTAAATCTCCTGGATATGATGGGCTTAGCATTGAGCATTTGCAACACGCTGGACCGCATTTGCCACGAGTTTTGGCCTTACTTCTTAATGTGTGCATATGTCATTCTTATTTGCCTCCAGATATGCTGCGTACCATTATTGTACCGATTGTAAAAAACCGAACAGGCAACGTCTCGGATGGGGCCAACTACAGGCCAATATCACTGGCCACGGTTCTGGCTAAGATATTTGATAGTGTGCTTAACTCTCAATTAGACAAATATCTAAACTTGCACGATGCCCAATTCGGTTTCCGGGCGGGACTTTCTACAGAAAGTGCTATCCTGAGCCTTAAGCACACGGTCAGGTATTACACTGACAGGAAGACGCCGGTGTATGCGTGCTTCTTGGACCTTTCCAGGGCGTTCGACCTTGTTGCCTATGATATACTGTGGACTAAGTTGGAAAGGGCGGGTATGCCACCTGACCTGATTAATATCTTCAGATTTTGGTATGGCAATCAGGTGAACCAGGTGAAATGGGCCGGGGAGCTGTCTGAGCCATACAGATTAGAGTGTGGAGTAAGGCAGGGAGGATTAACTTCCCCTAGCCTCTTTAATATGTATGTAAACGCGCTCATAGAGGAACTCAGCAGCACACATGCTGGTTGTCATATTGGTGGTATCAGTGTCAACAACATTAGCTATGCCGACGACATGGTGCTGCTGGCTCCATCTGTGGGCGCACTCAGGCAGCTTCTGTCAGTGTGTGAATCTTTTGCAAATACACATGGGTTAATATATAACGTTAAAAAAAGTGAGCTCCTCATCTTTAAGGCCGGCAGCAAGTGTCCAAATGAAGTTCCACCTGTGACGTTAAACGGGATTGCACTAACAAGAGTGAACCAGTTCAAGTACTTGGGACATTATGTTACCGAAGATCTTAGAGATGAGGCTGATATTGAGAGGGAACGCAGAGCATTGTCAATTAAAGCTAATATGTTGGCTCGTAGGTTTGCTAAGTGTTCAACTGCGGTAAAAATAACACTTTTTAAATCTTATTGTACATCTATGTACGGGAGCAGCCTATGGGTCAAATATTCGCAGAGATCATACAGTGCTCTGCGGGTCCAATTTAATAATGGATTCAGGGCTCTGATGGGGTTGCCTCGCTACTGTAGCGCCTCGACTATGTTTGCGGAAGCTCGCACCGATGATTTCCATGCAATTCGTAGGAAAAAGGTTGCATCACTTGTTAGAAGAATGCGAGGCAGCTCCAATAGGATCCTTGAAATGATTGCAAGTAGATTCGACTGTCCTATACTCTTAAGCATGTGTAATTTAATTAAGTCGAATCTAGAGTTTAAGTTTTAAAGTTGTTCCTCAGTACTAACATTAGATAGTAAGATAACAGTGTATAGCATACTAACCAATATGGGTCAAGATACCCGAAATAAACGTTTTGAATTTGAATTTGAATTTGAATTGAATAAAAGCCTCGGGGGTATAGAGTATCGCCTCCTAGAGTGGGTGGAGGGTAGGAAACCGCGAGGACCTAAAAACCCAAACGGAATACTACCAGCTACCACGGCACACCCCGGGTAACATTGCTGGTAGACTGGTAGGCGTCCACTGTGCCCCCTCTTTACCAGCAATGGCTGAGAACTCTCGGCTCCATCGGGTTTGTAGGCGACCCGATGGACTATCCAGCCTACCTAGCGGCAGTCCACCGCAGTTGAGCGCCGTATGCGAGGATGCAGGAGTCCTGGGGGGTTGAGTCGAACGGAGTCGGGCATCATAAAAGCCTCATTAAAATCTGTCGCGTATTTGTAAAGATCTAAGCGTACATACAGAGAGGCAGAAGGCGGGAAACGACTTTGTTTTATACTATGTAAAGATACATACAATTGCATGCTCTGCATCTGCATTATTCGGGGCTGACATTCTACACGAACACGATAAAACCTTATTGTTTTTGACGTGTTTCCGTATAGTCAACGTTTTGAGAGCTCTTATTTACTAGACATTAAAGGCGGGCGAGTAAACAATACCATAGCACGTCAAAGGCAATATGGTTTTACTGAGTTTTATAAAAATGATTCAGACTCAAATCTAATCACTACTGTAGTAGCAGTCAGAGTAAAGCTTCCACGACCCCCGCCACCGTTCACAAGTCGGGCGTTATAAACTAATCTCACTCAACTTTTATCAGGGAATTTTAATTTAGAAAAGAAAACAAATTCAAATCAGCGCAACGGTCGGGCTGCAGGCGGACCATTCCCTCCCATCTCATTACTAACTCATAGCGGACCCGCGCCTCTATTTGCGATGAGTACGAGTAAAATTACCTCAAGGACGCGAGTACGGAAAATACCTGGTATTTTTACCGTGGAATTTGAAATTGAGAGGCGAGTTTCTGTGCTAGAATTTTGCAATTCGGTGAATGAACGAACAGAACCACTAGGTAGGTACAGATTAAATCTACCGGATTCCTGATTCTATGTTGAAGTTAGTAGAAAATTCATGACACTTTATGGTGGACGTTTTCTATGTATTTAAGTGTGTATTTACCCATATAAGTATGTTTTAGCTATCCAGAGAGGTAATGCAGTCAGTGTCATAGGGACCATGCCGCGAGCGGACCTGCTAGAGGGCGTGTTCTTTTAGTAATGGTGATTATTATTTATATCTTTAATGTTTGAGTAGCTTAGGTTTATTTTTATTTAAATACGTTTAATTTAAATTTTCGTTGTATTATTGTTGAATGCATTGAATATGTGAATAAAGATAAAAAACGGGCCGAATCTTAAGTACCCGAAACCGACGTGCGTGCATGACTCGATGTATGAATGTGGAAGAAGCGAAAGACATTTGTCAGGATCGTAGCAGGTGGAAAGAAGTCGTCTCTGCCTACCCCTCTGGGAAACAGGCGTGATTTATGTATGTACTAGCGGACGCCCGCGACTTCGTGCGCGTAGAATTAGTTTCCCAGTACTCCCCCTTTTTTCCCGTTGGGGGTCGATTTTCGGAAAATCCTTTCTTAGTGCTCACTTACATCATGAAAGGAACACCTGTACCAAATTTCAAGTTTCTAGGTACAGTAGTTTCGGCTGTGCGTTGATATGTCAGTCAGTCAGTCAGTTTCTCCTTTTATATATTTAGATATGTATGTAGATAAAAAATGAAAAAAAAGTTTATTGTTGTCTAGTACCCATAGTACAAGCCTAGAGCTTATTTTGGGACTGAAACATATTTTAGAATGTTTTAAATAATGTGTTTTCGTTATATTTATTTATTTCACGTTGTTTTTGTAAAGAAGGTTGTACGGGTCGAAAAAGGTGAAGAAGTATGGTAAGTATATTTTTTACTTGTTTTTAAGTATAAAGACCAGTTCCAGGGAACATTACCTTCCCAAGAAACCATCTCCTAAAATTAAATTACTCTAAAGATTTACAGCAGGCGTTGGATATAATTAGGCTACAAATTCTGGGGAATAGAGTGGTAACATTGCTATGCTTTTATCTTTTTCTCCCTTTCGTTAAAAAGTTTTATCAATTTTGCATAAACATTTTAATTACTCTTTGTAGGACTCGTCGGACGAAGATTAGCAGTGAATTGAACTTTATTAGCAACAACTTACAACTGAATATCATCGTGGCTAAATAGCTCTTTGTTTTCAATAAAATACATCGAAGACAAGGCTCAATTTAATCTACCAACAGAACATTACGCTTGAGAGGTTTTAACTGTGCCTTTATTCTTCTTTAGTTCAGAATGCTTCGACATCGATTTCACATTGTTAATGTCAGGACAGCTTACTGTCAAATAAATATGAGCTGCCAAACTCCTGTAACTACACCTTTTACCAGTTGAGAAAAAAAAGGTTAATTTTAGAGGCTACGTTTTTTTTTACTTCCATACATACATATATTGTATTTATTATATGTTGATCCCTCAAGTCCAAAAGAACAGACCAGTCGCCGTGTTGCTGATAAAGGAATGAATCTGGCCTGAATTGAGCCAATTCAGATGTTTACCGACGATGCATCTAATGCAAATTGGTACCAATCTGCTTAAGTACCGTTTTGAATCATGTGATGCGATTAGTATGAGGTCGTTGGTCTTCTAGAGAACTTGCGTAAAAATAGAATTGACTAAATTCAAATTAATTTTTGACTTCGACTTACTGAGCCTTCCAATATTATAACAATAAAAAAATAAAAAATACACATACAATTAAAATAATCGGATGATCGAACTTTGACATGTGCATGTACTATAACTTATTTTATTATTTTATTTTATTTTATCTTAGTTTATATTGTGTGCCGTTGCAGGGCGTCATGATCTGACCTAATAAATGTAACACCTGCAGATGAGATGTACATTACTTTACAATAACTAAATAAATAAATATTGTGAATTTATCGTAAACTCGCAATCATTAATATCTATCGGTCACACCTATTGCGTCAAATATATATATACATAAACCTTATCGTCAGTGACATAGAGGCGTATAACTAGATATTTTTACACGACTGTCCAAAAAAAGGAGCGTAATGTTTTCAGGATTCATGTATGTATGTATCTACGATTCTTTGTTCCACCATACCTTCTAAAAGCCTCAGCCGATTTAAATGTGTGTGGTATCGTTAGAATCGTTTCACCATCCCGGGTGACATAGGATACCTAAATTGTTAACACAGAAAATTCGCCAGCTATGTCTACATTGTATCGCTAGCATGAGATAAGACGAGTGGACTGAAAACTAGCGCTGCCAGCTCCCGCGGCCACGATCGGAAGCACGGCATTTGCTGAGTCGGCTCCTTTAACCACATGCCATACTATTTATGCCTTTGTTTTTTTAAATTATTACTTTGTTAATTTTTATTTTGTGTAAATGTGGTAATAAAACATTTTTCATTTCATTTTTTAAATTGAAATAACTACAATGGCAAGATGACAATTATTTATGTTTAAAAAAGTCTTCTAACTATTACAATATAGGTATCATTAAAAGGTCTTAATGTGACCATCTCAAATATATACGAATATAGTAGCATTAATAAACGGGTTTAATAACGTTATCTAAAAATGCAGTCGGTTTTTTTAAAGCTTGCTATTATTATTTATGTATATATTTGACGATTTAGGAACGTAGCGTAGACACAGAGTTTCTATCAAGGTTTCATATATTTTTTGGATATTTTGGACAGACTTGTGGATTGCATTTAAAATGTTAGTTAAGTTATATATAAAAATGCCAGCTTTTCAATCTCTCGTCTATGAGCCATTTCGAAATTTGTTTTCAGAGCCTTAGAGCGATTATACGATTCAAGAGTCTCGTATAAAAAACACTAAAAATCATTTAATAGACGGAAAACTTCATATTAAAGTAGAGAAGTTTCTTGTTACAATTTTTTTTCTAGGCGCTGATGGGGGGATCAGCATTGGATTTTTCGCATTAGTGTTTTTAACATTTCCATATTTTTTTAATTTTACTAATGTTCCTTACCATGTATCCAACCAAAGAGTTTGCATGTTCAACACTTTGCGTACAATTGTCTCTTTTAATTACTGTTTTATTTTTGTTCCAATGACATTCTTCCGCAAATGTATCAATAAAACGTCGTTTGATACACATGCGGAGCTGTCATTCTCACTCGTCCAGAGTTCTAGCCCTTGCTTACAGCTCGGACCAAGCCACCTCTGGACTCGGAACTGCCAACTTTCTGCAATTGCATCAAAATATACTATTTCGAAATAAATAAGCAATATGCCACAAGCCACAATACAAAATTCAAAATTAAAAATATTTATTCAGTAAATAGGCCACATGAGGGCTCTTTTACACGTCGGTAATACAGAGTGAAACAACGCCATTCTCAACTATTCCCCTTCAATTAGACATCTGTAATTACTGCGTTGCGATGGCAGGAGCGGAATTAGGGCCAAGTGGAACACGTCTTTGTAGATAATTGTACCAAGGGGATTAATTTTCGATGTATTATGGAAATTTAACCGCTTCATCATAGTTAGTGATCCTTGTCTAATTTGGAAGTTGAACATGTGTTGTGATAATTTATTGAATTGACAACAGGGGCTTTTCGAAAAAAAACATGCTCAGGTTCGTCTCAAAAGCATACATTGTTTTGTTCATTATTTTCTGAGAAAATAAATAAACAAATTTCTCCTTTTGAGCCCAACTTTGATAAGCATGACTTAAATACCTGTTTCAATTGTCGGTGACGAGCCTAAATACTATGTTTTTTGTAACCAAAGTTTAAAAAAATATCTGACTATAATATTTACTAAACTAATAGAACGTGACGAGACGTGCGCCACGTGTGCTTTTACTATTTGTTTAGTTTTAGCATAAATAAAGTATAAATATTATATTTCCTCTATGGTTTTAGTTTTAGTTAGGACCGGTCCTTGTCCGGGGAGGCCTTCATCCAGCAGTGGATGTCTTTCGGAAGAAACGGTGATGATGATGATGTCGATGATCATGATGACGATGATGATGATGATGATGATGATCATGATGATCATAAATTGAAAAGGTTACGTAATCTGTAAGGAAGCTTAATGAATAACATGGAAAATTGAGGACCTTGTGTTAGAATCATAGTAAAACAAAAATTAGATATATTACATTAGATACATATGTATACTACGTATTTACGCCGTAACTCCAGTGTAACTTTATACAACAATGACGATAAGAGGAGCGGAAGCCTCCGGACGCGACGGCCGTCCGTGTGACGTGTCACGCCTTGAATAACATTTCCAGTAACGCGTGTATACAAAAACTACCCTTACCTGAACAAACGACGTATATCTTATAAATAATAATAATAATAATAAAATCTGTTTATTTCAAAATTTGTGTTGGGTTTACAATTTTTTACTTAGCCTAAATCTTTATCTATTTAAGATTATTTGGCTAAGTTAGTGAGGACGCTATTTATAAGAATTAATTAGAATTAATTACAAGACATAAGAAATCTTTTAACTATATTTTTGGTAGACCCAGGTTTAGCTTCCATGCGTTCTAATACATGTTTGGGGAAACTATTCAAAATATGAGGTAGGAGATTTGACCAAATTCTAGACCCGTACAGGTTATTACTTCTTGGAGTGATAAATGACTTTCCTTCTTTTAGATTTCGCAGATTATCAGATCTTCTATATTTAACTAATTCCCCCATAGCATCTCTGTATTCTAGTACCATAGCTAGCTTCACCTTATCGAATACACTCAGCACTCTACAGTATTCAAATAGACTGTCATAGTTGTGTCTATGTTGGTATTTGACTTTTAGAGGAACAATCGCTTTTAACAGTCTTATTTGAACACTGTAGATGCGCTGCAGATACGTTTTATAAGTTCTTCCGTAACATGAAATTCCATAGCCTATTATAGAATCTGCTAATGACATGTATAGCAGGCGTAGTACGTTGTAAGGCATTGTTTGTTTAAGTATGCTAAGATTACACAAAATTGCTCTTAATTTTTTACACACATGGTCAATATGGGTGCCCCAGTTAAAATTGCTGTCTATATGTAGTCCAAGATAGGTATGATGCTTTACTAGTTCTAGTGGCTCACATCTGCAGTGTGAATGATGAGCATGCAAGCACGAGTGCTCGTGGGCCGTAACTTTAGGAACTGTGTTAGATTTAACATATGGTGAGTGCAAATGCATTAATTTAGTTTTTTGGTAGTTAAGTGATAGGCCAGCATCATGCGCCCACCTACATAGCACATCAAATTCACACTGCATCAGTTTTTCCGCAGCTTTCAAATCTTTATTTGCTATTATGAGACAAGTGTCATCGGCAAACTGGTATACCGAGGCGTGGGCAAATACGTTGCACATGTCATTCACATAAATTAGGTATTCGGTCGGACCGATTATTGATCCTTGTGCTGTCCCTTGGAGGGCCTGCGAGATCTCACCTTGCTCTCCAGCAATGCTGACCATGTTATACCTATTCATGTGATAGTTCTTAAATAAACTTAGGGCCGGCCCCTGTATACCACTCTGCCGAAGCCTGTTGTAAAGAGTTTGATGATTAAGAGTGTCAAATGCCTTGCTAAAATCCACCAGCACCAATAAAACATGCTCCCTTTCGTTCATATGGTTGTTGACCTCATCTGCGAAATAAGCTAATAATTGAGAGGTGTTTTTATTTTTCTGAAATCCAAATTGTCTGCCATGAATGATTCCGTTGCTTGACAAGAAATCATTAACCGTTTTACCCAAGTATTTTTCAATTATTTTATCTACAGTCGGTAACAATGTGATGGGCCTATAATTATTAGTGTCAGTACGGCTACCTTTCTTAAATATTGGCCGAATTAACCCTATTTTCAGTTTGTCTGGGTAAGTCGAGAATTCTATACATTGATTTAATAGGTGTGTGAGCACTGGGGTTATTTCTTTAGTTATGTATTTAATATCTTTAGCTCTTATTCTATCGTAGCCTGCACTTTTATTTTCATTCATATTATTAATTATTTTGTACATGTCATTTTCTTGAATTTTGTTGAGTTTAAGAGCTAAAGTTGGAGTATTGGTATATGATTTCTCGTCAAGCAGGGGGTCACTACATGTGTTCAGAACCTTCTTTACATTGTTTTCGAAATCTTGGGCAAACCTATTACACAATTCTTTGGCTTTGCTTTTAAATGCCTGCAGTAGCATATCATCAAGCGCATTAATTATTCTACCAGTTAGTCTATTAATGATATTCCACATTTTCCTAGGGTTCTTAAAATTATTACATATTTCTTTTTTTATATAATTGTTCTTAGCTTTAATCATACATTTGTTTGTTTTATTCCTATATTTTTTATATAATAATTCCTTTTGTTTATTTCCAGGGTCTTTTATGTGTAATTGAAGTAAATTATTTTTCTTACAGGCCATATCTTTTAAGTTATTCGTAATCCAAATCTTGCTTTCCCTATTGCAAAGAGGAGCATCTTTTTGCGTCCTAAATTTACAATTATCATATAAACTATTAAATTTACCAGCTATAAAGTCATAAATATCATTAGGGTTTCGCATTTCTAGGGCAGGGCTCCAGTCAATATTGACGAGTTCCTGTCTCACCTTATAATCATCTACTTTGTAATACCCTTGGACCGTCTCCGTCGACAATCCGACAAGAGAGATTCCAGTAATAAAGTGGTCCGCTAATGAATCGCGCACCACCGCGGCTTTGATATAATGAGGTTGAGCATCCCCACTCCGCCTAGTGATGTCACGGATGTAAATGTGGTCTATGCACGATCTGGATGTGCCTCTTGTCGTAGTGTCGACCCTTGTATATTGCGAGATGCAGCAAGTGAAACCCAGCTCTGCTAGCATGTTTTGGTAGGAACCCGTCAAAGGACTGGATACCTTTAGGTCTAGATTAATATCACCACATACCAAACAATTTGAGTCTATTGGATTTTTTTTTAATAATCGCGATAATTCGCTAACAAATTCACTTACATTACAACGGGGAGGGCGGTAGATAGAACAAACATACGTCTTGTAACCATTCTTCAGCACTAATTCACCAAACAAACACTCAAACGAAGGCCTAATACTAATCTCACTATGTAGGAACGAAACACTTTTATGGGAATACACAATTATGCCGCCTCCTCTTCCAGACATTCGTAGCTCCGCGTTCATTACATAATCATCGATGTTAAACAGGTTTTTTGTACGGTCGTTCACATTGACTTCAGTAATCACGATCAGATGTATAGTTACTGGGCTCGTCTTAATATTGTATTCCAATTGGGCATGGTTTTTTATTAGCGATCTTATGTTAACATGAAATAACAACAATTTGTTTTGGCTTGCTGACAGGTCACATACAAATTCTTTCCATGTATTATGATTGGTTTCATATATACCTATATCTGTGCTGTCCATAAGAAAATAATAATAATAATACTAATGTTTTGGTTGTTGGCATTCTTGCCACGCGCACTCTAGGTGGCTTGCAGTGCCTTCTTAATGGCGTCTATGTCTCCCGTCGATCGCACATAGAATATTTTTTTGGCCGTATCATCAACACGTGTCATGATGACACCGTCTTTAGACCACACATATTTGCACAATGACGTGTTCTTTAGCTCATTTTTTGTTTTCCATAGCAGGTATGCCGTGCGCGGAGTCAGCGAGGCCCGCACGTATATTTTTTTCGTTTCACTGTTGCTAGTTCCTTGAATCTCTAGGTCGTTGCTAGTAATGTTAGCTCTCTTCGAGGCATTAAGCCACGAGTTATGGCATCCCTCCCTAAGGGTTACGCAGATCGGAGATTCATTGGCAATACGTGCCGCTTGCGCTGCTCCAGGTCGGACTGGCTTCCTTTTTCTGCAAACGCTAACTATATCTTCCGTTTTTTGCTCTAATAGCCGGCCTACTTTTACCACTATCTGCTTTGTGTCTTCATCCCGACTTTCAACAATACCGCATATTTCTATGTTATTGCATATTTGTGTCTGCTCCATTTTATTTACGTTTTGCTCCAGAGCGTCATATTTGAGCTCCAAGTTTTTATACACATTTGAGAGGTTTTTGAACTGATTTTCCATTAACCTCACTTTCATTTCGTGATCTTTCATTTTTTCTTCGTACTCATCTATCTTATCTGTGTAAAACTTTAACGTACTTTGCAATTCATCCCTGATTATGTTACGGACAACCTGGCGCATTTCGCGCACCTCGTTACGTATCTCATACAGTATTTTCTCCTGTTGCTTCTGTCCTGAAGGTTCTGGATCGGATTCTTCTTCGTCTGGATCGGGTAGTATTACTGAGATACGCTTCGGTCTGCCTCCTGTTGCGGTCGTGCATGCTTGGCATTTCCAGTCGACCGATTCCGTCGACGACAACGCACTGAGTTGTTCTATTGTTAAGGAAGCACAAGACCCGTGTATCCACTTGTTACATTTGCTACATTGCACTCCCGGTGTTTTTTTCCCGATTGTCTTAGTGCATTTAGCACACTTCGCCATATTCCTTCTTATTTCTCTGGTCCAGATTTATTCAAACGGAATGTTTCTTGTACGGCGAAGGTGTGCTACGCTCGTAGGTGGTTTCGTAGCAGGTCGTAGCTCGCGTAGGCTGTTGTTGTCCCTCGCCCGCAAAACCCCCTAGGGGAGCACCTTACGGTCCTGTCGTGTAGGTGTGACAAGGAGGGTCCGAGTTTTTTTATAAAACCTGTTGTGTACAAGTCGCCTTAGAGCTCTATCTCTCACTCCCTCTTTGCAGCAGTGTTCGCATTGTTGTGTTCCGGTTTGGGGATAGGACAGCTGTTGTAATGACGAGCAGAGAGCCATTCCATCTTAGTCCTCAGGGTTGGCAACGCATTTGCAGTCTTAGGCTTGCAGTCTAGTGAATGCGAATGTCTATGGGTCACAGTTTCCGCTTACCATCAGGTGGCCTGTGTGCTTGTTTGCCTTCTCTATGCCATACAAATATATATATATTAAATTAATTGGTTACAGAAGTATATCAGCAAGTTTTTAGAGTCGAAGGTAGTTTTGTAGCTCTGCTCCGGGATTACAGGCGTGAAGGTACTATCGAACCAACGGAACCCTGACCCACCATAGAACCTTGTCACAGTGATTGACGTTAGGACTGTCATACGAAGCTATACGACAATCGTACGTCAATCATTGTGACAAGGTTCCATGGTGGGTCAGGGTTCCGTTGGTTCGATAGTATGTATGTATGTAATATGAATAAAAAAATTAACCCGTCACCTTTCTCAAGTTCTACATCGACGGTTTCATGATTTATATGGCGGTTTTCCTTTTCTTCCTTAATAAAGTAAGTAGTAAGTTACTTAAAAGTTTACATATGAGTGTCAAAGTTTGAATTGTTGTAAGCCTATTTGCAGGTAAAAAGTGCATGTCCACTATGTATACCAGCTACTAACTAATAAACACTTTAAATTATTAATTTTAATGTACATTCAGTTAAATGTGTAAGAGTGACGTAATCAATCAAATCCTTAGACTTTTTAATGATTTATTGCGTCACATCGACATAGTTCCATAGGGGCTTTAGCAATCTTGTAAATTGACTGTTTACGTAGACTCTGCTTTTTCCTTATAATAATTAAACCATAATTGCATCAACCGCATAGGTGTTGCAACTGACTCATAATACTCATATGCAATAATAAGCTATCTCTTTCCTTTCCATAGAATTGTGCGAATCGGCGGCGGCGCACGCGTATCTTGTACTCGACGCGTGCGCCGCATAAACACACCACGCGCATTAATTAACAATACATTATACTGTGTCGCATATTAAGCGGTTTGGAATTGGACTTCACTTCACGCCATGATTGGAGGGAGGCCTATAAAATAAGAGGAATGCGGGCTAAAACAAAACAAAAGGCGATAACGGTTCTGTTCGACTTTTAAAAATATGTTGTGGGTATTATCAATATCTAGGTATGTACAATTTTCTTTACAATATTACTTTTTTAAAAAATGGGTACGTAACGTAATCTTTTTCATTTAAGCGGCGCTGTACAATTGTCTGAACATAGCAGTTGAAGGCAAGGAAGGGTGGATAAGAAAGCAAATACAAAAACAGCAAATTATGTAAGAATAATGATTGTAGACAACCCAGGTTCCACCCATAGCTAGACCAAATTTAATAAAAGTGACTGTTTGTCTGTTTGTCCTTTGTAACTGTTTACCTACTGCTTGTACATACTCTTTCAAGTAGGTAACCCTGCCGATGCCCTCGGGGTTTAGATATTTAATACATTTAATGCTAAATTATGTACACAGTAAGTACCTTTACCTCGCGAAACCCGCTAGGGAACTTATTATTATGTCTCCAGTACATTATCCTACGCAGAACAAACGAAGTGAAATAATGTAGATAAATTATATCATTACGAACAGTAAACCAGCATATGAATGGTTTATGCATTTACAAATAGTACTTGAATAATTGCAACTAGGTACTCCCCCATTTTATTTTGGGGATGTCATTTTATAAAAACAGTATTGCACTGGGTCTCTCTTCAACACGGTAAAAACAATATCGTTTTTGACTCGTTATCGTATTGTCACCGTTTTGACAGTTCTTATTTACTTGACAGTAATGGCAACTTAAAAACAATACGATATAAAAGGCAATATGGTTTTACCCAGTAGAATAGACGCCCTAAGTTAACTGTAATCAATCAGAGACAATCTCACTTGATAATATTTTTTATCCAAGTGTCGATTTTTCATACGCAACTTTGAAAAAGGAACGAGTTAATTGTCTCTGAAATATCTGATTCCGGGAATCATAAACCTAAAACTAGAACGTGTTAAAAACATTGTATCATACATTCAATAACCCAAAAGCCTAGCTTAATTTAATTGCGGCAAAACCCGGGAAGTTAGGGCTGTACTATAATAAAACAGCGGGAAAAGCCCGGGGCTTTATCACAATTCCTGTTAATCCTTATACTAGCGCCATGCGGGACAATAGCTGGCAATGGCTGGTATACTATACAGATTACTTTTGACGACCAGCATTTCAGTCAATAAAAAGCCGGTCAAGAACTGACGGTTCCGTACTGCCCGACTCACACTTGGCCGGTTTTTATTATTTTTGTTGTTTTTCCTAGGGTGTATACTACAATAAAAAATTCTTCCTCCCTCCTTCTTTATTACCGTAGTCTCTGTGTGATTACATAAAAGAAAAAAAAACGGGCAAAAGGTTTAAAAAAAATGCTGATTTGTAATGATTCAAATTATGTAAGATACCACTGAAAAAAATATGAAATTAAACATGAAATTAATGATTTTTCGGGACATGGTCATAAGGGAAAAATTACAAAAAATCCGATTAAAATATCCCCGAAACTAGCAAAAATCACGTAACATACATGGGGTATTTTCGGATACACAATGATGAGAGGACTGTATAAAAAACCTGTAGGTATAGCCTATGTCATTCAGGGTTCCTGCAATCTGGTAAAAACGGACCAAAACGACAAAAAAATATCTTATTTGGTAGGCAATTTGGGTAAATTTTCAAATGTAACTAATATAAGAAAGGTGGGGCATAAGCGTCTACGGGGCTAGTGCGTCGAACCAACAATATCTCCTAAAAAATATTATTATGGGCTGTCGCATTTACCCCGTTGCCGCACTTGTCCCACCTCACCAAATAAATAATAGTAGAGACGAGAGAGTTGAGAAGTATGGTTGAGGTGAACGTGTGTGATAGGATTAGGAACTGTGTAATAAGAGAACGTTGTGGTTTAATAAAAGAAGATCTAGTTACAAGGATTAATAAAGGAATGCTAAAGTGGTTCGGTCATGTGAAGAGAATGGATGAAGTGAGATTGACAAAACAGATATACGAGGCAAGAGTACATGGGAATGTTGGAAGGGAAAGGCCTTGCTACACGATCAGATCGGAGACTTATTAAGAAAAGGCTGATCAGGCGTGCCCTAAACTGACGCATGCGTGTGACACTTGGAGTGTGGAGGGTGCGAGGAAAGTGTGTCTGGATCGTAACAAGTGGAAGAGAGTGGTCTCTGCCTACCCCTACGAGAAAGAGGTGTGATTGTTCGTATGCTGTTGTAGGTACCTATTTAAAAGTACAAATCTTCCAATCGACCGAATTATAGATCGTGTTTGGCCTGAATGGCGCGCGCGCGTCTCGACCAACGTCGCTGTGACTCAACGCCATCTGTCCGCGACTTCGGGCAGTCATTGTATGCAAATGCGCAAATTCGAATTCAGGCTGACGACTCTGACGAGCCGGTAATGAGAATTTAATTGTGCGCGCGAGTTGTTTTTATGCGCCGTCGCGGTTCAGTCAAGAACTCGATTTGGGATCCGTTTAATATGGTGATCTGTTGGTCTGGCACCGACTTTATTAAGATGTAGGCGTAGGTTTAGTTTTATATGTTAATAAGGTGTACAGTAAGTTCTTGATTGTCATGTATCAAATTATTTTTTTGATAACCGTTACAATCATGACCATTTAATTTGGCCGTTTCCTACTTTTTCTTGTAATGAGTTTTGTCAAAAGAAGAAATCAACACGGGTTCAGCAGAATATGGCTTTCTATGTAACAAAAATTGTGCGAAGCGATAACTTCTATGAAATGAGTGACAAAACAAGGATTCTTATATCGTTATAATTATTGTACAAGAATAAAAAAAAACAAACACGCAGGCAAATGATTTTGTACAGCAGATATTGTCTATGACACACATATTCTTGACACAGTACGAGTATGATACCTAATTTATTTAAATCTATCCAACGTTTTTGGAACTTGAGATGGACATGTGATTTTTTGCATATACATAATTAAGTAAGTATCATCGAACAATGTAACATAAATTATCCAGTGCCAAATTTAGCTCTAGGCTAGTACCAGATTCATTATCTAATCTCTTCTTTTTCTACAGGTAACGATTAACAACGTTATTATTTTTTATTACCTAGTAATCATACCTGGGCACCGCCGTGTCATACAGACTGTGGATTGTTTTATCCATGATAAAAAAAAATGTTGTCATCTGTCTATTGACTTCCAAAAGTTATTAAACCATATAAAACACAAAACGCAATACAACATAAAACATGGTACTCAATAATAGTAAAAAAAGTTGGAAAAAATGGTGGAGAAAAAATAGGATGGACGTAAAATTTTATGCTCTTGTATTGAGTCTTCTCAAATGCGCTCTTTGTATGAGAATACTGCGAGGGTTGGCACTTTCATCGATATTGGATAAAAAAATATGAAAATAATGTAATGTTACACGCCACACAGAGTTACAATTGAAACAAATGTATGTATGGTCTTTTGGGTATGTAAAGTCTTTATTGCGAAAAAATATAGCAATTATAACAATAAATTAAATCAGAGGTCTTCAAACCATGGGGTAATTATTACCCGGTAATAATGGTTAATAAATAATTAAATATCTGAAAAACTACTCACTAATCACTCAGTCGAACTTAGAAGCCCATTTTAGTACCTTGTCGAAGTAATGTAACGTATTAAAGTTAAAGTTGTTTTAATTTATATACTATATTAATACGAGTAGCTGCCACAAAGTACTAAAATGTACAGCTATGGAGTTCTACCGTAGCGTACCTACTACGGATACTATTAGATATCGATTCACATACTTATAAAAAAGAAAACATGCATGGAAAAAACAACATTCTGAAAAAAACCTCTGTCATCACACGCCATTAGGCATTAAGTTCACCTTTTGTACCCTTTGAATTATTTCGCAATCAAAATTAAATACATAAATAAAAACGAATACTTGCACTTGCAGGGACCCGGGACCGCTAGTTTCATAGGCAGGCATACTAAAAATGAGGTACCTTTTTTTAACGTTTGGGAAATGCATTTACGCATAATACTACTCACTTAGGTCCTGCCGGTTACCCAAGGTGGTTATGTTATGTGGGACTCGCCAACCGAGAGTGGTCGGAATACCCACTAGAAACCCTCTGCTCGTGCATTTGACGACGCATTAATGTTCACACAGAGTGCAACACTCGAAAAAACGAAAGTTGTCTCTCCTGTGATCACTAGTTAAAGGCTGTGCATACAATTTATGTTTTTTTATTTTATTTGATTTTGAGACCTGACGCCGTTTATGCGGATGTGGGTTCAGCCAGAAAATTAGGCCTTAGAAAAGGGTTATGTCCACAGGAAAGACCTAAATCTGTGTATGAACCAAATATTGTATTGGCAACATTGACAACCCTGCGCCATCTTGAAGAAATTCCCTTTATACGGAACAATTTGTAAGTTCGGGACGTGTTTCACGTTTATTAGACTCGCCCTTTACTTGTCTTATTTTAGGTTTTTGTAAATTATGAATACGTAGTGTCTATTTACTTTCACAGTTTTGCGTAGAAGTACGAACTTCGATAGAGTTTATAAATTTATTTAAAAATAACTCTGCAGGCAGTATTTTAAATTATAGTGAGAAATTCAACTTTAAACGTTAGTTACACAAAAGAGTCATAGATGGCGTTAGTTTTCCGAATTCTCGCTTCGCTTCGGTTAATGTGAGATATTTGTAACACCCTACATAATCCAGAATTTTATATACATAAAAACCTTCCTCTTGAGTCACTTTATCTACCTATTGATAACCGCATTAAAATGAATTCCGAAGTTTCAAAGATCTAAGCGTACAGATGCGGGAGCGACTTTGTTTTATACCAAAGGGTTTTTGAATATGGACTGGCCGATTTTGACAGGCTGTGGCGGCCATGTTGTTTTGGAGGGAAATGTCAAATCTGTTGTTTATTATTCAGTTACTGGTGCCAAATCACCATGGCAAGTTACACGATTGAGCAGCACTTCCGAATTATAAACCGTTATTGTCAAAATGAGTGTTAAATAGTGCAAACCTTGCGGAAGAGAGAGGACCCCAATTTTGGCTGAAAAATCATCTTTAGCGACGAGGCACATTTTTGAATGATGATGGCTATGTTAACAAACAAAACTGCCATATATGGGACGACCGCGAACCCACACGAGGTTCACCAAGTTGCAATGCATCCACAAAAATTTACTGTTTGGTGCGGATTTTGGGCTGGCGTCATTGTAAATTGGACCTCTCGGATCCGTGCCACCGTGAGAAGCTGTGGCGGACATTTGAACGATGTCATATGCCATGCATACATGGTCCTTTCAAATTAAAAAAGGATTTCGTTAATACCTCACACACTTTGTTTTATTCCATTTCAACATCGAGCCGTTCTTATTGGAAAATCGTTTATGTAATGATTTGCCGTGGAAATGTTGCATCCACATGGATCTTTTGCTAGCTTAATGAAATAAATAACGAGTATATTTTATAAATTCGATGGAGTATATTATTAAACTTCCAAAATCGATGATGTTCACATAATGTTAATTCTGTTTTCTGCTTATAATGCTAAATATGATAAACTGCGGTGGAAAGATCATTCAACATCTTAATTTTAGAACTCCAGATTTCAGATTTCCCTTATTCCTCAAAATAACCGAGAAAATCTTCGTCTATAAACCTAAAATCCCATTTAATATGAAGGAAACGGCAATTTGTTTCAATAACTCATGTAAGTGAATGCAATAGGGCAATAAAATAATAGTAAAATACATCTGCGGCGCTCGCGCCCGCGTCCCGGTGACCTACTGTTCAGTTTAGCATCTGGGCTAACAGACGAAACATATGATATTAGCTGAAACATAATGAATACTATATAGTATAGAGAAGATACAAGATGTGAAATATAGAATACGTGTAAAAACAAAACGCACACATGAAACATTTGGAAAAAGTTTTGGAGAAAAAATAGGATGGACGCAAAGTTAATTTTGATGTAAATAATTGGGAAAAACTAACGCCCATAGAAAAAAAAATGTGATTGTTGTGTATAAACGTCTTGATCCCATACGAGTGCGTAGGTAAGTAGGTACTATTTTTCAAAGTAAGCCACTTTGTTGTAGAAGTATCTAGGTGTTTAAAGGATTTTCGTTCGCGTCGTAGGCGGGGTCAGTTGCAACTGAGCTGCGTAGTCTGTCCTTAGAGTCCTTACTAAGTTAATGACATACCTTTTAGTTTCGTTTTGGAGGAGGAAATAGTTGAGGCTAGACCTCGAATAATTTCAGTTCCAGGGTTCCGTAAAACGGAACATGTATGTTCTGGGGTTCTAGTGAAAAAGGGTACAAGTCGATTTACCTCGTAATGAAAAAGAGTATATACATACACGAAGTACAACAGACTTACACCCTTTTTCATTTGATCTTCAGGAGACTTATACCCTTTTTCACTAGGACTATAATTTTGTTTACCTGTTTAAAAGCGTAGTGAAATTGAAAATGTCATATCCCTAGCAATTCGCATTGTGTTCCGATGTGGGGATGAGACAACCGGTGAAATTACTACCATAGGGTATTTAATCTCAGTCCTAAGGGATTGCAACGCATTTGCAGTCTTAAGATTGTGGTCTTCAGAATGCAAATGTCTATGGGTTACGGATCCCACTTTTTTTTGTGTCTTTACAACATACAGGGCATATTTAGCTGGCATAAATACCTACATACCCACATTGCGGTTCAATGTATTGTATGCATTTGAGCAAACATACTTACTTCGCGCCGTAACCCAATTTGCTTGTTTTAATATCGTCATCTTTGGCTTTATAGTTCTAACTAACAAATAAGTGCTACTATAACTTTAGCAAAACGACTAAAATATAAAAGCAAGATTAAAACAAAGTATAGGCTCTGCAACAATCGTTTTATTGCTAGCAAATGTTAAGTTTAATTTTCTCTCCAAAATTATAAAAAGAATTCTCTAACCATGTCCCAAAAATTCCAAAGGCTTTTAACCTACATTTTTAAAACTCCCTATTATTATAAAAATGCGGTCGGTAGCCTTGATAGTCCGCCTCCAGAGTTCTTAAAGCCTTTGTTTTCTTAATCCACTGGTCTGTACTCTGTACGCACAGTAACTTAATTACGGCTTAAGCCGTTCCAGACAATTTATGGGACAAACGCGCTAATGACGTTTTTTAAGGTGGGTCAGATTCGGCATAATGAGCGCGTGTCCCTAGTTTGGGGATGAAATACGCCTCGTTCATTTTAGGCGCAGTTATTGCCTGTTATTTGTTGAAAAAAATCGGTGAGGGAGGGTGAGGTTTGGGTTCAAGCAGCATTATCTTTTCCTTTGTATTTATATGTATTGATGTTGTGTATTGTTGTGTTATACTCTTAATAATAAGAATTACTAATTTTCTACAGTAAGAATACCCGAGGGGATCCCCTTGAATCACCACACTCATCATTTTATCGATTTAGATTTCATCAAAAGTTAATTTCTGCAGAGACCTGTTTTTATCTTATCTTAAGCATTATACTAATGACGCTGAAGGAAGCAGCGGAGCGGCAGCGTGAGGTTGTAACCGAAACACTGCCAATGCGTCGCAGGCGACTGGATCGGCGGCAGATGGCCTATGTCAACCGCATGCCAGCGTAACGGGGGCCTGCGGGTGATAGGTCGGGGGGGTCTATCACCGGCAGTAAAAGGTCCTGAGCTGGAAGGCTGGAAGCCGGCGTGGGGCCTTGTAAAAGCACTCCAAAGGGCATCCCCTATTGGGGGCTACATTTTGGCGCTATAGTGGTCCCGTAGCCCCCTCCTAAAGCGATTGGCGCAACGCCCCGGGGGTTTTAGTCCGTACAAGTCGGTCATAACCCCGTCCTGGCCCCCGTCGGGCCGGGTATGCATAGGCATAAACCACGGGTCAAAAAAGAAATTTGACCTGTGACCGCAAAAAAAATACCTATTGCACGTGGAAGTGCATGTCGATGAAATGAAAATTCGGCAAAGTACCTAAAACATTCTATGAAATGAGTGTCGGTGATTCAATGGTAAACCACAGGATATTCGGTTGTTTAGAAAATGAGATAGTTCCTGAGAGAAAAACATTAATCCAATTCTTGACATACTTAGTCGCTAAAAAAAGCAAGCAGCTTAATTTTTAGAAAAATGCAGGAATAACCGTACGAAGAAGAAGGCGAAGACTCTATAAAGCAAGCATCTAGTTTGCGGCTTGGCTGGTGGTTAAAAGTTTGAAACTGAATTTCTTACAAAGTTTCCTAAGCCGCAAGTTATCTGGTTAAGTTATAAAACTTTAACTGTAATTAACAAGCCCATTCTTTCCCTCCTTACTTCTTGTTTCACGAGAAAATAAGTCTTCATTTTCTTTATTCATGAATAGATTATAAGGAAGGAGTTTTTTTTTAGGATTCCGTACGTGAAAGGTGCCAACGGAACTTTTTAGTAAGGCGGTATCTATTGAACCGAAAACGTTAGATACTTAGTTGAAATGTTTACTGTGCCCCGTATATGTATAGCTATAATCGCTACAACGAAAAATGTTATAAAGTTAAAATGAATGGGCCCAATTAAAAAAAAAAAGATTGTTAAAATCAACAAAACGATAAATTGAATGAAACTTCGTATAAAACTTTTTTGCTAAAACTAAAGGTTGGCCTTAACAAGTTGTACGCTAACAGGCAGAGTTAGTTAAACCTAGTTAATCTGATTAGCCTAATTAAACCATAGGTAATGATTCCACCCAGATTCTTCATAACGAATTTTTTGTTTTTAAACTTTGGTAACATCTTCCAATTTTTAAAGGCAAATGTTTACAACTTTTGGTTATTACACTTTGGAACCAACTTGACAAAACTCAATTGCAGAATACGTTGTAATTACAATCTTGACCCGTTACTTTTCGATTAAAATTGGCAACTTTAGTCACAAATTAAAACTATCATACATTGAAGCGTCTTCAGCTATTTGAAGTTCATTGCAAGTATTGCACTTCAATGTACTCAAAAACTGTGCCTATTAGTGTGACCAGTTTTTTAACAGAAAAAAGTTAATGTTTCCGCCATTGTCCATTAAAACAACGAACGGCTCGATAGTGCACTGGCATTAGCTAATGGGCTTATACTGTTCTTTACGTCTACGACGCGAAGTCATGGATGTATATAGAATTGGATAAGCGTTGACGTTTGTTCCGTCTCACAAGTCTCGTAAAGTATTCAATTTTGATTAAGAGCATTTTAGCACGAGTAAGTAAGTATTTTTAATTTAAGTTTTGTCGTCAAAGCAGATTGGCCAAATCAGTAGCCATAGCCATACATAACACTTCCTTTGGTCCCTACGAGAGTGCAAGGCAACAGTACAGTTTTACTGAAAATCTTTTAGAACAGCTTCTAATTTTAAAATGCGATACTGAGTGATTTTGGAATGTGTCCATTTTGTATTTAATGAGCGAGTAGTTTGCATGTCCGATTTTTACGATTTTTGAATATGTATGTATGTATGTAAACTCTTTATTGTACAAAAAAATAAAAATATGAATATGAATATTTGTTGAATATGTTGCAGATGTCATGAAAAACTATGTCTGTACGATCCTTTTCAAGAAAATGTTTATTAGAAAGAAACAAATTAAAAATACAAAAACAGAAACGTTCAGACCTTGTTCTTTATAGTATGTACCTACAACATAACCAAAAATAATGTAAGTGGGACTTGGTTTAGGGAGCCTTCGCCCGGAGCTAAATTTGTATGGTTTTTTTTTGACAACTACTCCATTTTAGCGGCGCTTCACAATCCTCTTGAGAGGATTGTGACATTTGTGACCGTTGCTTAAATAGCGTACCTGTCAGTCAAGAAAGATCCATTCTTTAGCCCCGGGCTATAACGTTTCTCACACCCCAAATCAAGTTCGATTTTTGAATATGTCGTCGTCATTGTCATGAGAAATCTAGGTTTCCGTTGTTTTATTTATTACACGTTCGAAACGTTATCGCATTCTGTCTTTTTTTTTTTACAGATTCACAATGAGGCGATGGTTTAAAAATTAAGCCTATGACCATAGACAAAGCAAGCTCGGGCTTACGCACATTTGAATGCGTATTGATACGTTGGACGAATGGTTTTGGAGTTGGATTTAAGTAGGTAGGTATGACGAGTATGGTTTTGTGCGGATGTTAATTGCGTCGGTGGCCAATTATTTCTCATTATGAATTGGTTTCTGAGTGTTGAATGTTTACTATGTACCAACAAAAAATTGCCCATCGTTGTCCGGATCTCATAGTACCTTAAAGAGTTCAAAAGTAAATGTTGATCCAGAGAACCTCGTCATAATCACAGCATCAGGTGTCAAAATAGGAATTTCACAAGAATTAATCGTTGGTTTTATGCGACAAGGTTCTATCGTGTTTCACCAAAACCTACACCGTACAAACCTACCTTTGATTGAGAATGTCATTTGTGTAAGTGTTGTCATTACACAAATAGTTTCCCTTACCATGCAGGGATCGAACCCGGGACCGCTTGCTTCGACTACTACCCCGCCTTACGAAGCTAGAGGTCCCGGGTTCAAATACCGGAAGTGGCAGATATTCATTTGATGAGCGTGAGTATTTGATGTTTCCGATGTATTTCTCTATATACCTAAGTAAGATTATAGTTGTCTAGTACAGTAAACAGCATAAATGAGTGATCAATTATGTACCTTGTCGCTTTCAATCGTTTCACAATTTTGTATGACATTTCAAACACGATGTTAAAGTGGCAAGGTACATAAATGATCATTTATTTATGCTGTTGACTGTACCAGCCTAGAGACTAGTTTGCGACTAGGTCGATTTGAGTGAGATTGTTCCCTGATATTTATTTATAATCAAAATTGGCGGGAATACTATTAAAATGGAACGCACACGCAGTTTTACTCCGTGGCGCTTTCTACAATCGTTAATTACCCATAAAAAACAATGCACTCTTGTTGACAAATTGATGGCTCCATTAGCGCTATCTTCAATCTTGGGCTAATGTGTACTTCATTGTAGTTTCTGTTCCGTTTTTAATTTCTCGTTATTCAACAACTTTTACTATTTGCACCAAAAAACCATTTACGCCAAGTTCTAGAACACCCTGTATAAGCAGTTCTATAATCAATCCACTCTCGAACATTCTCCTAATATTTTTATCACCTTATGACGTCACATCACCACTCCTATTTAATTTAATACTCCCCATATTGCTGAACCTTACAATAAACGCAACAAGGTACAAATTGCGGTGACATAGCGCTAATACGTTTGACCAGGTCGCGGCGCTGCGGGGTTTCTTATCTAATAATAATAACGCACTTAGTCTGTCCGTTAATCTGAGGATAGTTTGTAATGAAATAATGAATGTGTTTGTTATAGGGGAGATAAGATTAGTGGTAAATAATGTTATAATGTAAATAGTAATAGTTTACGTTGGTGACAGATTAATAATAAATATTAGTTTTAAGTAACTTGAGACTGACTATACTTAGCTCAGACAATTAATAAAAATATAAATGTAAGGGTTTATTTTCCAGAAAGTAGCATTTTTTTATGGCATAGAGAAGGCAAACGAGCACACAGGCCACCTGATGGTAAGTGGAAACTGTGACCCATTGACATTCGCATTCACAAGTCTGCAAGCCTAAGACTGCAAATGCGTTGCCAACCCTGAGGACTAAGATGGAATGCCTCTATGCCTCTTTTCAAACATGCTCTGACACAGGTACCTATGCACTGGTATGATTGCTTCTCTTTCTAAAAAACGAAGACGCGAAGAATGCTACTGAGCTACTACAGTACGCCCAGCTTCTTAATAGCGTTCGGCTGGATATCGCTATCACGCTTGCACTCGCAACTGACAGTATATTTGTCACTCGTGTGTCATAGAAAAACGAATATTGCCGATCGCTATTAAGGAGATGGTTGCACTGTACAAAGCCAGCACGCTACTAAAAAATGGTCAGGTGTGAAATGGGATGGCGATATTTAGATTCGAAATCGAATTTATATCGGAATGTAATTGGGTCAATTAAATTTTCTTAGTTAAAACTATGAGTTTAAAACATATAAGTCCACTAAAAATCAGTGTTATTGGCAATTAAAAACCAATTATTTTATAACCTTTCTCATGAGAGTGCTGAAGTATATATTATAAAAAAAAATCCAGGAACCTCTTTCACTGTTGTCTCCTGGCTTAAGGGACAGAATAACAACGAGAAAAAGTTGATCCACCGAATTGTACTAATTGTACAGTCAACAGCATAAATAAGTGATCATTTATGTACCTTGTCACTTTAACGTCGTGTTTGAAATGACATACAAAATTGTTAAACGATTGAAAGCGACAAGGTACATAAATGACCACTTATTTATGCTGTTGACTGTACTATCGAACCAATGGAACCCTGACCCACCATAGAACCTTGTCACAGTGATTGACGTTAGGACTGTCATACGAAGCTATATGACAATCGTACGTCAATCATTGTGACAAGGTTCCATGGTGGGTCAGGGTTCCGTTGGTTCGATAGTACCTACTGTGCGCTGATACGGAACCCTCGGGGCGCGAGTCCAACTAGCACTTGATCGGTTTTTTGTACAGACGGATAAATAGGCAGACCCACCTGATGGAAAATGTCCACCGCCTAAGGACAACTTTTGCAACGTCAATTGAAAAATGTTACCGGTCTCGAAAAAAAGGACCCCATTTAAATTTATATCACATTGGGAAAGTCTCAGCCGGAAGATTAATAGTTATTTGTCAATAAAACATGACATAGAACAAAACATCCTCGACTTCCGCACACGGCAGGTTGCACTATTAAACTATTATATTACGAACTAAACGGTAATCCCTAAAGCACTCCAAACAATGTTGCACGTTCAATACCGATCTTCTCTGGAAACAATGCGCCGCGAAGTGTTCTCGATTTGAATTTCAAATTGTTTATAGTACGAACGTGAACGAACGTGTAAGCATACGAAGATCAGAATGTAGAGGAACGCTTGGCGTGTGCTGTTCGGTTTTAAGTTATTATTTTGGTTATTTCGATTGTACATTTTACTTGTAACTGGTAACATTCGTATGTAGCTGTTTATTATTCGATATGTACTTATAGAAACGGGCAGAAAGAGTTCTAAGGGCCCTGCCAAGATGCTTTACGCGAACTAGCGTTTCTATTCGTTTCGTTTTTAAACTAATCGCGTCACTGGTAGATGACGTGACTTTTCGTATCACGTCTTCTACCAATGACGCGATTGGTTTAAAAACGAAACGAATAGAAACGCTAGTTACCGTTGTGCATCGGCAGGGCCCTCTCATCTCTACTTAACTCTCCGTCTTTAGGTTTACATACGAGTCGTCGTGAAAAACGCTTCAAGTAATAGATTGCAAGTTCTGATGTTAAACCGAGGGATACTCAAAGAAACCCTTGAACGCTTTAAACACAACGTTGTTACGATTTCCTCGAGGACGAAGTCTCCCGCACAGCTACTCTTAATTAGAAAGTAGCTTATGTGTTCCAGTTATCGTTTCAATAAATATTAAAAATAGCCGAGGAAAAATAAAGAGGCTAATGAAACATTTTCAAAGTGCCGTTACCTAACCTAAACTAACGTAACGCTCACCTGACTTCTGAATATACAGTAAACGGGCTATCTATCTGACTGAATTAGCACATCTTCGACTCCCTAGTCCCTACCCAACTCCTAAGTAATTTTAGGGGATTAAACCTGGATTATCCGGGCTACCCTAGTGAGTAACGGCTTGTACTGGATGTGATTTTATCTTGTGAAATTAACTTAAATCAAGGTCAAATGTAGCACCATGATCTGATTTCATTTATATAAACTTTTCGAAACACAGCATCACACATTCTGTACTTACTTATCTCGCGTTGACAACATTCTCGTCAGTATTTTTGTACGTACCTGCAAGCAAAAACGTGTATTAAATAGTGCTATCCAAAAGGAAGCAGTTAAGTCGTATCATATAGTTTTTTATTTTTTATTGGTGGGTTTGCTCTATTCTCGCTCTTGGATCACGAAGATTTTGACGAAGATGAAGCGAGCGCACCAAAAAGATGGCTATACACTCTAGCTTTAAACAGGTTGAGATTGTATGCATTCGGAAATACGGACGCTGGAAGAGCATTATATTTTTTCGCTACGCATTACGATGAAGGATGATGCAAAGCGCTTCGTTCGAAATGGCTAATTTCAACCAAATTATACCTACTCTAGGTTTTGCTTGTGGTATAGAAAAGCGGATCTCCTGGCACAGGTATAAATCTTTACTTTAAAGGAGACCTCGGCCATGGGAAATGATAAATTATGTACGTAGAAACAAATAAATATTTCCTATTTACCACATCGTTTGACAAAATGTAACATGTTTATCCTTTTTTATTTTTTGAGGACATGCATAAAGGTTATCACTCTAACCTAATGTCTTAACTGTCACATATATGAACAGTAATTTTATATAAAACGTATGATTATATCTTCCCACAGCAGGAGGTAAAAATTAACGGCAGTCATAAATCTTATTTAAGCAAAACCTACATCAACGTTCACGATTTTCTGAAACCTCAAGACTTATGAATCGTTTCTTGGTAATTTAAACAGCCGCCATCTTTTGCAAAAAAAAAGTAATACGAATCTGTAGCTAAACCTACTCTCGGTTCAACAGCACGATATCACATAGGTACATTCAACCAATTTTATTTCTAGGCCACTATGAACTTTGTCAAAGTGACGTTGTAAACCAAATCACAAGAAGTCTCTTACGTTTTGGTTGTCAACGGCACTTTAACATAGTCCATGTGGTCTAATATCAATTGGTTGACTGTACTGTACATAGATAACCTAATTAGGATTAGGCTCGGCCACCCGACCTGTCTGGTTCCACTTCGAGGCGATCGAGTAAACCGGCGCTAATTGATATATAGCTCCGCGCGACCTCACTCGCGCCACTAAATTGATGTAAATGGTCCGAGGCAGGGATTTTCTGACCGCCAGTTGACCTCTGATTGAAACAAATGCCCAGTAAATAGAAAGCCGTTTAGTGAACATTAAGAAAGGATGCTAATGAAACTATTTGCTACCAACACCATGATGTCACGCAGCCAGCGCCATCTATACGAATTAAAGTTCTATTAAAATCTGTTGCGGTAATCAACGAATTTAATTTAGCTATTTGACAACAGATGGCGTAAGCTGTATAGCTGTAATCATTTTCGATCTTAGATTAAAGTATTTTATACGGGAAAGAGTGCGGCAATATGTTACTGAACACTCGTAATTGGGAAATAGTTCTGATGAGAACTATATTAAATACGGACTTCAATACGGAACCCTCGGTGCTCGAGTCCGATTAACTTTTTGATGATCATAAAAAAACACTAAATGCCCTTCATTCCAGTTAGCAATATTGCCCAAACTTAGTAAGTGAATGCCATCCAAGAGCAATCGATCAAATACCGTGACAGCTAAGCTTCTAAACAGTTAACGACGGAAATATTTGAAAAAAAAGTAAGTAAATGTGAGCGTGTGAACTTCAAAAAACTAAACAGTTACTACTGTAAGTTGATCCGTCTGTCCAAAAGCAATACAAAGCGATCAAAATCTACAAAGTTGGCCACACGATCATTCCGATGCGGTTATGCCAAGGGCCGTAGGTACCTGACGCTGTACCTAACTATACTCCATTTCTCAAGGTATTTAACTAAATATAAACAAAAAACGACGTCATTATAGTTCGTAAATCGTCAGCCAATAGAAGCAGCGCCATGATACGTCTAAGCTCGATAAAACGTTTTAATTGGCCGTTTCACAAAGCCACTGTTTGGTTTGTTTACATGTACATGTACTTAAATAAATAGACTATAGCATTAGGTACCTACTATTTCGAATATAGGCAATTTAAGCGATTTTGGCAACATTGCATCCATATATCCATCTAATAAAACCACAAAACAAACCTCCCCACAATAATTGTACATCTATGGGTCTCTTTGCCCGTGTTTATGTTCAACAAAAGTTGCTATTTGTTCAGGCTCCGACCCCAAACTGCGACGAATAACCGCCACCGAAGGACACACAACTTCTATTTGCACTATCCCTACACATAATTCCATCGCAAAAGATCCCGATTCCATTACGGGATGTTTCGGATATTACGTCCTTCGTATAAACTCGGTGCTTATTCGAATTGTCTATGAGAAGGGACGAGTAAAAGGGCAAAATTTATTGGCCTTAGAGATATCAAGGAGTTTGATAGTGACTGCTTGCTACCTTTCGGAATTATATCATTGCGCTAAAAATTTAAACGAAGAATTTATCGACATTCGTTTTTATTTGTGGTTAGGTGTAATATTTTTAGACACTCCTGATCCACTTGGGATTGGAAAAATCCGGCCAAGAGCATGTCCAAGTCGAACCATGCTCAGTGTAGGGTTCCAAAGCCGTAACTACAGAGACAAAAAACTATCTTGAATAAGTTATTGGTATTGTCTTAAATAGATGATTTTTAGTAGAACCAATCAGGTCTACTCAAACGTAAATGCTTTCCTTTTCAGGAGGAAAGGTAGTTACAATCCACACTAGTTATATAATATATTATACTTGACTAATAATTCTCCTTTCCTGGTACATACAAAGGTATACAAACGATGAATTTAAACCTTTTAACGTATATTTAAGGCTATCTAGCCACACATTCTTGTAACAAACACCAGACAGCGTAGATCGGGTTGCGAATTTGTTTTCGTTCGCGGTGAAACTGAGCACCCGCGAATGTTTACATTCCTGTACAATGCGCAAGCGCAACTGTTGCAGCGACTGCGATAACTGTTACTAAACGGGGATCTGGCGTATTAATCCAACAAAGAAATTATGTTACGATAATTCTCAGTTATAAAGGAAGCAAATAACTTTTTTTACTTTCTATGTTGTAATTTTTACTGAAAAAAAACGTAGGATTAGTTTCATGATAACTTTACAGTTTTTATTAAAAGTTTATACACAACCTAATCTGTGCGACGAATCTCACATTAAGAACAAATCCAAAAATTCAGTAAGTATCCCAAGTTCAAATAAAAATCATCTCTCATTGTATCTACACAGACAAGTATACATCATCTTTACTTGAGTTTTTAATGGCAAAGGTACCTAACCAAGTTTCTGCGCTCTCGTCTAGTAAAATCAGGCCTAAATCCATCTAAATCTTGGAATATTAACCTTCACCTGACGTCGTTGTTGCCTAAAATTGTCATAACATGAGAGGAAACCAATTCTATGACACTAAATCAGATTCAGCCAACACGAGAGTATTAAACCAGTTTCTTCGTAATGAATGTTGATATGAAACTACTAATTACCGTCTAGCGTGCGTCTGCTCTCGCTTTCTCGGCTCATTTCCTCTGACAAACACGTTATTAGTAAAAGTAGTTTCATTATTCGGGGAAAAAGGTTGATGCCAAAAGAAAATAAACGATAGAAATCAAAATAATATGTATAGGATGTATATCGCCTCCAGGGGCCATAGTATGGAAGCTTTTATCGCGCGACAAAATGTGGATGAAACATGCGTCACTTTCTGACACTTACGCACGACAGTAACGGATGCTTCATCCACATTTTGTCACGCGATAAACGCAACCGTACTAGGCCCGCAGCGCGGGTATTATGGTCGTGTTTATCAATGTAGATAAAGCATCTGTCACTTTCTGACCCTTATGTAAGTGCGAGAGCGACGGATGCTTTATCCACGGCGATGAAGGCGACCATAATACGGGCGTAGAACATCGATGGCCTATTGGCATAGGGGGTTGATTCGTGATCGTAAGATACTGGCTTCGAACCCACGTGGTCACCTTGTACCAATAGTTTTTTAACTTTAGTACATTACCCGATGCGCTTAAGGTGAAGGAAAAACATCGTGAGGAAACCTGCACGTTCGAACAGCAGAATGTGTAAGAGGGTAATTGCACAGATCGTAACGGCGTCGAAGTTTATCCGAAAGGGCTCATCTGTAAAATAATATAATAATTTCTGTGGATCATTATACGTTAAAGAGCAAGATGTGCTTAAACAAATTGTAATAGAGACCTGGCTATACTGCCTTTAGATACACAGATGCAATCTACGATATATACGATTGCACATCTTGCTCTTTAACGTATGATGATCCACAGAAATTATTATATTATTTTACAGATGAGCCCTTTCGGTCTTTATGTGCTATTTGTGGACTCAAGAATGTAATTCCAGTCAGAACTGTGATATTTTAATTAGGATTCGCCAGTACTTATGGCCAACTCGGCTAATTACGTGACTACTCCTAATCTTTAAATGCAACCACACAGTCTGTACTGCATTTAATGATTAAAATTTAGCTCGTGTAACTTCGAAATGAGCATGAAAAATAGTATCACTGGAATTACGTGAGTCACGTAATTATCAGTTTACCCTTCTTTGTCATGAATCTATATCCAAACCAGCAATTACTTACTGGTCATTAACCTCTTCCTTTTTTTCACCGATAAAAACGTTAATGTTGTAATTATACAACTGATACGACTGAAATCTTAAACACAGTCATAAAACAACATTGGCACATTAATTATAGTGCGAATCAACAAAAACTATCGGCAGCCATCTGCGACATTCCTAACTTGTATTTGCTCACTTTCATTCGCGAATATCTCTTCAGGTATTTTTGATAACACGCAACCTTTATTAATAAGAGTAGGTACCTATTCTATAATAAGAACTTCTAAAGTCCATTGAATCTTGCTTTGTTTTCGTAAACACTTTCATAACCTTAAAATGCTCTTTATTAAACAATTTCCTCGTAAAAACACATGATGGATGAAGTCATGTAAAATCGGAAATACGATGTACAAAATGTGGTCTCTATTAAAGATAAAGATAAAAGATAAAAGAAATTTATTCAGTAAGTAGGCCGCTCGGGCACTTTTACACGTCAAGATACTACCAGCGCTTCCCAAGAGGAGACCACTGCTGAGAAGAAACGCCGCAAGAAACTCAGCAGTCAGTCATTTTTTAAACTTATTTCATATTTCATATTACAATGGTATGTACAACTTAATCTAGCATTATATAAAGCTACAAGTATTAAATTAAATATAATATCAAATAACAGTAGTTCAGCAGGAAAACCTGCCAAAAATCTTACGGGAGAGAAAGATAGAAAAGAATAAAATAAAATAACTACAACTACCTACTTATATATGTGTATATGAGATGGTGCAAGATGACCACATAAAAGTTTCGATATGTTTTCCTGCATCAACGGTGTCCCCCAGACAAGAAAAAGCAGGATAAAGCCTTTGCATTTGAACAAATTACTATTGACTAAGTTTCGGGTGTAGGCCATGCATTTTTGTCTTTGCTTTGTTTACGAGAAAAGGCCGTGTTAATTTGCTACTCCATCACACTGCAACTTGAATTGAGCTAGGTTATACCCTGGATTAACATATAGGCTACTTTTTACCCCGGACAATTAAAAAGTTACCGAGCGAATAACGATAATCGAAATCTACGCGAACGAAGTTGCGGGCTATATAAGTGTTATAAGTACAAGGGTCTCGGCGCAGAATATAACTTTGTTCCTTTTGGCGTCGAGGCCCTTGGTCCGTGGGGACCCGGTGCCATTAGCCTTTTTAAAGACATGACAAAAAGGCTAATTGAAACAACCGGTGACCACAGAGCTGGCAGCTTCCTCGGACAGCGTATTAGCATTGCTATACAACGAGGAAATGTTGCCAGCATCTGTGGTACTTTGCCACGGGGGCCCTCGTTTCGGGCCTCTAGTTTTTATGTAGTTTTAATTGATTTGTATTTAGTTTAGTTAGAAAAATATTGGTTTATGTAATTTACTGAATAAGTTTTAGTTGAATTTATTATCGTGTAACAAAGCAATAAACTGTAGTGTTTACTAACAATAAGTAAGATTATGTGATTAATTAGACTTTATGACTTCTTGTCATGATGCGTCAAAAACTTATTTTTTCTATGGCTTGACGATTTACAGTCAAGATATAGGAGTTAACGTGACGGTTGCATAGTGACAGGCATAACAACAAGAGTGTCGTTTATAATAATATACACTGTAATAGATCACACGAGTGTAGTAATGCCAATAGAGTATTTGCCTAGTTTGTGAAAAGTACTTATACTTTATTAGTGATCCATTTTATGATAGTAAAAAAAAACTCGCACGGATATTAACCCGATAACAATAATAAAACAATAAATAAATAATTGCCTTAACTCTTTACAGCCAAAACGATCTTTCTGTATGATCTGTGTTATGACGTCATATTACACTTATGTCAAATGTCATTCAACTCGACGGACAATTTAAAACTTCAAAAAGTGGGGTTATATTTGTGTTTACCTACTATGCTATCCATTCAATGCAGTATTGTAAATTATGATGAGTTTAAAATCTTATTACCAGTATTGTATAGTGCCTAGCTGCGTAAATAATTCAAAACGAACACCTGCAAAACTATTTATTCCTGTACCTCGAGACCCCGAATCCAGAAAACAATGGTTAGACCTTTCAGGAAGGGAAGGTGTCGATTTTCGGCAAATTGACACTGTCTGCTTTGGTAAATGTGTTCACCAAAGACGCCATAGCTGGATCTTTGTTTATTGCAATGTATTTGCTAACGGCTAACCCAGTAGGTATGAGATAATGTAAGTTTTTTCGCCAGTAGACTCAAGTTCAAATCTTTGTTTACAGTAAACGCAGACAGAATGAATCTTGTCATGTCACAGTTGTCACCACAGATTATAGGATATGTCTAAAGCACAGATTATAAGAGTTGTCACTGTCTCGAGTTGATGACACAGATAGTATGATAAAAAAAAAACATTAAGTAAGATGACATCACGCAATCTCATTGGTGTTTCAATATAGATTAAAAATCTTTATTTTATTATAAGATATATAATAAAATAACGACTTTATTAAATTAAATAAAAACTATAATCATAATCCTCGTCATTAAAACTAGCTATATGCAAAGCGTCTTTGTTTATTATAACCACAGGCAAGTACCCTATTACGCAGACTCGCGTTCAATATTTTATCTACACACATATTATAAGTACTCTAGGGTTCAGAAGCCGAAAGGCAAATGACCAGCATTACCTGTGGTAGTAGCTGACAGCGATGACAGCTGTAACGTAATTTCATTACGTTATCCAATATTGTAAAGTAATGACATCCAAATTTGGAACAACTTCCAAAATTAACAGCCGTCATCGCTGTCACCTAACCACATGTAATGCTGGTCCTTGCCTACGGTTTTGAACGCATAATAGAGGACTTATAATTATGTGTGTAGATAAAGTTTATTACACGGCCTTTAGACACAAGTTCTTGGTATCTAACGTGTTTTAATTTTAGTTCCATCAAGATTTTTCTGGAGCAATAAGACTTCATTATTATTCCGTCTCCATCACGTCCTGAGCTGAGGTCTTACCTAAAATAGTCACCTTTAGGCCTTCGCAGAATACTTTCTTCTTTGAGAATACCCTAAATTTGTTCCCACAGGAATAAAGGTCTTAGAAACTTGTTTGTTAAGGTTCCATCGTAGCATTTTAGAAAATGCAAAGAGAGAAGTTTCTGTTCTGGGGCTCCATTCTACTCGCAAAAACCTTCTTGCTTTTGACATGTTACGGTATTGGTTTTAACTCGGCCGTTGATAATACGATAACTAGTCAAAAGCAATGGAATAGAGCCTCTGTACTATTTGTTACATTACTTTTAGTACAGGGGTTGTCTTAAAAAGACTTTAACTAATTTTTTTCATACATTTTTCATAAAATTACTTTCTTATTACTATAAACTTTATGTCAATTAGGGCGTAATTACAGGTAAACGCATAAATCAACACAACTTTTATGATGAATAAAGTAACAGCGATCAATTACTAACTTTTGAGTTATTAATTCAAACGTTTATACCTCGATTTCGATATACTTAGATTGGCAATAAATGTCTAGAATCTAGAACAAGGTCATATGAAGCAGTTTTGCGGTACCAGTTAATAGACAGTTGTGTGTAAAACTACAATCTGAGTTGCTAAACATTTATTACTATTTCGCCTACGCCTAGAAATGGTTCTTAACATTTTACTTCTAACGATTTTTTTCAAATCATTTAATAACAATTACTATATTTACTAATACTATAATTGCAATATTTTGTCTGTTACGCTTTCACGGCTGAATTGCTGCATCGGTTTTTATGTTTTTCCATGGAGATGGCTTACAATTCCCGAGATAATAACAATATACGATTTTGCCATCACTGGCTCTCATTCGCATAATATCTAAATATATAAAAGTGACTGACTGAAAGACAACGCACAGCATAAACTGCTGGTAGTATTCCTTGGGTACCCCGGTGCACTAAGAAAGGATTTTCCGAAAAATCGACCCCCTACATAAAGTAATAGGGAGAGTAGCGGGAAACTTATTCTACGCGTGTGAAGTGGTGGGCGTTCTCTAGTTACAGATAAAGTTTACAAAATGATAACAAAAGTTAAAGATAAATTTAATATAAATATTTTAACTAATCATCACATTAAAAAAAACCCGCCCATATTTCCAAACTTCACTACTTCAAAAGACAAACGCCATTGCAAATTTTCATTATGAATGAATAAGTAGGTACTTAAATGGAGTTACGTCGTTTTTTTCGACAATAAAACGGAAATGTCGACGGGGCGATGACTAAACTGGATTATGTCTAGACAACAGTCAGCGGTGTATTTATAAATGCTGTTTAAATACAGCTTATGTGTCATTTTACCGCTGTATTAAAGGAAAATTAATAGTGAGTTTTTAATATAATCTAGGGTGAGTAACGGTAATTTGGTCATATAATGACTCAAGTAACCTTATTGATGAGAGAAATAATATCAGTTATTATAGTTATGATGAAATAAAATTAAACTATGAAAGTTGCGCCTTATACATGGATGGATCCATATTAACATGAATAATATGATAAGTCATAACGTATTGTTAAACGGTGTAGGTACCTATTCATTGATAATGTCAGTTGACAAAATTTTAACAGTAAAGAAGTCGCTATAACACGGTCTATCTTGCCCGTCATAGGTAATTGTTTTTAGTCGTAATTGTGTTTTTGAACAATCTGATACTTTTTCAAGTACAAAACAAGCGTAACCTAACTTAGCCTTATCTACACGGAAAGTCTTAAAAGTTCCATCGATATCATATATTTTTTGTGACTCTTAATTATTATGTATCTAAACAAAAACATTATTACCAAAAAAGGGGAAGCAGTGAGCTCCACTATTAAAAATCCATCGTCTTCATTTGTCTTAAATCAGATTTCCGCAGCATTACTTACCTAATAAAAGTTTGATAAAGTTTCTCAAATAAACATAACCACCCAATCTTGCGCATAGTAACATTATATTAAGTAAATCTCTTCTAAAAACTTCAAAATTGGAAACAATAATAACTTTATTGGACATGAAGTACCTACTTGATACTCGTTAGATTAACATCGGAGCGGCGCTAAAAGCAATCCAAAATTAATTAAATTAAATTGAAACAAATGTTCGCTTCCTAATTAAACATTACGGTAATTATTACGACACGACGCGAATGGTTCTCGATTCTAATTCGATTGTACGTTAATCGATTTATCGTTTTAATTGAATAATGGAATTACTGTATTTTTCTTTTTGTCAGCAATTGTGGGCCTATATTCCACTAATTTTCAGCCCATGTTAACGTAATGACCACTTTTTTTCATTTAGCAGCAAGAACTATATCAATATGGTTAAAATATAGAAGCAACATGCGGTAAAACAATTTGGAATAAATCCCATAATTACTTAAGTTTAAAACTATGTATGTTTTCTCTGGCTTAGTAGCGTTAATTAACCTCTTATAATTATATAGAAACGGTGGACTTGATAACTCTCATTATTCGACCGCTTTACGCCAACCTTCGTAAATACCGCCATCTCCGGCCAACTTTATTACCCATATCAAACATAATAATGCTATTTCGCTAACACTTTCTTCTATCCAATATACATTGTAATCCGTCTTAATTCCTCATAAGGCATTAGTACAATCTGCCGACGAAAATAAAAGGGCAGCATGTGTACGACGTCGTTATAAGTTTGCTGCCTTTTCTCTATGGACGGATAATAATGGCGTATCTACGTTGGATTCTTACACGTTTTTCTGCCATATAATAATGTTACGCTAGAATGGCGGCAGGGAAACTTGAAGTAAGGGTTCCGATGATGATCACCATTTAAATGCGGTCTAGCTTGAATTTGTTTCGGGAGTCGCCGGGAAGTTTAGAAAGGTCGCGATAAAACACACAGCATTAAGTTCGCCCGTTGTATATTAAGTGTATTTTTTTCAGCAATAATAAAAAATCTCGAGACGAGCATTAGAGTTGAGATCAGTTTATTAATACGGGCCAGGTAGATTTCAATGTCTATGGGTCTCAGATCCCGCTTACCATCAGGTGGCCTGACTGCTCGCGTGCCTTTTCATTGCCATAAAAAAAACGGGCTATCGAAATTTGACTTGGTCTTACGAAGATATTGTCGCTAGAGAACTACTTGCTTCTAAGCAAACTAATGTTACTTTAAGTTTATTGCAGGTTAGTTAGTATGTTGGTGCAAATTAAACTAAATATTTAAAGTGTTGTTCGTGGCTTAACTAGAAATTAATTCATGATTAAAGGCCGAGCCACACCGGATGCATGCGCGTAGACGTGAGGTCCACTGGTTGTACAGTAGCTATGAATTCTCATACGACATTTCACTTTACAACGCACTACGCAGTGGAAAGCGCATGCGCAACTCATGTCTACACGCACGCATTACCAGTGTAGTACTGGGGCCCGTTTCTCAAAAAGTATTAGTCTAATAATATTAGTGTTTTGTCTCATTTTGTAGTGTTATTTACGAGACAAAACACTAATATTATTAGGGTTCTCTATTGGATGGCATAAAATTATTTGTAATAATAGTGTTACGCATAATTACTTTTAGCCGAAATAATGATGTGCATAATCATCTTTACGCATATATTATTACGCATAATATTAAAAAGCATAAATACAGTAAGCATAATTGTCATCAAGACTAACGTCAAATAGCATAATTGCAAAAAGTCATAATAATGAATTGGCATTATTACAAAATGCATAAAAGTATTGTCCTAAAAAAATATGTAGGAACTAAAACGAGGTCGACGGACGTCCGCTTCGCGGACCTCCTATTCTGCGTTGCTTGAGCGCTTCGCGCCTAGATATCATACTAACATAACCTAACCTAATGTACCTAACGTGACCTAATTTATAAAATCATTTCAAATGAAATACAAATGCATAGTAACAAAAAAACTGTGTTTTATTCATTTAGAAAACTAATATTATGGTTAAAGATATGACAAATAATTATTAGCCCAAACAATAATATGCATAATGTGTATTAGTCAAATACAAATTAGTCTAACTAAAATTATTCTAATAGCGTAATATGCTAAAAAAGGAGTATGCTAAAGTATTATTATGCGTCAGTCAGTACTATTATGCCAATACAAATTATGCGAAAACAATTATGCGAAACAATATTAGTCTAAAACACATTATGCGATCCAAGGGGATCCCTATTATTAGACTAATACGGTTTGAGAAACGGGCCCCTGTAGTCACGTTTCACAGAAGTATTTTTGATTTTCTGAACCTTACTTTCAACTCTATTTTGCAGTAAACTGAAGTAAACATCGTTAGCACTGCATGCTGCATGACATGATCATGAATTTGAGGTCAAGAGCGCAACACTAAACAAGGTGGCTAACTGCATAATATTAGTATAAGCATTTTAAATTCAATCCTTGTACCGATAGAGTATAAAATGCTCCGACTAGTGCATTGCAGTTAGATGCCTTCTTTTAAACGCGGAAAAAGTCAGTGAACAGCGCCCCTTGATAAACATATAGCATAACATTCATAATTAAAATATTCCTTTGACTGCAAACGATGTTTGTTTTTAGAGATTTTTTTAAACACCGGCAAAAAGAGTTCCCCTCTCCGTTTTATGCTGGAGTTGGTAAGTAAACGTTGGACGGATAAAAAATATCTCTAGAAAAACGGTATGTTTTGTGAATTGAGCGGTAATTTTTAGGGTTCTGTATCGAAAGAGTTCCAACGGGACCCTATAACTAACCCTCGGGGCGGTTAGTCTCAAGTAGTGAAAAGTACTCATCATTTATTGCAATCATAATGTTTTACATAGATCTTACTTGCTAGCTTAGAAGTCTTGTTAGTTAGTTAGTCAATCTGTCAGCGGGCTGTATCTCATGAACCGTAATAGGTGGACAGTTGAATTTTTTACAGAGTGAGTTATACTATTGCCGCTAATGCCGCTATAACATTAACAACAAAAAATACTAATAGAAAACCGGCCAAGTGCGATGCGGATTCGCGCACGAAGGGCACCGTACCATTATCTATACAACATTAGCAAATACGGCAAAAAAAATCACGTTTGTTTTATGGGTAGGCAGAAACCACTTCCACTTGCTACGGTCCAGACAAACTTCCTTCGCTTCCTCCACACTCATAAATCTCTTCATATTCGTGCATCGGTTAGCTTAGGTAATAAGATCTAATTGACACCTCTTTGATATGGAACCCTAACAAGGATCTTTCATAAGCTCATCGACAATGTGCTCTTCAAATAATAACACAGAAACCTACGTATACTGACGTAAGCACCCCATCAGTCACTATTAGCTCAAATAAACTAACATCACCTTATATGGAGCACCCATGTGTGCGCAAGGGCAAAGTATGGCCGCAAAAAACATACATATAATATTCATTACGTTTTTTGCTCCGCACCAAGCTTAGATGAACAGTGTTTATTAACCAATCATAGATCTTTGTTCGATTTATAACGTGGCAGTGATGTATATATAAGAAGTTTGGTATTTGGTATATATTTGGTAAGATATACCTACATCCCATGTCAAGAATAGAGGCACACCTATTAATAGTTGATCGCTGGCTGTTCACACTGCTAGCGAGAACTCTCTCTCCACAAAAATATATAGATCCCGTGTCAATAAAAGAGACACATATATTAATAGTTGATCGGTGCCTCTACTCGCTTCCCGCCCATCGTGGCGCTTGTCCCACGGCGGTGGGACAAGCGCCATATTACCTATAAGCTAATGACTTTTAATGATTCTGACTAACAAGTGCTCATATAAATCTATGAATCGATTCATACAAATACTAACTAATACTAATACGATTCATACAAACTTTTTAGGCGACAGAGAGTTTACTTTACCATAGAACGTGAGAATAGCGAATTGAATTTCTACAATTTCCATCACTGCTAGAGACTTCATTAGCGGTTACCCGCTCTCTGATTACTTTAGTAAGGTAGTGGATTTCACCAGGATATCTCATCTAATCTGGTATAATTAGTAACACTTCATTAGGTAGGATAACGAGCTAATTATCTAGTATGTTGCCGCGTATCTGAGCCACGTACCTATATTAATAATAAAAAAATATCTTTCAACAATCGATTAAATATTTATTTATTTAGTGAAACACAGTATACATTTGTTTTAAAGTTCGGGAACCAAAGCGGTTTAATAACGTGATGTTTAGGCAAAATATTGACTGCAACTATGTAACTCTTTTCGAATGTCGCAGTAAATATATCCTATATACTCTTCAAACGCGATTAAGTTCGATTTTATAATGTCAACAGCCCCAATTTATAAATAAAAACTATTCAACTGATTGTAATGCAGTTCTCATCAATAGATAGACTGCTTCAAGAGGAAGGTAATAAATGTATTACGTACTCGTGTCACAGAAAACTCACATTAATGGGTCGCTAATAGTAGTATTAAATCGAAAAGTCAAGACTGTCGTATAAAAGACTATGTTATTCTGCCCTCCTTAGAAAAACAGGGCGTATGTCTCATAGATCCGCGTATTATTTATTAAATTGTAGGGGCTAAATTAGCTTTGACTATCAAATGCGCATGTGTCATTTTTATTTAGGAGGGCAGTATTATCAATTTGTGGTTGACTCGAAACATCGGATGATACCTACATACTACAAGGTTGAGAGAAAAGGACAGAGCTGTGACTACTATAGCTCTGTCCCTTTCTTTCAACTTAAGATGAACTGCTTTAGTATGTCATGGTAGCCCCTGAGCTCGAACAAATGGCAATTTCCACGGCAATCGCCGACTCGCCGTCATCACCCGATTTTCCACTATTTAGATCAAGGGCATACCTGCGCGCACGGCTACCCGAGACGATTTCAATGCTATTCATATCGGACATCCCTCGTTAGCAATGCCCTTGGCGGCCATTAGCCGCCGACCGGCGACCACGCGCTGCGTGACCGCTACTAGATTGGTGTTGGGCGTGTTTTACTATAATATCCAAAGCAGAATTTTAATCTGAAGCTAAAGGGTGTCACACGCGACCTTTTTACTAAGGGAATGATAGCGTCGGTCCGTCTGTCTTTTATACCTTTAAAGAGCTGTATTTTTTGAACGGTAAAGGATTCACAGAGTATTTTGTATGTAATGTAGTATGTAGTAAAAAAAACGTTATGTCATAAGGGGGGATTACCTACATCCGCTTTCGAGAAGGGATTTCTTTCCAGATTTTTTGTTTTTATTGTTTCTTAAAACTAGCGTAAAGCGAGTTTCGAACAAGCGTAAATTTAGCTGTAATTATAAACAGCATGGAACCATCGGTGGGCGTCTCCCTTGACAGGTTACTGACTAACCGATTCTCAATCATCTAACCAAGCAATTAAGTCTTCTCGTGACCAAGGATGTTGTAACACAGTTGAGACGTCAAGGTAAAAAATAAATGTTTAAAAAAACAAAAAACCGCCTTCAAAAATGCAAAAAATAACTTCTTATAAAATGATAGGTACCTATAGGTAGGTCAGTCCAACTGAAGTCGGCGTCCCACATTATTTTAAACCAAAAGCCGATTTACAAACAGCAACACAGCTGAGTGACTATTGAAGATGAACAGAGAGAAACTGTCTCTTATGTAAAATCTATATTCATCTCTTTCTACATTTTCTAACTTCGGTCTTTAATGGGCAGTTAAGTGTGTGGTTGTTTGTACCTATCATTAAAATATTGTGGGACGCCGACTTCAGTTGGACTGACCTACCTATAGGTACCTATCATTTTATAAGAAGTTATTTTTTGCATTTTTGAAGGCGGTTTTTTGTTTTTTTAAACATTTATTTTATTTAATACTTTTTAGTGATCCTATTTATGCTGTTATGTAGTTCCACTTTTCAATAAATGAGAAACTATAGAAAATTTCGAGCTCGCCGCAAGCAACGCCACTGGAAAGTTACAGTCATATTTCAACAAGTAAATATTCTTCGTTGTAGTCGCTCAACTATCTTAATCGACATATCTTATCGTTATCGCCACCCTTGAAATAGGTACCGTTGAGGAGTTCCGGTGGCCATCTGTGGTCTTCATCATCAGGTCCACTTCACCAAATGATACTTTCTGAATGCAAATGCTAGACTTGTTACTAAAAATACTAAAATCGCTTTATGTTTGCCTACAATATTTGAGGAGTTCTCTCAATTCCTCACTGATCCCCTCATCAGATTCCGATTTGGTGGCAATGGGACCACCTCGGAAGTATACCCTATCAAATCAAAAAAGAATTTTCAAAATCGGACCACAATTGACGGAGTAATCGGTGAACATACACAAAAAAAAAAAAATAAAAAAATACATACAGTGGAACGTATAACCTCCTCCTTTTTTTGAAGTCGGTTAAAAATATAAAATATTGCGCTATTTAGTTCGGTTTTATAATATTAATATTATATATAAAAAATGTTACTTTAAAAAGGTGTAAGGAAGATAATGTATTTCAGCTCTATGTATCGTATGGACGTATGTCCAACAGGCTAGCTTGACTGATTCTGAAGTGTGGGTAAGCGCATTATCCCAGAAGTGTCATAAAATAAACTCCTAACGTAAAAATATGTTTTTAGTGAGCATCTTAAATCAGCAGTTGTATTTTTTTAGCTAGTATGTACTCGTAGATTTATTTGGTTATACACGTGCAGTCTATAGGTGACGCTTACGAAGCGCGTTTATGAAGCGCTCGGTGTCCAATATCTTCAGAACACCATTGAAGTTGCCGCGACACTGCAGTGAGTCTGGCATGTTTGCCGAGGCGCACACGCATGGCTTTCACGCCATCAGGTGACAAACGGCACCTTTGTATTAAGAATAGGCAGTGAAAATAGTATCCTGAAGGTGTTGGCTGGACGCCTTGACTGCCCCAGGTTGAGGCATTGGGTAGCTATTGCCACAGAGAAGTCAAATCAAAATAGTGACAAAGCCCAAGTTTGTTTAATTATATGAATACTAACATTTAATTTTTATAATCTATTATGGATTTTGTAAGTACATACATTAAATCACGCCAGTTTCCCAGAGGGGTTGGCAGACATCTTCATTCCACCTGCTACGATCCTGACAAATCTCTTTCGCTTCATCCACATTCATACATCGAGTTATACATGTACTTGGTTTCGGGTACTTAAAATTCGGCCCTTTTCCAGTAATTCTTCGATTTGATTCCAAAAACAACGCCTAGGGCCCCTTCCGACCCTCCCATTCACTTTCGCTGTGTATATATCTTTCGTCAATCTTCTTTCATCCATCCTTTCCAAATGGCCGAACCATCCAAGAATGCCCATTTCAATCTTAGTCACTACATCTTCTTTAAGTCCACATTTCTCTCTGACCTTTCATTCCTTTTTGTAAGTCTCCGTTTTTTTATTTATTGTTGAATCGTAGGTGTATAATTCAAACGACCCGTTCAGCCTTTTAAATAATTCAGTTTAACATCGTAGGCGTTTGAGACCATTAGCTCTGACCTTCACCTGGATACCAATTTTGGCCGTCAGTAAACAATTGAAGATCGTTATTATTTTAACGGACAGTTATGTCACCGCCACCGGTCGAACGAGATTTTCATTGCCATGGTTTACCACGACATTAGAGTTCATGCTTACCTACTACTAAGATGTTTTTGTTATTTTTCTGAGACTATAGTTATTTTGTGTCTAATTTACTTTAAATTAAGTTTTGATTGCGAATCCACTGTCGTCGTATTTTGATGTTCTTGAAGAAATGGTTTATTTTCCAGAGTTAAAAGGCTATATGGAGGCTTACTCGTATTCCCAGCACGATACAATAAACTGAGTTCAACTGTAAAACCAACAGAAGCACACTTTGCATCTACAACATGTTTCAGAAACTATAAAATATAATATTAGACGGAAAGTAAGTGGGGTTCTATTCTACTCTGTCTAAACATAATTGCTTGACGTGTTATCGCGTTTTCAATGTTATGATAGCTCTTACTTACTTGACAGTAATGGCGTCCGAGTAAAATCAATACGATAATAATACGTGTAGAGAGAGTAGAATAAGGCCCCAGGATAAATCGTCGGTTATACTGCAAACCCTACCGTGTTCCTAACACATTCGATAACTTGCAAAGTGTATCTTACTAACTTACTGTACCATTCAACGTGGCAATGCTGCCAGCATTTCGGGAACAATACCTACTGGTAGCGGTTTGTTACATTAGTGTAGTTTTAAGTAAATTTGGAAGTCGTTGGTTTTTATATATTGATTATGTATCTTACCAATAAATTATTTTGTTATTACCTAACTTACTTGCTAAGGTGTATTTTTCATATCATTAATTTGTTAGTTACGCGGTATTTTAATCATCGTCGAAATTTCTCGAAAGCGATTTTCGCAATCAGTCAAAAAGTATGGAATTGACGTTGGCGCTCGATGAGATCGTCTGACAGCTTGCGTGCGTGCAATCCTATACATTTTTGATAACGAAAACGATCGCCCAATGCATCTTATCGGCTACCGAGGGATTAAATGTGCTGAAAATGTTTTGTAACCTACTGATATGTGTACCTAATTCTCGAGTATCTTCCAATGACTTATAGGGATGATGAAACATCGATTGCATCAGCCACCTTTAGGTCGAGTTCTCATACGATACGTCATTGCAGGCTTTCCAAAATGAAACTGGTTTTTGGAACTCACTCAACAATTTTAAGGCAACATAAACCGTTTTGCCACGGCTATAATATCATTACACTAAATTGGGATACTTACTACACCATATATTTACAACGTATGGCCATTTAAAACCCATTTTGAGCAAGTGGCGTACCTGTCAGAATAACCCACATGTATTGTCAGATTTTGATAGGTTTACTAAGAAAAAAGAGTTGAGTTTCTTGCGGCGTTTCTTCTCAGCAGTGTTCTCTTGCGAAGCGCTGGTAGATTTTTGACGTGTAAAAGTGCCCGTGCGGCCTACTTACTGAATAAACATCTTTTATCTTTTAATCCGAATCATGCAAAAAAAAAGCTAATTTACAAGGAATTAATTAAACCTTTAATGCGAAATTAATTAATGTAGTTTTCTAAAATAGCCTGTTTTTAATTAAGTATTTTAAAAATCTCAGGTGCATTGGGTTTCTTACCAAAATAGTAAAAAAGGAATCCTTATAGTTAGACTTCAGTGTCCGTCTGTCTGTGTGTCAGAACAGTTTTTTGATGTGTTTACAAAAACATGAAAATACGAGTGCATGGGTAAAACACTTTATCTAATTATTAAGTAACGAAATATCTAGCATCTAATACAACACCAATTTATGGTCAAATATTCTAGGTCAAGTTTATAAGCAAAAATGTTTAGGTCAAAAATATTATAGTACTGTTGTTCGTTTCCTCGCTGTATTAAAAGTAATAAATATACCGTATTTTAATAAAAATAACCTTCAAGGTAATGACCGAAATCAAAAAACCGTTGTACCGCTTGGTTTACCAAGTATTACAGATTTTCCTACCCGATTTCCTTCGTCAAAGGCCGTCGAAGGAAAAGGATCAGTAAAGATCGGAACAAAGAGGTCCTTAAATGCCAAAAAAAACACGTATATTATATGTATAAGGTAGAAGTCAAGGGGTAAGGTCCTTGGTTCTGCGTTTGTACACATGCATGTACTATCACCAACTTTGACTGTTTAGCCACCATACAACCATGTCATAATGGCACAGTCATGTCGCTAGAAATAAATTACATACATCGAAATTAATCATCGGCTTGCTTACCTACTGCAGGAGGGCAATTGAAAACTCAAAATTCGAAATAGGGTAAGGTCGTCAGTGCTTAGCCAGAGACCAGTAGTCAACATTATATGAGTGCGAAGAGTGGAAAATATATCTTTCGTACTCTTCCCACTCATAAAAAGTTAAGACAGAGGCTGACCACAGGTCTCTGGCTGACCACTGGTGACTTTACCCTATTTATTCACTTTGGCAATATGGAGTCAATCTACTAGCGCTTCGGAGATTCGGGTGCCATCAATTTGTCATAATTTTTAATGTCCACAACGTGTTAGGCATATCAAGTTTCGCATAATTTACTTACGCCGAATCTTAGATTTACCTAAATTTTATTTGGCATAAATGTATATTATCCGAATGGTTGTTCACCCGAATAGTATATTAGCATAATATTCATGTGGCAGAATTTCATTATGCATAATGTTTAGCATGTTTAGCATATTTGTGATTTAGTAGGATTTTGATAGACCGAAATCCTGTCCGAATTTATGTCCGAAACAACAATAGCACTATTTCTTGATTATTGTTATAGCAAGTGTTAAGTTAAGTTACGGTGCGTTAAGTAGGTGTAGGTTAGGTCAATTTAAAAAGAAAAATAGATTTAGGTTAGGTTAGAATTGTGTTGCGAGTTGAGCCCCGTCCACACCGCCCCAGGAAGCGGGTCATAAGGCGACTCTCCTCGCTTAGGTCATTAATAATGACCTTGACCTTGAATTTTAATTTCCTAGAATTGTGACGTTTCTCGGTCTTGATTAATTGATTGATGATTCTGATCATTGTTATTACAAATCTTCGGACTTTTTTTAACATTAATTTTTCTTTGTTAGATATAAATGTTTTGTATTTTATGTACTTAAATCATGTTAAATACTATTGAAAATCCCAAAAAGTCAGAATGTGACTGAAGTCAGACCTCTACGGAATTAAAAATCAAGGTTTAAGTTATGTTAATATTAAATAATATTTATAAATAACACAAAGATATTTACTAATCATGCATTATTTGTTATATTACCTACATCCATAGGTTTGAGGGATGTGACACTTTTTTTTTATTCGGAGAAATAAGCTTATGCGAAACTAATTTATGCGTAAGTCATTTTCTGCCTAATTACTATTCGATATTAAGTAAACATGCGTAAAACCAATTCGGCTACAATTGCACATGCGTGAAAGAATTCGGCGTCATCAAATTATGCAAGACCAGTTTCTCGACAAATTACGATGCGGCCTTTCCTCAGCCCAGAATTATTTCTCACATCAACCTCGCAAGACCATCGTCGACATAGTCTAATAACTTTGGACAATATTGGTCCGCCATAATAATCTATTCTGCTTTATCGAGTAGGTCAAGCGAATCGTAATAAAAGCCATATGAAAAGCAATATCGCCTCGATCACGTATTGCTCTGTTTTTGCTAGTCCCCTTAGTCATATTAATTTTTCTTCTACGCTTTGCTATGCGGGAATGCTTAGGGTTCTTCCACTGTGGTTTAATAAATATACAAGTCAAGGATTTTGAAGGAAATTTGCTGAGGGCTATTGCTTGAGTACTCAACACTACCCTAACTTGTAAAATTTAAGCCATCAACACCATTACACATGCGAACACACACACACACACACACACACACACACACACACACAAATACACACACACATACACACATACATACACACAAACGTGCCATACCTATTGTAAAATTAGGTTAAGATTACCTATTCTTAGTACATTATATCCAATTTTCTTCGTTATTAACTGTAGACACTAGTAGACACTAAGTTACATTTATTTTAAAATTTGTATTCCGAATCTGGTTGCCACTTGACAGGCATTGCCTAGTGTGGGACCAACAGATATTGCCAATATGTGTATTCGTTATTTTAATAAAGAATTTTAATTTTAATTTTATTTTTTTATTTTTAGGATCCCGCCCTCGCTTCGCTCCGGTTTGTACGAGTTTTCTGAAACACCCGTAAATAAACCAGAGTTTATTATACATTAAAACCTTCCGTGAACAACTATCCAACTGATAGTGAAACCTGCAAAAAAATCCGTTGCGTGGTATACCTAGGAGCAAAGTTTCATTCAAAAAGTTAGAATCGTCACTCAAAGTCTAATTCTATTCAATTGTAATAACGTAAGAAGTAGATATGTGCAGTCGAATGTACTACAAATATCACTAAATAAAAAAAAAACAAAAAACAGTTGATCTCTTAAAACCTTTTCACCGAATTTTGATCTTGCAAATACCACGCAAATCCTCCAAAGCCTAAAAGGCAAATCGTTCGGAAACCGCTGCGAAACACAGCGAGATGAAACGAACTGTAGGTAAATTAGGGAGCCCTTTATTCGGGCCCAATCCCCGTATTATGGTCGATTTTCCGCGATGTATAAAGCATCCGTCTCTGTCGCACTAACGTACTGATCCGAAAGTGATAGATGATTTATCCACAACGATAAAAACGACCATAGCAGGCCAGCAGGAACGAGTATTTTTGTAACAAAGAGTAAGGGAAACAAATACTCATGATTAGTTTGATCACGGACTCGGGAAGACATTTTGAATGCTAAACACGTGGCAGGAGGTGGTAAATTTATTTCCTCGTAGTTTCCTGCGACTTCGTCCGTGTCGTGTATCATTTAAGGTATTTATTGTCTTTTTGGGAACTATCTAGTTTTTATAATAAAAACTATATGCTGTTTTGGAATTCAGGATATGGGCGACTGCGATGGTTCGGAAACTAGACATTTTTCAGGGGTTTTTTTACAACCCAGGGTAAATAAATAATAAATAATAAATAAATATCAGGGGACAATGTCACACCAATTGACCTAGTCCCAAACTAAGCTCTAGGCTTGTACTATGGTTACTAGACAACGATATAAATACTTATATAGAGAAATATATACTTAAATACATAGAAAACATCCATGACTCAGGAACAAATATTCGCGCTCATCACACAAACATCTGCACTTACCGGGATTTGAACCCAGGACCGCTAGCTTCGTAGGCAGGGTCACTACCAACTAGGCCAGTGTGTCGTAAGGAATGTCTGTGTACAGAATTTCATCCAAATACGTTTAGCCGTCTAGGCGTGATTGGAACTCAATCATTGTAATATCCATACATACAAGTAGTATGTATTCGCCGGTACTGGCCCCACCGCCGCTCCCCCCGAAAAAAGGTGCTCTGACGGCCGAGGGGCGGGCCTTCGCGGCAAAAAAAAAAAAAAAAAATTTACACTTTTTTTCGGTGTTTTGGGGGCCATTTAGAGCGTTTGGGGAGGGTCCCGAGGCTCTCAGACCGCTCCTTTCCATACTTAGCAATAGCACCTGTATTAAATAGAAAAAGGTTATCAACTACCTGACCCTTTTTCTATTACCGGGCAAGCTCTCTATTGTGTGTGCGCGGGCGTTCTCGGGGCTTTTGTCTTGCACCCATCGACGCGTTTCCACCTTTTTTATTGTCTGATTATGCACTATTAACTGCTGTTATGTGATTTTTAATTTACCTATGTGTTTTTCATATCATTTAATTAAGTAGCAATAGTTACTTTCTTAACATATTGTTCATAGGGTCATAGTTCTAACCTAACCTAACCTACGTTGTTGAAGTAAACCTAACATCGTGAAACCTATCCTAACTTAACATAATTATCTAATGTTTTTAAGGATCATACTTCTAACCTAACCTAACCTAACCTAACCTAACCTAACCTAACCTAACCTAACCTAACCTAACTTGTTGAAGTACCTAAACCTAACATCGTGAAACCTATCCTAACTTAACATAATTATCTAAAGTTTTTAAGGATCATACTTCTAACCTAACCTAACCTAACTTGTTGAAGTACCTAAACCTAACATCGTGAAACCTATCCTAACTTAACGACGCGCTGGCCTAGTTGGTAGTGACCCTGCCTACGAAGCTAGCGGTCCTGGGTTCAAATCCCGGTAAGGGCAGATGTTTGTGTGATGAGCGCAAATATTTGTTCCTGAGTCATGGATGTTTTCTATGTATTTAAGTATATATTTCTCTATATAAGTATTTATATCGTTGTCTAGTACCCATAGTACAAGCCTAGAGCTTAGTTTGGGACTAGGTCAATTGGTGTGACATTGTCCCCTGATATTTATTTATTTTATTTATTTATTTAACATAATTATCTAATGTTTTTAAGGATCATACTTCTAACCTAACCTAACCTAACTTGTTGAAGTAAACCTAACATCGTGAAACCTAATATAACTTAAAATACCTACCGTTTTTAATACTTTCGGAAAATAAAGATGATTCAATCAAAGAAGTAGCTACACTTGGTTTTATATTTGAACAATCATACTCAACTGTTATTAAGCATCGCCTAACTTAACCTAAGCTAAGACCTAATTTAATCATAGCTTAAGTCCTAAGCAAAACTTAATTCAATTTACCCATGATAATCTTAGCAAACCAAGCTAAAATTAACATTTATTATCTTATGCTGTTGTTACTTAGAGCCTATTCTAAACAACTATAAAAACCATACATTGCATATATTTCTAAATAAATTACCTACACTTAGGCTGATAAAAATATGGTGATTAAATGTAATTTAATCTGCGTACGGGTGTGTATCTATGAGTATGTATCTACTTCTAACATTAACTAACATTATCTATTCGTAGTAGATATATTATATGGGGTTCAGCTTCACATACCTACATGTTTAATTTTACTGTTACACAGTAGTATGTAAAACTAAACCGAAGCATGTAAACTGGTTCCGACTTGCTGGATTCAAAATACCTACTATGGAGTATATCAATCAAAAAAGCCTGTACCGACAAGTTTTGTGTGCCCTAGTGAATGGTTTTAACGGCTTACTTGTTTTATTGGTAGCAGCCTATTAAGTTTTATGGTCACAAAGGATTCGTTTTATTATTTTGGGTTTTGATGAATAATACGGCGTCTGTTTTACCTACGAGTTCAAACTTGTTTCTAGAAGGTTTCTTAACTTACGAATGGTATAAAAGCGGTGCGCTATTGTATATCGGCAAGTATTGGCTACTCAACTGTGCTCGTTACCGGATCTCCCTGTACATATAGCAGTATATAGACTTAACAGTGTTGTTTCGTGCAGTGAAGTGTTTATACAAAGGGCTAATAATGGATGTGAGTATGTACAAGTATTATAACTTAACTGTGTGTCTTTTAGCATTTGTTCACCGTGTTTTTATTAAGAGTAGGTATTGTAAACAGTTGTTTAATTTATTGTTTGATATTGTTGCAGTTCTCTGAAAATACTTTCAAAAACTATTACTACCCGGAAAATAAAGATGAATCAACCGACGAAGAAGGCACGCCTGGTTTTAAAGTTAAGCAAGCCATGGCAAAAAAGCGTTCAGCAAATAACATCGACAGCTTCTTTGAACTTCCCAAGAAGAAAACTAAAGCGTTGAAACGATCTTCGAATGTCAGTCAAAGTTCTCCTGACGGAGTGGGTTATATATCAACCGGACAAGATGACGGAGCATACGCTTCTCACTTGATTAAAATCGAGATATATGATATGCAAAAAGTTAAAAACATTCCACCCACTGAGCACTGGAAACACGCTGATGTGAGATTGAAATTCTACGCGTCTTCTGAAGATGAAAGTCAACTGCAATCGACACGTGATGTAATATATAACATAACAAAGCAAGTAGCTTCTAAAGACAGTTGTGTGAAATATTTTATTGACAATAAGAATCATTGATAAAAAGTGTTTGTGTAAGTTAAACAAAAGCTTGTTATTGTATTATATGTAAAAACCTTAGCTTTTAAGAATTCAAGATCCAGTCTAAACAATTATCTTTTTTTGTAAAATTAAATTGTGTGAAATACTTAATTGACTATAAGATGCAGTGATAAAAAGTGTTTGTGTAAATTAAACAAAATGGATAGTTTGAACTGCGATATCTATGATCCCGAACTCATCAGGCTCTGTGAGGAGCTTGAAGAAGATCAAGAATTACACGCCATCGGGGAACTTATAAGTCAACTTCATCGTGAGGCGTAAGTTATATTTTTCTATTTAAATATTCCTGTTCTAACCTGTTTAAAAGTGCTTGAGCAATACTTATCAAAGGATGGGTTTCTGACTCGTTGTGACTTGATCTTATTGTTATTGAAACAGTTAGGAGGGGTACCCCTTTATAAATGGGGTGTCCGTTGCAAAATAATTCATTGTTTGGGTTACAGTGTTTGAGTTACTAAGTGCTAGTTTATTCCATCATGGTGTTCATCATTATTAATTTAGCTCGTGATCAAATTGAATGTTTAAGCAAACAGTTTATTATAGCTAATTTCCATAGAAGCATACGGCTGTGGTTTATATCAAATCAATTACCAACCACACTTTTAGAAGATGCTGATATAAGACCTTATTTTACACCATGTGATGGACACATTAAAGACAAACAGAACAATTCGTCGTCGGATGTGATTGATGGAGTTTTAACAATGCAAGCATACTGCCAACAATGTAGTCAAGATTTAAGTTAGTATAATATCGCAACCAATTATACGCCAAGTCTGTATTTGCTATTAATACATACGGTGTGTTTAATTTCATTTTTTTATTTTTTGTAGATCTTCTCAAGTCGGGCGTGGAGTAAAAAGGACAGCTACAGTATCGGAAGCAGAAGAAGTGCCTACAAAGAAAGCTCGTGTCTCAACTAGTCGTGATGCAGTATCGATATTAGATGAAAATGTAAGTACAAAAAATAGTGATAATATTGAATGTTCTGTGTGTAGTAAGTTTGTGTGCAAAAGATATTTCTCCAATCATTTAAATAGCAATATACACAAAAATAATGTTTTAAGATCTGACACTCAGTGGGTTAACGTGCAGTTGATTGAAAACGCATTTAGGAATAGGGTGGCTACCTATAGAATATTGCTTGATGAAAATGTTTGCAATCCATTAACCCCCGAAACAATTTTACAAAAAAATAAAGAAAAAATCTTCACCTTATTGGATCGCTCACTGACTGATCATCGCGCCTTAAAAGTAAATTTTATTCTCAATGCAGATTTTACTCAAGATACCAAACAGCTGAATAATACGTTTGATTTTCAATTTAGTAACAATATAGTGAATCAAAGCTGTGACAAAAATGATATTTTTACAAGTACAGTTAACGAAATTTTAGCAAGATTATCTAACTTTGAAAGGAAAGACAGTGGTTGGAGTTTAGTAAAATTCAACTATCTAGATGTGAATGTAAATAAATTTAACCCATTACGTGGTTCTTCCTATATAGAATTGCCGCGTGATATAATGAATAAAAAGGCAGTTATTAATGTAAAAAACAATGATCATGAATGTTTTAGATGGGCTGTATTGTCAGGCTTATATCCATGCACAAACAATCATACAAATGAATTGAATTCATATATAGCGCATAAACATAAATTAAACTTTGAAAATTTGACTTTCCCATTTAAATTAACTGATATTCATAAATTTGAAAAAATTAACAATATAAGCATAAATGTTTTTGGGCTTGAGTACAATACACAAAGTAAAAAACATGATGTGATAGGACCACTACACTTAACTAAATGCAAAAAAGCTACCCACTTAAACTTATTATATATAACCAAAGGTAGCGAAGCACATTATTGCTTTATCAAAAAATTATCTAGATTAGTATCTAAACAACTATCCAAAAAGCAACATGCTGTACATATTTGTGATGGCTGTCTAACAAGTTTTACATCAAATATAAATTTAATCAATCATCAAAGAAACGACTGCTTCCATGTTTGTACAAAGTTACCTTCAGAACAAGATAAAAAGAAAAACTGGTTCAATGAAAATGTTCCATCAAACCTACTCACCTTTAATAATTACGATCGTAAATTAAAGGTACCTTTTGTTGTTTATGCAGATTTTGAGGCTTTTTTAAATCCAATTCCTTCATGTTTCAATAATCCTAGTACATCCTCTACAACAAATGTACAAAAACATGAGGTATATAGTTTTGGATACTACATAAAGTGTTCTTATGATGATAAGCTGTCAATATATAGAACATATAAAGGTAAAGATTGTGCCCAAACATTTATGAATTACATTAAAAAAGATTTAGTGAACATTTGTAGGAGTAATACTTTTATTAAAACCCCTTTGCCTTTATCTGATTCAAATAATTTAGATATTGCACAGAGCAGCACATGTTACATTTGTGATAAAGACTTAAACGGTGATTCCACTATTTGTTATAATCATCATACAGGTTTTTATGAAGGAGTAGCACATCAACTTTGTTCCGAAAAATACAGGGCACCTAATTTTGTACCTGTATTTTTCCATAATTTGAGCAACTATGACAGTCATTTTATAGTACATGGGTTTGGATTTGAGGAAGGAGACATTGAGTTAATACCAGAGAACAAAGAGAAATACATTTCCTTCTCTAAATCTTTAAAAGTGAATAATTGCACAATAAAATTGAGATTTGTTGATTCGCTTAAATTTTTGAGTTGTAGTCTTGAAAAATTAGCCAAAACCTTGACACCCGAACAATTTTGTGAATTAAAATTAAGTTTTCCATGTGAAGAGGATTTTAAACGATTAATACGAAAGGGTATCTATCCCTATGAATACATGACATCTTATGACACGTTAAAGTTAACTTCTCTCCCCTCTCAAGATAAATTCTACAGTTCCCTGGCTGATTGCAACATTTCGGATGAGGATTATGAACATGCGAGAGATGTTTGGACTCATTTTAATTGTAAAAATATGGGGGATTATTCTGATTTATATTTAAAAACAGATGTTTTGTTACTAACCGACGTATTTGAAAATTTTAGAAATGTATGTCTTAGGACATATGGGTTAGATCCAGCCCATTACTATACTGCTCCGGGATTAAGTTGGGACGCGATGTTAAAAACCACAAAAATAACTCTAGAGCTCTTAACCGACATTGATAAAATAGCTTTCATAACCAAAAATATTCGCGGTGGCATCTCGCAATGTAGTAAAAGGCACGCAAAAGCTAATAATAAATTTATGGCAGATTATGATCAAAATATTCCTTCTTCATATCTTATGTACTTGGATGCAAATAATCTTTATGGGTGGGCTATGTCTCAATGTCTCCCTACTGGTAAATTTGAATGGGTGAATGTAGATGCTGATTTCAATGTTTCTGATGATGCCGAACATGGTTTCATTTTAGAAGTCGATCTAGAATACCTCAACGAATTGCATGACTCTCATTCGGATTTGCCATTCTGTCCAGAAAATGTTTGTTTAGGGAATTCCAAAGAAAAAAAATTAATTCCTAATTTAAATGGGAAAACGAATTATGTTCTACATTATAGAAATCTAAAACAATGTTTGAAGAATGGTTTGAAATTAACTAAAATCCACCGCATTTTGAGATTTGAACAATCAAAGTGGTTAAAAAGTTACATAGATTTAAACACTCACATGCGATCGCAAGCAACTTGTGATTCTGATAAAGACCACTATAAAAGTATGAATAATTCAATGTTTGGTAAGACCATGGAAAACGTTTTGAAATATGTGAACGTAAAATTGCTAAATCATTGGGAAAATCAGGGGAAATCACTGGGAGTTGAAACTATGATAGCCAAACCTGAGTTCCACAGTTTATCAATATTTTCGGAGAACTTAGCTGCTGTCCAATTGAATAAAACTAAAATATTTTATAATAAACCAATTTACTTAGGATTTTGCATTTTGGATATATCGAAAACTTTCATGTACAAATTTCATTATGACTACATGAAAACAAAATATCAAGAAAATCTAAGGCTTCTTTATACAGATACAGATAGTTTAGTATATCAAATATTCACGGAAAACTATTATGAGGACATAAAATCAGACCTTGATTTATATTTTGATACATCAGATTACCCATCGAACAATGAATATGGTTTACCATTATTAAATAAAAAGCGGTTAGGGTTTTTCAAAGATGAAAACAATGGTAAAATTTTTAAAGAGTTTGTTGGTCTACGATCTAAAATGTATGCTTTAGACGTTGAAAATCATGGGCTTATATCAAAAGCCAAAGGAGTAAATAAATGTGTTACTAAAAAACTGACTCTCAACGATTATAAAAAGTGTTTATTTGAAAAAAATGTACAACATGGCCAAATGCTAAGATTTAAATCAATAAAACATGTAATATTTACCCAAAACATAAATAAAGTATCATTATCTCATAATGATACAAAACGATTCTTGTTAGAAAACTCTTCGGACACTCTTGCGTGGGGACATTATAAAATACCACATCAATCATCACAAAATTAATTTGTCATGTAATTTATACTCACAGAACATTCAAAAATGTCATCATTATTTTTTGTATACCTAATTGTAGAAATGTAAATTAATTTTAGTTTTTGTAAATATTGGTTGGTGAAGCTGAATCAAAAAACAAGTGGTGGGGCTACTAATTGTAGAAATGTAAATTAAGATTAAGTACTTATATTGTAGAAATGTAAATTAATTTTAAGTTTTGTAAATATAGGTTGGTGAAGCTGAATCAAAAAAGCATGTGGTGGGGGTACTAATTGTAGATAATGTAAATTAGTTTTTAGTTCAACTATTATTTTTTTTTATTGTTGGTATAAAAAAAAAACTTTGTTGAGTTTTTTGCGGCGTTCCTTCTCAACAATGATGTTCATTTCCGGAGCGCTGGTAGATTAAAAAAGAACGGACAATTTCGAAATAAAACATATTTTACAATGATATCTTTGTTTTTTTTTTTTAAGGTGTTTACCGTTGTTTTAGTTGATTTATTTAAAAAGTAATTGAGCTCATAATATTACATCATTTCACTTTTATCTGTTTACATATCAACACGTATTACTAGTTTTAATTATGATACATTTTTATCATCCTTTCACAACCATTGTAGCTGGTCCGAGTGGGTGTGGTAAAACTCAATTTGTAACAAACTTTTTAAATAATTCCAAAGAAGTATGTAATGTTGTATTTGATGAAATTATTTGGTGTTATGATGAAATGCAGCCTCTTTACAATCTGGAAAATGTAAATTATAGTCAAGGAATACCAGATTTTTCAATGTTTGATGGGAAGAAACCTAAGCTTCTTATAATAGATGATCTGATGAGAGAATCGGATGGACGAATCGTAGACATTTTTACAAAAGGTAGTCATCATAGAAATTTAAGTGTTTTTTATATTACACAAAACATATTTCATCAGGGGAAAGGCCAACGTGATATTTCGCTGAATACAAGCTACATTGTATATTTTAAGAATCCCAGGGACAAAACACAAATACGCTACTTGTCACGACAAGTTTACCCAGAAAACCCAAAATTTGTAGATGAAGCCTACAAAGATGCTACTCAAGAACCACATGGTTACCTCATGATTGATCTGAAACAAAATACAAATGACATATGTCGTTTTAAAACAAAAATATTTCCGTTTGATGGGCATTGCACTGTGTATGTCCCTAAAAAGGGGTTTAAATACGATAAAAATCAGCAAATTTTAGTCAGTTCTACATGATGCATGCGAGAGTAAACACATATAAACATTTACTTGAAGCATTGCAATTGCTAAAACCAAAATATCGCACGGCGTTACTTAAATCTTGTGATGACGATGAGATCAACATTATTTGCGAGTGCATTTATAACGTTCTAAATGGAAAAATTCCATTAGAAAAAAAAGAAAAATCTAAATTAAAAAAACATAAAGATATCTTGCGAAAATTAATTTCAAAAGGAAAACATAAAATAAGAAAAACCGTTATAATTCAAAAGGGAGGTGCATTTCTACCTATTATATTAGGAGCAGTTTTAAGTGCCTTAGTAAACTCATTATCATAATCATAATGGAAAATACAAAAAAAATGCTATTAGTTGAATCAGATTTTATTGAAAGACTGAAACGCAATGAGAGCCTACCTGAAAATTCATCATCCCGCCTAGATGCTGAGATGCAAAAAATCCTTAAAAGTAAAATGAATGATCGTGAAAAGTGGACATTATATTCTCAAGCATTGCAACGATTTTTACATTTTATTGAAATAGATCGAAAACCGTTTAAAATACCTATCATAACGGAGGGGGAGCTTCAAGTCAACAACGAAAGTAATGATCTAAAGTCAAAAGTAAACAAAAAGGAGCTTAATGAATATAATGACTCAGTTGCAACTCCACCTTTGCGAGAAGGAGATGTTACTACACCAGTTACACCGATTGATAAAACAAATCCAGAACCGATGCCAATTAGTCCATCTAAAATTATAGATATATTACCCAAATCATATGAGAAAAAAACTCGAATTTTGTTGGATTACATTGTTTTGAGTAGACCAAAAATTTGGTGGAAGCCAACTGGTGAAGTTGTAATAAACAACCGCACTATTTCAAATAGTAATATTACTGATCTGGTAAGCGACACGATTAGATCTCTTAAACGACCTAAACCAACAGGATGGGAAGAGTTTGCGTTACTGTTAAGAGATATAAGAGTTCCTTTAAGCTGCATAGGTAATCCCGCAAACTTGGAATTCATTAAAACAGCTCAATCGTTTGAACCATTATCTGCATCTACAAGTACGAGATCATCAACAGATAAAGAAAAACTTAGAGCTACACCACTTACCACAGGAGTACTTAAGCGTCAACATAAGAAAATAGATTGGGAAAAATGGACCCCTTATTAGATATTAATAGAATCTACTATGATGTCTCCAATCCAGCTGGTTACAGTAGTTTAAATAATATAGCGAAGGAGATGAAAGAACAAATGAACAAAGAGGAAGTAAAAAAATGGCTACAATCTCAAGATACGTATACGCTACATAAACCTATTCATAAGCGATTCACCAGAAATAGACATATCCTATCTAACTTTAATGAACTCTGGCAAGCTGATCTAAGTGACATGAGTACATATACTGAATATAACCATGGATACAAATATATTCTTTGTGTTATTGATGTGTTCAGTAAATATGCTTTTGCGAGGGCTATGAAAAAGAAAGATTCATCAACAGTTAAAGAATGTTTTGAAAGCATATTTACTGAAGCCAACTTTGTTCCTCGTCATATACAATCTGATAAAGGTACAGAATTTGTTTCAAAGGTGGTAAGAGATTACTTTAAAAGCAAAAACATTAATTATTATACTACTAATAATCCCGACATTAAAGCAAGTATAGTAGAAAGGTTCCAAAGAACTCTTAAAATGAAAATGTGGCGTTACTTCACTCATAATAATACATATAATTATACCGATATTTTACAAGACCTTCTTCATTCTTACAATCATACCTATCATACTAGCATTAAAATGCGACCAATTGATGTTAACTCTAATAATATTATGACCGTTTGGAATAATTTATATTATCGAAAAAAAGATCGGCAAATTTCATTGGAAACCTCAAAATTGAATGTAGGCGATCATGTTAGAATAACTAAATATAAACATGTATTTCAAAAGGGTTATGAAAGTAATTGGAGTGATGAAATATTTATAATTAATTCAGTTATTTACAGATCACCACGAGTTGTTTATATGTTAAAGGATTTGCAAGGTGAACCCATCATTGGTACATTTTATTCTAAAGAGTTACAAAAGGTGACTTACCTCCCCTCCACCGAGTATAAAATTGATAAAATAATACGTTCGCGTCATATTAGAGGCATAAAGGAAATACTAGTGAAGTGGCAAGGTTATCCAAATAAATTTAACTCTTGGATACTTGCATCAAGCTTGAAAAAAATATGAATGAAAACAGTTTTTATTTAACTTTGTTGAGCAACAGTTCAACGGATTACTATACTGACAACACAACTGCACATTTTCTGACTAAATTACCTAAGAACATAAAATTAGAAGGGGAGTGGGTAGTTGGATTAGTGGAATTTCAATACCCGTGTTCCATGTATAATGTTCAAGATCATGAAAATATAATTTACATAAAGAAAAAAGTGGTATCACCCAACAACAAATCAACGAAAATTGTTGATATAAAAACCCATATACCAGCCACTACATATGATAATATTGATCATTTCCTTCAAGCATTTAATGAGAACCCACAACTAAAAAATAATGTCAAATTTAGATATGATACATTGACAAAAATGGTTGGAGTAACAACAACAAATAATGAAATAACCTCTATCATAACAACCCCGATACTAAGTCTCCAGCTGGGTTTCAAACCGAGATCAAATTTGAAACAAATTACATATGGAAAAAACCCTGCCAATTTATATTTAGGATTACCACCACAAATATTTGTTTACACCGATATAATTCATCCGCAAGTAGTTGGAGATGTTATAACAGCATTGCTTAGAATAATACCACTAGATCCAACTAAGTTCATTTATGGTGCATATAAAACTCACATTTTCTCACCCGCTCACTATGTACCGGTTTTACGTAGGGAGTTCGATACTATTGAAATAGATATAAGAACAACTACTGGTGTTAATGTACCATTCCAATTTGGTAGCTCTTGCGTGAAACTACACTTTCAACGAGTAAAATGAATTATAACAGATCTTCAGTCTCTTGTCCTTACCAGCATTATTATTCGCATCAGGCCGGCTCTGGTGTAGGAATTGTCTATAAAGGAGTCCCATTTCAACGAGGGCATGGTATAGGGAGTTTTTTGGGAGGGCTATTTAGATCAGTGCTCCCTTTATTATCTAGTGGTTTGAAAACCATTGGAAAAGAAACCTTAGGTGCAGGCGCTGGTTTGTTATCAGATATGGTAAATTCACGCCCTATGGATAGTTCGATTAGATCACGATTCAAGGAGGCAAGTGCTAATTTAAAAAGAAAAGCCGATGAAAAAATTGATTCCCTCATGTCGGGATCTGGGTATAAAATGTCATCTAAAAGAAGGGAACCGCTCATTACATTGAAAGCATCGAGACGAAGAGGAAGTAAAAAAAATAAAAACAAAAATATTGAGGATATATTTACAAGCTAAATAATGTCATTCCTACATAGTCATTCCTGTGAATGTGCAAAATCTGAATTAGATATATTTGCTCTTCCATCGACTCAAACAAGTATTGAAAGTGGACAGTGGGTTCATTACAAACCAATTTCATCTTTAAGTGATGATGCTCCCATCGAATTTCAAGTTCCTGGATCAGGAGATGACTATGTTGATCTATCACACACAATGTTACATATTAATGCTAAAATATTGAATCAGGATGGTACAAAATTAAAACCAGATACCGTGGTTGCACCCGTCAATAACTGGTTACATTCCCTTTTCAGTCAACTAGATGTATATTTAAATCAAAAACTAATATCACCCCCAAACAATACATATGCTTACCGTGCTTATATGGAAAATCTTCTAAACTATGGTCCGGCAGCCAAAGAAACTCATCTTACTTGTGGATTGTGGTATGAGGATACTGCAACTCATATGGATACCGTTGATGCAAATAACAAAGGGTTTCACAAAAGACTAGAATTTGTCAAAGAGAGTAAGGAAGTGGAAATGATTGGTCATTTACACGCTGACATATTTAACCAAGAGAAATTCTTAATAAATGGTGTCGAAATACGTATTAAGTTAGTACGTTCCAAGGAATCATTTAATCTCATTTGTCATCAAGATAAAAAATTCAAGGTACAAATAATGGATGCTAGTCTCATTATAAGAAGGACACGAATTAATCCTAGCGTTTTGTTAGCACACCAAAAAGTATTGGCAACAACGACTGCAAAATATCCTATCACAAGAGCAGAAGTTAAGGTGCTTACATTACCGTCGGGGATACAGGGTAAAACATTGGATAATATATTTCTCGGACAAATTCCTAAAAGATGTATTATTGGTTTTGTATCAAATTCTGGGTTTAATGGCAATTTAGCTATGAATCCATTTAATTTTCAACACTATAATATGAATTCATTTAGTTTATATGTTGATGGTCATGAAATTCCTTCTAAAACATTACAACCATCATTTAGTTCTGGTTCTGGGTTAATAGCATCATCATATCACACTTTATTTTCTGGAACTGGTATACATTTTCACAATGAAGGTAATGCTATAAGCAGAACTGAATATGGAGCAGGTTATTGTTTGTTATGTTTTGATTTAACTCCCGATTTATCTGCTAGTTCAACTTCACACTGGAATCTTGTAAGACATGGAAGTGTTCGCTTAGAAATTCGCTTTGATGTTGCTCTACCCTCCACCATTAATTGTATTGTGTATGCAGAATTTGATAACATTATTGAAATAAACAAAAATCGTGATGTAACTGTAGATTACAACAGTTAGTAAATACATAAATACAATGTTTTTACCCATCTACTTTATTTCATTGTAACCATTGTTGACAGCATCAGCAACTTATTCATTTATTTTATTTTATTAAATATGGATACCAATGAAATTCAATTTTGTATGAAAAAAATCAACCCTTCGTTTGAATTCAACGTTTTTGCTGCTAACAAAATTCCTATTTGGGTTAATCTTCCTGTCTTTATTGTAAGTAATTTGGACCCAGACTCGAAACCAGGCTCCCACTGGGTTGCTATACATATTGACATTAATGGTATAGGGGAATACTTTGACTCCTTTGCCCGGAAACCTTCAGGTTATCATAAGTTATTTTTAAAAAGGAATACAAAGCGTTGGTTTTATAACTATAAACCACTTCAAAACCATTTTACTTCAGTTTGTGGTGAATATTGTTTAGTATATTTGTATTTTAAATTTCATGGAAAAACTATGAATGATTTGCTAAGTTTGTTTTCTGAAAATTCTTTATGTAATGATCTTATATTAAGAAATATGTTTAAGACATTTTTTGTGAAATAAAAGAATATGTGAACGAAAATATGATTTTTATTTTTACATGTAATACAATATTAACCTTTTGTTTAATTTACACAAACACTTTTTATCACTGCATCTTATAGTCAATTAAGTATTTCACACAATTTAATTTTACAAAAAAAGATAATTGTTTAGACTGGATCTTGAATTCTTAAAAGCTAAGGTTTTTACATATAATACAATAACAAGCTTTTGTTTAACTTACACAAACACTTTTTATCAATGTTTCTTATTGTCAATAAAATATTTCACACAACTGTCTTTAGAAGCTACTTGCTTTGTTATGTTATATATTACATCACGTGTCGATTGCAGTTGACTTTCATCTTCAGAAGACGCGTAGAATTTCAATCTCACATCAGCGTGTTTCCAGTGCTCAGTGGGTGGAATGTTTTTAACTTTTTGCATATCATATATCTCGATTTTAATCAAGTGAGAAGCGTATGCTCCGTCATCTTGTCCGGTTGATATATAACCCACTCCGTCAGGAGAACTTTGACTGACATTCGAAGATCGTTTCAACGCTTTAGTTTTCTTCTTGGGAAGTTCAAAGAAGCTGTCGATGTTATTTGCTGAACGCTTTTTTGCCATGGCTTGCTTAACTTTAAAACCAGGCGTGCCTTCTTCGTCGGTTGATTCATCTTTATTTTCCGGGTAGTAATAGTTTTTGAAAGTATTTTCAGAGAACTGCAACAATATCAAACAATAAATTAAACAACTGTTTACAATACCTACTCTTAATAAAAACACGGTGAACAAATGCTAAAAGACACACAGTTAAGTTATAATACTTGTACATACTCACATCCATTATTAGCCCTTTGTATAAACACTTCACTGCACGAAACAACACTGTTAAGTCTATATACTGCTATATGTACAGGGAGATCCGGTAACGAGCACAGTTGAGTAGCCAATACTTGCCGATATACAATAGCGCACCGCTTTTATACCATTCGTAAGTTAAGAAACCTTCTAGAAACAAGTTTGAACTCGTAGGTAAAACAGACGCCGTATTATTCATCAAAACCCAAAATAATAAAACGAATCCTTTGTGACCATAAAACTTAATAGGCTGCTACCAATAAAACAAGTAAGCCGTTAAAACCATTCACTAGGGCACACAAAACTTGTCGGTACAGGCTTTTTTGATTGATATACTCCATAGTAGGTATTTTGAATCCAGCAAGTCGGAACCAGTTTACATGCTTCGGTTTAGTTTTACATACTACTGTGTAACAGTAAAATTAAACATGTAGGTATGTGAAGCTGAACCCCATATAATATATCTACTACGAATAGATAATGTTAGTTAATGTTAGAAGTAGATACATACTCATAGATACACACCCGTACGCAGATTAAATTACATTTAATCACCATATTTTTATCAGCCTAAGTGTAGGTAATTTATTTAGAAATATATGCAATGTATGGTTTTTATAGTTGTTTAGAATAGGCTCTAAGTAACAACAGCATAAGATAATAAATGTTAATTTTAGCTTGGTTTGCTAAGATTATCATGGGTAAATTGAATTAAGTTTTGCTTAGGACTTAAGCTATGATTAAATTAGGTCTTAGCTTAGGTTAAGTTAGGCGATGCTTAATAACAGTTGAGTATGATTGTTCAAATATAAAACCAAGTGTAGCTACTTCTTTGATTGAATCATCTTTATTTTCCGAAAGTATTAAAAACGGTAGGTATTTTAAGTTATATTAGGTTTCACGATGTTAGGTTTACTTCAACAAGTTAGGTTAGGTTAGGTTAGAAGTATGATCCTTAAAAACATTAGATAATTATGTTAAATAAATAAATAAAATAAATAAATATCAGGGGACAATGTCACACCAATTGACCTAGTCCCAAACTAAGCTCTAGGCTTGTACTATGGGTACTAGACAACGATATAAATACTTATATAGAGAAATATATACTTAAATACATAGAAAACATCCATGACTCAGGAACAAATATTTGCGCTCATCACACAAACATCTGCCCTTACCGGGATTTGAACCCAGGACCGCTAGCTTCGTAGGCAGGGTCACTACCAACTAGGCCAGCGCGTCGTTAAGTTAGGATAGGTTTCACGATGTTAGGTTTAGGTACTTCAACAAGTTAGGTTAGGTTAGGTTAGAAGTATGATCCTTAAAAACTTTAGATAATTATGTTAAGTTAGGATAGGTTTCACGATGTTAGGTTTAGGTACTTCAACAAGTTAGGTTAGGTTAGGTTAGGTTAGGTTAGGTTAGGTTAGGTTAGGTTAGGTTAGGTTAGAAGTATGATCCTTAAAAACATTAGATAATTATGTTAAGTTAGGATAGGTTTCACGATGTTAGGTTTACTTCAACAACGTAGGTTAGGTTAGGTTAGAACTATGACCCTATGAACAATATGTTAAGAAAGTAACTATTGCTACTTAATTAAATGATATGAAAAACACATAGGTAAATTAAAAATCACATAACAGCAGTTAATAGTGCATAATCAGACAATAAAAAAGGTGGAAACGCGTCGATGGGTGCAAGACAAAAGCCCCGAGAACGCCCGCGCACACACAATAGAGAGCTTGCCCGGTAATAGAAAAAGGGTCAGGTAGTTGATAACCTTTTTCTATTTAATACAGGTGCTATTGCTAAGTATGGAAAGGAGCGGTCTGAGAGCCTCGGGACCCTCCCCAAACGCTCTAAATGGCCCCCAAAACACCGAAAAAAAGTGTAAATTTTTTTTTTTTTTTTTTTTTGCCGCGAAGGCCCGCCCCTCGGCCGTCAGAGCACCTTTTTTCGGGGGGAGCGGCGGTGGGGCCAGTACCGGCGAATACATACTACTCATACATTCCAAGTTAAAAAAGTCAGAAGGATATCCATATCTATACTAAAATTAATAATGCGTAACTCTGTTTGTTTTTTGAATTGTACGTCTGTTTGTTACGCTTTTACAGTTGAACAGCTAAACAGATTTTAATGAAAATTGGTAAAGTGATAGTGACGTTAGGGAAAGACATCGGGTCCTTTATTCCCGTAAAACTGGATAGTTTCGGAGGGAATAGCACTAACCTATTTCTACGCTTCTATTTTCAAACCCAAAGTGGGGTGCGAGATTTAAAAATCTCAATCCGTTTAAAAATTACCTTAAAACAACGTGAACCGTAAAACAGTAGCCTTTTACCAACACAGACACCAATCGATAATCACTTGATAAGCCCAACATAGTCCTAAAAATAGGTCATTGGACACAATTGACCTAAAGAATGCTCTACAAAATTTCAATGTCCTCAAGCATGCGTAACCCAGTGCCCCGATGTGTCCGCTCCGGCCGTTCGCATACGTGTCTCGTGTGCCAATGCCAAACCATGATCAACTTAAGTTTGTTTTACTAACTTCCTTTGTTACCGGCCGGGCTTACTGAACAACGCGTCAAAAACTAAAGGTTTTGGAAGATTTGGAACTTTGCCGGTGGTTATTAGATATAAAAAAATCGCTATTGAGCTAACTGATTTCTATCCGAGAAAAGTTACTATGATGTTATGGAATTTCTAAATGACGATAGCTTACCCTTGTAAATAATAATCAATAATTGTGCATGTTATTATACCTATCTTAATAAATTAAGAATACAAATGCCTGAGATGCTAATTTGAATTTAAATACCTATTGGTACATTCATATTTAATTATTTTAACTCTAACTATAAACTACTGACATGCTAAATTAGATTTAATATTTAATTGTATACACATACCTATTGAACATTTTCACGAATACTAATTCATTATTTAACTCTATTATAGATATAAGTTTGTAATTGTTTGTTACAAGAATGTTTTATATAAAGTTTTTGTAATATTGCCCTTATGTAGTTATAAGTATAATTTATATATCTTGGTTGGATCACATTGGGGCTACGTAATAAAATGTTTGCCTTAAACAAGACTTCGTACGTCTAACGGCTCAGCATGTTTGTACAACATATAAACCTTTGTCACCTACCTGTTATCTATCTTGACGAAATAAAGGAATTTTGAATTGTTGAATTTTGATTCTCGGTATAGCGGTAACATGACACATTGCATTACCATGGTTTTTCTGAATATTGGTAATGCTTGTTTGTAGTTCGGTGGGCCTTACGAGGATAGTAATGTAGTGTCATCAAATTAATTTAAAAGTCAAACACATTTCCTCTACCTACACTTTATTTGCTCGAATGAATGAATGCTTGGACGATTGAATGACATATGTGTTAAAAAGCCCTATGTGTAATTTATATATTCTTCTTTTACCTTGATTAGGTATTGATCTACGCTTTTTTTTTAAATATTAACCAAATTCTCCTCCAATTCAAGCGTCCCAAAATACCTAAATTTGTCTATAATCCGGGTTCCGCGCTTCAGACAAACACCGAACCTACATACATACATTTAGCTAACACGGCAAAGGACGCCCTTTATTCTCGTATGCTGACATTTTCGAACGGTATGAAGCAGACGTGATAGGATTTGGTAACTAACTGGGATTCGCCAACGACATTCTTAAATTTATTTATGCATTTTAGCGTGTGAAGCATCAAAACACTTTTTATGTAGTTGATTTGTCCCATGAAAGCGTTTTTTTTGATCTTTTAAAACTTCTAAGTTTTGAGTAACCTTTTGTTTGTCGGCTGTAGTTTTTTCGCAACAACGCTGTGATTTTAACGTACTGGTAGATCGACGCACGTATTTCAACGCATCGTGTTGCGTGTCGTTCTAATTTAGATGTAAAACAACGCAGCGGCGACAACGCAGCGCACTGGCAACGCCCGTGTGGCACCTCTCTTAGGTGGATCTTCGTTAAATTTTTACACCATAATTCAAATATTGCTAAATTACAAATTGTAGCCCATTTCAATAATTACAAAAAACGTGTTTTTTTGGCATAAACATTTTAATTCCATTTATTTGGTAAGATTATCGCGTACTTACTCGTGGATTGGCATCTATCATATAATCAAACAGTTCCAAGTCATTCCGTTGGTATTAGTACTAAATTACAGTCGAATATTCTGGAAAGGATCTGACGCTAACATTTCTTTTTGTAAAAGCTGTGGGATTGACGAGGCCATCGTATTTTTATTATGATGACTGTGGCGCGGGCACCTGTGTCCACGTGGGTATATACTACGTAGTATTGTAGAATGCTATGATGCTCTTCAAATTAATGTTCATTCATACTGCCTTATGGTTTTCAAACAAAGTATGGCCACTTGTCATTTTCATATAAGTATGGTAACTTCTACGTGCCATTGAAACGCGTTTCACGTTATGATTGGAATGGAGCGAATACTGTAAACATCGACTATTATCTGTGGTTCTTTTAAAGATTAAATTAATTATACCGTATATAGTGACATATTTGCTTTAAGTTACTCTCATTTAAGCTACATATTTAACGATAAATAAATATCGGCATTATTATAATTTCCGTAACAACATTACAAAAAACCCAACGTATATTTTAAGAGTGTCCGTCTACCAACTTGACTTCTAAACAACTTACGGCCGCACTTGGAGTCGGTTAATGACGATTTTTCATTCGTTGTTCAGTGACGATTTTTCATACACAAGTTTAAAAAAAAATTACGATTTCTAAATTTCTCTAAAATAAATTATTTACAGGTTCTTCATAATCATAATTTAATTGGATACCTACAAAATGATCAATACATAGCAAATTTTTTTCACAATGTCCCACCTAAAATCAATTGCACATCAACGTACCCATTTACAAACTAGAAAATAAAAACATAATACGAAAATAACGTTCCATACTTAAACTTGTTCTGCATTCAAATTGCCTGTTTTTCTTTGCGCCTCTCCCACTCTTCCAGCCAGTGATTTGCTTTTAAAAATCGAGTAGCCATTTTTCCTAACGGCCAGTCGTCTCGGCTGAGTGGGAACCCGTGTTTTCCCGCCAAGTTGGTACATTTCCGGTGTACTTAAGGAAATTGACATACGTATTTTTAACAGGAAAAACACATCCGGTATAGACAACTGCAGTGCAATTATAGTGTCGAGGCTTAGGCTTTTGTAATGACATAAACATGTCTATGCACTATGTTGCAACAAAATAAATAAGTAGGTACAGTGTAACCAAGAAAACGCTATAATTTAATTAGGTACCTATGCTATATTTGTTTTTATGGCAAAGAGAAGCCAAACACGTACACAGTCCACCTGATTGTGAGTAGGATCTGACACCCAAAGACATTTAGATTCTCAAGACTACTGTCTTATCCCCACACCGGAAAACAACAATGTGAACGAACACCGCTGTTTGTCGGTATGTTAAAGGATAATATGGTGGTAGCATAGCAATCCGGATGGACCCTGCGCAAGATCTTAAGCACCACTGAATCAATTTGATAATTTAAGTATACTTGCCTCTGGTTCAGGTTAAAACATTATCGCTTTGATTAATTAAATTATTTTTCACCTCGGAGTTACTCATTTTTGAATTATTTTATAATGCTTTTAGTAAGAATTTGGCCACTGAAATGATGCTTTCTATTCTATTATTAGGACTTCATAAACTTGATAGCGCACAAAATTACGCTCCGTTAACTAAAATCTTATTTCACTAGTACAGAATAGGGGTGCTTATTGCATGCTAACCGACCACGAAAGCAGTCTAGACGATATTAACACGGCGCAGCTAATTAATTTGAAAACGATCATACAACTCAAAGACAAACAAAAGACTGAACGAGTAGCAAAAAGCGTAATGGGCTGTTCACGGCTAAAGCCACACGAAATGAGTCGAAGCAATGGATGGGTATCTTTACTAGTAAGGGGATAGAACTCTTTATTATGGATCGATAAGAAAGAACCGTTAAAAATACTTTTGCAAAAAGTAGGTAACTAACTTGTGAGCGATTATTACAAGACCAATTCGTCCGCATTGCATTTGTTCATTTTTAAATGTATACTGAAGTACGAAACAAAAGGAAGCAAGTATTAAGCGGGATAGAAAGACCATATTTCAGCACAAATACACGTCAAGTATTGCCTAATTAATTATATTTAATCAAGTACATGAACTTTTAACTAAATCTAAGGATAAAGAAGATAGGACAACATGTAAATCGAAAATAATCTTTCTTAACTTATCATAAAACTATATTCTTGCAAAAGAAGTAAATGAGGGACCAAACAAAAAAAAAAAATTGGTCAAATCTACAAAAAAGTCACTTTAGAAAGGAAACCGAACAATGTTCTAGTTTTGTAATATAGTGCCTTAGCCTGTCAGTTTAAGTAAAAGTCCTTCGATTTATAGCAGCATCTTAGCATCACTACTGAAAGTGGTCACGCGCCATTGGCGTCGAGATCAAGCGCGCCTGCGCGGGCGCAGCGAAAGTGCCGTAATCGCTGATAGCTCGGGCAAGGTTACGAAACGGTTTGTTTGATTACTGAAGCACCGATACGTTAAGTAGGGGGGGTAACTCTAGATGTGTCCTATTTTGAACTAACTTATATGACCAAAGGCGCGTGAAGGGTTAAATTTGGGTCTCTTTTCTTCTTTGTCTAAGCCTATCTAGCTTTAATATCGTAATCATGTTGTTGTCGTTACGTTTCTCATAAAACAATGTCAAATAGTCACCCAGTCATTTTCAAAGTGTTTGGATTTAGAGACTGTCTAGAAACAATGAAAGTAAATAATTTAAATAACTAAATTATTTATATTGACTACATATAAACAGAAGTGTTTCTTTTTTTATGGCATAGAGTAGGCAAACGAGCACACAGGCCACCTGATGGTGGGTGGAAACTGTGACCCATAGACATTCGCATTCACAAGACTGCAAGCCTAAGACAGCAAATGCGTTGCCAACCCTGAGGACTAAGATGGAATGCCGAATGCCTCTATGCTAGTCATTACACCGGCTGTCTTATCCCCAAATCGGAACACAACAATGCGAACACTGCTGATTGGTGGTAGGTTAATGGATAAGATGGTGGTAGCGATCCGGACGGACCCTGCACAAGGTCCTACCACCTGCAAAAAACGGTGACCAGCTCAGCACCAACTGCAGCTAATAATATGTAGCCACAGCGCTGATTTACGGCTGCTCTATAGCATAGTTTAAATTTCGTCTATAGTATATTATGTGACTAACAATAAATTGAGAAAAAACCTTACTTGGCGCGCATTTGCATTTTTACTCCATTCTATTGACTCTCCAAACACTCCTGCAAAGTCAGCGCGCGTGATACGGGTACCTTTATTCGTTTTTGAAATACTTCCTTGGCGTAACGGCTCAGAGTAAAGTAATTTCGACGTTCTAAAGATTAAATCTAGATTCTAAAAAGCTTAGAAAACCAATGACTCCTCTCTAACTTATCTCATTCTTCGAAACTATATTACACCGTTATTTGAAACTTCCGGTTTAGATTATAGTTTCGATGTAGGCCACAGAATGAATGGAATCATTAGCAAAGGGTAATAATCTAACAGAGTTGCTAAAACAAAGAGCCTAAGTGAGTTTAACTACATTGTTTCTTATCATCAGTAGGTACAGTAGACCAATGGACGATAACATGCATTTCTTATCTACTTGAATAACGCCACAAGTCCGATTGTAACACTTGCATTGTCGAACTTAATGAAAAAGGTTATGATTTTAATTAGAATAGCGACGCATTTGAAACGCTGTAATATAAGCAGTTCTAAGTGAGCCATTGCAAATAATTTAATTAAATGAGGTAGTGAAATGACTTAATTTGGTTTTACTCCTTTGCCTGTGACAATGTGTTGCCATAGCAACGTTGTGCATTTTTCAATTGTTATTAATTATCATTAATGAAATTAGCCGAACCATTCAAAAGTTATGAACTCTGAAAATAGCACAGATACAGTTTCGAAGTACTTTCCATTAACCAATCAACTTACAGAGATTTTACCAGGACAGTGTACTGTTTTACGGTTTAAAATGGTATAAACTTATCACAGCACCGTCCTTGACAAAAGTCGTTTCATATATTGAGAACAGCGTCATATCAATGACCGGTAGCTGATCAAGATAATTATTTTATTTTATTAACTCTGCGCCTACTCTTTAAAGCCAAAAGGCAATAAAATCATATAAAGACTTTTTACATAACTTCCTTCTTCTTTTGAAGGACAGTAGTTTCTTCATTCGTATCCTTTTGACTTCACTTGATTTGAAAATAATATTGCTCCGTTTCCAAAGCAAGAAATGATAGTTAAGATTGAAGTGGTTGGAACAAAAGTAGGAGAGTTGAGAGGGCCTTCACCCCACATAGCTATATAAAATAATATGATGTAGATATGTCGGTAACGATAACAATTGGAAGAGGTGATTACGGCCGCACGAATCGCATTCGGTCATGAACTCATAGTAAGAGGTATTAGATTCGTGGATGAGGTACTTTGTTTTTTTATTGCGTGATTGATGTGTAAATTTTAACCAAAAACAGTGTGCCTAATTCATCAACTCATGTGTTTTAAGTTATGTAAATTTTACATCTTTAGTTTTTTTTTTATTAAAAAAACGAGACCCGACTAATAATGGAAAGGATAATAAATCCCAAAGTGAGAGATAAAGTTTTTCACCAAAATATAACCATTACCTACTATAGCTTACTATTTCAATATTTATAATATTTCATTGTGAACTTGATGCAAACACGGTCAAAAAAATTGATATTTATATCAAGCCAAGAAAAGTTGCTCAGTTATGAGATCGGAAAGCAAGCGTGGCATAGAAACTCGTTCAAAACATGGAATTATTATTAACTTAGCAAGTTAAGTTGAAGTATTAAGTATTCTGACTCCTGGAAAAGTTAATTTATCAAGTTCTTTACCGGTATACTTCATAGCGGAATTTCAAAGTTTCAAACCCTTCTCATTACTTAATCTTAATTTCTTAGACGGAATGCATAACTTCCAATGGTTAAGTCAAGTTTAATCCTCTGGAGGAACTATTGGAATGGCTGAATTGAACCAAGTTCAAGAATAATAAGCTAAAATCAAAGTTCTGTAAACTTGAAACAGGTAAAGGTAATTTGATCGTTAATCTTCATCAATGTTATAATTATTACAGTTACTTGTGATTACATTATGTGGTTGTACGAGCAGTGTCTAAGTTTCAGCGTATGTAATGGTTATAAACATCTGAACATACATTTATGCCCTTGACTATAAAGTGGTGACTATTTATTTTATATGGATAAAAACTTTAAACTTTTTGATTGGCTTTACGAGACGTAGTGTACAAATTATAGGCAAATTTAGCAAAAAACGGTTTTTATAGAATTAGAATAAACTAGATGTAATTGGTTGCATTTAACCGTAACAACGAACTTCAAGTTGATCATGAACAAAAAATATCCATGACATAATGACTCGTATGACTAAACAATACTTTTCATACGAAACCGATTGACGCATAGTCATACCCATTTGGAAAACCAAAAGATGAATTTAAACAGCAACATTGTTTTCATTTTATTTACTATCTTGAGAAAAAAACCAAGGTTCACCTAAACAAAAGTCAAACGTCGATAACTGTGCCCAAATACGTTTTTACCCCCAAAAAAACGGTAACACTGATCAATAACTGGTCTATGGTGAAAGAGTAATACTAGATACCAATAGAAACGCACTGAAAGAAAATACAAGATAACTACGCTCTAAAACTGCCACCTCCGATACATACGGCCTCGATGGTCAAGCCATCTGGCTCGTGGCATTGGAACACCGTGACGAATGTGATAATCGCATTTTATCGACTGCTGCTCGATATAAGGCGGACTTACCTCGCATTTTGGGGCTCTAGGGCCTAAGACACATTAACGCGCTAACCGTAAGCGATTTTCGAATGTCATAGGGTTTGACAGTGGGAGTAAGTAGAGCTAAAATGTCTAATCAGCCAGGAGCCATAACTGATCATGCCTTGTTTAACAAACACTTGTTCACATTAGGTGTTACAGACCCCTCTGGCCCTCTGTGCAGAGCCTGTATGACGGCGGAGGAAACCGGAACCACGTCATCATGGAATGCCCTGAGGTGGCAACATACCGGGCACTTCACCTTCATCCGACGTTGCTACCAGAAGTCATCGGCAATATCAAGGGTCTGCTAGGCTTCCTGGTTGAATTGTGTTGGCAAGAGAAGTGCCAGCAACCAGCACGCAAAAAAAGGCGCATAAATTAAGTCGTCGAGTTATGGAAAATTAGCAAGCTCTAACCTATAATATCCAGTCGTTTTCAGTTCAATTCAAACAGCTATACGAGTGAATTACTGCTTATTTACAAAACCAAAACAATATTTAATTATTCTCGATAACAGCCGAATACAAAACAGCATTCATTTCATTCACGTCAAACGTCTAAACGGGAAACAATGAAACGCTTCTGAAATGACAGCTGCCTCCGCGTTTTCATATTCACGATTTAATTTTAGGTTGCTTTTCCTGACAAAATAATTGCAGTCCCATCATAGCGTACAAAACACATTCTCAACTAGGCAGCTTCATATGACAGAGCTCGTCTCACCTCTCGCCAAGCGTTCTTTAACTTACTAATGTAACGCCAACTTATCTCTGTATCTATCAAGGTTAACATACCTGTAACAAAAAAGAAGTGGTTATTCAAGGTACCAATAACAACAATGTAGGTACGAGTACAATCGTAGATTGGCGATCGTTCAAAACACCTCCTTGATTTTGTTTGACGTCATGCAAGCACAGAAGGAGAGTTAGTATGTATTGAAAATTATCAGCATGATTTAATTAACAATCATTAACATTATCAATTAATGTAGTTTGGTTTGTTTGTAAACTCATACGTCAGTTATCTGTCCAAACCAAAATGTTGATTTACAAAACGTGCGTCGCACATTCAAAATTGCTCGCCATTTTAATATAAATAAGTATACTTCAAATCGGTTCAGTTCAAGGTCCTTTGCGAAAGTACACAATGTTCTTAAAAGTCTGTGGAAAGGATTTGTAATACATCTCTGTGTAAAGGAAACTGGACCTGGCAAACTTAAATACAACATTACAAAACGTTGACCAATAAAACCGGATTTTCTAACAGTACTTACGTATATTAAAACTACTCTAGGTTTTTTTTTTTGTAATGGCGTGTCATTTTTTTTTGACAATATCAAAGACTAACGTGCCTTGGAATTTTACATAGATGACAACACTCAACACCTTTTTGCATGAACCAGACAAAAAACAAAACACTGTCAACTGACGCGAAGTATTATAATTCAATTTGAGGTCGTCGCACTCTCTTTATTAGCAGACGAGGTGTGTCGGAACCTAGCCCCGAGGCTTTCACGCGTTCACTGCCAATGACACACCCCGCCACTTTGAATTACATGCAATAGCCACTGTTGGCAGTGAACGTGTCCCTGTAAAAAACCCCCATCGATTTCAAGTTTTTTGCCACCGTAATAAAATTGTTATTGGCTTTCTGTTCTTAATAACGTGCCGTAGTTATAGTAATGATCGCAAATTACAGTGATATTCAAGTAGTCTGCGAATCTGTTAAATGGTTATTTTATTCAGAGCAACTTGGTTAAATCTTTTCTTAATTATTATTTATCAAATCAAGTACTGATACTCCAATGCTCCAATACATTTCTTATACTTAGGTACCGAATGAATGTATTTTTATACATTCTATACAATCGGAATATTTGCAGCTTTTAGGGCTGTCGAATTAAGAAAAGGTATTACGGAATCTACAGACACATGGCAACTTTAATTCCACACATAAATAGAAACATTAAAACACGGCGTGAAACCACGCAAGAGATTAAATTCCGTAGTTGTCGAGATATCAAACGGCTGACAGCCTCCGGATTAAAGAACAGACGCCTGCCGAGACGGGATGCTATTAAGTGTTCATAACCATATTCTTAATTTGAATTTGGAAAGCCGATGTGGTAAAACTGAATGCATTTACTGTAGCACGAACTTTTATCGTTATCATTAACGTAATGTCGTTTAGAAAATGTGTATGGGGATTGGAACAGCGCCGTGACCGTATTCCCTTTTTTGAAAATCTAATTTTCCATCATGTCCCATTGCCTAAAAATATGAATATCGTACTTTCTTCTCTTGACCCTTCTATTTATTTGTTTATAGAATCTTTTATAAATTATAACTAAATTAAAATATAATATTTATTCTCTATGCCTTCCTTTACTTTTATACGTGTAATCTATTTATTCTTTTATAAAATAACCAAGTACTGTACTGATCCATATGTAGTTCCTTATCCTTGCCGTTTATTGTAAATTATTCCGCGAAAATTTCCCTAATAAAAAAAATAGGGAGGGAGGCAAAAGGGGGAATAGTAAAGGTGAAGTATACGTAAAATAATGTATGAAAGCCGAGTCTATTGTGGTTGTGCGTACGAGAAAAGGGGAGTTGTACTTATTTTTCAAAGGGCTATTTGCAATTAGTGCTTCACGCGGTCTGTGGGGGGGATGCATCGACGTATTTCGGTTCCGTTGGATTTTGGTTTTTTATCTTTATTCGTCTAGTCGTCTAGTTCTGGAGGGTTATTATGATATGGCTATGCGATTCATTTTTACGGCGAGCGTAAAAGACAAAGCAACATAGCAGTTACAGGATCTGCTCTTTTTTCAGCGTATTCATAAGTTCCAGGTAGTGAAAATGACGAAGAAGGTTCCACGCTACAGCACTGTCCATTTCGGAAACTTGGCAGGTTTGAGACTTGGTATATAGCTCTGGTAGAAACAGAAATATTATTGAGTTAGGTACTTGCTTAATTCGAAAAGCCCTATCCGTTTCCTGAATGTCGCAAATCAAGACAAGGCATCCCTCAGCAAAAACAAATGATTAACGTGGGAAAGTGACCCTGTCCCTTTCTACGGAGAACTGTCTGAAGCAACCGGTCCTGCTCGCACCATACTCGGCTGATCCCTACTCCCCAAGCTATAATGCCATCGATTTTGAAAGACGCTATTTTTAAGTCTATTATAATAAGAGCCAATTTCGGTCGCAAGTTGAGAAAATAATGGTAATGAACTTGGTAATTTTAAGAAAAAGTTTACCAGTTAAATGGAGACGTGAGGATCCATAACATGAGCTTTAATGTAAGAGCTGAATTAATTCCATTCCGTTTTACGTAAACACGATTCGAACTTTCTCCTTATTTAAAAAGAATTGTACAAATATTGGTTGTTCCATAAAGTAAGAGGTTAGGTTTTTAATGGAATATAAATGGCAAACAAACACACAAGCTATTTAATAATAAATGGCTTCTAAAAATTCTGAGGGCCGCAGGAATTTGTAATTTCAGGTTAAAAAAAAGATAATTGGATTACTTTGGATGGAATGCCTCTATACTTGTTATAAGCAGTGATCGTAGATTTTCCAGCAAAAACGGTACAATGACGTCACAATGATATACGACAGTAACCTAGGGTTGTCCAGGTGTATAATATGATTGACGTTAGATAATTTAATATCATGTGTGGTTGCTGGAAATGAAACGGTACACTTTTCATTTAATCAGTTAACCTTTAAATAAATAATTAATTAATTAACCTTTCATTTCGTTACGCATATTGGGCTTCACATAGAATATTTTCTACCACCAAAAAAAAGATACAAACAAACAATACAGAACATAAAACTTAAATACCTAGAGGTAGATTACAGGCGGTCTTGAAGACGACACTTGAATCGGGTTTTTTTGTGAAATTGTTTAATTACCAACAATTTCTACATTATTATTATTCTTGGTTTTATATTTGCCACTACTGTCAAGCTTAGCACTGCACCAAAAATGCTGGAAAATCTACGATCACGGGTTATAAGTAACTCTAATACTGCATTAACTACGATTACACTGAAACGCAGTAAGAACGGAACACGATACACGTGAATTTGTTTGTACAGTGACCCGATTTCATTGATATTGAGTGTAGTAAATACAGCGCCAGGATGCTGATTTTTTAATAAAATTAACTGCATAATGGAGTTTTCGGCAGTAAAAATATAATAATGGACGTAAAAGTAGTTTAACTTCCAATTTGCCACTTTCATAAACAATAATAAAGTTCCGTTCATTTTGCTGCTTCAATATTGGAAATTACGTTAAAAATTTCAACTCTCGTTATATTAATTTTAACGTGTGCACAGAATTTCGTTAAAAAAGGCTATAAAATACTGCGCAATGCAGAGTGCGCAGTATTTGCATGGTAACTTTTTGCCGCAATCAAAAGAACTTGCGTTTTTAAAAGTCGTTTGATTAAGTAGGTGTTCACTCGAAGAAACGAATTAACGCTACGTACCAGAGTAGGTAAAGTACCACACGACGACTGAAGTTGTATGCAAGTTGACGTTTAGAAAATACGTTTTTTTTGTATAATTCGGTACGATTGTAATAGAATTGACGTAAACTGTCGGACGTTCAATCGCTAGCCAACGAACACGTCAATTCCATACATTGTTTCAGGTTTCTCCACTGATAATTAGACGTTCGTAGTCTATTCCCCCGCATGCAGCCTTACCCGGCAGACGTATCATCCATGAACTTGACCACCCACGTCATTTGAGAAAATTTACGTTTCTTGTTTTAGTGAGACACATTTTAACGTACCGTCAAGATGCAGTTCGCATTGACTAACAAAAAGAATTGTCGTTAATCCCTCGGCTAGGGTCTCCCCAGACCTATCGACACGGAATTGGGTTAAGCCGGTTAAAAAAAGGTTTTATGTCCATGCAATAAGAGCGAAAACGACGTCGTTCCGTTCGCATCGCCGAATCGAGCCGAGCCGACGCCTTTTTCACTCTTACTGCAGGGAAATAACTTTTTCTTCCGACTCAAGACGATTCCGCGTCGATGGGTCTGAGGAGACACTTAGGCAACGCATTTGCAATCTTAAGAATGCAGTCTTGAGCTTGCAATTGTCTACGAGTCAAATATCTTATTTATCATCCGCACGCCTTTTCCTTTCTCTATGCCTTAAAAACACAAAAAAAAAACAAACAAAGTCGCAAACAGGTTTCGCCAATCGATTCTCGAATCGGTAACGGAGCCCGTTTCTGGTCACGTGCGAGTGAAATTATCGCCAAGAATTTTCGCCCGGGGTTCACCCGGGTTGCGAAACGTAATTTTAATTTATCGGGATGCAAATTCCTGTTCCCCCGGGGCATGAGGGAGATTGGTTTTGGTTCCTTAAGATTTTAGTCACGCGAGTATGCGTGCTCACAACGGTTAGTTTTCGATAAATATTTAATTTTAATTAAGGCGTAGTCTGTAATTTTATAATAATATCGTTTAAATTCCTTAACCCATCGTAAGTCGAATGTAAAAAATAATGAAGATGTGAGATCTGTGACAAGACATACATACGAGAGGTTAAAAGAATCAGATCACCTTTGTACAGTCAAATACTAAATTTGTGACACATCTTTAGGTCAAAGTCAATCTGACATCCTACAGCATTAAGGTTGAGCTTCGTATAAGTTACAAAATTACTTAGCTTCTACAATGACATCAACGATTTCAAGTTATTCTTTTTTGAATTTACGTTCGTGACCGTGCTTTTATTTCTGTAATTTTTAATATTTGTGTAATGTATTTTTTAACAACAATAAATGCTTTAAATAAGTACATTCATACATAAATTATGGAACATGTAATTTTTTCTACCGCCACGCATCAGTATTTGCACTGTTGTTTTTCTTTTTTTATAGAAATATCAGAACTAAATAACTATAATCAAAGTTATGTTTGCCCTAATCAAATTGTTACCACCGCTAGGTGCGGATTACTTACTACCTGTATCTGACGGCTTATTAATTTAATCAAACATGAATATTGGATGGGCTTACAAAGTTCCAGTGTTACACAATATAACAGATTGTTACCTATTAATTTGTAGTACAGCCACTAGCATTTGTAATGTAAGTATCGTTTAAGTATTTTATGATTGAGAAATACTATTAATTCATTGATTATTAAAGTTTCACGCGCCGCTTCTCTGCAATGAAAGTATATCCGAAGCACTAGTCGATTGACTCCATATTACCGACGTGTAAAAGAGCCTTCATATATCCAATTTACTGAATAATATATTGAGGTAGTTAGAGCTATCTGAATTTTACAATAATATTTGTGGGTTTAATTATTTGGCATTGTCATTAATTATTTCTCAATTGGTAAATCGTTTACAAGAAGAACTTTTTTATTATTATTGGAAGAGATCTCTTACTTTGCCTTTGTACATCCCTGCCATATTTTTGTATAGTTTATAATTGTTATCTCCTTTTGTACAATAAACTGTTTACATACACACACATATTATCCAACATTGGCCTCTTAAATATCTGACACGTCTATTAGAAAAGGTATAAGGGGGAGTCACATATTTTTGAGCCGTATGTTAGCCATGACTTTCTCCTAATTAAATAGTTAGGTAGTCATTTTACGTGTGTCCCGACACGTAAGGTCAGTTCTAAATTATTTTAAAAGCTTTGACCGTTACAAATAACGAACAGAACACTTCACACACTGAAACCTTATAACAGTAAAACCATTTGTTTCTTAATGTCCCATATCCCTCGCGAACTATGCGTTAGATCATGTTACTCTTACCACCTTACATAACTGACTCCACCAATAAACACAATGATACACAAAACATTTCAAACTACCAAATACATTACCGTTTTTACTCTTTAAGTAACAATTTTGCAAGTGCAAAAGTGGCAGTGTACACGAAACTATTGAATGTAGTAGCTGTAATTGCATAAAACATGTCGTAAGTCGGATCGTATTGCATACATGTGAAGTCCGCAACGAGAGACAATGCTTCCAATTGGAACAAGTCCAAGACTTTAAGACGATATTGCTAGTGGGAAAATGAAATAATTGTCTGTGTAACCTTCTGTGGTTTCACCTTATGGTTCCAACGGAAGACCAGCGCTGACTTAATGCCAGCATCACTCTAAGTTGGGTCCATTTTGTGGCTACTTTCCTCTTCTGCGTATGCCTCTGTTTTTGTTATGTATGGCACAAATAAACTATTTTCTTTATTTCTTTCTTAAATTATTTTGCACCGTAAAACAATTTTGCGTTTGACGTGTTATCGTATTCTCAACGTAACTATTTACTCTTTACTTGATAGTAATGGCGCCCGAGATAAAAACAATACAAAAACACGTCAAAGGGAATATAGTTTTACTCTAATGTTTGCAGTCACCTTGCCGGTGCGGAAAATGGTTGACAATATTGTTCATGTTTGAAAGTTCTATTTCGTGAAATGTTAACATCGTTCATCCGGAATCAGCTACAAACTATATTCAGCCGCAATTCGAATCCACAGTGACGCACGCTACATACTCTACGCACGCACGCTACGTACACGCGTGAGTAAAAATTCGCTTCGTGTCGATGATAAAATGATAATGATGAAATGATAAAAGTAATTTATTTTCCTGCCATGATTAATTAACAAAACTAAATTTCAGAAAATAGAAATAAAATGAACACTTAAGTGTGTGTGCGTGTGTACGTGTGTTCATGTGTGCGTGCAAGCGGGTGTGCGTATGAAATAAATGCCAATGGATGTGGATCCTCCTACAGTGCGGCACTAGCACGAAATGACGTCAGTGACACAAGCCTAGAACAATACGTGTGTAGTGTGTGCGTGCGTAGCGTACGCTGCAAAATAATTCCGAATGTATAGTCCTTTTAATAGGCTTTGGCATAAAAACAGCTCCCCATGACCATGACATAGCACGAGCTCCCATTACATAGTAATTGTTATTATGACCTTTTTAATTAAAGAAACAATGGCTACGTAATGGGTCGACAACAACTCTCAGTTTGAATATTTTATTGCGTTACTGTCAGTCAGTATTAAATCGACAGATATTATCGCTAACGACCTTCTTCTGAATAATTCGCCGTCGACTTACCACATCAGAGTTAGGTACAGTCGGTCTTATAAGTAGCTGCACACTTTTGTACCTTGTCACTTTAAGGGGTTGGACAGGTTACTGCAGCAGTGTTAACATGATGTTAAAATGATAACGCACTAAATTGTGCGTAAAGCTTGGGCCGAACTGCTTCGTCGATGAAACATGCGACAAAATCCCAACAAAATACGCGCTACGAGGTTAGTGTAATAATGCTGCTTATGCCAATCTAACCAGTCCTAACCTGGTGGGCCTAAGAAAACTTGACAGGAAACCTTTTGACTCTATTATTACTATTTTATTTTTTATTTTTTTATGGCATAGGGAAGGCTGGCGAGCACACAGGCCACCTGATGGTAAGTGGAACTGTGACCCATAGACATTCGCATTCACAATACTGCAAGCCTAAGACTGCAAATGCGTTGCCAACCCTGAGGACTGAGATGGATTGCCTCTATGCTAGTCATTACACCGGCTGTTTTATCCCCAAACCGGAACACAACAATGCGAACACTGCTGTTTGGCGGTAGGTTAATGGATAAGATGGTGGTAGCGTACCGGACGGACCCCGCACAAGGTCCTACCACCCGCAAAAATTATAATAGAACAGAAAAATAAAAATATTAGAACAGTTTTAAGACACAACAACATGCAAAACGAGTATACATACAGGGTGTCCCGTATTTACAGGTCCAAAATCAACCCGTAGGTATAGAGACGAACCGTTGCACTTTTTGTATCTCAAAAATCAATGATGTCTACTTAGTCATGATAGTTTTTCTTTTAAATTTGTTATATGCGCTATCATTGAAGACATATTTCAGATTTTTATTATTTGTAGTTTTGGCTGTGTTGGAAAATTATGCGCTTATTAACCGAAAAATTGTTTTTACAAGCCGACAATATTTTTGAAAGACCTATCCAACTACACCCCACACTACGGGGTAGACGAGGAAAACAAATATCCCCACGTTACGTATAGGGGAGGTACACTAAAAATAATGTTTTCAAGATCTTATTGTTTTATTCTCCTTTTAATCTATAATTTATAATGTAATAAATAATTATATTAACCTAATTTGTCTACGAAACCCTAAAAAGGTCTGGAATAACTACATACTGCTAACATACTGACAAAAAAAAACAAGTTTACTAAAAAGGTTTCAATAAAGTAAGGTATTTAATTCTTCGATAATATGTAATTCCTAAGCAAACGACGATATATTATAATAGGCAATGCATACTCTAGGTGCATGCTGGAGTGATTAGCGTGACAGATGCATTAGGCACGCACGTCGGCCTGAGTTAATCTATTAGCGGTGTAAGTGTTGAGACGTGCAGGGAATGGGTTAATGCACTTTAGTATAACTTACGCCTTAATCTCTATATCCGCAGGCTTACAAATTAAAATATACATTAAACCTCAGTCAAGATGTTCTTTTTTTTAATAACAAAACATTCTCATGTCCAATAAATAGATACAAAATAAAATAACGGCAATTAGATATTTGACCGCCCTCCCCTCCCCAATGTATGGTGCGGTGTAGTTCCGGGTTGGAATAACGCCACTCCATCTCTTCCCGTGGATGTCGTAAGAAGCGACTAAGGGAATAAAGGCTTGTAGTACTGTTAGGCGATGGGCTTGCAACCTGTCACTAATACGCTGGTAAACATCTTAGCCTAATTGTGCAAAATGTGGTTACAGAATTATCAACAAGTTTTTAGAGTTTGAGTAATTCTGTACCTCTGCCTGCCCTCTCTCTGGGAATGAAGGCGTGAACGTATGTATGTAGATTTTTGGCATCTTTTCAAAATTGTCTTTAACCGAGTAAAAGAGTTATCAAGTAGCCATTCTGTAAAGTGTTCTCTTAAATTGACTCTGTTAGTCAGTAAGACGTAGTTAGTCAGTAAGACAGTCACGGTTTTATATTATTATATATTAGAGAAAGCATAAATATTTAGTGTTTACACATAAGTGCCCTCTAGCGTTACTCTCCTAAATTATTTCTGCACTAATAGTTCCAAACATCGCGAATAACTCCAGACCCTACATTCCTTAACAAGATCAGCTTCTGCTCTCAATTGTGAAATTGCCACGGAAGCCACAACTTGGTGCTTACAGCGAATACTCCATTATGTAACCGACGCTTAATAACTTCAATTCACTTGAGAATCAGCCAAGTAGTGAAGGGAAAGTAAACTAGTTAGAGTCGGGTGAGAGTTACTCGCACATGTGTTAGGTACTACGAGTAACCCTTGTAAAAAAACCTGAAACGTTTGAAAATCTGAAATAAATGACTTTTCTGACAAACAACATATTGACTTAAGAAAAATGTTAAAAAATAACCTAGGGGAGGTAGGGAACATATGGGCAGTCGGGAGGTTCGGGCACTACCATATAACTTGTGAGGCCCCTTACCCCTTACGCACTAGCGGTAGCAGCTAGCCGCGCGATCGAATAAAATGTATGAAAAACCGGCACCGCGGCCATAGACGTACTAGCGGTTAGCCGCAACCGCATGCGCGGTTAACCGCTAGTGCGTAACGGGTCTAAGGTAGTGCCCGAACCTCCCGACTGCCCACTGGTCTCCTACGTCCCCTACTTGTAAATATTACTATTTGGACAATCTTATGATTAATAAAAGATACGCAACTAAATCTAGGCGCGAATTTACATATAATGCCTCAAAAAGAAAATACCGAATCTCAAAATTTTATACAATTGACCTGATTACAAATATGTTAAGATGTTCCCTCTTATTCATAAACGTATTTAATAATAATACTTGCAATTAAATAAAAATAAATGCTCTGTCGAGACAAATTACTGTTGTCAATTAAATTACTTTTAATACCACCTCATTAAATCATAATTCCTCTACAAAATTAAAAGTGAATTGTTCTCCAGAATAACACCCACGGTAATGAATTTACTGAATACAGCGTAGCCGTGACATTTACGTAGTCGAGGCGTGAACGCCGCGCGTGACGGAATCTCCCCACATCTCCGTCAAAGACCAGCGTACGGTTGCGATTACCGCATTCAGAGCCAAGAACGCTATATGGAGCCCACTTTGTATAGGTTTTAGGGAGACTGGCCATAGAATATACAACAGTAGTATTTGGTTTGGTATGCGCATCTGTTAGTTATTTAGGGGACACTAGAACGAGTAGAAATTCAAGATTCGAACGTGTATTTCGTTAACGTGGTAATAGCAAGCTCATTGACAAGGTCTAAGACGTACCAGGGTAACATGAAACATGGGCTCCTAAGTAACTGCAGATCATGAATGGTTCGTGAATGGTGAAGTGAACTAAATTTACCTATAGTAGCGCCGTTTAAAGAGACCTGCTTTGACAGCTGTCAACGCAATACAAAATATAACATGCATCGAAAAACCATTTGGACTGAGTTGACAATACTGTCAAATGGCCTTTTAGAACGGCGCGATTATAAGTATAGTCAAAGTATGAAAAGGTTCGTTTCTGCTTCTAACTTCTAGCGTTGAAATGGAGTCCAAAAGTGACGAAAATGTTGATCTTTGATTTCGAACGATCCCTACCAATCCATTAACCGTCTTCATCGTCGCAATTGGAAGGTTATCACGTTACTTGCCAAATGTCGAGATTTTATAAACAATTGGCTTTTGAGTCGGATTCGACGAAGGCAAAGAAGTAAGAACTGGTTTTTTGGGGTCAGAAATCAATCTGTCAAATTGTCACTTTTGGGAAAACTCGGTTTTGTTCCGGTAATATTAAAAGAGTGTAAAGTTGGTAAAAATGGTTTCGAAATGGTTATAAAATGACCATTAATTATACTAAAAGGGTTGTATCCCATAATTAGGGCCGCTTTACGCCCTCTTCGCACCACGGTAATAAAAGATCTCCATGGAAGCATTCATTAGGCGTCCAAACAATAGGGTTCAATGGTATAAACAGTTTGACGGCGTAGCTTCTGGTGTGGCACGGTCTAGGGAACGAATACGAAATAAAATGTTTATATACTTAGGTAAAATATCAACATTCTTTTATATTAATACGATAAGACGATTGTTCGCATGGCTCGCTTAGCTGTCATGTAGCTCCGGGCGATAACGTTTCGGCCATTTTAGAATATTTTGTATAGTTAATATGAAAGGTAGATGTATTACTTTCCAAAAAGTAATTCATGGAAACGCCAACTTACAGAGCTAGTTTTTCATTAACATAAACATACTCAAAAATCATAAGATTAGGACTAGGAACCAGTCGCGAGGCGTTCGTACAAGCCGATTATTTACGGCTTTACCGAAAATTTCTATGCATAGAGTAGGTATACAAACAAAACGTAAAACCGACACACGCCATACACCTTTTTTTGCTCCGGCTTGTCTATTTATTTACGTGTCGCTTCGCCACTGCTAGGAACATTTTCAAACAGTCCTCCAAATAAAAATATAATTTAAGTACTTACTTACTATGTAGCTAAAATTGGTCTCTATCGTGCTTTGCTAATAAAGGGAAAAGTAAACATAACGGCATAGACCGAAAATACTGTACAAGAACGCTTACATCATCCCGAAAATACATCGAGTCATGAGCAATGGAACCATAATTTCAAAACAAACAATTCCTTACAAAACTTTATACAGTACGACATACTTTCTTATCTTCACATATAATAAACAAAACACCCTATAAAGTTACGCGAACTCGAAATGCGTAAAACGAGGAACATTTCTACATAGCTCTAACCACCAAATTTTCTCAAGTTATTTTAAACTCTATTTCAAAGCTCTAAAGCTGAAAATCACTTAAACAAATGCATATATAAATATAGTACTAAGGGGTCATAAAGTACGTCGGGGAGGCCCTGCAAAGTTCATTCATAAAGCCGAGTCATGAATGAGTAAGCAGGCGAGAATTATGACCCCGGTGTAAGTGTAAGCGGGATGCAAATAAATGTTTACTTTGTTACGTGATTATTTTAACTGTTGTGTTTTTAATGCAGAAAGTAATATTAGCCAGTTTTTGTCCAGAAAGTTGAACTGTGTCTCACATAGATTACACGCGGACGGAATCGCGGACAAAGGCTAGCGAACAAAATATTGACAGTGAGTCAGTGTGGCTATGAGCGTTTGCCTTAGGCTTTTCCCAGTCTGTGGGTACAAGTTTCCTTTGTATTGAAGTAACAGCGTAATAATATTATCAAAACCGTTTATATTCTTTGTAATGTAATTTGATTTTATCGTTTTTTATTTTATTAAATTGTATTTTAGCCGACTAATATAGAATAATGAACATGTGTAACTAACTTATTATGGAATTAAATCTGAATTACACAATAATTATGTTGTATTAAATTTAAGAAAAGCTGTTGCGTGCTGTTAGCGTGTGATGTGTCGGAAAAGAAACAGTCTTTAATAAAAAGGTTGAAAAGAGTATTCTATTAAAGTAAATACTACTTACCCATAGTATTACAAGCTTAGACCTTAGTTTGGGACTAGGTACATTTGTGTAGGATTGTTCCGTTATTTATTTATTTTTTTACATGAAGCTAACGGCTTTACAACATGAAAATAAATGGTTCTGATATTATTACTTATGCTGTTTGGGTGTGCTTCAATCAGTCTAAAAACGTTTTGTATAATTTCATTTAACTAACGACGAAAAGCATGAACGTTTACGATCGAATAACATAACACTCAACTACTTAGGTTAGGTTAGGTTAGAACTGTGACCACATTAATAGTAATGAAAGCCGTTAGAAATATTTAATTTTAATTTATGAACATTATAGTTTTTGAAATTATGCATTTCGTTTTATGCACCGTGAAATCATGATTATTGTATTGTTGGTTCATTATAGAGATCTCTCGTTATTTAAAATGAAAATTAGACCATTTGTTTTTATACTAAACATTACACACCCATGATCTTCAGGTATGCAACTTAAAGGACCTATAAAAAATACTTAACCTAGACTCTACCGAATTTAGACGAAAAAATATATTTATCCGACTTAATTTACTTACTCTTAGCTACTAACCAGCACCTCAAGTACCTCAACAAACTTTGCTCTTCAAGAGCCTATAATTTAGATCCAATCAAGGTTAACGTTCCGTAATTACAGAAAACAAGTAGCTAACTACTTAGTTAATGGCCTAGGAGTCAGACGCGGTGAACCTCGAGCCAAAGGTCAGCAGTAAAACTTTATGGCGAAGACTGTACGTGAGAATTGAATACTTACGAGTAGATATCTTCGAAAAGTTACATATTGGTCTAGTTTTAATGAGGTAGCATAGGAAGAGGCTAGTTTATCCCCCCCTCCCCCTACCCCTAGCCCCTTTACCCTATAGGCGATGATCGTTGATGGTCTGATCTTCTTTAATCGGTTCGTGATGGTGCGAGCATCACTTTCGCCCGAAGTAGTTTTTCGAACGGCGAGCGTACAAAACTCCCTTTGATGCGTGCCCAAAAACCGACAAATCACGGGTCACAGGCGATCATTGGCGAATACTTTACAGTATCGTGTTCGCCCGTAATCGTCCGTATTCGCCGACAGTGTAAAGGGCCCATTAAAGTTATAGGGTAAGTATGAGTTCTTCATCTCACTGCATTGTAATCCAAAAGTGTCATCTCTTTGTAGATGACTGTACAGTACTCTCTATATTTGTGTTTATGTATTTACTATAAAAATGAGTTTCCGCTATGCGATTCGTAGTGCGATTCCAACTCCCACTAGCGTCTAGAAGTTTTTATATACATATACGTTTTTACAAAAACTTGAGCAATAACAAAAACTTATTAGGAAATCCGTTTCTTGTACAGTCAGCTGCAGAGAAAACTAACCCCCCGTGCATACAAGTTGCCTTGCAAAGGGGGTTACATTTCTCTGCAGCTGACCGTACGTACAGTCGACGAAAAAGAGATGTGTTCAGTTTTAGATCTAATTACAATGCAATAAGGTGAAAAAATGGATACATCTCTTTGTAGTCGACTGTACACTTACATTCAGGAACTCTAATTGTTGATCCAATATTTCCAAATTGGCTCATAAAGTTAACCATTAATTTTAGCGTATTTTTTTTCATGTGGCTTGACACTGTCATTGTGACAGGGACCATAGTGGCTCAACATCTTAGTTTCACATTAGTAACCGTGAAATTTCAGGCGGTTGACAGACGGAAATATGGACGGACAAACGAATTGCGTAGACAGTAATAGGATCCCATCTGTGTGTATATTGTTTCAGTGTAATTGTTTAGAACGCATCCAAAACGCAGCTTTCGTGACGTCACCTCGCACCGGTTGAAACATTATAATTTGACAGTGAGTCAACGAGGATTCCTTACCATCAAAGAATACATCTCATACGCCTGTACTTTAAACAACTATAAAACCTAATAAATAACTGTAAAACAGTATAATAAAATCATTCACTGAAAACAACCCTGCAGGTATCCGGATCCTCTCTCACAGGAGCCTAGGGCCGTAGTGGCCGTACCATTAATAAAATAAAGAACCCGTTTGGAAAACTTAACCGCCAACTGATTCTGGAAAAGTTTAATCGGTCCATAGATTATTATGTTAAGAACATATTATTCCAGTTCAGTGATTCAATACAAAGAAATAAGGTTTGAATATTGTCTTTGATGCCGTTTACTTTGATCTGGAAAGCAAGGCAATTATAGACGGGTGCCTCAGGAGTACACGAAATGATTCCTTTTGACTAATTTCATTTAACTAGAGATTAGAAATACTTCACTTGTTTCGTTTATCATCTGAATTATTTACGCGAGTCTATACCGGGGACTTCAAATTGGTAATACAAAATCAATGTTTTATACACTCTTTAAACTAAACCCCTCAATTTATCCCACTTTTTTGGCTTAGTGCGGTTACCCTACCACCATGTTTAAATTAGGTTGATAACAACGAGTGGCAGGTATGACAGTTGGGTATTAAATGTAGGGTAGCCACACTATAGGACTTTAATTATAGTTTTATTAGAAAGAAGGTTAATTTAAACAACCGAGTTAATGTAGTGCACTATTTGTCATTAACTGGGCCACAATCAAGTTTTTGTATAACTAATTTGAAGTCAACCTGTAGATTTTATTTACTCACTAAGCACGAACTTTTACTTTCTATCGAATAAATGGCTCTAGAAAAGTTACATTGCGAGATCGTGATCGTTATCGTTATCGAAAATGCATAGGTTGGCATAAGCTGCTGGATAGTACGAATGAGTTTAGAACACTCAGGCGGGCACTAAGGTTCAAAATGCGACTGTTAAAGAAAGATTTTCTCTGACATTTTTATTCATACAAATTTCAAACCTAAGTTAATCTATGATGATAGTCAAACGAGTATACGAGTATAATTGAATGCTGATACTACATTATATACTCCAATCGCTCTAATTTATCAACGACAAATGACAGCTGTCAAATCATGACTTTAAAAACTGCGAGAGTATAGTTCAGAATCTGGACGCTTATTCACCAGAGTCACTATCTTGTAAGAAGCAACCAATTCTTTTATCAGTATACCTTAGTATACACGAGGGAAAGCTAGGTTCCATGCTGATAAACGCTGACGCTTTAAGAGCTTATTACAGCCACAAGATAATAAGAGTATTCCGCTTCTAAATTACAGTATGTTAGAGAAACCAGTTTCACATCCGTTTTTATATTGCTAAAACATAAAGAGGCCTATATTTTCCGACTTGCTTACGTGGCAGCTGTAAAAAATGTGGTCGTTACAACTGCGAACTTGATATAGAGCGAGATTAAATTACTTAAATGGTATCTATGTAGTAGGTACATATGGTATCCAATTCCGCTTTTTTTCAAATGTGTGGTCGCCATTTTAGTTTTTTTTAATTTGTATTAGGTACAAATTGTGGAATTTTTAAAAGCAGGTTCTTTTAGGTGACCTATTTGACGCATTAGATTACGGGTTGTGTATCCAGTGCACCGATACACGTGGTTGTTATCCGTTAGGCAACGCACGCAAACCGCTGCTGTTGTCAACTGCACGTGCAAAAGCAACCGCATGTCGTAATTTCACCACTGGGTTATTCTTTACCGATTCGATTTCGATGACCTATTCATTTCGACGACACGTCAACCTAGTTGGTAGTGACCCTGTCTTCGAAGCTAGCAGTTCTGGGTACAAATCCTGGTAAGGGTAGATATTTGTGTGATGAGCGCGAGTATTGGTTCCTGAGTCTTGGCTGTTCCTATTTTAACTAAAATAGAGTTTTAGTGCATTTATTAATATGATGGTTAGTCAAAGGTCAACCAGTGCATATTCGTCGACGATAGTTGTTTTTTTTTTGTCATGGGACAATGTCACACCAATTAACCTAGTCCCAAACTAAGCTCTAGGGTTGTACTACGGGCACTAGACAACGATATAAATACTTATATAGAGAAATGTATACTTAAATACATTTCGCGCTCAACACACTAATATTCTAAACTACTAATTCCCTTACCGGGATTTGAACCCAGGACCGCTACCTTCGTAGGTAGGGTCACTACCAGCTAGGCCAGCGCGTCGTCAATTGTTTAAAAGTAGGTATTTCGTCCCTATGCAACAGCTCACACTTTGACCACGCTCTGCAATGTAGCTTGATTTGATAGTTGGGTTCGCCAGCATCAAACATGGCGATCTGCCAGTGCGCTCTGGCGAACTCGGGCATATTCTGGGTTCTGTCGCAGTACAGGGGCTATAGTCAAGATGCAATCGCTACTGACATTTTTATTTTCTATGGCTTAAAATGGGATCACAGTTGACCACGTGGTTTATCGCAACGCACGAGAATGTCATTCCATATAGCATTTGCATCTTAGCTAGGCCCTCTAGTTAGGTAGGTAGTCCATGTGTTGCTGATTACCTGTATCTGCTAAATTTAATAGTGGTTGGATTGCGTTTTTTTTTAAATCGAACGTCTCACACGAGTATTTCATTTTTCATACACTAACGCAATCGTGTGACATAAATTTTACGCGGCACCTTTGTCAATAACCTGTTTATTGGGGAAAATCATTTCTCCTTAAAACGTTTCCAAACAAAACGTCCGAAGCTATCAATTTGTCAGCGTTATCGCTATCATCTAACGTCATTCTACGATCAATCAAACGCCAGACTGAAACCATTCATAACTGATAATATCGGTATTGGTACATCTAACGTAATTATCAACCAGCCCGAATCACAAAAAAATGGGACAGTTGTATGATTGGATGCTTAATTTGTTTACGATTTCTTAGCAGGTAAGTGATTATTAATTACCATCGGGTCGTTGTTTGTTTCCCTTCCTACGATTAAAACTTTTCGATCATTGTAAAAGCGTAACCCGAAAACATTTCCGACTTAATAAAAAATCCATCGTAATGTTAGCAAATACCCAAAACCGGGTAAGAGCATGTCGGACCATGCTCAGTGTAGGGTTCCGAAGCCGGTACTACAAACAAATTAGACCTCGCGACAAACTTAGCTATGAGGTTGGAAAACTGTTATCCCCATACATCGACATAGGTCGCGGTCAGTTTACCAACACCGCAAATAAGTTAATCGGTAGGTATAAAGGTTTAAACCGTTTATAAGACCTATCCAACGACAGCCCACACTATGGGTTAGACAAAAAAAAATACATACCTACCCACGTTACGTGTAGGGGTGGTACACTAAAAATGTTTAGTCCTGTACTTATAACATAAAAAAAAACTACTTATAGGCTTCATACTTTTGATTGGTATGTAATTTGTCTAACAAACATCAATTGTTGTTTTTTTAAACAGCGTTAGTTTTTTCAAAAAAAATCAGCCTAACTATTCGCCATATATTACTTAGCATATTAAATTTGATACACAATACTTTTTTATCGAATAAACAGCCCGGTGCAAATCTCCTATTCGGATCTCCTACTAATACCACTTCATAAAATAACAGTTTTTACTTTTCATGAGTTGGGGCTAGTGCAAAATTTGAAAAAAGCCTGACTTACCTAAGTTCTTTATTTCCAGATTATTTAAAACAATTAAATTACTTTGTGTAGGATACAAAACCAGAGCTCATTAGCCAGACATTGTTAACCCTTACCTAACTTCTGTTTATACAATTTACTTTACTCTTTGATAATAAACCGTAGCGTTTGATACAGAAACTCCTTATTCCCTTTGTAAATAAGCACAATTATAAGGAAATTACATTACCTTCTTCAACCGAATTGTTTACTCCTCAGTCCGTACTTCTATTGAAATCTGAGCCTTGGTCTTCGTTGCTGTGACTGACGGGGGGGGATGGGGGTTGGGTCGGGCGACACGGTTCCCAAAATCATCTTGACACTGTACTTTGTTAGTCAATCGATTTTTATATTGGCAATTTCGCACAAATTGAGGTTGGTGGCGATTTGATGTTAACTCCAATGTGATATAAAAAAATTAACCTTTACCTGACATTGAATAAAGTAATCTTGAAGACTATTTCTGTTGTCTTAAATTGTGCACTGTGGTTTTCAAGGCTACCTTGGAACCTTGCTTGGCTATTGTATCTTGAGAGAAAACGTAGAAATCATGAACCATAGCCATTTTCAAAATATTGTCACCCTGAGAGACAATTGACAGTAAAAGATAATAAAATCCTGGTTTCAGATTTTTTCATTAACTTTCGAAAACTTAGGAATCTGTATTGTGTTTGTATCCAAGTGGTCTGTTCGATTTCACGTGTTATTTTCGCTCTTATTTTTTTAGCACCTAAGTCTTCAACTCGATAAACAGCTGTGTTGTTTTTAACTCGGACGCCATTACCGTGAAGTAAATACGCGTCAGAGCTATCAAAACTTTGACAATACGCAAACAAGTCAAAAGCAAAGAGGTTTTGCCGTGTAGAATCGGCCCTGGGCCTCTATTCAACACGGTAAAAAACATATCGTGTTTGATCTGGGGGTGGGGGTGGGGGTATTATGACTCAGCTTTGCAGTTCATTTTACGGCGAGCGTAAAGGACAGAGCTATATAGCAGCTTCTTTATCTCTCAGCATCAACTGTGTTGTCGTATTGTCACCGTTTTGATAGCTCTTATTTACTTGACAGTAATGGCGGATGACGTCAAAACAATATCATAAGTTCATTTATAACAGGTCAAAGACCATAAGTAGGTATTTTTTTATTATTTCCATCGCACTTTCTAAAATTCCACTTTCTAATTTCACACTTTAATTTCTGCTTCATAAATCCACGCTATATTCTCAGCATCATAATTTCACTCTACATTTTGAGTTTGCTAATTTCACTTTATTTTCAGCGACCACTCGCCGACGTCCGCCATTTCGAGCCGTATCGTCCGCGCTTACAGCGAACTTTTTGATTTATTTACTCTACCCCACTTTAACTCGCATAAAATAGCCCCAACCTGGCCTGTGTGCGTGTGTCACCCATACACGCACCTTAGTATAAACGTATCTGTAATAACAATAGCATCGAAAAAGCGACTTTATGAACAATCCTTCAGGGTACAAAACGCTTCGGCTATTAAATGTCAAATGGGCCATTTATATTATGAAGAGTAGTGTAGACACGAACTCTGTGTGCGTTTTATGTTCGACTTACCATATATATGCATTGAGTTTGGGAAGCTTTATGCTGTGCAATTTGTATTTATATGCAATTCAAGTGAGAAGGAAAGGGGTATAAGGGTAGGCTACTTGTTTTACTAAGTTTTTCTTATTGGTATAGCTATATATATATAACGACATTAGACTCAAAGGCAAATCTCATCATGTTGTTTCTTCATAAAGAGCAGTGGTAGACTGCCAGCCATTGCGGTAGTGGTGTTGAAAAGACGTTTGTGTGTAGACCGGTGAAGGAACCAAGCTGCATTAGGCCTCAATTCCTCCTTTCCTCCCTATGATACTTAATTGCGGTAGAATATGCAAAGGGACGCAACGTTTTTCCGCAATGCCAGTGGCTGTTATAATACCGTGACGACAGACCGTAAGAAGTTTTTCCTAAAATGCCAATGCTGCGCTCTGCGTACGTAGTACTGCGTAGGTAACTTAACGAAATTACCTTCTACTTCTAAGTATTACTCGTAGTTAGTATTAGAACATTTATTACTCTGTAAGTCTAGCCTAACAGGTTAAATTTAGTTAACTGGAGGAGGTTGCGAGAATTGGACTGAGACCATAAGAGTAGAAGCATCGAACGCAGAAATCTTCGGGAGAATTCTACTTATTTATGTCCATCTGGGGCCTGTTTTATTAAACTACGTACAAATTACAATGTACAGGTTACAAGTTTCTATTTGACACAACCTCGACCAATGATGATGAGTCATTTGAGCAGTGTTGTCAGTTTCATCATCAGCCCGGGGGCGTCCACTGCTGGACAAAGGCCTCCCCCAAAGAGCGCCACAAGTCACGGTCTTGAGCCGCTCGCATCCAGCGGCTCCCCGCGATCCTAACCAGGTCGTCAGACCACGGGGTGGGAGGCCGTCCAACACTCCGTCCACCGGTGCGGGGCCGCCACTCGAGAACTTTTCTTCCCCAACGGTTATCAGTTCTCCGAGCTATGTGGCCTGCCCATTGCCACTTCAGCATGCTAACTCTCTGAGCTATGTTGGTGACCTTGGTTCTCTGGCGTATTACCGTATTACGGATCATATCGCGCAAAGAAACTCCGAGCATAGCTCTTTCCATTGCACGCTGAGTGACCCTGAGCTTATTTATGAGGCCCACATTCAGCGGCCAAGTCTCTAATCCATAAGTCATCACTGGCAACACACACTGGTCGAAGACTTTCGACTTAAGGCTCTGCGGTATTTTGGACGAGAAGATCCGTTTAGACCTTTAGTTGTCAGTTTGTTGTCAGTTTAGACCTGTAAAATTGTAACTTGTAGCTTTGTCAAAACCGCTTGACTTACAAGTATTATAGTTCTTTTTTAAATAGTTCCTAGTCTTAAAATGAATCGAAGTAGATTAACACACTTTCATAAAAACCGAAACAAGTTTTAGTGGAAATTGTGTCACGAACCTCTGAATAAAGGTCAGTGGTACCTGTTTCTTTATGAATATTGATGGAGTTCCGATTCCTGATGCGAAACACCGGTTTGACGAGATTCGCTAATGCGCCGGTGAAACACTTTCGCCAACTATCTGGTCAATCTGCTTATGTTTATCATCTGCTTTTGTTAACTCTCAAAAGTAATTTGACGCAAATTAGCATTTATAAGCAACTAACCGATGCTCTGTGCAACAGCTTAAAGTGCTCGAGAGCGTAACATAGTTCTAAATAGCGTACCTAATTTTAAACAAGCAGTATTTGTTCGTTTATTTGCTTGAAAACGGACAATTTCTCTGACAGTTAAGGTGATATTGGAAGCGAAGAAAATCGATTAAGCCTGGTCTTATATTAGGAAAAACTGGTTTTGATTACGGGTGACGCTCAGTCTTTCAGATAACTTTGCTGGGAAAGGAAAAAAAATGTACTAAAACAGTTTTTCACGTCGAAACGGGGTAGCGTAATTTTTACAGAGGTATAATTACATGGTTAGAAAATCACATGACATTCATATCCAATACCAGCGACCCACCCTCGCTTCGATTCGGTCTATGTTAGATTTCTGTAACACCCGTGCTTGCAGGACATAGGCCTCCCCCACGAATCGCCACCACGACCGGTCACGTGCTACCCGCATCCACCGTGTTCCCGCAAGCTTCACGAGGTCGTCGTACCACCTCGTAGGAGGTCTACCCACGCTGCGTCTTCCGACACTACTTCCGAAACTAGAATTAATTATACTTAAAGGAGGCGTAGTTTGAAAGATCTAACAAAGTCCCTACATACAGAGGGACAGATCGCAGAAAGCGACTTTGTTTTATGCTATGTAGAGATTTTAATACAATTGAATGTTCAATTTCAGAAATATCGAAATTCTCGCCTCCTCTTTTCATATTCTACCGTAGTAAAAACTGGTTAAAATACTACCACGCCCTTCTCTATTCCGCACCATGAATTTCTCGATTCTCCAGGGCTACGAGATAATCAGAAACAATCCGCCCTTAGAGCAAATGCCTGCTTAAAGTTTCACAGCCCTGCGTTAATTCCCGTCCGGCGGCGCCGATCCGCATAAGGCAGGCGCGAAACACTGAATAAGTAAACCTGGTTAGGGCTGCCACATTTGAATAGAAATCGACGGTCTTACCCCGTTAGGAGTCGACATTACAGTCGTCCATACAAACGTTGTTTAGGTTTAATTTTCAAATGACTTTAAATAAAGAAACACTTTGCAGTTGTGATGCAATTGTTGAAATGAAATGATTACTTCGTAAATTGGTTACATCATGGCTCTTTTACACGTTGGTAATACAGAGTGCATCTACCAGTACTTCGGGTAACGCTGTCACCGCAGAGAAGAAGCACCGCAAGAACTTTTAGAACTCTCATTCTGTTGATATCTGAAATTACATTTCAACTCGAGAATAAAGAACTATACATGAATTATAGTGATTTTACTTTTTTTATTAAATTAGGTACTTGTTACTGATGGGGATTTTGTTTTTATTTCAAATTGGACATGTTGTATTTTTATCCAAGGCAAACTAAAATACGGTTGTACGGCTACGCAAACATTTTGTTGCCTCTTAAATTCCGAATACAGTTATAATGCCAGGATGCTCGCATTGTTTACGAAGAATACAGAAAATTAACCGGTAGCTGTATGCTAAAAATACAGCCAATTTGGCCCTGTTTACGGAAACTTCGCTGTCTAAGCTTATTATGCGGACCCTCGGCAGTCGTAACTGTAACATGTTGCCAGCCCTGAATTTCTGCGTAAAGAAATCCCAAACAAACCTAACAAAAAAGCAGCGTAAGCCTGTCGCGTACTTCCCGCGAGTACCTACGTACTACTACAACCAAATGAATTTCTGGGCCACAATGGAACTATGTCAAAGTGAGGCTATAAGTTAAATTGTTAAGTTGCTTAGGATGTGATTGATCACGTCTCTTTGACATAGTTCCATCCATTTGGTTGACTAAAGTCAGTAAATAAAGAATACTAGTCTACTGGGTTAAACTTTTAATGTTCTTTTAAAAGCCGCAAACGCACCGTCTTTCATTTCAATTTTAGTGTTTTTCTTAAGCAATAACCAAGAGAGGGGTGGGATATAGGTAGGTACAGGGATCTATTCAATACGGTAAAACAATATTGGATATGACTTGTTATCTTATTGTCAACGTTTTGTTAGCTCTGATTTACTTGACCGTAAGAGCGTTTTCACATTATCCGATCCGTGTTCCGTGTTGTTCTGTGTTTAGTACCTTGTCTATTTAATGTCATATTTAAACTGCCATAGTATGAATTGTCAAAGCGATTAAAGTGACAAGGTACTAAGGTGTACTCATATTTATGAACTCCACTATACGCCACGCGAAAATTTAACGCGTTGAAAAAGTTGATTTCCTTGATATACGTTTCATTAGGGTATTTTAACTAATGGAGACAAAAATATAACTAAAGTCAAGCAAGAAAAAAAAACAAGAATATGTACCTATTACCAAATTGCAACGTGTCTGTAAATCTATACGTTGTGTAGTAATAATAACGGCATGCGGAACCCTACACAGAATGGTCACACATGCACTTGCACGGTTTTTATTTTTAACGTTTAGAAATCATCATTTCAAAATTTCGTTGAAGAAAGCTAATTAGTTGTTTTATGTGTATGTCTTAACCCGCTTATTCATAAACCGGTCCTTATCTGTTATTGTGATATTCGAATTTCACAGAACGAGACGAAGTATACTTTAGCTAAAATTAATTTATTGTATGTCTAAGAGTGAGAGCGTTTTAGTCTGCGCGGTAATACCTAAGTCTAGGCCTGCTTTACAAGAGCATACTTAATAGTTTGTTAATTCGAACTAATACGGTCACAGTAACTACTTACACATGCATTTCTCGTGTACAAACGAGACGTGACAGTGATTCATCGGTCATTAGTTCCGTCAACATACCTGAAACAGAAAACGATCAATCAATCAATTAATCTAGCAATAAGTCAAGTTAATAGCGGAATTAAAATGGGAAGTAACTTTGAAAGACTCGAGAGACACTGAAATAATACTCGTAATCTGTACATATAAAATGCTTTGTCCTGAATGACTGACCGACTGACGGATCAACGCACAGCCTAAACCGCTGATCGCAGATACCTGAAACTTGGAGGGTGTGTTCTTTGTAACGAAGGCATCCGATAAGAAAGGATTTTCCGAAATTCTACCCCTTAGGGGGTGAAAAAGGGGGCAAAGTTCGTATGGGACAACATGATTCTTGGTCCAATCTACTTCAAATTTCACATAAACATTCTTTAACAGAATTGATGGAAGACGTGTTTCGTATTTTGTTGAAATTCATCCCCTAAGGGGGTGAAAAAGGTTTAGAAAGTTATTTTGGGGTTTGATTAACATTACATTTTATTTTGACACATGTTTAAAAACACAATCCGATTTTATTCAAAAAAGGTTGAAGTGACAAAAGCTTGGTGCAATGCAAATACCCAAACCGCTGAGTCTAAAGATTCTTAATTTGGTACATAGGTTCTTTATGAGGTCTAGGGGAGCAGTAAGAAAGGATTTCCCGAAAATCGACCCCCAACGGGAAGAAGTAGGAGGAGTAGCGGGAAACTAATTCTACACGTACGAAGTCGCCGGCGTCCTCTAGTTAGATATTTATTTACCTACGTACTAACTTCTGCGTCTGCCCACGACTTCGTCCGCGTAAATCTCGATTATATTATTCCCTCGAGATCGTTTTTTTTCCGGGAGAAAAAGTAGCGTATGTGTAAATCCAGGGTATTTCTTTCCTGAAACAATTGATAATCCAGTTCCCTCTTCACGTTTGAAACTAGAGTGATGTAGAACGCGTTCGGGCTGTCAGCTGTATTTTGCATTAATATTTCTGCAGGGCTGAATAAAACAACCGCCCGCCCTTGCGCAGGGCGGGCAGAAAGCCACTTTGAGAAACGACAGCTACAAATGTTAATAGTATACGAAAAAAGGAATTGAAATATATTCCTACTAATATTATAAATGCGAAAGTGTGTGTGTGGGTGTTAGTTTTTTAACTTCACGCTGCAACGGTGGCTGGACTGATTTGGATGAAATTTGGAATGGTGATGGCTTATACCCCGGATTAACACGTATAAAAGTTATCGAGGGAATAAAGATAGTTGAATCCCCCGGAACATGATTGCTTTCAGTATTCATTCACTTTGTTCTTACTTAATGTTTTAGAAGAGTAAATTAAGCCTAACATTCTTCAGGATCCAACAAAACGAGAGGGAAAGAGTGGCCATCTGGATCAGAAAGAGACCATGTACTTATATTACACTTATATATATTTACACTTAAGGACAAATAAATGAGATACTTTGCTGTAAATACAGCATCGTTCCAGAGAAACTACTTCCAGTAAATAACTTGCGAGCTTAATTTCGAATGGATTCAGTGCTAGGCTACGTCCAGGCTTCAGTGGCGTGAGAAATGGACTCGCCAACAAAGAAGTCCATTTACGGAGGTACAGGCGGAACAAATAAAAAAAGAAATTATTCAGGGGCTCTATTGGTAAAGCCTTATTGCTTTTGACTTGTTATTATATTAACTGAGTTATGATTGCTTTTATTTACTTCGCAGTAACGTCGGCCGAATTATAAACCATGTGATAACATGATTAAAGCGATAAGGTTATTATTTATCTTATCTTCATGGTTATCTTATTACATTGTTTCATTTTATCGTATTTTCAGCGTTATTTCAGCTTTTATATACTTATTTGGTGAGACAAGGTACTACGTAGGTTTACTAGTAAGGTAGGATAAGGTTTTAAAGCAGAATAGGGCCCAAGTAAAAGACAAACAAACGAAGCACATACAATATAAGTAAACATATGAGTTTAACAGAAAGGGCCAGTTTAAAAAGTTTTTAAAGAAAAAAAGTAGATTATAGTATATCACATAAAAATGGCAATGATTTTGTGAATAACACTATATATTTTGGTCTAGTCTGTGAATTACAAGATACATTTATTTACACGTGTCACAACAAACAAACTATTAAATCAGTCACTCTTAATGAACGAAAGTCCTAAAAACCGCATTCCAACAACTTAAACTAGCCCTTATCAAAGTGCTGATTGGTCTTTCATCACCAGTGTAACTTGGACTTCAGCGTTTTATGTGAGCGGTTCTTTCAAAGGGAGAATGTGGTAGTTTACACGTTCCCAGAGTTCTGATTAGGATGGTCGGTTTATATCGGTCAATAGGGGCAGAAAGGTCCGTATTAAATTGTGATTGATTGTGGCTGAGGCAGTTTCGATTGGGTGCTGATAAAAGCGCATTAGTTTTATTAGGAAAAAATCCGGGCAAGCGTGGACTGTTTACATAAAGCGCTATGGGGTACTTTCGGGTTTTTTATGGTGTAGAAGTGCCAAACGAGCTCACAAGCCACCTGATGGATGGTTAGTAGGATCTCAAGACTAAAATCTTGACTGCAATCCTAAGATTGCCAATGCGTTGCCAAAACTGAGGTCTAAGATGCATCTGCTAGTAAGTCTGCTGTCGGGCGTTTCAATCCCCGTCATTCTTCTGATCAATATATTGACGGAAATAATCAATCAATCGAACCATGTATTTAAGACAGCCGTATAATTGGTAAGTTACACTATTATCAAATTTAAAAACGAATGTTTGTAGACATAAATAATAACAAACAACAAATAGAAACTGACACGGGAGCAATGATATTACAGAGTATATTTAATATTATATATATATATATATATATATATATATATATATATATATATATACATATCGTTTATATGTAATATCATTGTTCGGGAGTAGTTTTCATTTAATTTGAAAGAATAAGTAACTTGTCAATTTTATCTGGAATAATATGCGGAGACGACAATGACGACAATTTTAACAACGAGGAATCGGTCTCTAAAGGGAACGAAGGTTTTTAGAAACTTTGGAGGATTCAGATTGGCAAAAGCCCCCATTTCGCCCGTCAGATTTGCTTTATTGTATCATTTTGCGTCATCCTCGTACGGGAACGGTGTACATTTTAGTCCTTATAGAAAATATGAAAATTGAACCTTCAGCTATTTAACACCTTTTAATAATAACCAGATGATATCAATTGTTTTTCAACCATTACCATAAATACTTTACCTACTTACGACTCTACATACGGTTTAAATAACTCTATCCTTGTACTGAATGGAACTTGACCGGTTTCCAGAGCTCATAATACGTCCTCTGCAATTTAATAAACGAAGCAATTCCCCTTCCCTTATACATACGATCCCTCATGCCCAAGAGCCCTTTTTTCTTGCAGCATATATTTTCTGGAATAACATATTAACTCGGAAACAGGTCAAGCGGGCACGTTATCTCATGAGTTACCTTATGGGTGATCGGGGAGGCCAGGTTATGGGCCCTAATGGCTTTCTCACAGGCCACGCCAGGGGTGCCAATGATACCGAGGCTGTAAATAACGTCAGTTTAGGGCTAGATTATTATACTCAATTTAGATACTAACCTTGGGCTTCGGTTTACATTGGAGACGTGTCAAATTACTTAGGGTTGTATTGTTAACAAAACGGCATAAGATATATTTGAGGGATACCGATTTAAGTATTCACAAAAGGTATTTGTTTGAAGAAAAAAAGGAAGGTTTTTTTTAGGGTGGGAAAACATGTTCAAGTGGTGTCTCTATTACTCGTAAGTTATGATTATTTACGAATAGGTTAGGTTGGATTGTGGCCAACCTTTAGTTTACGTAAAAAAATATTGTCCTATGTATATTTTTCGAGTTTCAGACGAAATTCAAAGATATGAGGGTGTAGACTGATGAAGTCATGAAGTCTTGAACACACATTTTACTACAAAAGCCATTGCTTAAACACGTCTTAGAACTCAAATTTCAATGTATATTCATAAATCTAGTCAAGCTTAGAGCATTGCAGACAATTGAGCGCCAATCTTCGTGAAATCCATACAGACTGTAGCATATATCGAGTTCTCGGCATTGAATGAGTTAATCCTAACAATGCCCAGGCTTGTTGTGTTAACATGTCTTAAACAGAATTACCAACTATTGGACAGGTTCTGTGTAGTGTTTATAATTACCATTATACCTACAAGCGTATCTAGATTGTTCTAGATTAGATACGTATCTGGTACGATAATGCTGAACATCGATTGTTCACGGATAAGATACATAACGCGTTAATATAATAATGTTACTATGCAGTACTTGTTCATACTATTTTTTGTTGGAATTGCTATGAGTTTTGCCAGTAATTTTAACATGGCGGCCCGAAAATTGGCAATATGCACCAGAATCAGGTCTTGTTTAGGATATAGGAAGACATGTAAAAGTTTAAAGGTGATAAATATTTTTTAGGCGATGGAAATAATAACATGATGGTATATTTATCGGATGCGTTAACGTTCAGTAACACGAAGTTAATTTATTTTGCTCTTTAATTGTTACCTATCTCTATAAGTATCGGGATTTAAACCTTATAACGCTTGTTTATTTAATTGTGAAAACAAAATAGTACCTTCAATGTTTTGGCTCTATTTTACTCGGTAAAACAATATGGCTTCTGTCATGTTATCGTATTGTCAACGTTAACATGTTTTAAATAATGCGTTAAACATATCAAAATCAATATTGTCTAACCAAATAGAATACAGCCCATGATAGAAATGCTTCCAGTTAATACTGTAATGCAGGCTCTCCAACGTGAATTAAATTTTAACGCATACCATAAGGGCGTCGGGGCGAGGAAATGTCTTGCTAGGGGTACTGGACCCTCATTAAGGGTCCTCCTAACCAAGTATAATTCCCAGGGGTGTCGTCGAACCGCGAATATTTTGCCAGTGTTTTTGCAATTTGTACTGAATATTTGAAACTAATGCTTTCGTATCGCTAACGACGGTTCCAAATGGCAAAGAGGTCTTTGCGAGGAGCTCTTTTACTTATTCAGTGTATCCTTGATGTGTTTTAGATAGACTATTTGCGCTAGTACTTTATACTTAGTATATCTTTGATGCATATAATTTAATTTGAAACGCTGTTATGAGAATGCCGTGACTACCGTGAGTATGTTTGCAACGATTGAATGTCAATCTCAATGGAAAAATAGGAGCCTGTGGAATTATTTAATCGCTGTGGTATCTAAAATGGATGGAATTTTCCAGGACTACAAGATAATGACAAGATTGCAGGATGACATTAGTTTAGGTTCGTTTTTATATCAGGCCTGGAGGGACCTAACAAACCAAAAATAGGAGCTGCGCGAGAGCGGAGCTCCGTCGGCTTCGTTTAGGTCTGTTAAAATGCTAGGTGAACTAAACAGGTGGGCCACGACCGACGACTGGTTTATACGTGTAAGTACTTGACATACGTATTATACAGGAGGAAGACAATTTTGAGTTTGGCCACGAGGAAAAAGGGTAAAAACTTGGCAAACCCAGAAGTAGAAAATGAATGCTTATACGACTTATACACCATTGGTTGGCGAGCGGTGAGTGGAGATGTTGGTCGGGGACGCCATAGATGCAGATACATTGGTCAGATTTGCGAAGTACTGAATATGGGCCAAATCTAAATCATTCGAAACTGATGTTCGTGAAGGATTTGATGAATGTAGAGGAAGCGAGCGAAGAAGCGAGTGTTGTATGTTTACACCGGCGCACCTGGCGTTCCATAGCCGCTGCCTATACCATTGTCCATCCATGAGGGACAGGCGTAAATGTATGTAGGTATGCGGTTGGATGAAAACTGAGGAGTGTTCCTATTTCGTTACAATTTCCATGCACACTTCCAGGGTCCCTGTTTAACTCGGTGAAACAATATTGCTTTTGACGTGTTATGGTATTTGTTTATTACTCAGCCTGCATTACTTGGACAATACGATAACATGACAGAACCAACATTGTTATACCGATTAGAATAGAGCCAACATATTGAAGGCAGTATTTTGTTAACACAAGTAAATAAAATGTTACAAGCGTTATAAGGTCAGGGTCAGGGGTTATAAGGTGGGCTGTCAAGTACCTACCTAAGTAAGAGCTATCAAAGCGTAGGCAATATAGAAACACGTCAAAAGCAATACAGTACCGTGTAGAATCACAGCCTAGCGCGAATTGAGAATACTATATGGGGATTATGGGGGGTCATAACAGACTAGTTAGTCAGTTGCCAAGATTTCCAACAACTTTTAACTCGCGTACCAGTATTATCAGTCTCCATTCACATAATTATGTAAAATTGTCTCTAATTATCGAAAGTAGGTTCATTTCAGCTTGTCAAATCTTACCTAACAATTCTGTTTCTTTCTATTTCATTGTTGCCACCGGAGATACCTGTTATTAAACACAGCCGCTTTCCCACTTCTGTCTGCGTGTATGTTGGTGTTGCAAGTTGCCAACAGACATGACACGGCCGAGTAAAAGTGGTGTAAATATTTGATCTCAAACGATATTGTGCCAGATTGTTGTTTGGCAACATATTGGTGCAGGCATGAATACTCTTGAAGAGGACTGTGAAGCGCCGCTAAAAACGCGTAGTTGTAAAAAAACCCATGTAAATTTAACTCAGGGCGAAAACGTTTCTCACCCCCTAAATAAGTCGAATTTGCACGATTTTTGGATATGTTATCGTTATTATTAAGACTGTGCGTTTCTGACTTTTGTTTTTTAATTTTGTTTTGTACTAGGAAATATTTTCTGGAAAGGAAAACGTAGGTACAGACATAGTTTTTCATAATGTCTACAACATATTCAAAAATCGTTAAATCGGACGATGTTTAAGGAGAGAAACGTTTTCGCATTTTGTATGGAGATTTTTAGATTAACGAAATCAAGTCATAAAGGGGAGATTAAATGATACGTGGTGATAAAGAATATTACATAACATACATACACTCAGCGGCACGGAATTTAACCCAAATATATAACTTCGTTTTTTTATGTTCTACTCATTTTATTTAATAACAATCAATCTTACATGGTGCATTGTTATTGACAATAACTTTTCTTTGTCTATATCCGCTCTATTTCTTTTGTTTTTTTAACAAAAAGTCAACGTATTGCAAAACCGCACAAATCGTTGTTAAGTTACTTTAATATTTTACGACTTTATGTGTATTCATTGCTGTTTTTATCAATTAATTGCATTACAATAGATACGAGGCGTTCTTTTAACGACAAAAAGCTATCGAATAATGTCTTTAACACCCGCACAAGTCGCAACATAGGAACACGCAAAAAACATAACCGACACAACCCTCCTTGGCAGTCGGGTCGAACATGAATTTTAGAACTATTTACAGTCTTCCTTTTTATGTCCCTTAATTTATTTTCGGCTGTATGTGTTAATCATATCGCACCTTCAAAACAATAGTGACCTAATTCAGAAATTTTAAATTTCGAGTTTTCGAAATGTATGACTTGAAGATTGAAAGCTGAAATTTTGAATTAGGTCACTATTGTTCTGAAGGTGCGATATTTTATTAAAAGCTTCCTGACACTGATAAAACTTGTTAACTTGGTTTTTTTTGACACATCGAACAGATTAAATTTAAAAAAAAACCCCGCCATCCTAGCAAAAATGCAAACCCTCCTAACTTTTTTCTTCTCTATTTCTCAAAATGTATGGGATGACATTCTCGTGCGTTACGATAAACCTCGTGGTCAACTGTCATCCCATTAATTTTGAAAAATAGAGAAGACGTTATCACGTTTTCACCTTGACGTGATAAATAATTGTTAACGAGAGAAAAAAGAATTTCTTCGTTTTCTCTCTTTGTTAGAATGCATGCCCACAATGTGTAAACTTCAAACGACTGTAAGTATCCCAAACAAATAGCTCAAGTGATTTAATTGCTTCATTAAATTCTAATACCAACCCTTCCTGTGGACACGGGGGGTAATGTAATGACCCTTATCAGACCCTGCATCGGCCCTGTAGGGTCCACGTGATTAAAACGAGGATTTATACATTAGATAATGAAAAAAGTTAGTAGATAATCTTATTATGTTATGAGATTAAGAAGTCTGTAAAGTTTAATCAGTTCAGGGGCGTTTTAACGACAAAGCTATGCAGAAAAGAAAAGGACAGAATTATGTAAATACTATAGCGCTGTCCTTTACGCTTGCCGTAAAATGAACTGCATAGCAATGTCACAATTAGAAATATAGAAATTAAGGTACAGAAACTACTACAAAAGGACGCAAAAATTGTTTTGAAACGTTGAATTCCCTAGAAAAAAATTAACTGTCGCATTTACTGGGGCTATTCTGACAGAGGGCTGTCAGAATAGCCCCGCTTAACCTTACTCGGTGTTATTTACGAACTTCAAATAAGTATAATAAAAAAAAAATTGATACTAGTATCGTCTAAACAATATATAAATTATGTAAAATAAAATAATCTCTCATCAGTTTAAAATATTATAAAATGTGACTCACACAACCAAGACCAATCTATCGCCTCCTCATAATTATGTTAAAATCCATCCGTTTAGGCTGCAAAGCGTGCCAAAGAAATAGACTTTAAACATACATACCTACATACCCTCGAAAAACAAAACGCTCCTTCTGACGAGTCGGGTATGGAATATTTGAGCGGTTCTCAAAGCAACGGAACCCTTTTTAACAATTTTACAAAGCCCCAAATTAGGCAAAATCTGTTTCCTACGTGAAAATAAAAAAATTACCCTTTGAACTACAAAAATACTTTTTTATGGGACCTTTGCAGTGCCCTTGCGGAGCCCCAGGGCTCCACGGAGCACACATTGAGAATAGCTTGAGTATTTGATTGATAAAACAACAATGGCCCTAAAAAAGACGCATTCGGTGAATTTTATCGTTACCTATCGAAATCGTATAAGATTGTCGTTATCTGCCCGACGGTTGCGTCGAGTGCTTATGACAATTCCATACATTCTGTCTATTTTCGAAAATCATTAACGTTAGCGTTAAGCATATTGTCTTTGGCCCGGGTAAAGCAACGCAATTACAGTCTTAAGATTAAATTCTTGAGATTGCATTATTGAGAGTATATTCTTAAGATAGCAAATTTTGTCTTAGCATAAAGTGGGATAAGTTACACTCTCCATGCCATACAATAAAACAAATATTGAGTTTACAAAGCTATCATTCGAATAACTATAGGGCTTCAATTTGTACGAACGCCTCAAGTTTTGGCTCTGAACGTACAACATCTAGATGTTCTCTAATGATACAGGATGGGTGAAGTAATTCGAAACGAAGTCCATTCATGTTTTCCTACCGTTTCCGGTTCCAATAAATCCGCCTGAGTTACTATTTCCCTAATGACTCCTGGCTTCTGTCGATATTCCACAAAAAATAGAGCAATAATACTAACGTTTTATTTTATACATTGTATAATTTAATTGAAGCTGTAAAATGAGGAATTACTTGTTTAAAAAACTATAGCGGGTAGATTCTGGTAGTTTGGCAGGGTCAACCAGTTTTTTGGGGTTACGTAGTTTGCGGGTAGGACCTTGTGCGGGGTCCGTCCGGATCGCTACCACCATCTTATCCATTAACCTAACGCCAAACAGCAGTGTTCGCATTGTTGTGTTCCGGTTTGGGGATAAGACAGCCGGTGTAATGACTAGCATAGAGGCATTCCATCTTAGTCCTCAGGGTTGGCAGCGCATTTGCAGTCTTAGGCTTGCAGTCTTGTGAATGCTAATGTCTATGGGTCACAGTTTCCACTTACCATCAGGTGGCCTGTGTGCTCGTCAGCCTTCCCTATGCCATAAAAAAAAAAAATAAGCAAGGAACCCTTATGGCCGTCTGTCCGCGGTTTTACTCAGAGACTCGTGGTACTACAAAGCTGTAATTGGGCATAGTTGTACATTTAAATTACGCTAACAAAGTTATAGAATAAAATCTAAAATAAAAAGAGTCTCCTTCTGCATACAAGTACAAAGCAAATGGTTTTTTTACATTATGACATCAAATGAGGTATCATTGTTTTTTTTATTACCTATTACGATTTAAATTACAGACCTGTTATCCGTTTTTAGTTTAGGGCTCCGTATAAAAAAATAAAAAAACGGAACGCTTATAGGATCACTCGTGTTTGAGGGACAAATTATGAAATTGAGGAATAAAGTTTCACAAACCGACCGGGACGAAAATTGACCATCCCACACCCTATCCCCCCCATCGCCCCATCTCCGAAACCACTGACCCTAATAGTTTAGAAAAAAAAATACTTCATTGATTACAGGAAAACCTATAAGAATTCTATTAAAAAAAATGTATGTATATGGAACCCTCTCTACGCGAGTTAAACAACCACTTGGCCGGTATTTACCAAGCTCTTTGCACTCACTCGCGTTGCTAAGACGAAAAATCTGACTGACGGATAGACGAACATGGCGAAACTAGGATTCCTACATTCCTAGTTTCATTACGGAACCCTAAAAACAAACAATTGAGGTTAACAACAGTGGAATCTCTTCTCACGACGTTCGCGCCGCGGCCAATACTGCGAAAGTGATATATGGCGGCTCTGTCTTCACTTTTACTGAGAAAGTTAGAATCATTAACCTTTTAGATCGAATGTTAATTCATGAGATTCATGTGATTCGTTAAATAAAAAAATAAAAAAATCACGCATGCTTTGTATAATACCTGTACACCTGGCGTTCCATAGTCTGTGCCTAGGGAAGACAGGCGTGAAGGTATGGTAAGTATGTATCCATGTGTGTAAGTTGAATTATTGAAAGCACATATATCGTATTTTAAAAGAAAACTTTAACGACTAAGTGGACTTGATAGTTCTTGAAATATTTAAAAAAATAACGAGCACGTGTTTTGTTATATCGGCTAAAACTAATATTATAAAAAAATACCAAAGGAAGTGTATCTTCAATGATCTTTGAAGGGTTTTTTTTATTAAATATGAGTTTTAGCCGATATAACAAAACACGTGCTCATTATTTTTTCATCTTCTTAAACATTTATAATCAAACCGCTATGAAACTTGCAATTTTTTTTAAATACTTATCTCTGTATAAGCAAGAGGGTTTAGTCACTTTTCAGTACTTTGGAGGTCAATTTCTCACAGCAGGTTGAGTTTGGGCCGCTAAATAAAATACGTGTCTGTTATTTTAAACTACTCTCTAACATATATCAAAATCAACAAAATCGGAGCCGGACAGTTGGGTACCTTTCCTTGTGAGCATGATTAGACATGCTCTTGCACGGTTTTTATTTTTACCGTTTTGAAACATTTAAGTATTTCAAAAATACCCTTATTCTAAAATTTTGTTGAAGAAAGCTAATTCCTTAATTTATTTTTATGGCTTAACCCTCTTATTCATAAACCCGCAATAGTGAAAGTATGATTAGAATACTTATGGTTTGCCTCATATGTCATTGTGGCATTTGAACTTCACAGAACGAGACGAAGCACTTTAGGTAAAATTAATTTATTGTACTATGTCTAATATGTGTAAGCGTTTCAGGTTGCGGGTTATACCTATGTCAGGTTTGTTTTAAACATACTTCCCAAAAGGGTACTTTAGGGTCGTAAATCACGACCTTGCTTTGGAACTAGGTCAATTTGTAAGATGTATAAACAAATCTACCCTATTCATAGAGCCTACTTTACAACATCCTACTTCATATTTAGATGGTTAACTCGAACTAACGCGGTAGCAGTAGGTCTAGGTACGTACACAAATGCATTTCTCGTGTACAAACGAGACGTGACAGTGATTCATCGGTCATCAGATCCGTTAACATACCTGAAACAGAAAACCATCAATCAACAAATTAATCAATCAATCAGTTAAGTTAATGGCGGGATGTAAAAATGGGAAGTAACTTTGAAAGACTTGTGAAACACTGCAATATTCATCATTAATATAAAAACACGCATAGCTGACGTAGGAGAAAAAACCGCCAGGCTTAAGTGGGATTGAGCCGGTCACGTCTGCCGCATGCACCCGGACCGGTGGGCTAGCGTAGCCACCAAGTGGGTGCCGCAAAATGGGCGGCGTAAACGGGGCAGGCCTAGACGGAGATGGCGGGACGACTTGGACGCATTCCTCAACAACTGGCCGAAAGAGGCACCAAATAGGGACTCATGGAGATCAAGGGGAGAGGCCTTTGCCCAGCAGTGGGACACTCATACAGGCTAGGGAAAAAAAATAAAAATAAAAGAATAAACTCATATTAAGTACCAACGCACGGGCAGAAATAGGGGGAGTAGCGAGAAACGAATTTTACACGTACAAAGTCGCGGGCGTCCTCTACTATTACTATATGTATATAACGAGAGAGTTTTGAACGACAATACTTAAAACAAGTGACAGTAACATTGAATATTTTTCATTCCAGTCGCGCTTGTGCAGGCTTAAATATCGCGGGTACAATTATCACTTTTACTCCTTGGTAAAAATTAAACATTGAACGGCCTTCAAGCAAAATAATGTGTATGCATAACCTCATTCTTATGTTAGACAACCTCACACAAATTCGTAATTGTGACTAATTAGCCCCTAAATTAGCAAACCGGAATGCGAATAATAATCGAGCCTAATAGACCGCAGACAACGTTTAGCGAGTCGTAATGAGCCAGGGAGGAAGCCTGTCCCCAATACGTTATCGAGTCGCGAGCTCAGACATAATGCTATGTAGATAAGATACGTTTCCTAAGTCTTGTTCAAGACAGTAATTAGTTTTGAAAATGTACGGTAAAAATGTAACTGAGGTATATTTTAATGAAAGTAATTGTAGAGGGTTTTGTTTAATTACCTATATATCAAATTAATACAAGTACTAGGACACCTAAAACGGCTAAAACACTTCGGTTAAGGTGCAAGGAGTCCCTCCTTTTCAAACCAAAGTTGAGCATGTTATATTTTTTCTCAGTTGTCCTTTTTGTCAGATATCTTTTTTTTCTATTAGGGCATTATGTTTTTAAATAACAAATTTAATTAATAACAAACAATATAACAGCTATATTTTTAAAGGAAAAACACGAAAACCGTCGAGTAGTTTAATTAATCAACGCCAGTGACCTAAAATGACCTAAAGTAAACACATGATATCCGCAGCTAATAACCTGTCGTTCGCTGCGCATGCGCATGGCATAGGTCAGTGCGCGCGAGTCTGGAACTGGTCAGATTTAGGTTAAATCAGCTTTAATGGCTGCGTGCGTGACTGGTCGGGCGGAAAGATTCGTTAACATACTAAAATAGACATATAATTATTGTGTATTTTTGTTTCGTTATGTTTTATTGTGTAGAAGGTAGAGTAGAATATTGAAAAAAAGGGAACGTTTCAGGAAATCAATGTCTGTATAAATCTCCTAATCTAATACAACAAAGTACTCGTGGTTATCTCTGTCTGTCAGTTTGTTTGTGCGCTTAGTTTTTAGTGACCACGGACAAAGATTGGCGCACACAACATATTGAGGGAGCAATGGCACCTTACAGTGGGCTCATCTTTTACCCAAATTGTGTTTGACAAGTTATGATGTTATTTTACAATGGTAGCCATTACTGTAAAGAAAATAAGAGCTATCATACGATAACGTCAAAAGTAATATGGTTTTGCCGAGTAGAATAGAGCCCCTGATTCGCTTTTATTAATCAAAACTTTATCTCGTTCAAGTCGAACTTGTGGAAACCACTCGATATTGAGGAAGTAATCAGTAAACTTCACAAATAGGCTGATATTTGTAGACATGCTCAATCCTGACATGTCGTCACAGTATAATTTAAAACATAACACGTGGGCACTATAAAAAGACATATACCTATGGTTCTTTAACTCGCCGTGAAGCATATTATATACAGTACCCCAACGAAAATGTTAAGCACTCTAGTGCGTTGTCATAGTAAACTTCAAATAGAACATCAAATGACACACATAAAAATTACAGTGACATTCAGAATGACAAGGTTCTAAGTATGCTCAACATTTTTATTGGGTGGCTGTACTAGTTTATTGCATTTGATGCTGTTTGTACCTGCGAAAGGTCACTATTCGATATACATACATTGAATCTGAATAATTTATTCGTGATCTAAACACGTCTAATAAACTTAATCAAAACTTACTAATGCCGAAATCAAAGTTTGTGCAGCAACACGATAGAGCAGGATACAAAATAACAAAATTGAGAAAGTAATCAACAAACTTCACAAATAGGTTGATGGCTCCCATTCAAAACGTCCGATTTGCCACATTGCATTGAGGACGTCAATCAACGTTCGAGTGGATTTGCCGTGTCCAATCAGATAACTAGAATGGTCATTAACCGTTTGAGTATCCACATACTCTACATTCCTACAATATGCATGCCGAAGTGTGTTTGTGCGTATGTCCTTTCACTCGACTGTAGAGGTATAGATAAACTACTTAAAATGATTTATCTCCAATTTTTTAATTCCCATTCGTGTTTTTCCCAACAAAAAAAAACAGTCGTTTGTTATTCTTCTCCTTCTGCTTCTATCGGTATTTTCCCCCGTTAATAAATTAAACCACACGTATTTATTAAATTGTAGCTTTAAACGAGTGGCATGTTTCAGATATCAATTCCACAGAGTCCTATTTCTGAGTGCTTTGGCTCTTCGGGCCTGCTGCAAAACTGACAACCTAAACCTAAGCGTCTAGTCAATTTAACAAATTGGGAAATCTGCGAATGAAAAAAGAAGGAGAAGAATAACAAACGACTGGGAAATAAAAAAAATGGATATTGGGAATGGGAATACAAATATTGGGGAAAAATAATGTTACGCAATTACGACGTCTACTGTGGCAAATCCGTTAGTTTTAGGTTTTATATCGTTATTTATGTTAGTCTGAAGGTATTGGACAGTATTTGTGTTAAAACCTTTTTGTTTTATGCCATTGATATGGCAAACCAGCACACAGGCTACCTTATGGTAAGTGGTAACCGTGACCCATAGACCTTCGCATTCACAAGACTGCAAATGCATGGACTAAGATGGAATGCCTCTATGCTAGTCATTACTATCTTATCCAAAAACCGGAACACAACAATGCGAACACTGCTGTTTAGCGGTAGTTTAATGGATAAGATGGTTGTAGCGATCCGGACGGACCCTGCACAAGGTCCTACCACCCATCTTATCTTAAACACCACGGTTTGTTGACATTTTCACTTTATAATTTGTAGTTATAGATAACGGCCATAGTAACACAGTCTGAACACTATGTGTTTACATATTACGATTCAAAAGATACAGCCCTGTGATAGACGGCGACACCAGACCCTTAATAATTGGTACCTTTTGGGTTAGATACCCTTAAATCAAACCAGTCTCCAAGCAAGCAAACCGTCGCCTTATCAAGTGTTTGTAAATGCAACAGCTTTGCGTGTGCCCTAGATATGACCATATATGACACACAACAAGCGCCATATTTAGAAATTTGTAGACAAACTAGTTTAACATAGTTTGTCAAGGTATTAAATCGTCAGAATGTTTTCTTAAGCATTCTACTTAGCACATACTCGTACAATGCACAAAGATTAGTTTGAAATATTGAATTTGTTGCGAAGAAACTCATACCTACATGGCTTCCTAATAGTCTAACAAAATCACCGATAAAATACTGCACGGTAGTCAATTCTTTGCGGCCATACGCAAGATGCATAACGTTAACAAACGCTTTGCGTTAACGTTAGCGACTTTCGAAAACTAACAAAATGTATGGTATTGACGTAAGCGGCAGTGTCGATAAATCGTCATCGTCAATTCTATAGGTACGTTCTGTCAGTTTTTGAAAATGGCTTGTGTTGTCGTTATACTGGTCTTGGTATTCAGCGCCCCTAGTCAAATGCACTATAGAAAGCGTATCGACCGATGACCGATGTATGTATGTATGTACCGGTCGAACTCTTATGTCAACGTCATACAAATTTAAAAGTTTTCCAACTGGTTAACGTGTGCTAAAGTGTGCTTAAAACATGCTCTGTCTTTATAAGTCATTGTGACATTTCCATTTGACAGAAAGGGACAACTCATAATTTAACTAATATAGGTTTAAAAATAAGGGGCTAGTCTAGGCCACCTGCTTACTCATGTACCCCTTGGCATAAACACGTGTATTTAACCAAATTAAAACACGTATTTATCGCAATGGAAGCAGCAGGTGGATCGCAAGCGAGTCGTGACCCGCGCCCGATAAGACGAGGTATTCGTGTCAATGCAACCGGCACTTGGAAGCCTCCCTCATGCCTTGAACGTATTTAAGAGAATTGTGAAGCGACGCTGCTGGGGCTGTGTAACTGCTTAACTTCACATGTATGCCCTGGAATTTCACAGGTCAATCTGGACCAGTTCCTGTGAATGGAATGGGCTGAAATTTGGAATACATGTGTTAACCCGATGACAATGGTGGAGTCGGAAGTCGGCGACGGGATCTTTGCTATGCTTAATATGTACCCGCCGAGATGAGCTTGTTAGTTTCGTCTTGATAAACAGATGATGTCTGAGCGGAAAAAGTATAGTAGGCAGCAAAAGCTTGTCACATAAATGTTTTTTACGGTATCTTATTTCCACACAAATTTAGCTTCGGGCTATAACGTCTCTCACCCCCTAAATCAAATCAGATTCGACGATTCTTTAATAAGTTGTAGTTTTTATGAAAAACTAGGAGTGTACGTTTCTGTTTTTTAATATTTTTCTTTTCACGAAATATTTTCATTTGTTTTACTTTGTTCTGGGCGTTATTTTATTAATGATATGATGGCGAATTTAGCTTACAGTTTATTTTTCTTATAGAAAGTGAAATTCCAAACAAGATTTTATTTCCAACGCATTTGTTTGTTGTATAAATATTTAAAATGGTGAAACATACAAGCGTCAAATTTTGTATGATTATAGTACAAACCAAGGAAAACAACGAATACTAAAAAATGGTCAATCGTAAGTAACGAATCAGCGCGAGTGATTCGTTTCAAAACCGAATACAAATTGTAATATAATGACACCTATTTTGTTTAGCGGTAGGGAACCCTTGGTGCGCGAGCCCGACTCGCACTTGGCAGATTTTTATGAATCTAGTGTTCTATATGAAGCTAGTTTTAGTAGGTTGGTCCTTAGCTATGTATGTTTAATAAAAGTCAAAAGTGTTGGGCAGTTTATGAATTAGAAACCTAGCACCTAGCTAGACAGTATTTTTATTATATCAATCTATCTTTCATTTTTGTCCTGAATTCGCTGTATTGTGTAAGAACTCCAGACGAGCGAGCTGCTTAAGTCAAGGCCGTCTCTTGGAGTCAAGAACTTAGCTTAACGCTACCGTCTAATGACACGCTTCATACAACCGTCTTGAGATGCCTTTAGGAGTCAATTTTACACAAAATAGAAAGCTGTGTCAGAAAATATAAGTATCACTATTTTTTAAAGTACCTACTTCGGTTTATAGGATGTTGATGCTTCTCGAGGTCTATTATATTTTAGTTGAAACTCTTAACATATAATTTTGTTATTACATTTCACCGGTCTTTTTTTCCATATGAACTTTCACGACAATCAGTAAAGACATTGAACCGAGACGACGGAACAAACGAACAAATACTTTCACATCTATACCTATACTTAGCATTTCATAATACACCACCGAGTTTACATGGAAAATAAAACCGTTTTTGAGCAAATCATAAAAACGGTATTCAGTTGAGAGCGAGACGAAATTGAACGCGAGTGGAACGATGCATATTGTTCATGCTGCAGTTGATCTAACATTCTATAAACGCTTTTAATTTATGGTAGAACAATATTACAACGCAGTGTTTGTTCTTTTAAAAGATATTAACTTGCACACGTGAAGATTACAAGTATTTAAAGCATGATTTCTATTATATTGTAGGTACAATATTTGAACATCATTATGTGGTTCTAAGAACACTAGCAGGAAACTAACTTGATGACGAAGTGAAGTGGTAAATCCTTGAATTGTGTACAGTAAGCAAATCTGGATAGCTTAAAATACATATAAGTTAATACATATAGTATATGTATGTGTTTAAAATAATCGTTGGATTAGTCTCTTTCCAAGGAGTCTCATTGGATATTGTTTAATCTGTGATCTTCAAATACTGAGCTTTAGTAAGGGGGTTTCTAGGGGGTTTGCTAATTTTAACTTTAACCTAGGAGTAGCGTTCACATCACAACATAAGACAACCAGTGAAATGACTAAGCAAGCTATCCATCTTAGTCCTCAGGGTTGGAAATGCATTTCAAGTCTTAAGATTGGGTCTCAGGCACCACTTACCATCAGGTAGCAGTGTGCTCATTTGCCTTCTTCAGAACCATAAAAGATGTTCAAAAAATCGGGTCAGTGAGTCAGCACATAAAGTGACCCAACGAGCAACGGAACAAAAACAATGCACCTTGTACTGCACCGCTTGAGGTGCCAATTTAATTACTGAACACACGTTAACACGACAAACTGTTCCTTGTACAGAAACTGTTTATTTTGCGGTTAAAAAAACCGGAGCGGCGAATATGAAGACTGTTAACCTTAAGGACTATAGGAATCGTTTCGTAGAATGAATCGCTTTGCAGATTTTTCCATTGTCCTCCCTTCTTTGTGATATCTTAAAACAGAACGACTTGACGGATTATGATTTGCTAGGTATTGTTGGATTGGTATTTATCCAAAGAGTGTTTTTAACCAAAGGTTATATTTTCATCTTTAGTTTTAAAATTATGATGCTCTAAAAGTTCTGCCTGCCTTAACCATGTGATATTTTGGGTTTACCCTTGAAATATCGACAAACGTTTAATCGAATTTCAGTTCAAAGTCAACTTTTCGCTTATTTTCATTTGATCGAATATTCTTTACATCTAACAATTAAATGATGTATTTTTAAAACACCGATTTTTAATGTTTATAAATATTATTAACTAGATATTTTATGTGACAGATTTTTATTTCATACTTTATTATCCAATATATTATTTGGAATAAAACAAATCGGTTCTGACGCTCGCCGGCCGCTACCGCGGCACGGTCGCTTCGCTCGCTCGGCTTCGCGCGCTGTTAGCTCGCAGTTCACCTAACACACTCCTCCTCGCTTCGCTCGTCGTCGCACCTATTTGTACTCTGTCGCATAGCAAACTTCTGTTTACATATCAATGTGTTGCAATTCAAACTAGTTTTTAGTAATAGTAATTATATTGAGTTGTTCTGTCTCTTGAATAGTTTATGAAATGTATTTTAAGCATTTAAAAATCCATGTACCGTTGTTCTAATAATTGTTTTAATTTATAATGAATAGTCGATGAAGCCATAATACCACAAGAGATAATATTTATACTAAATATTCTATGAATCGTTTTCGATGAAATGAAATTCGATGAAAAGTTTGTCGAGATTTCAAGGGGCACCCGATATTTTGTAATACCTGTCAAGAAAAATGTGTGTACAAGTATAACGTGTTTTTGTCTGTTTGCGTCTTTGTATATATTTTATGGAATAGAAATGGCAAACGAGGACACAGGCCACCTGATGGTAAGTGGAAACTGTGACCCATAGACATTCTGACTGCAAGCCTAAGACTGCAAATGCGTTGCCAACCCTGAGGGCTATGATGGAATGCCTCTATGCTAGTCATTACACCGACTGTCTCATCCCCTAACCGGAACACAACAATGCGAACACTGCTGTTTGGTGATAGGTTAATGGATAAGATGGTGGTTGCGATTCGGGTGGACCCTGCACAAGGTCCTACCTCCCTATGTGTGGTTCTGTCTGTGGCATCATAGCTTCCAAACGAGTAGACTGATTCGGATGCAGTTTTATTTTATAAGCTTTGAAAGAAGGGGTTGCCATTATATCGGAGCCGGGTTTACGGACCTTGTGCAGGGTCCGTCCGGATCGCTACCACCGTCTTATGCTTTAGTGTTTATACTGTTGTGTAGCGTCCTGTGTAAAAAAACCTGAAGGATGAATGTGAAGATATCCGGTAAATTTATTAGCGTAGAGTCATTCCATCTTAGTCCTCAGGGTTGGCAACGCAAGTCTTAGGATTGCGGTCTTGAGAATTCAAATGCCTATGGGTCCTAAATCCTACTTACCATCAGGTGACCTGTGGTCTCGTGTGCCTACTCCTCGCTATAAAAAACCGTAAAAGGTCATTTTACAAGAAGGTATAATGAGATACGGAAACCATATCTCATCCAGTTGTTAATGCTAATGTAAACTGTTTACGTTACGTTTTACGTGACGTGTTAATTTTAGCTGCGCCGACGCATCCGCCCGTGCTTCGCGCGTTCTCGGCGCCTTGTGAACTTGGGAATTCCTTACTTGCAAGCTCTACTGGGACGTAATTGATTTGTTGACTAGAGAGAGTGGATAGTTTAATTCACTATGACAGTATAGCACATGTTTGAACAAGCTTTGTGTATATTGGGAAGAGACCAAAGTTTCGTTTAGGCTCTAAACCAGCGGTTCTCAAACGTATTTTTGCCACGGAACGCTTTGACACCACTAAATTTTTCACGCAGCCCCAAATTAGACAAAACCTGGTTTTTAATTAATGAAATATGAACTTTTAGATACTTGAGATTACATTGCGAAAAAAAAATCGGCGCATCCCTTACCTAGGGCTTGTCAATAGCTGCTCTAAACCATAAAAGTAAGGAAGCGAAGTAGAAATTAAATTCGAAACCAAACCGATTCTTGTCGGTAAAACCGCTTTTAAGATGATATCATATTGTAAACGTTCATATAGCTCTTATTACTTTGACAGCAATGGCCGCTGAGTTAATACCAATACCATACGTCGATTTAACGCCAGCGGACGTATTAGTTAGTATAGTGTCAGCCAATTAACGTTTACAGGCGAACAATCTGGCTGCAATGTTAATTAGGCCAACAATGAAAATAGCTGCGCCAGATCAGAAATAATCGCTTTGTGATGAAATAGTGCCGCGTACTCGCGGTATTCACCCTCTAGTATGACAAAAGATTAGGGCCGTATACACAACATGATCTTGAATAATATGCCCGACTCAAGACACATGAAAACTATCACATCTAACAGTAGCTTAAATGCGATAATAATATGGCTGCGTTTATCGCGTGACAAAATGTAGATAAAGCATCCGTCACTCTCGTACATATATCGTTGCTTAAATATAAAAGCGACGCAAAAGAAAATGTGTTTGTGTTGCATTTAAATTCCGAATGCTACTTATTTACTTTAAGTTTCAAATCAAACATTTTTTCTTACATTTTTATTATTTATTTATTAGGTTCGCCAACAGATATAACACCATTAACTTAAATTTATAATGATATAATTAGAGAAGAGTGCCAGGGTGTTTACCCAATTATAGGCAAACTCAACTTGCGTAAAAACACTCGCTTAAGTGCCGATGCGGCTCAATAACACACTACCTAACACACTTAACAGTCTAAGTACTACCACTAAGCACTAAGTAACGTACATAAGACATAACGTAAATACTTTTTAAATATTTTTTGATTTGTTGTGCTTTGGTAAAGCAGCGATATGTATACGTGTCCAAAAGTGACGAATGTTTTATCGACATTTTGTCACGCGATAAACGCGGCCATATAAGGCCCGGTACCTATTATTTTATCGAAACACGTTTCAACGAACGTATCATTACGCAAAATGTATAATTTGTCAGTCAGTAATACACTACGCCTATGTATCCTGGTAAACTATATAACTCTCTCGGGACATGGACCGGATAATATTTTTAGGAGTAGGATAGGATAGTGTAACATTTTTTCTAGTTATTTGTTTTAAATTTACTTACAAAATAGTTTATATAGAATTGTTTGACTTATCTGAGTCAGATAATTTCGGATAAGTATTGATAAATATTAGGCGTCGTCAAGGACAATCGATAACCGATAACTCGAGTGTTCTTATCGATCCAGATAAGAAATTACAGGTATACTGCTAACTGGTGCAAGCTAATCTGGGTGCATGCACCTTGGAGTTTTATAAAATACCACATGAACTACGTTAAGCCTAAAGCTTAACAATTGGGCTGAACAACACCTTGAAAATAATCATAGTTTATAATGGAAAAAAAAGAGTATTTCAAGAGACTTAAGTTTTTTTTTTTATGGCAATAAGAAGGCACGCGAGCACTCAGACCTGATGGTAAGTGGGATCTGAGTGAGACCATAGACATTTGAAATTTCAAGACTACAATTCCCAAACAGCATTCCTAAGGCTTGAAAAGCGTTGCCAACCCTGAGGACTGTGATGGAATGCCTCTATGCTAGTAATTTCACCGGTTGTCTTATCCCCACACAGGAAAACACCAATGCGAAAACTGCTGCTTGGCGGTGGGTTAATGGATAAGATGGTGGTAGCGATCCTGACGGACCTACCACCACTAAATGCTAATTTATGTTGCATTTTAGTGACTTTTTTCTTACTTAAATATCGTGCCAGTTCCGGCCACCTTTATGTCGCTTGTACAAAACACTGTAACTTAGTACTTACGTTTTTGATCGCTTCCATGGGAATAAAAAAAACGTGTAATTTAAAATACGTTTTTTTAACCTAAGTAGTGAGAATAATTTCAGAAATCAAATCCTATTCTGCTGAAATCGGGGACCATTAAACCTATTGGAGAAGAAATACAAAACCTTACACTTATTCAGGGAATTATTTATATTATTATAGAAAATTACTTGCTTTTCTTATTATCTTTTTTTTTTCTTTGCCCTGCGGCGACTTGAACAGCTACTACCGCGGGAATATGGCGTTTCTACAATTAAGTGATTTCGCCAGTGTCAAGTGTATATAAGTATAAATCAATATAGCAATAAAACACAATCCAATCTTCTCTAGGAAGATTGGTGGCAACGTTGTACCGTGATATGTAGGACATAGGCCAAGATAGTTTTAACCTCTGTACCACTGCGAGTCCACTTGAAACGAAAAGTAAGATGCCAGGATACACGAAATAAGTCCAAGTCTTCTATCACTGTCCAACCCAAAGGCATTAAAAGTACAAATCACTAACAAAAAAGAACTTTGAACTCTTAAATACACAAAAATAAAAACTAAAACAAATTACACATCCGCCATCTTTTGACGTTGCAAATGGCCTCCTCTTATTATCTTTGTCTTTGTAAATTGAATACAAAAGGGACTTAATGACATTAGCAAACAAATCGCCAGACATTTCAAACAAAGCCCAAACTTGCCAGCCAGGACATTCAGCCCAGGGTTGCCATTTGTCTAGAACTCTTACAGATTAGAGCGGAAAATTGGGTTTGCTCGGAATAACAGGGCAATTAGGTATAAGGCATTCAAAATTTACGTAACAGAAAGGAATAAATTTATGATTTTTAACTAAACTCCTGACGAACAGACGTCAAAGTTTAACAATCGCAACAATATTCAAATCTAATATTACAATTAACTTTATAAAATAGGTACACGAGTCGCCACGAGCCTAAATCGACGTCAACATTTTACATTATTTTCAAGTAAATAATATACCATACCTTCACGCCTTTCAATGGGGTATATCTTTCAATTATACGAGTATTTTATTTTTATAGTACGTTGTTAGTGCTTCTGTTTCTATGCACCGTGAAGAATTCTGATATGAAATATAAGTTAGACGTATAATACGAGTAACTATATAGATATAGTTACTCGTATTATACGTCTAACTTATATTTCATATCAGACCGAGAGTTGGTAGACCAACCTATTCAATTATAACTTAGAAATATTATTAATATTATTATTCAGGGGGATTGAGATGGGCTTTGTGGGTCGCTACAATCATTGCTGATCTATTGTGGCAGCCCTTTGTTTAGAGCTCACCGCAAAGGCCCGTTGCGACCAGGGATTTCCAGATGCTTTGGACGATGATGAGTTGTATTTCTTATGGGTCCATGATATGTCGCATAGGTAGATCCTTCTGTTGCGCATTAGTAGTCTTTCTTCTTTTGCGGAACACTCTTGTCAGAGTCGTCGTGGTCGTCAGGTTGATTTTGTGGCCAATTTCACAATGCGACTCCTGGTACATTCGTGTAGATGACCGTCGACGGTTTTTATTTGGTCCGTCTACCTCATCGGCGATCTTCCGCGTGGTCTGATGCCCTCGACCTTGCCTTGCACTACCAGGCGTTAATAGATTCGCATCTTCGCCACGATACGCGACCAAACAAAGTGAGGATACGAGCTTTTACTATGCTTGATAGTCTCTGCTTGATGTCTAGCTCTCGAAGAATGGCTTATTTGGAATTCCGTCCACGATATACCGAGCATTCTCGTCCAATACCACATCAATAGAGTAATTATCAATTCTTTTCTTCTCACTTTTCCGCAGGTTCCATGTCTCGGCAGCATAAAGAAATCTGGAGAATACGAGAGCCTTAACAAGTTTTGTTTTGGTGGCCTTGGTGATGTTTCGATTCTTCCGTATTTTCTTCAGCTTATTCATAGTCGATCTGGAGATCTCCATGCGCCTCTTGATTACGTCTATGCATCAGCTGATATTTGTTATCTGTGCTCCGATATAGACGTATGACTGTACTACCTCACAGTTCGCTATTCGTGTAACCTCTGGCGAGTTGCTGTTCGCACGATCAACAATAATCATGTTAGTCTTGCTGCGATTTATTTTGAGACCAAAATCAAGACTAACACGTTCCATTCTATGTAGCAGCTCCTCTTCTATTAGTCCACATACTTACAAAGCTAGAAATAACTTATTAAGATCATATCGTCTGCTAATTTATCCTGCCAAGAAAACGTGCTAATTTTGTGTCACTGTTAATTTCTTTATTCTTTCATCTGGTAACCCTACTTCAGGCTTAGCTTTCAACCCGGTCACGTGGTTCTATCGTCACTGATAAGCTACCTACCTACTATTAAGATAAAAGTCAAGATAACGCGACGCCATGCGCCACAAAAGGTAAGGACCCAAGTGCCCGATAACAAGGATCCGCGCTGACAAAAATGCCAATTAAGCTTAGCTTTTCGTGTTATTTAGATAAAGTTGGACGGATGAGGAAACGCTACCAGCTTATTTTCTATGGATATAAGCATTTGTTTATCAATATTAGTAGGTAAGTGTATGGTTGCCTAGTACCAATAGTCCAGCCTAGAGTTTAGTTTCCGACTAGGTCAGTCTGTGTAAGATTGTACTTGTCTCAGATATTAACTCAAGCACTCAATAGCTTTCTTGTTTAATCTTAACCGGCTTTAAAAAAAGGAGTTTCTATGTTCGGCTGTATGTTTCTTTAAATGTATGTTAACCGATTTCTCGGTCAATCAATAGTGGGCCGATTTTGAAAATTATTTATTTGTTTAATAGGGTATACTCCCAGTGGTGGGGAATTAAGGGTATTCCTCTTCCTATATAACACAATTCCTTTCCTTAATTTGTGCGTTATCTCACGTTCACTAATTCGTTAGTTTTTCATCTTTACGTTGCAGTGACTTTTTAGGGTTGTCCGGAAGAGATTGCATTGCATTGCAAGTAAGGATTCCGTGTGTTTGTTTTTCTCTATTGTCTGGTGTTGACAAAAGTGTATTGGTATCGTTGACGACACGTTAGCCTAGTTGGTTGTGGCCTAGTGACCCTGTTTTTGAAGCTAGCGGTCCGGTGTTCGAATTCCGGTAAGGGCAGATAGGTATTTGTGTGTTGAGTGCGAATATTTGTTCCTGAGTCTTGGATGTTCTCCATGTATTTCTCTAAATAACTTTGGGACTCGGTCAATTTGTATGAAATTGTCCCCTGAAATCTATTTATTGTAGGTATCTTTATGAATCACTTATTAAGTTTACACGTGAAATTCCAACTGTACGAGTAATGTAATGGAGAAACGGTTAAAAGTCACAATTACAAGTTACTACTCGTACGTAACTGATATAAAATTCCCGAGTAAATAAATAAAATAAATTGCACGTGATTTTCCTGATTCACGGTATTGCTCCATATTTCAGATTCAAGCCTATCGTATAAGGTGCCACTTTATATTCATTCCAATCATTTTATTTTTATCACACTTATAGGAGCAATAGGTTGGGTACGCCGTTGAAGGAAGTTGCGTTATAATAAGGAATATTATATAACTGATATTCATCGTATGTAGTTTTCAGTAGGCGTATAGGTTTTATTATATGCCTAGGCCTAATAGCCGTGACTCTGTCCGCGTAGAGCCCCATCCTTCTGAACTGTCCAATTTTCCCAGATAAACCGCCCCCTTTGTCCTGCCCCGGGATAAAAGCTATCCCTATATCAAATTTCATCGAGAGCAGATCAGCAGTTTAGATGGAAACGACCACAGACAGATTTTTAGTTCACTTTTATAATATTAGCATAGATTTTTTCGACGTCGTCTCTATTATTTCGCAAGAAGCTGTAGACTGTTGTTTGATGCTAAATAGTATTGTTATTATTTGTTTCAATCGATACTCTCTATATTGTGCATTAAAGAATAGTTTATTGAATTCTACTATTGTATCTTACTGGTATTGTAGACTGTTTCCGACTCACCAATCTTTATCCGAGTGGGATTAATTATTTGATCAAATATTATAATTTAAGAGCATCACATTACTCGTCTAATTTATTGAGCGCTTTTATAACCTCTTAGTCTTGCTTTTTTGCCTAAATAGTGTATAGAATAATATAGTGTAGAAACGAATCGTATCGAGTACATGAAGCCACCGGTAAAATGTCTAGCATAGAGGCATTCCATCTTAGGGCCTCCGCACACGGCGCCGTATCGTAACGCGCGTAGTACCTACAGTCAACAGCATAAATATGTGATAATTTATGTTCCTTGTTACTTTAACGTCGTGTTTGAAATGTCATACAAAATTGTGAAACGATTGAAAGCGACACGGTACATAAATGATCACTTCTTTATGCTATTGACTGTACAAGAGCGATATGACCACGTACATACATCTTACTTTTTTACGAAAGTACGCTACGACCATCGTAGAGTTACAATGTAGGTACGTGGTCGTATCGCTCTCGTACTACGCGCGTTACGATACGCTTACGATACGACGTCGTGTGCGGAGGCCGTTAGTGTTCAGGGTTGGCAATGCATTTGCACTTAGGCCTGTATTAATAAACTGATCTCAACTCAAATGCTCGTCTCGAAATGCGTCAAAAATGACAGTGTTTAGTGGTTTGGCGTTTACTTTGACGTATTGTGACGGGTCTCAAAATCAAGATGAGTTAATTAATATGGCCCTTAGGATCGCAGTCTTGAGATAGAAGTCTTTAGAATTCAAATGGGTCTCAAATACTGCTTACCATCAGGTGGTCTGATTGCTCGTGTGCGTTCTTCTCCTTGCCAAAAAAAAGCCGCGGGCAATCGCTGACCGTGGCCGCAATTTACATTTCTTTGTAAATTGCGGCCGTGGCCGCGGTCACGGTCGTGAATTTATAAACCTACTTTTATTCTCATCTATTCAGAAGAAAACGTAATATAATGCAACAATTAATTATCTGACGTCACCTCGAGTGAAAAAATATTAGTTATGCGGATTATTACGGTCCTACACTCAGTGATAAGTCTCTAAGGAATGCACCGATTTCCATCAAATCTAATTAAGAACCGGCATATTATTAAAAAAACCGCATCCGTATCGGTTCATCCGTTCTGGAGTTACGATGCCACAGATATACGTTAAACTTATAGGTTATAAATATATGTAGAGTTGTAGACATTTATTTGACGAACACAAGAAAAATCAGTTTATGTCCAAAAAAACATGTTTGGGAAAAGCTTTTGTTGCTGACTGTACTTTTTGTAATGCACCCATTTTTCAATAGATCGCTTACCATAATCAGCCAAATATCTTTACCTACTCAAAGGGCCTTTTTTGAGGGGTAGATCTTCTCTAGATATCCAACTTTGTTAGGGGAGGAAGCCGGGTTATGTGGGATTACCCACAGTATGAGTCGATTCCCACTAAAACCCCCTCGGTGTTCTACCTGAGCGGGTCTTGTTTAGGGTTTCGGGCAGCTCTGGGACGTCAAATGTATGTATGTGCTGCCAGAACTGCCCACTTTGCAGCATCCCATCTCCATACTCAAAAAGCCTAGGCTGTCAATTATAAGTATTTACTGAATATTCGCCTAAAAATGAACTAACGTCAGAAAGAGCTGAAACCTGAGCCTGGTTGTTTTTGAAATAACCAACAACCGTAACGTCTGCAGTTGAGCGTGAAAAAAACAATGAAGTTTAAGTACTAGGTACTACGTAAGACAGAAACCAAATTTGAAGTTCGTGATGTTTCGTGATATTATTTTCAGGAAAAAACAGTTTTAAATATAAAAGAAAATCTGCTTGAACATGTCATTGTCATTAGAGATGCTAAGTCATTTGTAGTTGATAGGAAACTCAACCTTATTGCTGTAGAATGACAAATTGACTTTGGAACTAAGGTGGGTGACAAATTTAATTCCTTGACTGTACTAAGCAAATAACAAGTCAATCCTGATTTTGTTGACAACAGTAAAATAATGCCGAATTTTGTTGTTGTGTGCGAAGACCTAAAAACATAAGTAAGTACCTAGGTAGATACCTACTGTAAATACAGACAGATTGCAATATCCAACTCTCATTCAATCTCAATAGGTACTTAATGATTTACAGCGTCTATAATGTATTTAGGCACAATACCGTAGTTGTATAATGCTTTTCGATCGGAATAAGTATTATTATATCTAGCTAATTATCCGACTTATACCTACAAAATGTCGATATTATTCTTTGAATAAACATGTACCTATGTAGGACGACAATATCAAATTAATTCATTGTGTTGCACATGCAATAACCATTGAAGTTTTACTTTCGCATATGTTTGTGTCGCTTCAACAAAAACGACCCTACTATCCAATCCAGTTTTTTTTAACTCAAATCGCTAAGAAATCTTCAAAAACTACAAAACCCAATGATCGGAATGCTAGTAAAAGAAACACAATAAAAAATCTTTATCGTCCCTCAAATACTACCTTGCCTTGAGACGTTAAGACGGACAAAAAACAACTATTGTTAGTAGACGCGAGGTTCGCCTCATAGAAATACTCATTACATTGAGGCCCTCTTACACGACAGTTGATTTAAACCATATGTTAAAGTAACAAGGTTTAATTTCCTTGTAAAAATAAAAACTAAGGTTCGTACTGACCACGTATGCTTTTAAGTTTATAAAAAGTGACTTTTCCGCGTAATTTTCCAGGTTAATGACCGCTCTAACACCTAATTGGCAGCCGATGCTTAGTTATGTAATGACAAAATAATATAGGTACGTGCCTAGCACGATTACGATGATAAGGAAAGAAACGCACGAATGAAGGAAAAACCTATCTAAAACAAATGAATAGAGTGTTTTGTTTAAAGCTAGCAAAAAGTATTAAACCCACCTTCTAGTTTGTGAAAGTGTATGAAGGTAGGTAGAGACGGTAGAGTACGCATGGTTAAGTAGGTAAATAAACGATTTGTATAGGTGGGTAAAGATTGTTATCTTTTCAAAACAATAGGCAGGTAAGTATAAAGAAAGTATTTATTTATTTATTAATAACCCTTTGTTTGAAAAGCTTTACAAATCTGAAGGTAAGGCCCGATAATGCAAGATAATAAAGAAGGATTGCAGATTCCGCGTGTTAAATAGGTAGGGTAGTCATCGCATCCTGCGATCTGCGACCAACAAAGCATACCTACCTACTGTGAATGGGCAACTTAAGAACCAAATTAAAAATAAAAATTTGAATTTGGAATCGTTCTCCTTTAGCTTAACTTTTTGATCGCCGAACGTTTTCAAAAAAATAATTTAGATTTAGAATAGGGGTCAAAGAGCGCTTTCGGTTTATTTTTTAATGGCCCCACGTTTTTCAGCCAGCTGCCAACATTGTCTATGATATAAGCATGAGCATGGGAACGACCTTGCACCTGAATAGGCGTTAATTCTGACAATTACACACTCGTTACCGGCTCTTAACTACATTGTTATTGCAAATTGTCTGGTACACCGAAATTATACAACGTACCTAGGTATATATGTACATTGTGTATATGTGTAACTGGTAACCGTGAATGTGTGTTTGTTTTCTTATTTTAAATCAAATGAAGTTTTAACTTCGTTTAATAATTTGGTCCGAAATCCAGTTATGGTTGTGGGAATAGGAGCTTCGATTACGAGCCCTTTAAACTTCGAGAATTTGCTAATAGTTCAAGAGTACCTACCTTACTCTACAAAATATCAATGTACGGATCGTATTACGAAACTAGGTAGGTAGTCGTACGGGGTCCAGCTTGAACTGGTTGCCGAGCTCACAGTAGTCTTAAGAAATTCGGTGAAGATTGAGCTTAAAATACCTTAGATCATAAATGCTTTCCCTTCTGTGGTAATAGGTTCCTTAAGTTAGGACGAATTAACTGAACTAGTTCTTGTAACAAGTTGTGCCTTATTAATGAATTTTTCTATCACTTACCATCATCATAGAAGTGTGCATCGTATCTCGATCAGCAGCCAGTGTCCATCCCCGGGACTCAAACCCGCCTCGGGCTTACATCACAACTCCCACCAGCTCACGTCAATCAACAAACACAAGGTTACACCGCACTTAAATTAAAACAAACCTAAAGACAATAACAACCAAAAAACTTAAACAAATTTTCATTCGTGATTATACATCCATACACGAACAAGTAGGTTCCGTTATCAAAACAAACGACGACAAAGTTTGTAAATACGATATATATCTGTTGAAACGCGCGGACAATTCGCGTGCACCCTGCCTCGCTGTGTTACACTAACTGAGGTAGAATTACGCTTGAACCGCCGAGCGAGCGTCGAGCGTTCATCTATACCACTTACCCGCAAGACAAACAGAGACAGATGTACACACACAGCTACGTCTGCAGAGTTGCATTCATTGCACTCGGAGATTAAAGTGACAAGGTTATATTTGCTAAGAGTTTGAATAGAAACTATTAGGCTTTCCCTGAAGCGCTTTAGTTTATGATGCGGTTGCGACCCTGTCGCTTTAATGCTACGGTTTATTTTGGGAGATTACTGGCCGCTATCAAACTGGCCGGTTATTTTGAAAGATCCGCGTGCCTTAATTAATTATAAACGGGATTTATTGTTTATGGTTTTAAGTGTGGAAGCGGTTCGAGGATGGTAAATAGATGCAATAATATTTAAAGTCTAAATTGTATGTGGTGGACCAAGGAACATCGCCATCGATCATTTCACTTGAACCTGCTCATTGTAACAGCACGTGTTAAAGCCTGACCTCTATTATGTTATACAACATTATTAAAACATAATATCTTTTCATAACAAAATCTGACATAATAAGGATGTAGGTAATGTCGTACGAAGAGAAAGCTATATTTATTGTAGAAATGTATAGACTACTTGTAGAGTATGCGCGGGATTTTAAATGCAAATAGAATTAGTTTCCCGAAACTTGCCTCTAACAAAAACTAGCAATTTAAAGCTTAATATTTCATAAATGGATCTCTTAATCGAAAAATTGTTTTCACAAACCCGCAATATTTTTGAAAGTCCTATCCAAAGATACCCCACACTATGGGGAAGACGAGAAAAAACATACATAATCACGTTAAGTGTAGGACAGCTGCACTAAAAAAAAATCTTGAAGGTTTTATTTTAACACTTTTCTGGCGTACCTTATAATTATGTATATTCATGCCAAATTACAGCTTTCTAGTACTAAGGGTCTCAGAGCTAGGCTGCTGATGGACGGAAGAACTACGGAACCCTAAAAAGTGTATGGCAGCAGTTGGAAACAAAAAACTGTGGAGTAGAGGCCATGGGAGAGGCCTGTCCAGCAGACGGAAGTGGGCTGGCGATGATGATGTTAGTTAGAAGTTAAGGTTGTGCATAATCTGTCAATCCCGCGACTCTATCAGAGTAGAAGTAATTTTACGCTATCCCCACGAAAACTGTGTAATTTATCAGGATAAAATGTAGCCTATATAACTCCACGGCTATCCAGTTATCTCCGTGCAAAATGTCACGTCGATCGAACTAACACTTTCCCGTATACATTATAAACACTAGCTTCTACCCGCGACTTCGTCCGAGTAGGTTTCGATTATTGAAATTCCCACAGAAACTTAAATTTTCCACGATGAAAAGTAGCCTATGTGTTCATCCAGGGTAAGCTATCTCATCTTCAAATTGCATCCAAATCTGTCAATCGTTCAAGCGCGAAGGAGTAACAAACTGTCACATACACACGCATAAAGATTTTAGCTAACAATAAGTAATAATTGTAAACTTAGCAAAAAAAAATGAAATAAACAGTTTTTTTTTAAATTCATTTATTTATTTTCTATACAATATTGGTAGGATTGGTAGGAAGTAGGAAGGGACTTTGTCTAAAAAAAAAACGTTTTTTAATTAATTGTTATTGGTCCAAAAACAGTTAATTTTAGCGGATAAATTGTATTGTCTTGGCAGTAAATTTAAATGTGTATAGAATATTGTACCTAATATTGCCAATTAATTAAATGTTTAATCAATAACCGTGAATGTTTTGATGTTGATTTTCAAGCTTGATACTTTTCATGATCAGTTGCTCTTAGTGTTTTGGGCTCTACTGTGTACAGTATAGGTTCTTTTTTAAGATACGCTAGAAATAACAAACAGAGTTCAACAAATCAATAATACCCATAAATTATGCAAATATCTACATACAAGTCTGAACAATAGACGACGAACAGCTGTTCTAATTCCCCTTGACCCTAACCTTAACTTTCCCATTCGATTCTACAAATCAACGCGTATTATAAGCAAAGGAATTATTCCCATTCATTGACAATAAATAGCTATAGATCTAGCCCCTGGCAGCTGTGAGATTCCGGTTTAAAAAATATGTAAGTCTATTGTTCTCCTCAATTCAAATTTCGAACACGTCAACACTTGGCCACAGATTAAGAAATTATAGATACATATATATATTTATTGTGTAGATACAAAAACTGACTGTGAATGAAAGATAAATCAACTTTTCCGACGAAACCCTATGTCGTGTTGCGCTTAATGTTGTTTGCTAGCCCACCTGCGATACTCCATAACTTGTTATCAATTAAAATTTCAAACACATCTACACTTGGCCACAGATTAAATATTACAAACGCGAGCGTGTCAAAAGGTTTCAAATATCGTAAAATTTTGCATGTTGCCTCACCTGTAACACCTACAAGATGGCGGGAATACATAAGCGAGGTCACATCCCGAGCCCGATTTATTCCACTTTGCCACGCGACAACAAACATTAATTTTCCTCACGTAATTTAACACATGATCCTCTATTTTCACCTTTTTTCTGGTAATATATACTTAGCTAAGCAACAATGGTGCTGATACTGCCTGCCATTTATTTATCGCTTGAAGGCTCTTTTATTTTTTGATTTTAGGTAAGTATCTGCAAGGCAGTTAATTTTTACTAAATATATACCGAGTTAAGTTCAGTAAAAATAGATTATTAGGTACTTTTGTCAGGTTTGTTTTAGAATTCTGCAATGCGATTTGCTTTTTTCTTTTATCTTGGCTGCATTTAGCCCACTTATGTAGTTTGATTTTAGTTTATGACGTTCCATTGTTCCGTGCTCCACTTTTGAATGTGTATAAGTTAAAAGCATACATTAAAATTTGTCCAAGCCTGTGTAACTGTATTTCTATTCAAACATTAAATTTAAATATATTCTAAAATTTTGTTAAATTAATCATCCTCAATGTGTCATTGACTGGGCAACTTTACTGAACACATGACTGACTCATCTAACGTCCTTTTCCAATATTTAATCAATCTGTTGTGTTGTACTGAAGCTAAAAAAGGCTATCTACCTATATTTCATTTTGCCGCTTCAATAGACATGTTAAAAGTCAGAACGGATTGATAAGATAGCTGTTACGCACGATCGATCGAAATTGTTGAACATTAGCAACACAAACGGCCCTAATTGAAGAAACTGGCCAAAAATACTCGGTAGGGACATTAAAAAAAGCTAAAAACAAAACATTCGAAATGTGGGACAAAACAAAAGGCGAGCGCCGAGCAAATCTTACCGATACACTAAAATAACCGTGTTTCGTAAGGCCGGCCGAACGTAAATATTTTAACTTTTTCACGGCCGCCCCCGGTAACGGGGACAGTGGAAATATCCTTGTTATAATGAAATACTTACTTAAAATATTTGTTACTCCCTAAAAATTTTACAGAACAAGTGACGAAATCAATAAACAGGTTAATCAAAATTTCAATTATTTTGTTCCTCGAAGACAATTTTTCATATCGTATAGGTATAAGTAGACAATATGACGACAACTTTTTTTAATATACACTACTTAACTAATAAGTAGTTTTTTGTTTAGTTTGCATACCTTATTTACCTTAATAAACCCATTTTATCTACCGTCCACTCACTGAGTACCTAGTACACGATCGCACACACAAGCGTACACGATTCCCTATATAATTATTTAGAGGTTAAGTACCAATTTCACCAAACAATGTTAAATCTCAATCAATTTTAATCAACTGTTAAATTGCTGGTGACATTTGACATAAACCTTTGTGATTTTGTCTTATAACGTGACTGAATCTGGAATAAATGGATTTGATTTTGATATTAATGACATCAATCTTTAACCGTCGATAGATAAACGAATTCCGTGACGGCAGAAGTAGTGTCTTCGCGGCAGTGAATCGGACACTGGCTCAGCATAATGCTGAGGTGTTACACACCTGCAGCGCTGATTTTCAGCCAGCTCCGAGTGTGACAGACGGACAGTACCTACGCTAAAAAAATTAAGAGAATTTGAAAAAAAAAAAACTATTAAACAAATACTTATAGTTGATGGCAAAATAAATACAAAAACTACATGCAAATACCTTACATAATCATATTTAAAGTAGAAATACGAGTACGTACTCCCCCATTGCCACTACGTGTTCCCCCATTAATGAGGAGACTAAATATTATATATATATATCATCCGGCAGTCTTATCGAACTGGGTTTCCGTACGTTCGAAAGAAAATCTCAACCCTTATAGGATTACGCGTGTCTATCTGTCATTCCGTGTGTAACCGTTTAAGTTGTTTTACACAATATATGAATTTCTGCAAAAATATGTTTAAATTTTTAGGGCTTCGTAGTCAAACTAGGAACCCCTATAGTTTCGCCATGTCCGTCCGTTCGTCCGTCCGCAGCCTAGCTCAGAGACTCTTAGTACTAGAAAGCTGTAATTTGGCATGAATATACATATGAGTCACGTCAACAAAGTGGTAAAATAAAATCTTGAAAAACACTTTTTTTTAGTGTACCTCTCCAACACGCAACTTGGGGGTGCAATTTTTTTTCTCGTCTTCACCATAGTGTGGGGTGTCGTTGGATAGGTCTTTCAAAAATATAATATAATAATATTAAATGATGTCTAGGTAATCTAACGTTGGGCTCGGAAGGTGGCATAATTATCTCGGCTGTAGCAAGCTTATTACCACCGATTTAGTAATAAAAGCTTGTCTCAAAGAGAATTGAAAGAAACCTATTTCTTTTGTTTACTAAAATGAAAAATCTTTAGTGAGTTTGAACTGGGGCATGCAATCCCAGGATTTGCCACAACGTTTTGGGAGTATATATTTTCGTACTTACTTACGTAAGTTAATACTGAGCAGTTACTATAAACTACAATTAACGATGTATATATATGTATCCTCAAGATCTTATTAAAACAGGCCACTGTTCATTCAAGTTTATACGAACAGTAACCCGTTAGACATCATGGCTTTGTCGTTTATTTTTCGACGGAGAATATGCTTAGCTTTATGTGTACCTGGTACATTTACGAGAGCATTGGCTTGAATCCTGAACGATTTGTGCTGTACCTAACCTAGAAACTTAGATACTGGGCTACTCCGGGATTTATTATATCCCCGGGACATATATTTCCACGGGATTACGTGATAAAGGAACGAGCTACGCAAATTGTAGCCTGGGTAGTGTTTAGGATACGGATAAGAACTGCTGCAGGATTCCACCCTAGCCGCTCGTTCTGCTCAAAAGTTTTCATTCTTTCAACCATTTTTGTTGTTTTCTTTAACGTGAGGAAAGAGATTCGCAAATGTTGCCTCAATGTCAATTAATACTTAATGAAACGAGTGAGTTCTTTTTATAGTTACTTAAATTTAAGTAACTATCAACTATAAATGTATTTTTTAAGAAAGTATAGATCGCCATTATTCTTCATCATTTCTAAGAGAACTTTTTCAATGCTTCCAAATGGTCTCAGTAATTTCTTCAGAAGACTCCGAAGGTAAAGGTAACCTTTTTTCTTTTCTTAATCTGTATTAGTATTAGGTTCGGTAAAGCCTCATTGCCTTTAACATGTTATCGCATTTCTTTTAATTCGGTCGCCATTAATGACAAGTATGTAAACAAGAGCTATCGTAACGTTGACATTACGAAAACACGTCAAAGGATATATAGTTTTACTTTATAGAATAGAGGCCCAATAGGTGGTACGCAAATACAGATATTTTTGAATTCTACGCTCGACCGCGGAAGTTAGGTCGTTCAATGTAAACTTTACACATAAAATTACGCGCGCTCGAACATGGAAGATTTACTTATTTATTTTACGTTCTCACTGGATATTTTCGCGCTGGGTGCGTTTATAAATGAATGACAAAGCTATAATCCTAAAAATTCCTGATTTCAATTTTAAAAGGCGCGGTATTGAGTTTTAGCACTAAGTTGCATCCTGCAAACGGCAACGAATTGTCTAAAAGTGTCCAAAGTTGATCCAATGACCATACGGCAGCTCACACCAATCACATTTTCGTTGATTTAGGTAGGAACTCGTTAACGTTTACAGAATCCTGTTGGGAGCCTGGACAAGATGCATAACGCTATATGCATAACCGTCCGGCTTCTTTCGTCAACCGGCAACAATTTCGATAACTATAACGTTCGCAGATTGCATTTTGTGTACAGCCATTGACCATGTATTTTTTAGTGTTCCGTACCAAAATGGTAAGAAAGAAAACTATATTAACTTGAAATTTGGCATAGCTGTGGGGTGGGGTGGGGTGGGGACAACGCAAAGCGATAGGTGATCACCAAACGCTAGCGTTCGTATTCGATGGCAACTTGTCTATCTAGTCCCGCTGTATACCTGGTTGCCCTCATCTGCTTTTAGTAAAAGAAATATGATTTTATTTACCTTATATTTCTAAAGGGGTCTAGAATGGAGGTTTTAAAAAATGAAAGTTATTTGATTATAGCAAACGGGGTTTCATATGAAAGAACTCAAACTCAAAAGTTACAACATTCCAATATTCATTTTTTAGCCAATAATGTACAAAAAAAGGATTATCTCCCCACTTTTTCCAACCATATCTTAAATACAAAACTCTCGGTGCGCGGTTCTGACCAGTTTTTTTTACTATAGTAAAACATTTAGTCCACTATAGTTTCATTTACTTTGGTACTTACGGCATGCGTTTGTCCAGTCTGCACTGCAACAAAGAGACATTGATTCCACCCCTGTCCCGGTAAACAATTCGGGATGTATCTGCACACATGTCCTGTGTACCTACATAGGTATAGGTACTAGCAGCTGGAACATCCATCTGTCACCATCGGCACTGGGCCGAATGAAGAACTACCAAAACCTTCCATATTTCTGGCATAATACAGTGTATTCCATTTATTCCTACTCGTCAAAGGCGGGTCTATTATGTTTGGCCAAAATGTATTTGGTCAAATGTATCTTTCCCAACGTTTTATTTGCCAATAATTTGTTTCTTGTGGCAGTTGATTTAATTTTTATGTGGTTACAAGTGTTACTGACCTATTAGACGTAGCAAGCGATTACGATATTCCGGATATTAAAAAAAATATATACAAAATCCTTTTTGGGAAATTAAATAGGGAAATAAGTCGTCTAGCTGTTATATAAATCCAAATAAATTTAGCTCCGGGCTATAACGTTTCTCATCCTTAAGGAAAACGTGCAGAACTAGTTTTTACAATATCTACAAAGTATTCAAAAACGTGAAAATCGGAATAGGTTGGGAATGAAACAATATCGCATTTTGTATGGATATTTTAGCTTTACAATTTTTGGTTATCACATAACAGCTCAAATAGTAGGGGGTCGCCATTATGTTGGGATTTATGAATTTAATAGTTACTTATCTATTAGATCCATTCAGCGAGTTAATGGAAACTGCCCTAAATCTCACAATAAATCTACTAAGCCCTTAGGGATTGGCCAACAAGTGCAGCTCAAACTAACCACGCGGTCTGTTACTTATAAGCTGAATGGAATTAAACACGTGTCCGTTTTTTCTACCCCAGCCTGCAAGGGGTTCGTCAGTCCAGAACAATGCTGGTCCTAGTGAAAAAGGGCATAAGTCATCTGAAGATCAAATCAAAATAGACACAAGTCTAGTATAATTTGTATGGGACTTATCCCCTTTTCAATTACGATTTAAGTCGAATTACTCCCTTATTCACTAGGACCCCAATGTGGTTCCCACAATAGTTCCTTGCATTTTTAGGGTTCCTTTGAACTATTATTAAATGACTTCGTACGATTTAATGTTTTCTGGGGTTTGACGACAATGTTGTGGATTAGTTGGCTGTAATAAAACGATGTTTAATTTTTGTGTGTAATATTTATTAAGCTTTATGTTGCTTTCAATGTATGAATGTAGTTTTTTTTGGCTTTGTTTGGTTTAATATTAGTCTTAAATACGGGAATAGGGGAGTCGTCGATTTGATTGTTGAATGTACCTAAAAGTTATTTTTAACCGACATCAAAAAAGGAGGTTTTCAGTTTGTCTGGTTTTTTGTGTATGTTACTCAATCGCTTCGCCAATGTAACCAGTTTTATAGTTTTTCTTGTAATTTTTTCACCTTATGCCATTGAAATAAGGTCCAAAACTGTAAACATATCTTTGACGTCGACTGTACCTATAGTATCTCGGAGATGGTTCCATATAAATATCATCAAAATTTGAATAATCCATGGAAAGACAACGAAACTGTTTAAATTGCAGTCGGTTCCTTGTTTTTCAAATATTATATTAGTAATATTTGATCTAATAAAGCTGATAACGGTCAGTTTAAAATTATAATTTCAATAGATTTTGCTCACGTACAATTTAATTTGACAAATTTATAGACAGCAGAAAGAAACGCTATTATTTCACCCCACAATATCACCCTAATATTCATAAGTTCATAACAATAGTCAAAATGTATTCAACAGATGCGTTGTAAAATAACTTTTAGGATCCTATTTAATTTTAAGAGCAATAACGGCTTAATCTTTTTTGTAGAGTAAGCATAGATCGTTCACCAGGAGACTAAAACAACAAAATCGAATCATATTAAAAATAAAAATGGTTTGTTTAGTAACTTTAACTGTATAACATCGATACTTTAAATTTAAAGTAAAGCATAGTAATATTTTGTGCTTTAAACGAATTCTAATCTAAATTATCGACATATTTTTATATTATTATTATGGTCTCTATTTATCGCGCTAGATAAAACATCCGTCACTCTTGCACTTACATTTTGGTGAGAGTGTGACAGATGTTTTATACACGTTGACAAACACGAACATAATAAAGGAGGTTCTATGTTTCACTGTATGTTTTTTTTGAGTCAAACTATGTGTTTCGGTATACAACTCATCATGTCAGCCGAGAGACGTCTACTGCTGGACATAGGTCTCCCCCAAGGCTCTCTACTCAGACCGGTCTCGTGCTTTTCGCATCCACCGCGCTCCCTACAGCTCGTCTTGCGGTCCGCGGACGCCACTCCAGAACCTTCTGACCCCATCGGCCATCAGTCCTGCGAGCAATGTGCCCCGCCCACTGCCCCTTCAGTTTTGCTATTCTTCGGGCTATGTCGGTAACCTTAGTTCAACCGCGGATATCATCGTTTCTGATTCTATCACGCAGAGAAACCCCGAGCTTAGCCCTCTCCATAGCCCTCTGAGTTACTTTGAGCTTCCTTATGAGGCCCATTGTTAGCGCCCACGGTTTAGATCCATAAGTCATCACTGGCAACACACACACAACAACACGGTATACAACTGGAATCTACGTAAACAGATGCCCCATTAATTCAAAAAGTCTGCACTTGAGTGGAGAAAAAATAACGTCCAGACTGCATGTTGCAACGACTGATATCATCGGCAAACCTGCTTTGCGAATCCTTGAAAATATTTAGCAAAGGAACTTTTCAAATACTCGTGCTCCAGAAAATTATACGTGTGCTTTAACGATTTCTCGGAACTGGGGCTTACTCGCTAAAACCTGGAATTCTTGAATATTGTGGAAAATTCTAGCGAAACCTGCATGTGCATTTGTCGGGTTTGCGAAAAATATGATTCAGAAATAGTTTTAGAGTGGAATAAGTAATCCTGACGCACGATTTATGGCCTGCTTGTGTACGTAACTTGATATATTTATTTACTAGCGACTGGCACAAAATCCAGTATTTATTATAAAAACCTTCCTCTTGAATCACTCTCTCTATTGAAACCTTCGGTGTGCGAGACAGACCGGACCGTTTCACCGGATTTTTTATGCTCCTGCTCTTGGGCTAATCTGAAAAACAATACTGCATGGTGCACTCCTGCGGAGGAACTATCGGCAACTTGCTGACGCCAAGAGCTTTTGCCAGCAGTTTTGTGTGTGTCTTAATTTTGACGTAATACCACAGAAGAAGAAATTGCAATTTAGTAGTCGAAGCATTTTTATACGCTACTAGAGGATGCCCGTGACTTCGTACACGTAGAATAAGTTCTCCGTTTCTGCCCCTATTTTAACCCCTTAAGGGGTGAATTTCCAAAAACCAAAAATTTCAAAAATGAATCACGCACCAACGGTGATTTTTTCAACTCTTGAACAAAATTTCAAGTTTCCAGGTACAAAGCCCGACCTGCAAAGAGCAACATCCTGCTGAACGGCCCTCAGCGGCGTCGCGCCTTACATTATCTGTAGTCGCCACAGTGTCAGTTATTTATTTTCACATTAACCCTTATTACCAAGGTTTAATACTGATATTAGGAAAATATTCTGCTGTTAAGTGCGTTTCAAGTGGCAAACAATTAGGAACCTCAATGTCTTGGGACTAGGAACATTTTCTCGAATGGTTAGAACTTTTATCATTCTATCCCATCCGATTTCGTTCGAATTTTGTCACCTTACATACGGGTGATATTTTTACCATTTAAATCTTTTTGGTTTTTTATCCAAACAGATGGTTTAAACATTCTGTTACACATAATTTTTCTGACCTTTTCGCGTGTTAGTCTTTTTTGCAAATGCAATGCAACATATTTTTATGGGCTCGCTGTTCGGTTAGATCTATCTACAGCTGACTATACCGTAGTTTCGGTTGTGCATTGTTGATATAAGTCAGTGAGTCAGGTTTGCCTATTCTATATATGTATAGATAGATTAGTAACCACCTGGTAACCACATTACTTTGGCTTTTGATCCTAGAGACCTCGTCGTGTGGTTCTCATACATTTGTAACAATTTTTTTTAGCTACTTTTCATAATTCATTATTTATAACTTTATTACCTTATGATTGATTACTAAATGTGACTTACTTTAAAGTATTATCATGTTTTATGATTGAAAAAATGATCTTGTGCTGGAGTTTCTTGCGGCGCTTGTTCTCCGCAATGATGGTCTTGTCCGAAGCGCTGGTAGATTCACTCTATATTAGAATAAATATTTTTAATGTTTATAATTAAAGTATTACTTTTCTGTTAGCCGCCTCCTTTGATATTACAGCACGTATTTTTCATAATTTGTATTTGGCATGCCAAAAAACCAATTTCATTACCTTTATTTTTCAATAGCGAAGCATAAGGTTCACTGCTACCGCGTCGAAACCGCACAATTAAATTTGCCCTGAGAGGGCAACGACCGCGAGATAGGATTATTTACACTGCAACCCGTGATCTAATTACAGTGGCTCTATTCCACTCAGTAAAACCATATAGATTTTTGAGTTGGTATCGTATTGCTAACGGTACGATAGCTCTTATTTACGTGACAGTGATGTCATGGCGGCCGAATCAAGAAACAATACCATAACATGTCCAAAGCGATATTGTTTTACCGCTTATAATAGTGACCCATTACTATACAAAGATGATGTCAATATTGACAACAATGCCAAAAAAAAAAAAAAAAAATACATACAGTGGAACGTATAACCTCCTCCTTTTTTTGAAGTCGGTTAAAAAAATAGATAGATCTTTGTTTTGTGGCATATGTCATTTGTGTTGCCGCTATGATTTTTCCAATGTCAGGTTTAAGGAAGGCAACTATAAATATAATACCTTCATTACCAACCGCTACAGTATCCAAAACACAGGGGCATTATACTTAATAGGGTTATAGCGCATTGGCGACAGTTAGAGCAATAAGTAATAAGGCTATCAACAGTCTTAAACACTTAAAATAACAGTCGAAAAATCATCATTCAAAATCCAACTAGTGTACCGAAATAGGTCAGTCAGTAAGCCTCGAAAATGTTTTTTATTGACCATACCTACACTGTAAAAAACAAAGAATTAAACTTGAACACATTGGAATTATTATTAAATGGACAAAAACAACCCGATATAATTTATTTAAGAGATGAGCTAATAGGTATTTAATCCGATTCTCGTCAAACCTTAGCGTGGTCTGGCATTCATATACTGCCATCTAGTGTAATCCTGACGTACCAGTTGGTTAGTACACCTTGCTCATTACGTGACTACAGCTGCTGCTGCGGTGCAAAGATGTGATGATTAGCAAACCTACAGATAGATGGCGCTAGTTGCTCTGAAGAGAGAGTGTCCGGAATAAAATATGAATCCTAAGGATTCCTAGTTTGACTACGGAACCCTAAAAACAATAACTATGAACTAGGTAATTCTCTATTTAAAGTTATTTGGTGCTGTCTTAGGTGATTTTAGTTGGTATAAACACTTAAGTCATCAAATCTTTTTAGTCGTAATCGTTTTTCTTTAAAATTCGTTATGTGTGCTTTCATTTAAGATGCTTTTCAGGTTTTTAGTATTTGTAGTGTTGGCTGTAGCCCCCTACGTCACTGGTAGATGACGTGATACGAAGAGTCACGTGATCTACCAGTGACGCGATTGGTTTAAAAACGAATCGAATCGAAACACCAATCGGACCATTCTACTTTTCCATGCCTAAAATAGAAACTCAAATTTAAACCCATTAAAAAAAATCGTAGGTATCTTGAGATAATTTTACAGCAGTCCCATATTAATTCTCAACCAGATTTCACGTTAAATTGTAAATTTACCCACGATTTTTGATCTTTTTGTATATAAAACACGAATTTGCAGCTCAAATAATCGCAAATTAATTAATTAACACTTCGTTTCCAGTCTCCTGTCCAGCAGCGACCACGCGTTACTATTACTTATAGCCTTTTTTTAACCAAGCCCCACTAAATTATTCTCAGAATATGAAAATTGCGTGCATTTTCAAGAATATCCAGTTTTGTTGAAAATTATGACTCTAAATTTACGGTCACGTCGGGGAACGTTTTATTAGGCATCGAAAAGTAGAATGGATCACTCTGCATGTGGCCAATGCTTTCTCAGTGAGTACTCAATAGGTAGTATCATTTGATTAACGTCGTAGAACGCATGTACCTATTGCGATTGTAAAGAATTGTGAGAAAATATGGTTAAAGTTATAAATATATGTTTCGTGTTTTTTACATTGTTCATCCATTTTACAAATTCACAAAGTAAGTAACTACCTAAGTGACAAAATCTGCTTTACACGTGCAGACACTCCGGCCACAGAAGTTAATGTTAACCCTCGTGATATGATATGACACCATGGCTGCAGTCGATGATTCTTACCGTGATAGAACAGCTACTCCATCCACGCACACCACAAAACCCCTCAAAAAAACATTATTAGTGTCGTCTAAAGTTTAGGTGTAAACTTAGTTAAACAACAGGTACCAAATTACTTTTAATAAAGTTATAGTGAATCTTACATAATGACTATTAGTAAGTGTCCATTTTTTTTCCAAAATGCACCATAAGCACTACGAGTACAAAAAAATATCAGTGAACTTTAAACCTGCTCTATTCATGTTAAATAATTCAATTCTATGAATACAAATACGTTAAAGTTGATTTTAATAAGGTATAAACCACAATTTGAAACTCTGCCTCTATTCAGACGATACAAAAGATGGCTTTTGACGTGCTTTTGTTTTTAACTCCACCGCCATTACTGTCAAGTAATTAAGAGCTATCATAACGTTGACTATAAGATAACAGGTCAAAAGCGTCGTAGAATACAGGCCTTGAATAGCCGGTAAGAAAAAGTTTCATGTCAATGCAATCTGAGCGAAAATGACGTCGTTCCGTTCGCAACGCCGAATCGAGCCGAGCGACCCTTTTCTCACTCTTACTGCACGGACATAAAACTGTTTCTTACCCCGGCTCAAGCCGATTCCGCGTCGGTGGGTCTGGGGAGACCCTCAGAAACTATTTTAAAACTATACCAACGTTCCCTTAGCCACAAAATTAATTCTGCCGTGCGTAGTTCAGTCAATAAAGGAGAGCAGGGACCTAAGCATTTTCCTTCATTGTAGAAACTGGTTAAGGATGCTTAGTGTAAAGAAAGTGTTAAGTCTTGTATGAAAAAGGAGAACCATATTCACAAGGAAGGGTTTAATTTTGTGTATTTTGCTAAGATCTCAAAAACGGTCCATTGTAAAAAAAACTTATAGTACAGCTCATCCAATACACACGCTCCTCTTGAAATTTTGGACACCCATGAGGTCACCAGCTAAAGACATGAATCTTAACGCTAACCTTCCGACGAGGAACGTAAATAGTGAAACTTGTTGATTTAGGGAATATCATTATTGTTTTGTATGGATCATGGATCATGGATCATTTGGGTGAATCAACTATTTTGTGTCACTTTAACTAAGTCTTATTATTACAACACCTTCCCAACAAATATTTTTGTAACTAGACAATTATTTTGTTAGTATAAATGCTAAAAAATATCCAAATCAGAATAACATTTCATCAACAACAACAAAAAAAAAATGGTTTTCCGCGAGACGTACCATTATTTTCATACGAAATCGAGGGACAACCTGGTCCACTGGGAAACCATTGATAAAATTAATTCTTAAAAGGATACAATTATTTCTATTATCACTTTTAATTTACTATTTAAATGCCAGTGTCAAGGTTGGAAGTTACACGTGATCGGTGAAGATATTTTAAAGAAAACTGGGTTTCATAAATATTTAAGGGGTACATACGTGATTTTCTCTAGATAGTTGTACGGAACCCTTCGTGCGCGAGTCAAACTCGCACCAGGGCGGTTTTTTTTTACCTCTTGGTATTGTTCTTTACGAGCATCTTTAACACAAAATAACTTCTATTTGGACCCTCATTTTGAAAGGATAAAAATATTCTAAACAGGTAAGCTAGGTAAGTATAAGATGGGTTTTTTCTATGATTAAATATTTACCATCTAGTTCTGCGACATCTTGTATGTCAATATAAAATTATCTTTTGTTCCAGATAATGGCTTTTCGCCGCACAAATTCCCGGAAAAGCTGTTTGAAGAAATGGAGAATTTGGAACCAGGAGAATGGACCCTTTTTATCACCAAGACTCCGGACCGCCATTGGACCTTCAGATTCAGAAGGTCAGAGCTGAAGCTTGGAGACAAAGTCTTCGTCTGGAGCTATTTTCAGGAGGATGGTGTAGATCATTTATATAAAAATGAAGAATGTTCCGTTACAGGTATGAATATTAAAAGATAGTATTTTTAAAACACATTTTGGCGAAATGACAATCAATAGTAAGATTTTGTTGATAATAACTGTGTATGTTGCTACATTTGGTGAATAGTGGTGGATAATATAGTGGTCTGGGCCCAGAATACATTTTGATTCCTAGCGCTCTAAGCCACAAGACAAAGAAATTTCGAAAAAGCTCATTGACGTCACGGAAAACCGAGAGCTCGCAGTTTTCTCGATTTCACTTTTTTTATTTAATGAATTGCTGCCAGCTTCTTCGGAACAATGCCGCAGCGGCCTTTTTTAGATTTAGCGTTTGAGTTTTATATTAGTTTTATTTTTAGATTTATGTTAATAATTAATTATTTCGTCACATTTATTACTTGACATCTTAGTTAGATCTGTATCACCTTTACCAGAATGGTAATTGAGAACTTAGAACGCATTTCGTAACTTCGGGTGCCCGTAGGCCCCTACCTCTTCTCCCGTCATTCAATACTAGACCGAGAAAAAGGGGTGGAACTAAAATAACTAATTGGGTCCTGTCTTGAGTTATGGATACCAAATTTAAGCTTATTTTGCTAATTTTTGAAGGAATTCTGGACAAAGGATTAAAAAAGCTGAGTAATGAACCAACGCCGATCCCGAAGCCAACAGGCCCTTCAGCCACCTGCACAACTTCCGAGACCATCGTCGGAGATAAGAAAGAGGGCGTTTGCACGAAAGCCCTTATCTTCAACGAGGATTTTCAAAGTAAAAGCCTGCAGAGTCTGTCCTCTTGGGATGCTGAGATAAAATTTCCTAAGGATCCGGTAAGTCCTGAAATTAGTCCTGAATTTATAAAACGTTGTATTTACGTATGTATGTATGAATTACCTTGACTGACATAAGATGATATTCTGAACTATCCAGGTGTGACGGGGGCCTTAGGACGTAATTCATACTTGCTTTAAAACTACGTACGCACGTTACAGGCATATTACTACTGATTCAAAACATCAAATTTGTCTAGGGACACTGAGTATTCCAAGACTTTTTTGATGTGTGTATTTTTTGAACTTTCCTCACCGTGGAGTTCATTGAAAACCAGCAAGTTGGCTATTCCACTGGCATTGCTAACGTCGGCTTTACATCAAGTGATATAAATAAATAAATAAGGTAAACGCAGCCACAGATAAAAGAATACAAGTACAGATACCCAATCCCATACAGCAAAAGCGTGCCGTCCTAAAGTAGGCAATTCTGTAGGCAATTTTAGTCCCGTAGTCACACCAGTAGATGGCGTATCTGAGCCACCACTACTATGACGCTGGCAGCCTACCTATTCGTTTTATTGAGATATTACCAGATGGCGTTGACTTCAAAAAATATATTTGACTTTAAAATTGAGGCATCTAGAAAATTGTTGTACTTAGTAGGAGATCCGAATAGAAGAAGATTTCCACCAGGCTGTTTATTCGATAAAACGTATTTTATATCAAATTTTATATGCTAAGTAATATACGGCGAATAGTTAGGCTAAAAAAATTCAGTCCAGTAGGTATAGGTATAATTAATTAAAAAATAAAATAACTTTGTACTAAAGAAAAATATGCAAACGTTAGGTTGAATTTTTTTTTCCCGTCAAACTATTGGGTTGGCAGGTATAAACAGCTAAGTCGGTAGGTACTAATAATTCGCACCAAACCTAACGTTTACATATTCTATAGGACTTGTATTCTTTTATCTGTGCTATAGGCTTCATACTTTCGATTAGTACCTATATAATTTGCCTTTAGAGCCGCGTCCGCTGCGCCGCGTTTTTGATATTTTTAACATCTATCATGTTATTCCGAACAGAAAAGGAGCGTGGCCAAAATGTTTAGCCGCGTCCGCTGCGCCGTGTTTTTGATGTTTTTATATAAACATCTAGGTACTTAACATGTTTTGTTAGTTTTTCAGCCACAACCTATTCGCCACATATTATTTAGCGTAGGCATCTAATTTGACATAAGATAGGTACTTTTCATCGAATAAACAAACAGCCCGGTGCAAATTCTCTCCTATTCGGATATTAGACCATTATAAATTAATATCTAATCGCTATATTCCTACCGGTCACATTGTAGTGGCGTTTTATTAATTCACGGGAACTGCCCGACTATGATGTCCAGGATAAAATAGGAATGGGACATGTTCGGGAAGTTTTTTGCTGACATAAAATAAAAGCAATAGGTAAAAATAACTGGTTTATTTATATATAATAAATAAACCAGTTATTTTACGTACGTACTTATATAACAAGTTCTAAACAGTAGGACCCGAAGAGTAGGACAGGGTACCTATTTACTTATTCAGTTTACGAGTATCTGTGTAATCACTACACTTTGTAATAGGTACGCTTAATTTTTTGGAAATATCAATAGGTACCAATCTGATAATTGAATAAGTATATAATATGTTCTGTGAATAAACATTTCATTGCATTTCATTTCATTTCATTGGTCATTTATAATCGGACTACTTATTTTGTAGAATTTTTAATTTTGATTTGGAATCAAACGATGATTTTCTAGATTTGCAATAATCATGAAATTTAACTTGAAATAATTTCTTAATCAAAAAATCAAGATGGCTTTTGTCGTGATAATCATCGGGGAGGTTAATTGTGATTTTGACATTATCCATTAAATTTGATATTAAATTGATTTGATGAATTATATATTTATGTAATAATAAATTCTATATTTATATTATAAGTATAGGTATAATTATGGATTATTTGCCAGGGTCCAAAGTAAATGCCAAGTCGTCGTGATTGGAGGATTCGTAAGGGTCCGTAGACGTAAACAGTCGCGAGTGTTGAGGATGAATCACAAAATCCGTTTAGAAGGCCTGGTCGTCGTTATCAACAATAAAAGAAAATATCGCATTCAACTTCAACTTGATTCGAATCCAACGAAAGAAAGTTGTGAAAAACTACGATGCAATGTTTGTACACAAACTGTCAGCGCGTTTTGATACCTACTTCAATAGTTAAAGATAGCACGTCGTTCGTTCCGTGTTTGTACTAACATTTAATACACCAAAACCGCCAAAACAGTATTTTGTAATGGCCATTTATGTTTGTTAAGACATTATTTTATCTATTACGTTTTTTTTTTGCTTTTAATATAAAACTAGTATTTTGAGACAATATTACGCATCACCCAAGCAAGAATTTACAAAAACGAAACGCTTGGAGCCTGTGATTCCATAGAACTTTCGCGATCCGTGATGGCGCCATCTAGTGAAAGTACCCAATAAGACGCAGTAAGCTTGAAAGCTCACACGTATTGTATGAGTTAGATAGTGTTCATATAATTTTTATTGCATTTATTAAACTTATAAAATATACCCTTATTTTATGTAGAGAAGGATGTTTTTTAATATAATTAAGATGCGTTGAATTTCTTAACGTGTAAAAATCATTCAATCATCACGATTACTGGTTCAAATGTTTCGATCGATACCTGTGCCGCCATCTATGAGTTTATTAAAGTAATTAATTATACGTTGTTCGAGTTGGGAGGCCATTATCAACGACCCATCGAAAATCTGCAGGTATTACCGACCCATAAGTGTAATTCGATTTTTTAACGTTTCTGCGACTGTTTGAACCACAGGTAATAGAAAAAATACACGCGTTTGTTCGTTTAGCATCGGATACTCTGAAGATAGTGTGCGTGGCAGTGCGAAAATGAGATAAAATACATCAGTTTCTGTGCGGCCGGCGTGGACGCAGGTCTTGTCGTACTGGCCCTTGTTCCTGCAGGTAAGTACCCAATTTTTCTGCTTAAGACATTTAATGCATATTATTGATACCTATAAGTATCGTGTAGTACTTTATGTATACATTTACTTATAAATTCTTGAATTTGTTATGCATTTAATTGAAAAAACGTCACTTTATATCATAAAACTTTAATTAAAAATAGGGCGGTGATAGCTTCTTCCATTTTACTAGTTGCAGCCATTACCGACCCATGAGTCGGTAATGGCCGCCACGTAGACTTACGTTTTAATATCTTTTCTGTTGAAATTTGACAATTATCCAAGCATTTGTATAAACCATTTTAATAACAAACAATCAGCCTTTGTATAAATATATTAGCGTTATACAATAATTTGTGTAGTTTTCTTGTTTTTGCGTTGTATTTTTTTTGAAAATGACTACATTTTTCATAACTCGATATACTTTAGAGACAATAATTAATTAACCATTATTTAATAAACTTGGTTTTTGTAGTTGAATGTTGTATTACTTTAATCAATCACGGTCTCTTTTACAGTCAGGAAACCACCGATCATAAATATTATGTACTTTTCTTAGGTCGGTAAATACATTTTACTATTATACCCTACATATTCTATTACCGACCCATGTGGGTCAGTAATAGTAACAATGAGTAACTATTAGCGACCCTACACAAATTATTAGGTATACTTAAGTATTTCATTTTAAGTAATATTATTTATATTGGTGTAAATTGTGGTCCAAGAATTGATGATATATTTAATTGAGAATCTAGATGCCTATGCCGATCTGAAACACCCCCGTGTATGTCCAGCGATTTTCATTGGTTTCTTTGTTTTTTGAAACTTTTGGGAAATTTCAACAAGAAACAGATTACTTACTTAAGTAATTCTGCGATAGTATTAAAACAGTTTGGTTTATGACAGTGTTTTTTTCTGAAAGTAGTCTAGTATTCATCACATGAGATTATTTAAAAAAACTGCTATCTAACCGACGTTTAAATAGAATTTAAAGTGTCTAGTTGACTAAGGTAACAAGATTGGACCCCAAGAGGGATTTAGTTATACTTTTAGGTGGAGTAGTGGCAGGATCTAAGACCACTGAATGCTTATTATCAGCCTTCGATTTTCTTTTGTTTTGATTTATTCGCGAAGAAATTTATTCCTAGAACACTTTGGACTATGTCATGTGTTCTTTCTTTCTTTCTTTCTTTCTCAAAAATATAACCAAATCCCTCGTGAGGGCTAATCTTGTTAGCTTAGTCTGCTAGACCCTTTTTAATGCGTTTTTATAAATAAAATTAAGGCTCAACACTACACTTACTTAGATACTTATGTAGGTAGATGACCATATAAAACATACACTTGTAACGTGTATTGTTTTTAAAATGTTGTAGATTTTTATTTTTTTATTTTATGAAGATTAAAGTATGTTTCACCATTTACAGTTGTATCATTTTTGACAGTCGTTAATAGCTGCAAAAAAAAACGTTAATAGCTTCACAGCCGTTACTATAGGTCGGTAATAGAAACAATCGACTTACCCACTTTATTAATAATTTTTCACAAGAAAATGGTTTATTTTGAAGCATTAAACGTGGTAAATATAAACCCAATATTCAATATTACCATATAAAAATAATAAAAATACTGTGACGGCTACTAATATTCCTAAAAAGTATGATCAATTTCAAAATTGCCTTAGGAGGGTCGTTGATAGCTGCATTTACCTTAAACAAATATCAGGGGACAATGTCACACCATTTGACCTAGTCCCAAACAAAACTCACATTGCATGCAATAAAAGTGCGGCTACAGGTGACGTGTGTCAAGTAGAGTTATCTGATCATATCATAACACTTGCTGAATTCTGCGTTTTCCAGTTAAAAACACAATTCCAAAAAACCCAAGTGGGCTGGTACACGAGAAAGAGAGACCTATGTGAAGAAAACACAACAGGTCTATCATGGTCTGAAACGCTATCACAAAATGATTTAAACGAAGCGTTTAATGAATTTCATGACCTTTTCTCCTTGCTCTATATTCTATGCTTCCCTGAATATAGGATAAAATCAAAAGGTAACATTACAGCGCCTAAGGGGATCACTAAAGGACTCATAAAATCAAGTAGAACTAAAATAAGTCTGAGGGCATTATATTTTAGGCAAAGATCAGAACAAAAAAATCTACAAATCATATTGTAAATTGGCATGTGTTTGTGTTATCAAATCAAAAACAATTGGCAGTACTGAGTTTATACGCAAATCTAAAAATTAGTGTAAAGCTACTTGGGACGACGTTAAGGTCAAACCTGACACAACGAAAATAAAGCAGGAAATTAAATCAATAGAAATAGATGGTAACACTGTAATAGAGCCTTCCGCTATACCTCAATCCTTTAATGATTTCTTCATAGAATCAATAGAGCATCAAACTGACACTCGTAAAAATCTAGTCTCAGAGTCTTGATGTTCTAATAGTTTATTCCTTATGCCATTCACAGAAGATGAAATGGTAAAAATTATAAAATCACTGAATAATACCAACTCCGTAGGATTCGACCAGATTGCAACAAAGGTTGTAAAAGAATGTGCCAAAGAAATTGTGCCAAATTTAACCCATCTGATAAACCTGTCTTTTACACAAGGCCCTTTTTCCGGAGCACCTAAAGTCCTCTATTTTTGAATCCCTACACAAGAAAGGGAACAAACAAGACTTACAGAATTATCGTCCAATAACTCATGTACCGATTTTTTGTAAAGTATTTGAAAAAGCTTCTCTTAGCAGAATTTCGCAGTTTTTAAACAAGCACAACATTATAGCAAAGGAGCAAAACGGTTTTCAAAAACACAAGTCGACAACACATGCTGCATTTTCATTAATCAAAAATATACTTAACTTTTGAGAAAAAGATTCCAGTCATAGCGACCTTTTTCGACATGACCAAAGCCTTTGAATTTGTTAATCATAATGAATCCTTAGTAAATGCGGAAATTATGGTATCAGAGGCAATGCTCTAGAATGGATAGGAAGTTATCTGGGTGATTGCATGCAATATGAAGAATACACCAGCTTAACAAACGAAACGAGAATGTCGTTCACCGGTGGGCATACAGGTATACACATACGGCAACAAGTGTTGAGTCCCTCAGGGAAGTGTTGTCGGTCCGATGCTTTTCTTGATCCACATTAATGACCTACCTAGAGAGACCTCATGCCCGATGACGCTATATGCTGATGACATGGCTATAGTTATCGCATGTGACGACACTATTACGTTTGAGGACAAAACAAAGCATACGATATATTTAGTTAACTCGTGGCTAAATAAAAACTTTCTAAGGACTAATGTGTCGAACACATGTTTCATACAATTTGTAAACCACAAAACACGCACTTTAGACCTAAATCTACAATGTCAGGGCCAAGCTATACAACAGTTACACGAAACAAAGTATCTGGGCATAATCTTGGACCAGCACTGCTCTTTGAAGCAACATGTACAGTTTGTTCGCGGAAAACTGGAGAGGTTTGTTTACGCTTTAAAGCATCTGAGAATAGTCGCGGGAGAGAAGACAACGCTCCTCATACCATGGCTACGTGACATCTGTCTTAAAATATGGTATATTGTTGTGGCGTAACTCAACGGATGTTAGCAAGGTGTTCCTAATACGGAAGAAATGTGTAAGAGCGGTCAACGGCGCTAAGCCGAGGGATACTTGTAGACCTTTGTTTCAGAGACTAGGCTTGCTCACATTAACGGAGCAATATATTCTTGAGGTGGCTCTCTTTGTTTGCAATTATCCGACTTATTATAGAAAACCGACATTCAATAAGAGACTCAAAGAAAGAGATGTGCTCAAATTGCTTATGCCGCATTGTTCATCCTCCTTCTTTAAAAATAACTGTTACATTATGACTATTATCGTTTATAATAAAATACCATATGCCATTCGAAAATTGTTAAACCCCTTTTTCAAGACAACATTACGGAGATGGTTACTGGACAAAACTTTCTACTCTGTGCGTGAATTTTTAGATTTTCAAGGTTAGCTTCTAATGTATCATATTATTAATTGCCCAACTGCTTGCAAATCATTATTGATAACAATATTTGCAAGCCTATAATAAGGTTAATCATGTGATACTTTTTTTTTATGGCATTGAGTAGGCAAACGAGCACACAGGCCACCTGGTGGTAAGTGGAAGCTGTGACCCATAGACATTCGCATTCACAAGACTGCAACCCTAAGACTGCAAATGCGTTGCCAACCCTGAGGACTAAGATGGAATGCCTCTATGCTAGTCATTACACCGGCTGTCTTATCCCCAAACCAGAACACAACAATGCGAACACTGCTGTTTGTCGGTAGGTTAATGGATAAGATGGTGGTAGCGATCCGGACGGACCCTGCACAAGGTCCTACCACCAGCGAAAACTACTATTGATATCTGGAATGTACCTACAATGTTTAAGCAAATAAATGATTATTATTATATTGTTATTATATGTATAGGCTTGTACTATGGGTATATGGACAGCGATATAAATACCTTACAAAACATCAATGACTCAGGAGCAAATATTCGAGCTCGGCACACAAATATCTGCCCTACCGGGATTTGTGCCCAGCACCGCTAACTTCGTAGGCACGGTCATTACCAACTAGGCCAACGCGTCGTTAATATATCTGCACGTTTTGCTTTTATTGGCTGTAGGTAATACAATATGTCTTTAATTTCAGGATTACCCATTCAACGTGTACACGAATAACGGAACGATGACCCTGAAGGACGGACAGCTGGTCATCACGCCGCTACTTCTGGAGGACATGTATCACGATGGCTTTGTGCATGAGACCTTGAATTTGGCAAACGAGTAAGTCAACTTTGTGAACTGTCTTTAAGAGGACTGTGAGGACTTAGCAGAGGCGCGTGAAGTAAAACACATGTGCTTCTGTTTAGTCCACCAGAGTAAATAACTTTATTGCACAATACAAAAAGTGAGTACAAACAGCACACTTAATGCCTTAAGGCATTCTCTACCACTCAACCACTAGGTCAAACAGAGAATAGTTGAGGCGGGTGCGGGCGCTTTAACAAGAACCTTTATTGTATTCAAAATTCTCAGTCAAATACTACATATATGCTGAGATAAGATTCCCTAAGGATCCGGTAAATAAATAAATAAACAAATATCAGGGGACAACGTCGCACCAATTGTACTATGGGTACTAAACCGCGATATAAATTCTTATATAGAGAAATATATACTTAAAAACATACAAAACATCAATGACTCAGGAGCAAATATTTGCGCTCGTAACGTAACACAAATATCACACATACAAACAATTGCTTGCTTCGCCCTAAAACGTCTGGCGAGGATGGTTCCTGCTGATATGGTCCGAGCGTGCTATTTCGCAACAGTACATGCACACCTGCAGTACGGCATCGAATTGTGGGCGGGAGCTGCAGATTGGGCAAGGGCCTTTCGTCTCCAAAAACGCGCCGTACGTGCTATAGCACGTGTGCCACAAACTGAAACTGCCAAACCACACTTTCAGTCACTGGGTATCTTGACGCTGCCTTCACTTTTGATTTTTCACGTGGCAGTGCATACACGAGAAAACCTAGACACAACTCCTAGGATGGACGCCCCGCGCAGGCACATGACCCGCGGCACGCTCGCCGGAAAGCTGCCGCTCGTTCCACACAAACTGGCGAAATCCCGGAAGCTTATCCACGTCATGGGTCCTAAGGTGTACAACCACCTCCCGGGGAATATTACCGCTACGCAAAGCGCACCACTATTTAAACGTAGGCTTAAAAATTGGCTTGTCGAGCAGGCGTTCTACGACCATAATGAAATGTTTACGTAAACAATTTAATATATTTTATTTATTAGCAATTGTAAACTGACATGTAATGTATATATTACCAATAAACAATTTGAATTTGAATTTTTTATAAAATATATATATCTACATATATGTATAAAGTATAAATAAACATAACATACATACACTTACATACATAAACAATTGTGCCCGCGTATGATATCCACCAACTTGTTTCTCTAATAAGTCCATGGTGATTTTCTAAAAATCGACATTGGCGAATACACTTTGTTAAAAACCAGGAATGAAAGCCATTAATTAAGGAAAAGAAAACGAAAAGAGAATTGTGAGGCGACGTCAAACGTTTTTCATCCGAGCGATAACGATTCATAATTTTTATATCCATCATCTAAATGCTCACTTTTCGGCTCACATTCCTTCCCCAGTGACACCTCAGTTTCTACATCGACATGCTGGTGGCCCATTGGTCCACCGTGATACTCAAAACTGTAAGCTAAAAACGGGCCTCGTCTAAGGTTGATGTTATCATTGAAGCTTTTTACTAACAAAGCACTTTTAAGGTTCTAGAGCTCAACTTTCAGCTACAACTAATAATTTCAGTTCGAGTATTTAATTCAACGAGATCTTTCAGAATTTTCGTTCAATTTAATTTGATGTTAGATGACCAAAAAGTTAGAAACTGGAATTTCATCAACACGACAGTTTTCAATAACACCAATAAATTATAGCATCCAGATCACTTCGATCCAATTTCTTTCTTTAATTCCTTTGTCTTGGACAAGGATTCAAATAGAACTGTTTTGCATCTTCTGAACACGAAATTACAGGTGTAGTGCATAATTGTTTTCCTTCGTATTTTCACGGAAACGTACGAACGCGTCTTGCTATTTCTGTCGGTCACAGTACAAAAAGTACTGAGGTTGACTGAAGTAGCATGACACGTTCGTACGTTTCCGTGAAAATACGAAGGAAAGCAATTATGCACTACACCTGTACTAGCATAGAGGCATTAGGCTTAGTAAAGCATTTGGGGTCTTATGACTGCAGTGATAAGATTGTAGTCTTGTGAAACGCAAATATATTTATGGGTCACACGTCCCACTTAATCCGACATTTTGATATATTTAATTATTATTACTACTGGGACCTGTACATCCCTGTGACATTTAAATTGTGTAGCTTAAGTTTCGTATTGTAATAAGTGATTTATTTGGAAAAAACGGCTTACTGTTGAGTTTCTTGCGGCGCTTCTTCTCAACAGTGGTCTCTTTGGAAGCGCTGGTAGACTCAGACTTGTAAAAGTGCCTACGGGGCCTGCTTGCAGAATGAATGATTTGATTTGATATGACTTACCATCAGATGGTCTGTGTGCACTTCTCCATGCAGTAAAAACTGATTGAGGATACATGACACTATAACATACCAATCACCGCTCCATGTCCTTTTTTAAGCCAAGTAATTCGTTCGTTTAGCAAACTGTTTTATTTGCGTGGTCTTTTCTGGTTTGTAGTTTCTTCTTCACTACTTCCGGCTTCATGCAACGTGGAATTCCTATATTCCAAAAACCAGTTAGTCTACTTCCTCTATCTGCGAGGAATCCGCTGATTCCTGCCTTTGGGGACAGTGGACAACGGTCTTCTCCGGTACCTTGGTAATTTCGCTAAGCAAGCATTCGTCAAGAAGACAACGGCATAAGAACTGCAGCTACTTCCTTAAGGAGCGACCACACCGCCGCTTAAATTACGGTGACGGTACGGAATCGCAGAGACTTTACCGCATGCTCTCCACACTGCTGCTCAAAATAGGGTGATGGTACGGAATCGCAGTGACGTGCCGTAAACATCACGGCAGCTGGGTGGAGAGCATGCGGTAAATTCGTGACGTTAACGGCTTGTCACTGCGATTCCGTACTGTCACCGTATTTTGAGCAGCGGTGTGGTCGCTCCTTTAACGTGCATGTTACGCATTAAGCATATCTTTTTAGTTGCTATGACAAGATGGCAGGACCTTGTGGGGGCTCCGTCCGGGTCGCCACCACCATCTTATCCTTTAACCCACCTCATACCAGCCGTTTTTCCATTGTGTGTTCCGTATAGGGATAAGACAACCGGTAAATTACTAGCATAGAGGCATTCCATCTTAGTCTTCAGGGTATGGCAACGCAAGATTGCACTCTTGAGAATGCAAATGTCTATGGGTCACAGTTACCACTTACCATCAGGTGGCCTGTGTGCTCTTTTACGTGATCCATGATATACAAAAAGCAAACTTTAATAAGTTAGTAAGACTAAACGAAATGACGGTAAACATTTAACAAAGAAATGTTGTTAGCTAGTAATTTGTAGACGGGTAAGTCTGGCACCCTTTCCTAAATAAATAAGACTTCTCTTGTCTAGGCTAAAATCTAACAACAGTCCAGCTACCCTGAGCCCGTATTGTGATCGTCTTTATCGCGGTGTGGAAGAACATCTCTAAAGCATCCGTCACTCTCGCACTTACATACTGGTGAGAAGGTGGCAGAAGCTTTATCCTCGTTTATCCACAGTGATAATCACGACCATAATACGAGTAGGGGCCGGTGTAATTGAAGTAAAAAATCATGGTAATTTTTATATAATTCTCAGTCAGCTCAAAAATAGCGTGTCCACCTTATACGTATTTCAAGTCTGAATAAACTGGGAGAATTGAATAACTAACTTCCACAATAGGGAGCCAATTGCCTTTTAGACATAGATCAAAAATAGCTTACATTGATTGGAAGTCAATGACAAGTCGACGTCGTTAAAGTAGTCATTCATCATTCTTTGGATATGATACGACTACACATCAGTAACTCGTGGCATTTAGGTAGCACCTGACAGTTTCTAACAGACTAGTGATGTCACAAATGTCACAATTCTTCCTGTACGAGTCGAGAAAAGGAAACCAATTGGAAAAAAAGGTTTTTCTATCATTTAATATATGACATCCGTGATAAACAATTAATATTAGTTCTACATTTTTACAAGTCAGCCTGTCTTCTACTTGATAAAATCCACTTTGTGTAAGAAAATCCCGACTACGCTGACATAATGGGTAAAAAAGCATTCTATTGTTAAGTTGCAGCGTATTTTTATTGATGTTTTCTTTGATTTCCTCCATTATTTCCAAACAACATGTTTCGCAACACGTCTCGTAATAATTATTACGCGTAAATGAATGACAATATCATTGACATTGACATTGACGTTTTTAAACAAGTGATCAAACCTACTTAGTTAAGACGATGAAAGTATTTTTTTTTCTGTAAAAGGCACTTAGAAAACTTGTCTCATCACTAATCTGTCAAGTGCTACCTAAATGCCAAGAGTTACCGATGTCCCTTTATTCCACATAATATTTACCCCTATTGTTATCGTATTGTTTATGTTATCAAGTCAAATATTGCGTCCTGGGTTCGACTGCCGGTATGGGCAATGTGTTTGATGAGCACGAGAACTTTTCTATGTATTTAATTATTTATTTCTCTATATTATGTTATCTTCTAATCGTTTTCGTTGTCTAAGTACGACCCTAGAGCTTAGTTTGGGACTAGGTGAATTTGTATGAGATGGTTCTGATGTCATAAGTTTTTTTAAATGTGTGTTTGCGTTGAATGAGCTATTTCTATATAAATTGCCCTGCGGATGTGAATATCCGCAATTAGTAGGAGATCCGAATAGGAGACGATTTGCACCGGGCTGTTTATTATGATATAAATTTAATATGCTAAGTAATATATAGATATATAGCGAATAGGTAGGCTGAAAAAAATCAGCCCAGTATAAAATTAATTAAAAAATTAAAAATTTACTTTGTTTAAAAACAATGCAACTGCTTGTAAATTTCACGAATTATATACCAATCGAAAGTACGAAGCCTATAGAATATGCAAACGTTAGGTTGACTATTTATTTCCCGTCAAACAAAAATCCCGGCAAAAAATTGTCGTCTTTTTCAGACTTAAAAGTTAGAGTAAGACAGCAGTCAACTTTTGCAATTATATAGCTAGTGTAAACCTCACTATAAATACAGGGTGTCCCAGAAACCGACGTCAACCCGCCTAGGGCTGATAGAGCAGCTAAAAAGCTATCGATTTAATCCCTCTATGGTATGTTCAGCGATTTCGAACTAGTTTCGGGGATATTAGTAATTTTAATCGGATTTTTTGGTAATTTTCCATTATGTCCATGTCACGAAAGATGCATGAAAAATTTCATGTTTTATTTCACAAGTCTTTCGGTGGTATCTTATATGATAAGAATCATTACGAATCAGCGAAGTTTTTAAACGTAGGTATTTGCCTAATTCTTTTTAATTTTATTTTTTAATTAATCAATCACATAAAGTTGTTTTTTCCATATAAAGTGAAAAGCAAACACTGGATGAGGGAAGCAAAATATGGAGAAAATTCAGATTAAAATGATCAATATCTACGAAACTAGTAAAAATCGATGAACATTCGTAGGAGTTAAATTGACTACTACTGGTCTACCAGCTCTATGTGGATTGACATCGGTTTCTGGGACACCCTGTACAATACTCACTCAATACTCACCATAAACAATATCGTATTATATTTTTCCAGATGTACCGGCCAAAGAAACACGGACAAGTACACGAACGAATGCATAAAAGTAGCTTCTAAAAAGGACATCTTACCGCCCGTCGCCACCGGGAAGATAAATACCAGGAAAAAATTCAGCTTCAGATTCGGGAAAGTGGAAGTCCGAGCCAAAATGCCGGCTGGGCGCTGGTTGATACCGGGTATGTAAATATGGAATACGCATAGATTTTTTAAATCGCATTTCTCAACTAAATATTTTCATATTATACCGTAAAAGAGATCACCAAAAGTGAAATTCAAATTCAAATCGGTCAAGAAACACGGATGAGCTGCTAATTAGACAAAGAGATCCGAAGTGCACCGTGACGTCATTGTATAGTTCGGCCATATAAACTCCACGTAAAATTCTGTTTGGCTAGAAAGAGATAGGAACAAATCTTTGTTGGCTAATATCTTGGTTATTTTTATAGCTATTCAAAAAATGTTTTTTCTCACCTGTTAGTTACATGAATCAGCTTTTATTAAAGCTGCAAAAAAAAACCCTATTCATGCAATTGTTTCCAGGGTGCGGCTCGACTAAACTGCCCGGCCGGTAACAAGTCAATCCTGACACAATGCACAACCATGAAGTTTCTGAATATGGATAATATGGACAGCAGTCAAACAATGCTGTTATTACTACCCTTTCACACGCAACAAATAAGTTTTTCTCAAACATGCTCGGAAAAAACGGTTTTCCGATTGAAAGACAAAGACGGAAAGAGCCTCATTTTACTCCTAGGAGTAAAAGAACCATATGAAAACACTTTCCGTCCATGTCTATATTTTTCTTAAAAATGCTGTCAATTTGCAGACAAAATCCAAAAATTCCAAACAGCCAAGGTAACTGCTCGCTTTTTTAGCACAGTGCGTGTGTTTCTTTTTGAATTTGCATTCCAATTTCTATGGTTAGTATTGACAGTCGGTAACATTCGTTCATTCTGCATAATTAAATTACTTGCTTTTTAAAAATGTATTTGTATTATTTCCTCACATGTTTGAGAAAATCATTATGTATACCTCGGCGGAAACGAGGATTTCCTGACTCGTATTTTAGCAGGCCTCGCTATTGCTCCGCCTGCTAACCACCTCGTCAGGAAAACCCTTACTTTCCGCGCCTAGGCAACATTGTACATACTATATATGAGCGTTGTTTTATGCTATCAACAATGTCTATGGTGAGAATTTGCATGGTCGTCAGGACTGACTTCTTATCTGCCTAGGACTGTACAGCCATCTTTTTCTCTTTGGATAGGACTAACTCTTTAACTTAACGGATGAATTATATACCAGCAAGGGCGAAAGTTGCCCCGTCAGGGCGTACAAGCAACATTTTGGTGTGTGAATTTACAATCGGGCCTACTCGTGTTATGGTCGTGATTAACGATGTGGATAAACATGGATAAAACACCTGTCGCTTTCTGACCAGTATGCCAGTGCGAGAGTGACCTGTGCTTTATCCATCATGATAAAGGCCACTATAGTCTGGGGGAAGGTAACCGAAACCAAGCCTTCTCCAGCAAAGCTGTTATTTATATATGATACTTAACGCCTAAAAGTTATTTGTTATTTCTGCAAACTGGTCTCTGTTTGAGCCCAAGAGATGTGCTCTGTCCTAGCGATTCCGTTTCCTTCTCTTACGGTCATAGATCCATGGCTTTCTTTAGATCGTGCGACGTCAAATTAGTGGATGAGACGCGTGGATTACATATGTATGGTAGAATATATAATGTGACGGACCGGTTAGTGTTGTACGGTCGGCACATTTTAGTGCTTGGTCACTAAACGAAATGTTTGAACTCCTTGCACTAATCTGTCAAAAGCGTTAATGAGACCAGCGAGGTCATTTAAGATGCCTAACGCTAAGATAAGAAGTATAGGATGAACGTAAGCTGATCCCAGATCGCGACGACAGCTCCATACTTACATTTCGAGTTGATAGAAAACTGAAACGTTAGCAGCGTTGGCATCTTGGCTAGACCCGCAGTAGGCGAAGCTACTTATAAGGCCTACTGTACGTTTTGATATTTAAAAAAAAATACGGCTTGGGATACCAAATATATAATATTTCGGAGATTAATTTGTGTCACTGTTGATGTTGTCAGCAAGGCTTGGAAAAACGCCCGTCATTTTGAAAACATAACCCTATTCCGTCCAGTAGAGACTTCCTCAAGGTGTGATGTTACGATATTATAATTTATATTATTTATTTATTAATACGTTTACACAAAATACCTACTAGATGTAGTTTAAGGATTCAATATACCCCAATGACATTCTTGGACTGCGAACGAACTTTTTCTACTCATAAAAGGGTCCTAAATTCACGTCGTTATGGAAACACAAGTGAAAATTTGGAAAAAAATTGGTCATTCCTTTTTGAATGGGGAAAGTGATTTATTCCGGTGTCATTATTAATATTTTCGCTGAATAAATGTAAATTATGGTATAATAAATATATAAAATAACTAATCATATTTTTTATGAACATCATTAAGAAGTCTCTGCTGTACAGAACAGGGTTATGTTGTTAAAATATCGGGCGTTTTTCAGAGCCTTAGCTGTCAGCCATCGTGCTTTTTTGTAAAAGAATCAGTGCGCACAACCAGCGCGGTGGGTAGTCGAGAATCTAGACCGTCCGTCTTCCGTCTGACCGAACTACTGACTCAGTAACAACGTCAGTGATTAATTTATTAATTTACTCGTTCAGAAATTTCTTGACCGACAGGTCAAAATTAACTCTAAGAATTTACAATAGATGGCGTTATTTAACTGAAAGTTTCGTAAGCTTACCAACAGGTGGCGCTTTTTGTAGCAAAATAAACGCCTCACATAAACATATTTGTTTAGAACAGCAATCACTCTATTTCTCCTAAAAACACTTTCATTATCATTTTCAGAAATCACCCTAGAGCCTCTTCAAAATCTCTCAAGAAACCATCGATACGAGTCGGGCCTGATCAGAGTCGCCTTTGTTAGAGGAAACGAGGAGTTTGCACAGAAGCTGTACGGAGGGGCGGTGTTGTCTGACGAAGAGCCCTCGCGCTCGCTGCTGATGAGGGAGATGGGTGACAAAAGGAACTGGACCCATGAGTTCCATAACTACACCGTCATTTGGAGCCCAAGTCCGTTATTCATTAGAATTATTAGTTAACCTATCTCTGATTTTTCAGGCGCCAGATAAAAGAATAGAAAAGATTCTATAGTTTTTGAATAATATGTCTATGGGTCTCAGATCCCACCTGACCTGAGTGCTCCCTTCTTATTGCGTGATCTTTATAATATATCGTGGTATACCTTTGCTACTTTTTTGCCCTTAGGTAGGTATATCTGATAATTATTTAACTCCATGGCCACTTGTTACCCGACTGCCGAAGAAGGAGGTTAATGTGTTTGACTTGTGTATAATGTATGTAAAGGGGCTTCTAAACGGGCCATGTTTTGCTGCAATTTGTGGCCGGCAACTAGTGCTATCTTACTCTTACTTCGTATGTTAGAGCAAGATGCTCGTTTAGAAGCCCCCTAAGAGGTGCTAGAGACAAACCAGGGCCTCTATTCAACACGGTAAAAACCATATCGTGTTTGATCTGTTATCGTATTGTTAACGTTTTGATAGCTCTTATTTACTTGACAGTAATGGCGGCTTACTGAAAAACGATTCCGTAACCGGGCTATTGCCTTACGCACTCGCAATCGCAATCGTTTTCATTTTGAATTCCGAAGGTATATCTGCATACAAAATGAAAAAAAATGTTCCACTTTGAAGTCGATTGTGACTGTGAGTGCTTTAGACAATAGGCTAGCTGGTCACATACGGTATTGTAGTTACTGCCTAGAATAGAGGCGCGCTGGTGGCGATAGATCCGGCTTCGCTCCGGCGTCGCGAGACTCACGGAATAAACCAAAAAAGTAACGGCACGAAATTCAGTTTTTTCCATAGTTGTTGAAAATTTACGAGTGTTTTTTTTTTGCTGAATTTTTGACAGTCTTAATTTGAAAGATTGTGCCTGCCAGTGTTAAATGTTAATGCCATTTACCAGAAAAAAGGATTTACAAATAGATTTTAAAAGGACTTATCAAACAGCCCTCGTAGCCTGAGACACTCTAGTGGTTAACACGAATCTAACCACGTATAATTTATTAAAATCGGTTTAGCCGTTTAGTAGTATCGAGCGGACATTGAGTCGGATATTTATAAAAGTCAAACACATAACCCTCCTTTTGGGCTTGCCGCAGTCGGGTAAAAAGGAATCAATCTAATATACGTACAAAGATGACAATGTCAAAATGCAATCTGGTTTATAAAACAAGCTTTTTCTTAGAATTGGTTTTGATTTGCGTTCCAGATGGTTTGAGCTTACTAGTCGACGGATACCATTACGGCTCCGTGAACCCTGGCGACGGGTTCTTTTACACGTTAACGAAGGTGGGACACCGCAGGAAGTGGATGTCTGGAGCAAGCAAGATGGCGCCATTAGACCAGCTGGTAAATATATTTGCGCTTTGGATTCTGTAGGATTGATTTTCCTTATAGTCCATTGGCTCGACAGTATCCACGTATTGCTCACAACCATCCAAAAGGTCCTCACTTCACTCGCCAGCCTTTTTTCTTAATTATTGGCTTTCACTCCTTGCTTTAATAACGTATTTTGCCAATTTAGAGTTTTAGACAATCACCACGGACTTAGTTATTAGAGATGGATGTTATTGTTCGGTAAAGAATATTTACTCTGGCTGGCAGATTAAACAGAAACCCATGGGTTTTAGCTCCACGCGCTTTGCCGCTTATATTCTCCATGACAGTGACAGTCTTACCAAACAATACAGGAACACACGAGACGGCGTGCGTATCGCATACACTACAGATTCCAAGGTTTTTAACAGAAAACGATGTTAATGTGTTCTCAGAACTGGTATATTATTTGTTGGGCATTCAGGACCACAATTGCTAGTTTTTGGGGACCCTTCGGTCCTTGCTCTGGTTTTTCCTGTCCAGAATGTTTAATAATATTTGGAACTTACTAATTTATTGTATTGCCAATTCTAAAATAATGGCAAATGTATGTACCTAGTTACAAAGATGTGGGTTCAGTTAATGTGATGAAATTTTTACATGCCATAGATTTCAGTCCCCTGATCAAAAGTATTTTGGGTGCTACAACTGTTTCCAAGTCCCTTCCAAGATTAGATTGATTTTGTACCATCCAGACAAAGTAGCAGTACTTTAATATATTAAATTTAAAAGTATTTTGCGATAACCTGACCACTTATTTAATGATTAAATGTTTGCCAGCTGCTACAATTTCGAAAAAACGTCAAGGTTTCAAACACAAAAAACAACATCATAAAGTTTTAAAATGAAAAAAAATCGTTCCTTATTAACTGAGAAAATAAACTGTTTCTGCTAATGGCTTAAGAGCTTAACGCCAACATGTCTCGTGTCTATTCTACGTCACAGTTAATGTTATGCTTAAAAAATAAAACGAGGTTACAAACAAAATGACGTCATTCCGACCGCTAGTTCTGGGCAGACGTAGCAAACATCTAAACGATAATATTCAATAAAAAAGTCAGTAAATAATCCTCAGCATAAGCACGATTTTATCAAAACATTTCCAAAAAAAACTGTAACTATCAATTTATTTATATGTTGATGATGTGATTTTTAAATAATATTAAGTGTAAGATTTAAAATGTATAGGTACGCGCCTTATTCTAATTTAAACTTGATTTTTTAGGGTAAGTAAAATTTTGGTAGAAATCTATTACTCAAAAAGAAACTTGATAGGTACGAACTGAGTATGTAACATTTTTTCAAATAATAAAAATTTGGTTTGCCAAACAAAAGTACATAATAAGTACTGCGATAAGTTATTTGAGAACTAGACGAAATATATTTCGCAGAAATGGCAGTACACGTATTAATAACAGACGAGTTGAATCGTTAAGAGGGTTGTGAAGAGCCGCTAAAATGGCGTAGCTGTCAAATCAAACCATTCAAATCTAGCTCCGGACAAAAACGTTTCTCACCCCGTAAATGAAGTCTGATATCACGATTTTTGAATATGTTGTAGTTATTATAAAGACCTAGGTCTGTACGTTTCGGTATTTTCGTTCTTTATGTTCTTTTGTTCTAAGAAATGTTTCCTTGGAAAGGAAAACGTACAGACATCGTTTTTCATGATATCTACAACATGTTCAAACATTTTTCAATTTTTATAGGACGAGGTTTAAGGGGGAGAGTAGTGTTTTCGTATTTTGTATGGAGATTTGTAGCTTCACAATCCTCTTACGACGAATTAAGAATTGGTAAGTAGTAAGAGTAACACAGCGCACTCAAAGATTTATATCATTTGAGTGAAAACAAATCTCAAAACGCCTTTGAGATTTCTGGATGACAAGAATGAAGAGTGAAGGTTCGCCCAAAAGTCTGTCTAATTTTAGTTAAAACAATGTCTTTCCAGTTCTACATCTCCCTCGGGCTCAGGGTTGGCGGCCTCAACGACTTCGCGGACTCGGCTGACAAGCCCTGGAAGAACAATGACCCGCATGCAGCTCTTAAGTTCTGGCAGGACAAGGCAAACTGGTTCACAACCTGGCACGACGCCAATTTGATAATTGATTTCGTTAAAGTATATGCTTTATGATAATAGAACACACACTAAGTCCAAACTTTGGACTTCTAAGCCGCAGTCAATGACCTCTAAATATTATATCAATTTAGCTCGATAACGTTTCTCACCCTCTAAATCAAGTCCGAAGGTATACAGTGTGTGGCCCAAAACTGGGGCGAAAAAATTAAATGGGGTTTCTTTAGAACATTCCAATTAACTATCACAAGAATCTAATATTACAAAGTCTATAATTTTGGAGAAAAGAGCCTACAAAGTTAAAAATCGTAGGTAATGTATTTTCCCGTCGCGATATCGTCGCTTGGTCACTTGGTACGCGGTATGTCTGAGTACAGGGTGCCATTGACAACACGCGGTAGATTTAGCGGTGTTTGCATTACATTGAATTTGCAATTAAGTTTGTTAGAAATAAACTGAAAGTTAAGTTTTGATTTTAATTAGGTAAGACCATTATAATGTAATTACCGGTGATCAATAGAGCCCCTGTTTTTAATATTATCCCCGGTTTTGGGCCACACACTGTATTTAAAAACCGTAAAAAAAATTAGACTAGGTTATGGGGAAACAAACGTTGCATTGTATGGGGATTTTTAGCTTCTCAGTCCTTTTAAATATAAATATAGTACAAACAGCTAGTTTATTCAAAATAATCCAAGCTGGAAACCGTTAACAATAAAATTGTTCAACGCTTAAAAACGTACCTTTTAAGCATTTGTTGACCGCTGTTTTATAGTTTTATGTATTATTGGGATGAAACATGTTTAATTGCATGCAACAAATAATCAATAAAACGAATTGGTATTTTGTGTTTTTATTTTTAAACCGAAAGACTCAGTGCATAAGGTTGCAAATAAGTTAACTATTATGAGGAGTAAGAAAAATATTTCAACGTAAAATCCATGCAAAACTATTTTTCTTGAAATGCTAACTTAAATTATTCCTACATTATTACTAATGCCCCTATATGGCGTATACCCTGACGGATTCAACTTGCAGAGCGCTGGTGTCTTCTTTCCATGTGGGCAACCACTGGTTTCGGTTGGACCAGAACCTCAGCATACCCTTCGAGGGAGGGAACTCGTGCACACCGCCCACGTTCAGGCCAAGGGAGATGTAGAACTGGGGGGAGAACCAAGAGTTTCGTTTTATCAGGTGTAGATTTAGGATAGGGTCCAATTTAGGATGTGGAAAGCTCAAGATCGAAAGAAGAGATCTACACTCAACATTGGGTGGCGATAGGTTAAAGAAGAGAGAGAGAGAGAGAGAGATCTAGGATTTCCATTAAGGTCAATTATTTGTGTGATGAGCGCGAGTATTTGTTCTGAGTCTTGGATGTTTTGTCAGTGTAATTATTTCTCTATATACGTATGTTCATCGTTGTAGGTACTAGTACAGTCAAGGAATTTAATTCCTATACCACTTTGGACTATGTAAAAGTGACACTGTAAATAAAATCATAAGAAGTCTCTTACGTTTTGATTGATTACGTCTCGTTGACATAGACTAAACTGGTATAGGATTTAAATTCCTTGACTGCACCCTTAAGAAAGATCCTAAAGTCCCAAGCTCAGCTCCCCTCCTCAGCTTAGGAATTCGTTTCATTTTTCCAACCATTTTGGTAAGCCTCGACCAAAAGGCGGTGGCTATTTGGGGATGGTAAAAACCAAGTCTAAACCCGTTTTTAACTTGAAATTTGAGTCTAAAAGGATCTCTCACCGGGTGAATAAATTAAACGTTCATAAAATGCCACCCTGGATTACTTACCAGCTTGTCAAAGGGCGCCATGACAGATCCATTAAACCATAATGGCGCCGCAGTCACGTTCAGGTTCATGGCGGTCTGGTAGAAGACTGGCTCCACGGACCCATACACCTCGCCATCCACAAACATCGATATATTATCTAAAAAAAGAAGATAAAATAAATAAATATCAGGGGACAATGACACTTATGGCCGAACCGTATATTCAAACCGCGGATAGATAGAATTTTGACACGTTTTGTATGGGAAAATTATAACCCGAAGTAAGCCTTATCTGCCCGCCGTTTGAATATAGGGTTCGGCCGTAAGTAATTGACCTAGTCCCGAACTAAGCTGGACACTTTAGTACCTATTTATTGTCACTTTAACGTAATAAACTATCCTAATCTGTCAAAGGCTTTAAAGCAGCTACATATAAGGTTGACTGTACCGAATATGATATTGTTTACTGCTTCTACGTTACGTATGGTCGATCTTTTTATTAATAGTTATGGCCTTATAAAAATCCACAGATTCTTCAATAGTTAAGTATAGTATACTAGCCACTTAACTAATAAACATTGAGTAACGGTGGTATAGCTATACAATGGTTTGTCATTATCTGTCATGGTGACACTTGAATTGGACAGATAAGGACAAAACATTGTATAGCTATAAGGGGTAGTAAGTATAGGGTAAGTGTACCAGTGAATGAACGAATAAGAACTAGGGTGTCTTTGCCCTTACTTTTACAACAAACCTAAAATACAGACTTGTTACTTTCAATTTATTTTTTACATCTGCATATAGTCCTTTATCATTTAAGCATAATTCACACCTATTTTTATTTATAGTTTGAAAACTAAAAATGATTTTCTGAAAAATTGCCAAAATCACCTATGAATGAACAGGCATTCCCAATAAATGAACGAAAACGAACCTGAGAATGAACACTCCATATTTGGTAATAGAAGTGAACATGGTTTCCTGCCCCAGTAAATGAAAAATGTTTTTTTGTTATAAAATCTTTATTTAGTAGGTAAATCAAAAAAAACAATTCTAGCTGTGTTTTATTAATTATAATACCTACTTTAATCGTAGAAAAGTAATATCTGACTCTTCTATAAAAAAAAAAAATTAAAAGTAAATTTAAAGTTGTTCATTTACTCGCTCCCGGATCTAATGAATGAACTAAGAAAATAAATCCCGTTCATTCATTGGAATATAAAGTTATTGAATGAACAACGGCAAAATATTGTCATTTATTCACTAGCAATTAAATTCCAGTGAATGAACTAAGAAATGTCTGTTTAATACAAAACGGTTTTAAAAGATTTAAACATAAATTTCTGTTCCAATACTAGACCAGTGATTTAAAATGAATGTATGTTAGTGTTGATTAAATAAAAATAATCGTTTCGTAGTAAAATAATGCAAAAACTATTTAAAAATTCAAAATCCTGGATTGGGGTATTTTTATAGTTCCTTTCTGTAAACACCTTAAAATAAATCAATAGGTTAGAATTTATTAAAAGCCGATACAGCCTATTTATACTTTGCCCTTTTCACCATAACATACAAATATAAAACCAACAGTAAGCATGAGATAAATAGGAATAATATCAAACTTTCCAAACCGGTACTCACGTTGTTCCTTATATTTTTCGCTTCTATTTCGAGCCACACCGACACACGGTCTTTTTACTTCGACGCCATCACCAAAAGAAAGTCCAGCCATAGATTATATAATGTTGCTATCCTAAATAAAGAGTTGCCCGACTAATAAAACACAACTTCTTGGAATGTTCTCTATTACAAAGCTTATTCTTTGATAAAAACCGCGTTTTGTTCATTCACTGGGGGGTGTTCATTCACTGGTACACTTACCCTAGTTTAGTGTTGGAACTTTATTATATTTTTATTATTTCTTATTCTACTCACTTTGTGTCCACAATACAGTGTAATTATGGAATTCAGCGTTCCAATTATCCAATCCAACTTTTTGCTTCAAGTGTATAGACCTGAAAAGAATTAAATGGTAACATCGACGTTGTGCTCGCCTTTCTATTTATTCTAAGAACCAAGCCTATGTAATGGTAAAATTTAGCTAAATCAACTTTTTTGAAGTTGGTTTTAAAGGGTTACCTGCATGGCTCCGCGTCACACGTGATGGGCCCCCCGTACAGAATCTTAGCGAACTGCTGGTTGCCCCTCAGGCACGCGATGCGAATTATTCCCGAAGAGTAGTTGTCCACTCCATACTCGTTGTCACGGGGTTCTAGCTGGATTTCTGGGGAAACAGAATGAATTAAAAACAGGGTTCTCTGCCTTTAGGCAAAAATATGTTTTAGTAAAATGTATCGTTTCCCAACCGTTTCATTTACCAACCCGCTGTTCTTGTTCTTCTGTCACTGTATATATTTGAGGAGTTATATAAAAACAATGGGCCTCATAAGGAAGCTCAAAGTCACTCAGAGGGCTATGGAGAGGGCTATGCTCGGGGTTTCTCTGCGTGATAGAATCAGAAATGATGATATCCGCAGTAGAACTAAGGTTACATAGCCCTAAGAATAGCTAAACTGAAGTGGCAGTGGGCGGGGCACATTGCTCGGAGGACTGATGGCCGATGGGGTCAGAAGGTTCTGGAGTTGCGTCCGCGGACCGGAAGACGAGCTGTAGGTAGGCCTCCAACAAGATGGAGTGACGACCTCGTCAGGATCGCGGGACCGCGGTGGATGCGAAAACCACAAGACCGGTCTGAGTGGAAAGCCTTGGGGGAGGCCTATGTCCAGCAGTGGACGTCTTTCGGCTGACATGATTGATTGATTGATTGATATTAAAACTAACCTAACCTATAGGGTTTACTGAAATTAATATTGAAATATTTACAGTGACAGAAAAATAGCGATTTGGCAAATGTAACGGTTCGGAAACGATTCATTTTGCCAAATGATTTTCGGACAAAAGACTCTTGCCTGAAAAACTAAATTTGCTTGGAGACCTAAAAACAACTTTGTGTTGTCAATTGTAAGTAAGTACTAAGTAAACTAAGTAAAGTAAAAACTGCATAAACTCTTTAATGCACAAAAAGAAATACTTTTACAGAAAACACTTAAAGGTGTGATTATACTGATTATGTATCGTCATACTAGCTCTTGAGAATCCATTTAAAACATTGAGAGACAGGCTTCACTGTCTCTTTGCAATGTGTTTCTGCTGTACTTACCTACTATTTGGTTTTGTTATAAACCAATCAATCGGGCCTCTATTCTGGTGCCAAAATCCAAATCGTATTTGACCTGTGGGCCTATTGCCTAACGCCCTCGCGATTGCTTTTCATTCTGACAGTCTGAATGCGAGTCTGCTTTCAAAATAAAAATAATCGTTCCATGTAACGTCAACGTTTGAAAGCGAAGGCGAGCCATTTTTTAAACCAAGTGAATAAATGATTTGCCAAAACCCGGCCATCATTACTTTCAAGTAAAAGAGCAAAATGTTGACAATACGATAACAATTGAAGGTTAAAAACGATTTGGTTTTTACCTTTGGCCTAGTTGGTAGTGACCCTGCTTGCGAAGGTAGAGGTCCTGGGTTCAAATCCCGGTAACGGCAGATATTTGTGTGATGAGCGCGAATATATGCTCCTGAGTCATGGATGTTTTCTATGTATTTAAGTATATATTTCTCTATATAGTAGGTACAAGTCTAGAGCTTAGTTTGGGACTTGGACAATTGGCTTGTCACTGTCCGCACGACTTTTTTTTATTTATCTTATTTGTCCAAAGGTACTGCTTCAGTTTCCCTATAAGCTTTTGTAAACTTGAAATGATAATGAAAAACCCTTAATCCTCACCAGGGTACAGCCAATCACCCAGAGGCATCTTAGCGCGGACTTCGATCCTGCCGAACTTGAAGCTGAACTTTTCCTTGGTGGTGATTTTCGCTGTGATGATGGGGGCCCGGACGTGCGCGTTGGAGGACGCGCCCACGCATTCCGCAGAACCCGAGGTGCACCTGGAAAACATAGAAGAAGAAACTAATAAGTCATCCAAAACTAAAAGTTTCTTACGTACTTAGTCTTCTTATCTATACTAATATAAAGAGGTAAAGTTGGTAAGGGGTAATCTCTGACCTAGCCCAAAAAAAATGTCCAAAAAAGTGGGCACGGGAACAGCTAGTCTATATATAAAAAAAATACTCCGTCCGCGTAGAAGTTGGTTATCGCTATTCCCTCGGGAACTATACATATTTCCAGAATAAAAATAGCCTATGTCCCAGTACAGGATCTAACCTATATGTGAGCCAAGTTTCATCCCGATCCGTACAGTGTTAAAGCGTGAACGACGGACAAACATACAAATACACTTTCACATTTATAATTATAATAATAGTATGGATGAACCCGTATTTCTCCTGGTCATTTATTTTTTGTTGTGTTCATTATTGTCAGGACAAAGTCGATAAAAATGGCTTTCACTTTAAATTCAAAGGTTGGAAAAATCTCATGTTATGTAAAATGGGGTCAAACCACCTGAACTTCTAGAAATTATATTAAAAACTAAAGGCTAGAGTAATATAACATATAGTATGCAAAAACTGATACAGAGTAGATAACTTAATGTTAATATTCATATTATCATGGTCGTTTGGCACATCTTTCGGCTTCTTTCGGGCGCCACAGACCTGATTCCAATGGTTCTGGCAGAATACCAGCGCTGCAGTTTCTGCAGCATTATGCTGAGTCAACGCCAATTCACAGCACAACACATGGCTCTCTCACCGTATATAAGTCAATGTATATTTTAAGTCTCGTGTTTGTTGTCTATATTTTTAATGTTTTATGTTTAATTTAAGAGCCTGTGTTTGTGTTTATGTTGAATAAAGTTTTTATCTATCTATCTATCTATCTATGAAAATGTTAAGCATACCTACTCAGAACCGTGTCATTGTGAGTCTCATTCACAGATCCGTATCCGTTGGTAACCTATATCTACATCGTCTTATTGCGATAACTCATAATGACGTAATACAATGGAAGAAACGATTCTTGGTCAGGATAAACAGGTGCTTTAAAAAAAACTAAGTTGGCGCGAAATAAACCAACGGAAATCTCAGACACAACAAGATCATGTTCTTTATAGTTGTTCTAGGTAAATCCCAATGTACCCAAGGTTAGTAGTATCCATGAACTGTTGTGCGAAAACCTCCCCCCATACCTACTTGGAGTTCCTGGTGACGGGAGTGATGATGAGGCGGCCGTCGCTGACGCGCAGGGCCTTGTCATTCAGGTACTCGTTGAATGGATAATCCTGAGAACGAATTGTACATAAACAAACTTCTCTTGATAAAGACGTGAATATGAAGTTGGGGTCAGCAATCCCGGAATTGGTTTGTTTGCAATACCGAATTTGGGACATCAAACCATCATCCATTCATACTAAGACTGCTTTGTGACTTCCTGGAGGTATTCCGGAGCCACCATTACTGCCTAATAATCTTTCAATGACAGATTTTAAGAATAGTGCAGAGTTCGTTACGGTAAAAGATAAGCCACATGAGCACACAGGCCACTTGATTATAAGTGGAATCTGAAACCCATTGACATCAATCAAGACTTAAATCTTAAGTTTCCAGTAATTCTGTAATTCCAATTCAAGGGTTGTCTTACTCTCGCACTAGAAAACAACAATGCGAACTCTGTTGCTTGGCGGTAGGTTAAAATATATTTATGACGGTGGTAGTAATCCTGACAGACGCTGCCACCACCACTTACAAGTAGTTTACTTGTAAGTAGGTAGGTATTTAACGTTTGAGAATCACTAAACATGAACTTTTTAATAAATAATGATTGTGAAAAAAAAAAGATTCAACACAACTTTGTTTAAGCTCAGTAAAATTTAAACAAACTGATAATATGTATTACTTACTGGTCCTCCTGGATATTTTGGTTCTGCTGTCCAGAGGTTTCCCATAGTAATTGCAGATTCAAAGTTTTCTTCAAACAGTAGCTGTCCTGTGCAGGCAAAACCATCAAATGACATTTCGGTGATAGATAATGCGCATGGAAAGCCTTCGGGCACGTAAGGTGTTGGAGCCTGAAGTTCCTGAAGAGCCGGAGTAGACTTACTGGGATCCACGGGGTTGCCAGCTTCGTCCACGTAACCTGGAAAAATGGCAGTGTTGTAGATTGGCAAAAAACAACCGCCATCAAAAAAGCGATAAATAACTTCTTTTCAAATGGTAAACTCGGCTTTTGATTAAAAATACTGTAGAGTGACTTCAGTTTGACTGATCATGAAGTTGAAGACCAAAATGAGTTAGTTTTTGCCTTTTTAAAGGAAGGTTTACGTTATTTAAACATTAAAGTAATTTTTATTCACTCTTTTTATACTACTGTTACGTACTTCCACTTCTTGCAAATAATATGAAACAATATGATATTTACATTAGGCTCGCCGCAAGCAAAGCTTCAAAAAAGTCATAGTGTATATATTAAAACCATTCGAATGTGCTTCGACACAGTTGCTCAAATCATAATGGAGATATCTTATCGCCACCCTTAAAAATAGGTACCATTGAGGAAGGTGCCTATCTGTAGTCACCATCGTCAGGTCCACTTCACCAATGAACACTTTCTGAATGGAAACCTATTATTTTATCGAAACACCATCCAATGAACGTATCATAACGCAGATTAATATCATTGAAAAGCATTTCTCGTCGCATTCGACGAAACCTGTGTTAATGAAAATACGAAAATAGCTAGCTAGTATGCCTATAATATTTGAGTAGTTCCCTCAATTTGTCAGAGTCCCATTCATCAAATACTGACTTGGTGACAATGGGACCACCTCGCCAGTATACCCTTATACCCTAATCAAATAAAAAAAATAATTAAATCCAAAATTGACGGAGAAGTGCGTAACAAACATACAGAAAAAAAAACATGCATTCGAATTGCGAACTTTCTTGTTTTTGAAGACATTTTTCTTTTTTTAATTTTGTACTATTCGTGACAATCTCATTTTTTCCCGAATCCTGGTGCTATTTGAGGCGGTTATTGTATTGCCACTTGAGGATACTGCAAGAGCTCTATTCTGCCGTCCTACGGAAAAAAGACACATTTACTATATGAATTGTATTGCACTTCCAACCTTATTAGAAACCTTTGAGAATTTAATTTGCTTCTATGAATTAATTGCTCTTGTCTCTTTTCTCTATAGAAGAGCAGAATTGTACGACGTTGATAGCCTGGGTGAAGGCAACGATAACCAAAACTGAACAAATTGAAAGAGCTAGCTTTGACGCTACAAATAGACAGTTGCACAGATCACTTTTTGTAATAATATGGTTTGTACAAACAATCCGTTTCATGTTCACGTTTGTTTATCGTCATTTTTCTTTGTTTTTGTGTTTGCTGAATATTTAATCTTCAGTTTCAACTTAGATTATAGGTAGGAATAATTAATTAAGTAAGTAAGCGAATAAGAATGCGCTTAGAAATCTCACTTTGTAGTGAGACATTTCAAATGTTTTAATTGTTGATTTTTATGGTATTATTTTAATTATTTGTAGATTAACTTTTTATTTATGCAGTGTTTTTTAGTGTTATATATTTCTCCGTGCCACAGCAACACGCTGAGCTGGCACACCGTTTCGGCTTTTTTATTTTAATTAAGTACTTAAATGGGGTAGGTACTTCTATTTTTTATTTTCTCAAATGTTTGTTGTTTTTGTGTTTATTTACTAGCCGAATATCTTGGATCTGTCGAAAGCGTTTGATTTGGTGTCGTATGACCTGCTGACGCGGAAATTGTTAGAGGACACGACGGTCCCACATGATGTCATATCACTGCTTCGACATTGGTATGGTAACCAAAAAAATTGTGTCCGGTGGGCAGGGGCTCTGTCAAACGAGTATGTGATGCAGTGCGGCGTTAGACAGGGGGCCACTATGTCAGTCCGGCTCCAGAACCAGAGCTCGAAACCGATTCAGTTGCAGAAAGGTGTGAGACAGGGAGATGTCATATCTCCGAAACTGTTCACCGCTGCACTGGAAGATGTCTTCAAGCTTCTGGACTGGGAAGGACTTGGCATCAACATCAACGGCGAGTACATCACTCACCTTCGATTCGCGGACGACATCGTAGTCATGGCAGAATCGCTAGAAGACTTGAGTAAGATGCTCGGAGACCTCGATAGAGTTTCCCAACGGGTGGGCCTGAAAATGAACTTGGACAAGACGAAAGTCATGTCCAATGTTCGCGTTTTGCCAATACCGGTTCACGTGGGGAATTCTCAACTTGAAGTTGTTGATCAGTACGTATACCTGGGACAAACTGTCCAACTAGGTAAATCCAACTTCAAGAAAGAGGTCGATCGCCGAATCCAACTCGGATGGGCAGCGTTCAGAAAGCTAAAGCGGATCTTCTCGTCCAAAATACCGCAGAGCCTTAAGTCGAAAGTCTTCGACCAGTGTGTGTTGCCAGTGATGACTTATGGATCAGAGACTTGGCCGCTGAATGTGGGCCTCATAAATAAGCTCAGGGTCACTCAGCGTGCAATGGAAAGAGCTATGCTCGGAGTTTCTTTGCGCGATATGATCCGTAATACGGTAATACGCCAGAGAACCAAGGTCACCGACATAGCTCAGAGAGTTAGCATGCTGAAGTGGCAATGGGCAGGCCACATAGCTCGGAGAACTGATAACCGTTGGGGAAGAAAAGTTCTCGAGTGGCGGCCCCGCACCGGTGGACGGAGTGTTGGACGGCCTCCCACCCGGTGGTCTGACGACCTGGTTAGGATCGCGGGGAGCCGCTGGATGCAAGCGGCTCAAGACCGTGACTTGTGGCGCTCTTTGGGGGAGGCCTTTGTCCAGCAGTGGACGCCCCCGGGCTGATGATGATGATGACTAAGTTGCATCCTGCAAACGACAACGCCTTGTCTAAAAGTGTCCAAAGTTGATCCAATGACCATACGGCAGCTCACACCAATCACATTTTCGTTGATTTAGGTAGGAAGTCGTTAACGTTTACAGAATCCTGTTGGGAGCCTGGACAAGACGCATAACGCTAACGTAAACGATTTTCGAAAACTGTTGAAACTGCAACCGTCCGGCAGCTTTCGTCAACCGGCAACAATTTCGATAACTATAACGTTCGCAGATTTCATTTTGTGTACAGCCATTGACCATGTATTTTTTAGGGTTCCGTACCAAAATGGTAAGAAAGGAAAGTATATTAACTTGAAATTTGGCATAGCTGTGGGGTTAGACAAGTTGCCATCGAATAAAAACGCGGGCGGCTCAAGACCGTGACTTGTGGCGCTCTTTGGGGGAGGCCTTTGTCCAGCAGTGGACGCCCCCGGGCTGATGATGATGATGATGATGATGATGATTTTATTCAATCTTTATATGAATGGCCTCACTGGGGAGCTCAGCAGCGCTTATGTCGAATGCCATATTGAAGATATATGTGTCAACAATCTAAGTTATGCTGATGACATGGTGCTGCTGAGCCCCTCAATGGGGGGATTAGTTAAAATGATAAGGATCTGCGAGGCGTATGCAGAGGCCCATGGACTCAGGTACAATGCGACCAAAAGCGAACTCTTGCAGTTTAAATCGGGAAATAAAAGCTACCAAATGCAACCGGTCACGCTTTGTGGGACTCCTATAAAAAGAGTGTCAAAATTTAAGTACCTGGGTCACTGGGTCACAGATACAATGTCCGATGTCGAAGACATCGAGCGGGAGCGACGGGCGCTGTGTGTTCGCTGTAATATGTTGTCCCGCAGATTTGCACGTGGTAGTAAAGAAGTAAAGCTCACACTATTTAAAGCATACTGTCAAACTTTCTACACGTGCGGTCTGTGGGTTAACTTTACGCAGCGGGCATACAGCGCTCTGCGCATCCAGTACAACAATGCATTTAGGATGCTGTTCAGGTTGCCGCGGTATTGTAGTGCGTCGGGTATGTTTGCTGAGGCTCATACGGACTGCTTTTTCGCCATCATGAGGAAGCGCGTAGCTTCTCTCTTCCACCGCAGCCGCGGCAGCACGAATGGCATCCTAAGCACGCTGGCCCTGCGCTGGGATTCGCAGCTGTTTGAACGGTACGTACAGCTGCACGCACCTGTCGCGACACTGCCACGAAAATTGTAAAATTGTAACTCGTAGAATATAGTTGTCATTTAAGTATACTAACACTAGATTTAAGTTATTGTATCTAACCATTATGGATTTATTATCTGAATTAAAATATTTGAATTGAATTGAATTGAATTGAATAAATGATTCTATTCTATTCTAACTTGGGGGCCTAATATGGCTGCGTTAATCGTATGTGCAATATGTCAAACTATTTGCTAGCCCAACACACGGATGCGTAGGTACTACACGATTAGGGTTAGTTAGATCACTACGAAATGTCTCATAAGTATTTACAGTAAAATCGGAGTATTAATAGTGTACTCGGCTGTCTATCGCTGTCACTCTCTGTCTGGGCCGATATTCTAGGCGGTAAAAACCATATGCAGCAACGACGAGCTTGTAGGCGAGTTATTAATTAGTAAACCAGAGTATTAATCGTACTCGGCTGTCTCTCACTGGCATTTGTCAGTTTTATTATGCTAGAGAGTGTTAAGCCAATACACAGCCTAGTATACTAAGTATGAATACTAAACTTTAGTTTACACCAGTTAATACAACGTCCAATTTAAAAGACAGTTTTTTATGAGAAAAACACGTAGTAATAATAGCGCGGGCTTTTAATCCAAACAATCGAGTTCTACCATCTAATCCAGTTTACCTACTTACCTTCAAACAGCAGTATCGCTATGATACCAGAACCGATAAATTGACTAGCGTAAAGAAATTCCATCCAAGTCCTCAGGGTTTCTGTAGTCCATAGATTGTAATCTTGAGATTGCTAATGTCTACAGGTCTCAGATCCCGCTTACTGCCAGGAGACCTGTGTGCTTGTTTGCCTTCTCCATGTCATGAACAAAAAATCTACCAGCAGCGGTAACCTATCGCAACCTCGAAAAGTTTTTGACCGAATTTCATTTGACCGAAAACATTTCGTTTTTTATCGTTTCTCCGATGGCACGATTCGTCATTTTTTTATTTCACCATTTGACTTTAAGTAAATGGTTCGTTAGTCCAAGCAACTTTTCTCCTTGTAGTCACGTACCCTATGTATTGTTACGTATTTTATTTCAAAGCCCATTTTTCATTACACCAATGCTACAACTAGCCTGTGGATCGTTTTGTATTTTGTTTCTTAACCCATTTTTCACTTCATCAATGTTACATATAGATTTTGCTACGTTACGTCAAATATTCATTTCGGCCAAAAAATCTTGCTTGTAATTAGTTTCAACTATCTACAAAATGCAACGAGCAAGACGAGTCAGGGCAGAACCGACTCAGATAGGTTAGGTTAGAAGGCCAAGGCGGGAGCTTCGCTCCCGCCTTGGCTTTCGAGGTTATTTTTTTTCTGCCCCGAAAAACTTGCTTAAGTATAATTTATCCAGACAATGCAAAGATCAAGACAATCAGGGTAAAACCGACTCGGAACCAAAAGTTATCAAACATAACATGCTCGATTTAAAATTAGGTAAACTATGAATAAACCGAGCCGTAATATTGGGCAAAGGATACTAAGGTAAAATCAGAAATAGGAAAAAGACAAATAGACAAAGCATTACATTGGACAACTGTTGATACGCCGAAACCAGTAATGAGGTATAGATAATTTGTCAAATCGTTAAAAAACCAAAACAAGTAATGAATAAATAAAACTATTCGAAATGATCATTCGGCCAAACGTAAAAAAACCCAAACCATAATTGACGAAAAGTATTTGTCGAACCAAAATTCGGTCAAACATTTTTCGAAGTTGTGATAGGTAACCACCAGCAGCTTACCTTTGACTTCCCACAATCCCTCATGCTGTACTGTATCTGACTGAGGAGATGCCACATAAGTCCTGTAATAGACATTGTCTCCCACTGCCAGATCCGCTTCTGTATCCCTGAAGGTCCATCTGCCGTCCTCGGCTTCAGTTATGGCTTGGGACCATTGCCCGGCTTGGCCCGGGGGGAATTGTTTGTAAAGTTTACCATAAAATGCGAATAGAGAGTAGCCATGATCTGGAATGTAAAAGAACGTATGTTTTATGACATTTATTGACTAGATCTTTCGTAGCCAAGATGCAAACGCAGCTAACGCTTTCCTTTTCTATCAGTCAAAATGTATGGGATGACATTCTCGTGCGTAGCTATAAACCCCGTGGTCAACTGTCATCCCATAAATTTTGAGTGATAGAATAGAAAACCGTTAACTTCTAGAAGCGTTTGCATTTTGGCTACGGTCCCTAAAAGCAGGAGTCGTCACTGTCTAAAACCGTAGGTAAAGTATTCGAATAAGTTCCAAAATCTTCCTGTTTCAGCAAATATAATAATTAAATTGAAATGCGTCACGTTGAACATAAATGCTCAAGTTGAAAGGGGAATTAAGTATTTATAATTACTCGTAGTGAGCATACGCAGGAAAATCCTTACTACGCAAAGGATTTTGATGCGGTTATCATCAATAGAAGATTGACGGCGAAGGTTTTTATGTACCTACGGTACGGGTGTTACAAAAAACTGACATAATACATAATACTTTTGCGGGTGGTAGGACCTTGTGCGGGGTCCGTCCGGATCGCTATCACCATCTTATCCATTAACCTACCGCCAAACAGCAGTGTTCGCATTGTTGTGTTCCGGTTTGGGGATAAGACAGCCGGTGTATTGACTAGCATAGAGGCATTCCATCTTAGTCCTCAGGGTTGGCAGCGCATTTGCAGTCTAGGCTTGCAGTCTTGTGAATGCGAATGTCTATGGGTCACAGTTTCCACTTACCATCAGGTGGCCTGTGCGGTCGTCAGCCATCCCTATGACATAAAAAAAAAAAAAAAAAAAAAAAAAACAAACTGAAGCGACGCGCTTCGCTTCACTTTATGTGAGGGCTGGTCGCTAGTCTTACTATATACTACTATAAGTTTTAATGTATGGATGTTCGTTACCCAATCACGCCAGAATGACTGAACGGATCTGGGTGAAAATTGGCACAGTGATTAGGTTTAGTCTGGACTCTGAAATAGCACAAAGACTACTTTTAATCCTGTTTTCTTTTTCAGTTTTTGAAGAAATAGAGATAAAAGCGCTGACAAAATCACGAGCTAGTCGCTAATCACCCACTGGCACTTGCAGTGCAATCAGTCACCGCAGGGCAGCTAGTGGCGAGATGTTCGTGTGTGCAGTTCCCGAGGCCAGTACCACCTCACCTCCCGTTTGCCCTCACCACTGGTTGGAGAGTACTATGACGACCACTCCGTAACTTTATATATTGGCTGATTCTCGGAAACATCGTCAAAGGAGTGGTCCCCAAGGTGTGCAAGGACGATTGCGAACATCAAAATAATCAGAGAGCGACTACGCCGAAATTCATGTCGCACCCAGAAATAAATCGCTCTGCAGACTTAATACTGAAATACAATCTCAAGATAAAGGCTTACAGTTTCAGGAAAGTTCACATCCTTAATGATTGCCTTCGGAAATTACGACGCGAACGATGTCCGATCCTGCTTAAACCGAAAAAAAATCTCTTTACCGATGAAGAAATCTTCACTTTTTGGGCGACTCATTCGTTGCTTTTAATATAAGGAAAACGAATACTTTATGTAAATTATCATTTAGCATTTCAATTTCGTTTTAAGTAATTTTCCTGCAAACGAATTAATTGGACTCTCCATTCCTTTGTGGCTTCCTGTTGATTAAACGGGATGACGCATTTCAAAAAACCGGTCAGGGGCGAGTCGGACTCGCGCACTGAGGGAGTATTAAAGATAGTTTGGTTAGAAAACTTAAAAAAGAAAATACTCATTTTGTTTTGAACTTTAATTTCTATTTAATTGGGTATATTTTGACTAGCCTAAATTTTAATAAAGATTTTTAAAGTTTTGTCATATTTTTTTCCAAAACTGTGAAAATTGAAAACTTTTTCTATTCCGCGTAAAATATTAACAGTTATTTTTAAATCAGGAATATTCCGATTTTTGGTCCATAAACTTCGGAGATATACTCGTAAGTCTACCAGAATCTCATGACAAAAAGGGAAATTCACATTTTGGCGTTACAACTAGGGTAATAGGATTTTTAATTTATTTTCCACCAGGCCCATTACAGTATGATGTGTAGGCAGGCAATTTCTTTGGGAATTATTCCATTTTCCAGGTACAACTAAAATATCACATCTGTGCAATAAATCTACTTAGGTATGCCGTGAAGATCGAACAAACCAAGATTTAACTCGTTACGAAGTATTGTTAAATAAACGACTATATGCCAGTTTAACGTAAATCAATTTCGTGTTCTGACATGTAAGTTTTTTTTTGTCTATTTATTACAAAAATATCATGAAGTGTGAAGACCGTGCCGTATTATGGCATTAGACAACCCTGGAGTTCAATGGAAACTCATTAATAACGGTACTAGATGGACTTTCACGTGTCAGATATAAAAGCAAAATGGAGTGATAAGTAACGTTCTTGCAAATGTACCTACAATGGGATCAATATTACTTGGCTTCATTTAGTAGTATTTTAAAAACACCCACAATCAAAGATTGTGTTTGTTTTACATCTTCCTCACAAAATTACAGTACACATGATTAACGATATTTCTACCTTGAGATTGGATGGCTTTGAGGACATTTCTCTGATAAGTAACTATAGCTATATTTGAGAAAAATAACAAATAATAACGAACTCTGACAAGAAGTGAAATTTGAATTGACAAGCGTAAGGCAACATTGCGATATAAAAATAAATCGATTTTTAAATTTGTCATGAGACTCTAATAGACCTAAAAGGGGGGGCGGGCATTTTTTGTAGAATTTTGGCTTTAGGTAAGTAAATCAAATAGTTTTGAAATGACGCAGATTTACCCCTTTCATATAACACCCCGTTTGCTATAGTCAAATCACTTTCATTTTTCAACCTTTTTTTTCAACTCTAGGCCCTTTTTCAAATATTTAGAAAAATAATTTCGTTCTGTTTTTACTAAAAACAGATGCGGGCAAGCATGATTTATGTATAAATATCCCAAATTTCAAGTTGAGAGCGGTTTCAAAAACTGCGGTGACATACAGACGGACAAGACAAGGCTCACCATGAGGGTTCTTTTTTTAACATTTTCGTACGGAAATCAAAAAAGGAAGAAAGTTATATTATAGTAAAGGGGTATTAAAGAATAATAGAAGAAACGTTTCATATAACGTATTTTTATTTATGTTCTATCGTAAAAATGGTAAAACATACAACCGTCAAATTTGGTATGATTAGATTATAGTACACACCCTAAATAAAAACAAGAAATAATAAAAACCGGTCGCGCATGTTTACTCGCGCTCAGTCGATTAGAAGTAGAGTTTAAATCAGAATATAATAAACCTGCTGTGCGGCAGTACGGAATCCTCGATGCGTGAGTCTAACTTCTTTACCATACAGACACATGACCTAACAAGAACAACAAAAAAAAAAAAAAAAAATACATACCTGGGATTGAAACTCTTAATCCCTTGGGATAAATAGCTTCAAATTGTACAACTGGCTCTTTAACACCACCCACACCCATAAAAAGTCCAAATAACAACAAATACATTATCAATAATCTTTATAGAGAAATTTAATTACCTAATTTAGCACCCACTAACATGGCCAGTGAATGCAAACTAACCGGTACATGCACTTTCACAGGATAATATATCTTCCATACAGTAGGTACTTATACCCAATAAAAGGACGCCCGTATAGGTATTTTCCCTATACATATATAGCGTATTTTCCCGTTGAATTTCCGAAAATACTTCTCATGGTGGCACCCCTAGGATATTCATTAAATATTTCCTCGTTTCAAGCCCCTAGGTCCAGCGGTTATCAGTTTCTTCTTATCTATACATGTAAAATGCTGTGTCCTGAATGACTGACTGACTGACGGATCAACGCACAGCCTAAACCGGTGATCGCAGGTACCTGAAACTTGGAGGGTGTTTTTTTTTATAACGTAGGCATCCGATAAGAAAAGATTTTCCGAAATTCTACCCCTCAACTGGGGCAAAGTTTGTATGGGACAACGGGATTCCCTGGTCCAATCTACTTCAAATTTTGCATAAACATTCTTTAGCAGAATTGATGGAAGACGTGTTTCGTATTTTATTGAAATTCATCCCCTAAGGGGGTAAAAAAGGGGTAGAAAGTTGTTTTGGGGGTGATTTGCTTCGAAGTTGATAGGTAGGTATTTATTTCATGTAAACACAATATGATTGTCAGAACGTAAAAAGAAAATAAAAATAAATGAACAAACGCAGTCAAAATTTAAAAATAAAGAATTTAAATAAACAAAATAAAAATAGAGCTAATTAGCTACAGTCACAAATGTCAAAAAATATATTGAATAAATAGAACAAATTCTACGCGTACGAATTCGCGGGCGTCCTCTAAGAATAATATGTATATATGTATATATTGTTATCTAAGTATATTTTATTTTTAATGCAGTAAAATACTAATTTGTACCAGTATACCAGTTGATAGACAAGTTATACCAGTTGATCTTTGGGCAAATCAGAAAATAATGTGGGCTGTGCAATATTGTACATAGCATTAAGAGTGCGAGTCGTAGTCGAGCACCAAGGATTCCGTACCATTATCATTAAGTAATTTTCTTCTAAAATCTTTCATTTTCAACTGAAATTTTAACGTAATAATTTGATTAGCGTTATCACTGTTATCAGCTTTAAAAGTTTTTTTACCATTTGTGTTCTTTCGTTATTTGGTACATCGAAACAAGGCGTGATTGGCCTATAAGCACAGCTATTAAATGAAATAGTCACCCTGAAATAACATTAGTAGGTCGTAATATTGACTATTTCATTTCGTAGTATTGGAAGGCCAAAGAAGTCCAGTCTATGAGTCCAGTCTTATTTGGCGTTTCATCACCTTCTGACCATGGCAGATTAAATAAGAAAAGACACCTAGTTTTTGTTTCATTTCCTCGTAGCAATACGTAAACTATAAAGTAGAGACAAGTAGCTGGTGCAAAGTTCATTTTATTGCACGGTTTCTATGCCATTATTCTTTATTCTGTGAGTCGTAGGTACAATCAAAATTCTTCCATGTTAATTTTACTTTTTAAATGTCATAGACTAAAAAGGTAAACCTATTCAAACAGCGTTTACAGCATGTTTAAAAGTGTATCAAATAGTTTGACTGTTTTTTTAAAGAAATGGCGTTCATAAACAAAATAAATTGCCGAAATACATAACATAAACGCGTAATAAATATTATAATTGGGACTGTGTTTAATAATATTAATAGTTGTGTTATATTTTCTCGCACTGTTGGAAAAAAGCATTCTACAAGCCTCAGATGATGGTCATCAATATTTTACAACCTTAATTTATTTCGATTTTTAACATTCTACTCGGTCTTGTTCTATTTTTGAGAAAAGCACTATACGTGCTTCGACCATTAAGAGCCATCCTGGACTCGTGTGTATAAAAGGCTTCGCCTGGCGGCTCGGCCTTTTAACTCATACCTACTCGTTCGGGAAGGCTCACTTACTGGTCTTTGTGGGAGCCTGCCGTTTCGCAAAAATATGTTTCCCAAATGTATCGTTTCCCAACTTTTTCATTTGCCAACCCAATGTTATATTTTTTTTTCAGGATTTTTTTTAGTACCATCGTGTAGAACCCTACAGGTTAGGTTAGGTTACGTTTTTATAACATACTGAAATATTTACGGTTACAGAAAACAAAGCGGGTTGGCAAATGAACCGGTTGGGAAACGATACATTTGGCAAACATATTTCGCCGAAACAAAGGTAACCCGGTCTTTGTAGTAGGTAATGTACTATTACTTCCTATTCTTAGACCTACTGAATATACACAAAAAAAATCATTAGAATATGTCAAGCCGTTTCGGAGGAGTTTTGTTACAAACACTTTTTTATATATTGTATATATAAGATATACTTACATTACATGAGCATTATTAATTAGGGTAATTTATCTTCGGTATATTTATTTTTAGTATAATAGGCATTGTTTAATAGCACTTGTTGTTTAGTAGCAATAGTTTAAGTTTATTAATAAAAAAAAAATTTTTGTTCTTTACTTGCAGGTGATAATTTATTGTAAAGTTTTATGGACATTATCAAACGACCACTACTTAGAAGTTAATTTTAGTCGTTAACGTGGAAGTTGGATCTTATTCCTAAGAATACGCACACGAAAAAAAAGAGCACGCTACAAGTCACATGCGAAAGGTAGTAAGTACTTTAGACATACCTTAATAATCTGTGGTAAGTACCGCTATGTAATGTGTAATGATAACGATCTGGTTTAATAGCGCCACCTGTCTTACTATACGTTTACTAATTCAACATTGCACGCACAGCGCTTGTGGAATTTTAGAATAGGCGATAAGCAAGTTGAATACAGAAGTGGTTCATCTCAATTTAACTAGATGGCAGTGTGTGTCACTTTAAACATTGTGTTGACTTATAATAATATATAATAACAATTTCCTTTTAAAAGTCGATGGGAAAATATACTTTGGCTTCGTGTAATACTAGCTTTGCCTGCGGAGTCGTCCGCTTTAAAAGTCAGTCTCGGAAGTGTTCTATTTTTTTAGTAAAAATGACCTTTACGTCTCCGGTCTTTAAGTTACATGGGCTGAGATCTGAGATTCTACACCGGCTAAAGCCTTATTACTTTTGACGTGACGTGACGTGTGAGGTTTCAACGCTTTGATAGCTCTCATTTACCTACTTGACAGTTGTAGTCCATCATTGTTTGGGCTGAAATATTTTCGCCTAAAACGGTTTTTACCATTGGCAAAGGTTTTGTTTCTCTTATTAATATTATTATAAAAAAACCGGCCAAGTGCGAGTTGAACTCGCGTGGAGAGAGTTCCGTACATTTATGACGGTACAAAATATCTCATTAAATTTGAAATCCTCACAGTAAAGTGCGAGTTAACTACTACTACCGCTATCTAGTGGTGTCTTAGTAAACTATTTTCCGTAAGTGAATGTATATATTGACTTTACCACTTTATTTTCAATTGCTAGAATTCTTATAGGTTTTCCTGTAATCTACAAGCATTGTACTATACTCCGCAGTTTTATTTAAAAAATTAGGGTTAGTAGTTTTGGAGATCAGGGGGGTAATGGTTAATTTTCGTCTACTTTAACAAAAAATATATTTGAGATCTCCATAACGAGCCCTTTCATTTGATATATGACACAGTAAGGTTTTGTACGACACCCTCAAAAATTAACCTAACTTGACTAATCCACACAATGGATGTTTATTAAATTCTGTGATTTCAGCCTAAAGGATGTTAGGCGAAAAGATTTTAGGCCAAACAATCACTAGGCGATGAGACGGTCTTCCGTCTCAATAGAGGTCCTGAACTCCTGAGCCTCAATTCTACAGAGTAAAAACCGTATTGCCTTTGACTTGTCATCGTATTGTCAACGTTTTGATAAGTCTTATTTACTTGACCCATACCATAACATTGTCACTGAATCCGTGACCGTGCGTATGAAAAATAAAGATTGCGAAGTTGAGAGATTCCTGAATAAGCCGCGAATCGCGAACGCCGGCGATCCGTTTCCATGAGTAACAATGATCGTATTCGCTAGCGAGTCGAATGCTCTGTCCCTTGCACTTTATAAGAGTACTGTAAGGTTGCGAGGGACAGAGCATTCGACTCGCCATATTAAGTAAAGTTTAGTGGTAAAAGTACCGATCCCCCGATAAGACCCTGTAGATCACATTTGAAGTTGGCGACTCATAAGATTATTACCCAAAAGCCGACTTCAGTTGGACTGACCTATACCTACCATTTTAAAAGAAGTCCTTTTTCTCGTTTCTGAAGGCGGTTTTTTGTTTTTTAAAGCGTTTTTTTTTGTGAAACGCACCGCTCCGCACCGCCTCCGTTCTCGGTGCGTTTGCGGCTTAAGTAAAGGACAAAGTTTATTCTTCCTATTTTGTGTTAACTTAATTCATGTATGCCAACAACAACTCGAACAAAAAACTTAAACATGTCAATACGTACAAAAAAGTCACCTTGGAACTCAAGCGACAAAATGATACCCGAGAATTAATTAGACGCATTACAAACGCGTAATAATTAAAATGATCGGTAGAACGTTGAAAGCTCCGATCGCTTCCGGTCACGATGTGGTCACTTCCGGCGGTTACTTCCCTATTCCGCTAAAGCCGCAAGCGCAAAGTTTTTCGCAAAGCGCCATGTCTATCCCCACCCGGTTGGAGTGGGACTCATTTCTTACTAGCTAATTGTTCGCGACTCCATTGCGCAGAATAACTAGAAAAATACTCGGGGTTTCATTTTAATATATCTCCATAGGTATATCTTTCGTCGAAATAGGGTCAGCGGTTTTCTTAGAGCCGTCAAAGTGTACAAGAAAGAGTTATTTTCGCATAATATTAAATAAGTCGGTATATATTTGGATGGATATGGATTTAATGGTGGTCGGACCTTGTGCAGGGTCCGTCCGGATCGCTATCACCATCTTATCTTAATGGGCCTTCTACACGTCGGCGGATCATGGGCGAGCGTGAGGGACGGAGCAATACGTAAGAGTGATATGCAAGAATATGTTGCTCACTCTAAGGTGTAAATGCGTCCCTTACGATCGCCCGTGATCCGCTGACGTGTAGAGGGGCCATAAGAGGATTGAAGCGCAACTAAAATCACGTAGCTGTCAAAAAAAAACCATACAAATTTAGCTCCGGGCGAAAACGTTTCTCACCCCCTACATCCGACTTTTATCCGACATCCGATTTAGGCTGGCTAGATCACTAGCCGGTACCACGCACAATGGCCCGACATACACGGGCTAAGTGCGGAAAAAGGAGTCCATCACCACACCCCTACATCCGACATCCTCATAAGTCCGACATTCAAGATTTTTGAATATGTTGTAGTTATTATAAAGTACTAAGTCTGTTCGTTTCTGATTTGTTTTTTTCTAGGAAATATTTTCTTGTAAAGGAAAACGTACAGACATAGTTGATGTCAGCCGAAAGACGTCCACTGCTGGACATAGGCCTCCCCCAGGGCTCTCCACTCAGACCGGTCCTGTGCTTTTCGCATCCACCGCGCTCCCGCGCTTTTCATGATATCTACAACATATTCAAAAATCGTAAAAATCGGACGAGGTTTCAGGGGAGAGGAACGTTTATGCATTTTGTATGCAGATTTTTAGCTTCACAATCCTCATGAGGCTGCACCGAGGAAACGTCGAGCGTCCAGTGGCGCCCTCAGAACTGTTACCTATTGTGTTTTGTAATGAACTAAATAATGTCCTTGGAATCGGACAATGCTTTTTTATAGTGCAAGTAACACGCTCACAGGCCTCATGTTCAGGGGGATCTGAAACCCATGCACATTTGCATATTGCACCAATCCTAAGACTGCAAATGCGGTGCCAACCTCATAGACTAAGATGGAATAATTACTAGAATAGGGGCACCTATTCTAGTAATTTTACCGGTTGTCTTATTCCACACACTGGAACACGACAGTGAAAACAGTGCTGCGTGCGGATTTTACTGTCAGATTTTGTAATACATTTTTTTGTTACTTTTCGGGTGTTTGTCTTCAACGGCCACAACGTCGCGTAAATTCAGTACGAAAAAAAAAATTTCAATGTAAAACTGTTAAATTCATTTCTTAAAATTTGCAAATATTTTGAATAAGAACTGGAGATAATTTCTGTACGGTTTAATTGAGTCATAATAATGCTGAACATACTTCGATGCAATTCGGTATGGAGAAAATATTTGTGTGTTAAGTGCGCGAGTATTTGTTTCTAAAAGTCGTGGGTGCTTTCTATATATGTATAAGTATTTATAAATCTACATATTAATTATGTATATTGTTATTTAGTACCCATAGAACAAACCTAGAACTTGTTTGAGACTACGTCGATTTGTGTGAGATTGGCCCCCGATGTTTATTTTTGTTACTAAAATAAAGAAAATGTGGTTTTTAGTCTTGTTCAAAATTAACATACAATGGATGTTACAGAATTCTGAGTGTTATTTTGGTAAAAGTCACGTGAACTACCTACATCATACATGTGAGCTACATGTGACTGTTCAGGTGGTTCTACACACTGCTTCCGTAGAATAATAATCTGTTATTGCGTTCTGTATATGTATAGTATATTATTAGAGCTTTTTGCCATTCTCAGGCGTTGTCCTCACCCAGTCCTTCCAAGGTTAGCTGGAAGGGATCCCTTAAAGGCGAAAACCAAATATTGCGTGACTTTTCAAACTGTTACAATTTTAAGGAAAAATAAGGGAATGTTACAGTCACCAGCAATAATATACCATCCAACATTGGGTGCAAAAATATCTGCCCGAGACGTGTCAGATATTTTGGCTGAGTTAATGCTTTTGACATGTTTCCATATTGTCCATATTTTGATAGTTCTTATTTACTTAACAGTAATGGCGGCCACGTTAAAAACAATACCAAAACACGTCAAAGCCAATATGGTTTTTCCACGTAGAAAACGTTTTTGTCATAGAAAAATGTATGGAATTGGCGTAAGTCACGTGATATATCACTCGTTACAACTGTCTTACGGTTTTGACAACGCATGTCGAGTGATATATCACGTGACTTACGTCAATTCCATACATTTTTCTATGACAACGCAAAGCGACAGTGATCACCTAACGCTAGCGTTTGTATTCGATGGCAATTTGTCAAGCCATAGCTTCATAGATTTATGCTTATGGACTTCATTCGCTGCTAATTTTATGTTATTTTTAGAGAACTTATTACAAATGCAGTTAAATTATTCTTATGAGTGTTGTTTACGCCTGTTATTACCGACTACTACTATTTATATAACATGGTCTGTGTAAACACTGATGGTGTGTTAATAATTAAATAATATTATAACAATATGCACCAACCGACGACGGGTCCACTTAAGACTTACTGAGTCTCTTTAACATAGTTCCATAGCGTAGTTTACTCCATTCTTTTGGCTTATTCACCTCTAATCTATAGGATTATAAAATGTATAAATGTTGACCTACATATTCGTTACTAAGCGTATTTCATTAGAAATGAGTCTGTTGTATTCTATCAGTAATAATAAACATGTTAGGAACTGTTTTAAGGTTTCATACCCAAAAAGTGGCAACGGGGCCTTTACATTAAGCCTGTCGGTATGTAGTCTCATGAACCGTAATAGAAAGACAGTTGAAAGTTTTCGCAAAACGCGTACTATATCCGATAAAAAATAAATTAAAAAGACTCGCACTTGACCGGTTTTTTTTGTGAACAAAGGACATCAACGCGTCGCAACCAGATATTTGCAAGAAGTTGATCAAATCGTTTCTTGCCTTCGTTCTATCTATATCTAAACAGTCTAACATGATGGAAGCTCTTATACAAGTCACCTGTATTACCTACACAAAACTTCTGGAAGAAAAATCTTAATCTTATGAAGCCAACGACGCCTAAAGTCGTCATGAGCTGACGTAACGTGCCTACAACACACCGTCGCTTATAATAGTCAGGTGTACGAGTAGGTACAGATATAATAAAGAGAGATTCTATCGTATTAAGTTACATTTTGCTTGCTTGGCATGTCAGTGACACATTTTTAGGGGACGTCGGGCGTTGAAAGGGCATATATAATATTAATCAACACCTCAACAAATTCTTTTGTATTTAAAAGAAGTGAACTAACATTAAGTTCAAATACAGGCAGACTAAAACAGCGACTTTTTATCTACTAATTAGAGAAGATAATAGAATAGCTAAGTAGATCATATTATTATTAGAGAAGCGGAATGCCCACGAATTTCCAACGAAGTGACGTCGGTGGTCGCGCCGCTTCGCATTTGTAAATAAAATATGGTAATGTATATACTTAGCTAGTATAGTTCAATGTCAGGTATGTCTATGGCACACTTAAAACTCGTATACCTTATGTCCATGGCATAAGGTTCAAGTAAAACTTAACTGCATAGGTACGTTCCAACTGATGTTATAATCGATTAATCAATAAGCGAGTTTATAAAAGTGTTTTTACCGAATTTTAACGTACGACGTAAATAAATAGTACGTATATCGGATTGGAGGGACCGTCTGTCTGGTTCACACAATGTCTTTATATCTGTTCTGTTTTCATACCCCGGGGTAACAAGAGAGGTGTTAAAAGTTTGTGTATCTGTGTATCTGTGTGTTTGTCTGTGATACATGATAGCTCCCAAAAGGATGGACCAATTTGGACGCAGTTTTATTCTGATGATTCTTACTGTAAGCTAGATTTCATAATCAGGTCTAAAAGAAGGGGTCGCGCCATATATCGGAGGATTTTGTATATCTGCTTGTCACTAAAAAAAGGAATAACGACGTAACTATAATTAACACCCAGAGTGAACCAACGAAACAATTTGCCGCTGTCCTTGCATTATTTAACTTAGTACTCCGCGCCTCGGCCGCACGCTGCCGTACCTCAACACCGTTCACAAATATTAACCATTTAATTAGTTAATTGTTTACGGTACACCGGTTAACTACCTTTTAAACAAATCCGAAATCGTGCAATTTCCGAACGACCTCCCACGCTAAGATTACCCGCGATAACAGAGAGTCAGAGAGCATGCGCGAACACTGTCTTCAATGAACCTATTGTCGGCTAGCCTCACTGCAGCCGGTGACCGCGTTTCGGTCGTTTCGTTAGTTTCGGTCGAGCACGCGGAGCGCGCAGACGTGCGCGCCCTCTATCTACAAATCCGCTGAAACTCGCACTTTCAATCCCCGATCTTATGTGCTTCTGAATGACTCTGTACCAAATTTATGAGACAAAATGTGCAAAACGCAGTGTTTCCTCGCCCTCATCGCCCTGTCCATTAACCTCGCAAATTCATGGGGTGAGTATCAAAATCAGCTGACTCGAGTTAGCACGTGCGTTTTTTCTACTATTATATAATATGTGAAGGTTATTATTGAACTAAAAAGTGTCAGGACAGTGTAGTAGGTACGTTCTTCATTCAGTTAATAGGAATATTTGATGGAATAGCGTCAATAGAACGGCAATTTATTTGGCGCCACGACACCATTGCCGGGGGACTGCGAGTCACGTAGGCCACTCTGAGCGGGCTGTTGTTACCCGACCGAGTTAGAAAGCCGCGTCGGTTTGGAAGATGCGTAAACAATTAACGGCTGCCGCAACTTAGTATCTTAGCGATCCTGCAATGTGGAAAACTGGAAAAGCTAGTGTCAGCGTTATCTTTAAGAGGGCATGTAAACATTACGAAACACGAAGAAGTCGAAGATCAATAATAAATACTTGATAGTACAAATAGATTCATGCTTCATGCGTCTTGACGTTGATAATTAGCATGGTTCGCAATATTAGCGTGTTCGCATAACTATCCAATTGTACAACGATGTAGGTACCTACGCGTGAAAATTTGCAAGGTTACTGTGAGAGTGAGTTGACGGGGAAAATTGTTTTGTTTTTGTGCACGGTTTAATTTGTCCGAATCTTCGTAAACTACCGAGTAGGCGGCGCTACTTTCAGCAACTGTTATGTAATGAAAAATCTTGATACTTACAACAACACAAGTATAATAACACTTGTAAATACCCTGTTTGAGTGTGCTTGAGATAATATGTAATCATTTAATGAAAGATGAACTTATAAATGTCGATTGAACTTTGATATTGATATTGAAATGTTTAGATATCAGCAATAAATTGATGTTACGCTAGGTTAGGTTAGGTATATTTCCTTATACATTTACACACTTAATAACAATATTATTATATACCTACGTAAATCCTTGAAAATGTGAGGAGTTATTCTTATTACTTAGTCTTGAATCTATTATCATCCCACTTCTGATTTATTATTGACATAAATGAATGTAGAAATTAATTACAAAAGATATGAAAATGGAACGGATATGTCAATGTCGAACTGATTTTTGTTATTTACTAAAGTTCTGATTGTAAAATCTTCGAGTTGGATCGTTTTCCTTCTTTTTCAAAGATTTATGTAGTTGTGATCGGGAATACAATACAATACAAATATTATTTATTACAATCACAGAACGGAAAGCAAAACAATACAAAAGAAAAGTTCCTATGTGACTCACATAGTGTGAGTCTATCGCTAAATAGCAATCTCTAATAGACAACCTTAGAAAGAAGAGATGTTAAAATAAATGTGCTTAAACTAAATAAAATTATTAAATGGTTCTCATAATGTATACAAACAGACACGTACACTTTAGTGTATTGTCACTTTAACATCATGTTTGAACTGCTGCACTAATCTTTCAAAGCGTTAGAGCGACAAGGTACTAAAGTAAGAGGCCACTTTATAAAGAGCAATTCACACACAGGGCGGGTCGGGCGTATTGTCGTTACATTGTTCGCTCTGTGAGAAGGAATATCAGAGAATGCGTGTATTACAAGCAATGTAAAGGCAATACGCCAGTCCCGCGCACGACCCGCCCTCTTTGTGAATTGCGCTTAAGGCACTCATGCCACCGCCGGCGAGTAAACGATGAACTATCGCTACTAAGAAACGAACAAAAGATAATCGCTCCCGTGTAAATAAAAGAGAGAGATATACATTTATAGTTCATCGCTGGCTGTTCAGCTCAGCGATGAACCTTAAATCTTTTGTTCGTTTGTTGGGCGAGATAATCGCCGATAGTTCAACTCTTACTCGCTGGCAGTAGGACCAGTGCCTAACGCCCACCATACCTTCTATTTCCATCTCTTTTCAAAAATACCCTCGAGGTTAGGTTAGAATTCTACGTGCCATGTCGCAGGCAGAAGTTAGTACTTATATGTATAATTAACAGACAATAAAGCGGTTTGTTTGTTTGTTTAGATTAAACAATACTCTCATACAGCAACAACTCTGTATCCGCTTGTATGAAAGAGAGTTAACATTTGTGTTGTTGATGTGTGCTTCTTTGAAAACATACCACACCCAGGACAAATAAGGGGCGTCATAAATTTAACTATAAATATAAATCAAAGGCTGGCAACGCAGCTGCAGGTGTCCATGGGCGGCGGTGATCACTTCACATCAGGTGACCCGATAGCTCGTTTGTCCGTCTAGCATAAAAAACCTATTTATAAAGAGAAATGCCTATATACTTAAATACGCTCACCGGCCCACCTGTCTTTTCTTCATACATGTTCATACTGACCAACTGCTTATAGATATAGCTTCTTAAATAAGAGAGTAACTTCAAAAATACGCGTATTTAACCAATTTTGTCGTAAATTGTAGTGTTTTGTTGCTAAATAACCTAGGTCGGAAATGGCAACCATTTTTATTCCAAAGCAACCCAAAAGGTCCATAAAACTAGCTGTTCGGAGTACCCAAATTGTTTTGGGCGGCTTTAAAATTTCTGAATCTTCCAGGTTCCTTCAGAAAGAGCCTGGATCTTTATAAAGAATATTAAAATTACTGGCCATTTTGAACCTAGGTTAATTAGCAAAAAAGTACTAAAGTATAGTATTTTTGAAGTTGCTCTTTGATTTAAGAAGTCATATTTGCACAAATATGGAGCTTCAGATGCATTCTTGGGATAACGATCTCACAACTAGTAAAGTTAAACGTACGGAAACAGTTATTAAGTTCCGCATATTTAAGTTTTTATAAGTAGTTCACAGGCACACTGCTTCCGGCAAGGACTAGGGTATTGTTAATTTATGACACGACCCGACCATAAACCAGTTTCTCGATATCGAGCATCAATAAGTTATATAGCTTTATTGTAATTAACTTATAAGTAATCACACTTAATTAAAAACAATTACAATTTAAATGCGAACACAATTGCGAACATGATGATGATGATGACAATAACTACCTAAACGGTATTTCGTTATTACTTTGGAAAGAACTCATATCTGATAGGTATTTCAAGATGTATGAATTGAACTTAACTCTCTTGAGTTTTAAGTTTAAAATGATACGTCACGAAATATGAGAATCAAGGGTTGTGTAGTTGGGAGAGATCCCTTAAATTAAATTAATGGCCTTTTTACACCCTTTTTTATGTTTGACGTGTGTATCTGTCTACGGCATCGTAGCACTGTATCGTAGCTCCCAAACGAGTGAACCGATTTAAAAAAAAATTAGCTTTGCTGGAGTGGTTCTTAGCTTGGTTTTATCAACATCGGTTGCACCATTTAAGAAATTCCAGCTCTGAAGGTAGGGGTCGTAATGGACAACAGGTTTATTTTCAAGAGGTTTCTGATAGCTTATAGAAGTATTTTTTTATTATTATTTACTGACCAAAAATACTTGAAGTAGAAAAGACCATTAAGGCGTTTAATTAACCTCTTTAGCCATTATCAGAAATTCGTTTATTTATTTTCTCAGTAATGTACAAAATATAATAAATAAAATAGTAAGTACCTATGTTTTTGAGACAAACCTCCATAAAAACATTTACTCTGACCTCCTAAATAAAAAGGACGCAAGGGCAATTTGGTAGTCAACTTAAATTTTACCCTTATCTTAAGACATAAGATCACTAATACATACGAGGTGAGGTTCTATGAGACATAAGACATAAGGTAAGGTGAGGTAAGTGCATCCACGGGGCAAACCAATATATCTCCAAAAACAATATCATTTATCGCACTTACGCCTTTGACGCTCTTGCCCCACGTTGGGGTAAATGCGTCTATGGGGCAAGTCCGAAAAAACACCTTTTTTTAAAGATATTATAGGTTTGACGCACTGGCCCTGTATACACCTTACCCCACCTTACCCCACCTTACCCTACGGCATTTTTTCTAAGGTATTATTAGAACAGTTGTTGCCAATTACCTATACCAGCGGCCCGTCAGCGGCTTCGCCCCGGTTTTGCGACTTTCCCAGTGGCTTTTTTTTTCTGAGATTTTTTTTTATTGTAACAACCTTCTAGCTACGAAGTATTAGAAAACATTTCAAAACAAGATTAATGAAATCGGTAAAGCCCCCTGATGTAATAGCGTGACTTGAAGAAATACTTAGGGGTTTATTTATATATATTGTTTATAGATATAGATACATAACGATAAACATTAAGATGTTTTGTTAAAAACAAAATGCCAGTGTCAAATAGTGCCAGTTATATTTATATCTTCGGTTATTTCCATAGATCAATTCTTAACAAATTGATTCACTTTATGCAATATCTATCTCAATTAACGGCTCGAAACCCTCCTGTCGTTAATTAATGATTTTTAAATATGGCGCGATAACCTATTAGTAGGTCGCTTCGGTTAACTCACATCATATTATACATGCTTTTGAAATAGTTCAACGATCTGGTCAAATAAACAAATACAAAAATAACTTATTTGAGTCTTGCCTATGGCAATAACATACACTCAGGAGCAAAAATACCGGGTCAGAGTGCGTTTTTCATACAAACGACACTATTTCGAAGCCTTGGTTCCTCGCCAGGGATTGTTTCGAGTGAGGTTTAATGGTGGATACTCCGAGGTTCAATGGAGGAGGTCAAAAGTTCTTAAGATACCTAACTGATCACACAATCAGTTAACACCACAGCCGGACAGTTTGGGTCAGCATTTGGATTTCCTTACATTTTATTGCCATTTTAGATGTTTTTCTGAACATGCACAATTGCGGCGTTAACCGCAGATTCATTAAGTTGGGTATCCTAGGCACTCTGGAAGATCGATGCTCGCGGTATTCATCATCAGAATTCACTAAAAGCATTCCCTGGCGAGGAACCAAGGCTTCGAAATAGCCTCTTTAGTATGAAAAACGCACTCTGACCCGTTTCTTTTGCGTGTAGTTCTGCCCTTGATCGAGTTATTGACGTCATTACAATTTATTCGGTTTACCTGCGTATTATCGGGGGTGAATATAAACATATATACATATTAATATGCATATCCTTTATTGTTCTTATTACCGTTTTTTTATGACACGGGCCTACTTTACAATTCAAGTGTGTGACATCAATGTAGTCCGATTTTATTAATTACACATTAATATTATGCCACACTTTCCGCAGTGAAATTATATAACAAACATATCTAGTAGGATTAACTTAGATTACATCAATCAAATATTAATCATTTGATATTTGTAACATCTAAAAGGCACTCCTTGTGAATTCGTTTTTAACCTGTCCCGGGGAGTAACCACGGCATTTTTATGCAGTTTAAATAGCTTACGGGGAGTGAAAGAGACAGCGCCATATAACTGCAACTGCTCTGTCTCTCACTCGTCCTAAGCTGAACATGAACTCGTACTTAACCATCCCATGGTAAACTCCTTGTTGTCTTTTTTGCAAATCAGTATGCGCTTATCAATAATCATCAATAAGCTATCTAGATAGCCAGAGCTCTTAAAACAACCTTCGATTTTATACTTATCTCTCGCTCTGCTTATGCGAGTCTATCCGACTTTACCCGAACCCGAATAGAAAGACTTTTAGAGCTATCGCACTTGTTATTGATTAATATGATGGTAGATAGAGTATTTAATTCGCGGGACAGCTTTTTTTTTTAAATTGTTAGGTTGTTGAATTCCCATGTCACCTAGTAGGTACACCACTACCACTTTTTTTTTAGGTTATAAGTAAATAAATAAATAAATAAAGGCTTGCACTATGGGAACTAGACTATGATATAAATACTTCTACACAGCAATAAATACTTAAACACATATAAAACACTCAATTACTCGCCCTCATCACACAAATATTTGCCCATACCGGGAATCAAACCCGGGACCGCTAGCTTCGTAGGCATGCAGCAGGGTCACTAACGACTAGGCTAACGCGTCATCAAATAAGATATCATGCCTAAGTAATATTTATTTTTGGCCGCCTCAAACCACGTAGGCAACCTAACCTCACCTAGGTCCATTGTCTTACCTATGACCATCGACCAATTCTAGGGCAAAAAAACTGGGGCACGGTCAATGCCTAAAATTGGGACATGTAAGACATTTTATTTATAATGATCATTACGTTCTTGTAACCATTTTTGCGAGGTAACAGTTACCGAGCGTGACCGTAATCTTTGCATCTTTCTATAGATGACTGGGCAAAATCGGCCCACTATTTAATGGAATAAAGCGTAAACTGCCCTATCTAAGTCTTTATTTTATTGCCTTTTTACCACCACAGGACTTAATGTTAACATTTGAAAAAAAAACATCCGAAAAAAAGGGATTTTGGATTTGCTTTTTGCCATACTTACCTACTTACCTACTTACCCTTTTTTTTTATTTCATTCGAACAGCTTTAAGTATATTTTCACTTCTCATGCTCGTAAGTCCTTCTTTATGCTGAGTATAGGCTGCATAAAATCGCACTTTATGCACTAGTGCATAAAGTGTTGTCATCTAGACTAAGACAATTAAGCCCTACAGCCAGACAGACGAGGTGACTGCATTAAATAAAATTATTATTTGAATACATTTACTTTAATTTATTTGCCTTCTTTGTAGCATCTAACAAAAAAGAAATATAAAACTATTAAAAACAAGCATTATTAACAAAAACATTACAAAATTAACGTACAGTCAAGGAGTTTAATTCCTATACCACTTTGGACTATGTAAAAGTGACCTAATCAATCAAAACGTAAAAGACTTCTTATGATATTATTTACAGTCTCACTTTGGCATAGTCCAAAGTGGTGTAGGAATTAAATTCCTTGACTGTACAATGACTTGGCAGTATTCTGTTCGAACTAAGTTAAAAATCTCATGCAGACAAATAAAATAATAATAATAATAATACAGACTGTATTTTTTTATTTTACTGTGGCGGGAAAGAGGTTTTTGTGTATAGTTTTTTACTATTAATTAGGTACCTAGTTGTTTTCTTTGCAAAACTTGTGGTGTTATGGAATTTAGTGAAGAGGAAATAATGCTCACACTAATAGAAAAAAATGCTAAAGAACTTATTGAACAAGACATTGCCGCCAAAATCCAAGAAAAATATATATTTTAAAACTTATGAATATTTCAAAGTGTAGAGAAGCGGCAAACAGGTTATGATACATTCTCAATCATGTAGGTTTTTTAAATTATCACTGTATTATTTCCTCGTAATCGAAGTGAAAAGCAGTCTTAAAACCCATTTTATCCTCGACTGAATTATCCAACCTCGAATACCGGCTCGGATGGATAGCATAAGTCTCGGATGAAACGTTTTGTTTTATGTCCTTGTTGTACAAGCTGTATTATTTTTAAAATGCACTTCCCTTACCTGGTTTTTTGAACATTCTCACGATACTTGATGGTTTTTGTTAAGGTTGAAAGGTGCTCCCTGTTTTTTTTTATTGACAGGTACAAGCATTTGTACCTCAAATGTTTTGTTACTTAAACTTTAAAATGGGTATATGAAAGGTACTCAACCACTTATTTTGCAAGTTGTTAAAACCAATTTAGCACAACTTTCAAATACTTTTAATAGTTAACGATATCCTATGACTTTGAATTCTGAATGCTGATGAAAAGAAAGCTCATGGGCACTTTTGACAAAGTATAGAAAGTTAGATGCCTACTTAAATTCTTTTAAGGTCGACCATGTCCAATAACGTGATATTAATGTTGTTAAGAAACTAAATATAAAAGTAATGAAAACAGACTATCGCATCCATTGGCTGTACTTTACATATACTGGAAACACCGTCCTAATTAGCATTTTTAACATTATCACTTAGCGAAACACGCCACAATGGGTACGTGTCACAAAACTCGCAAATTAATGTCGTGCGTTCCGTGCCGACTTTGCATAGCAGTGTGCGCCAGCCTTTACATTTGAATTTGCAGAACATTGACCTTCCAACCCGTTATAAAATTGTAATTCGAAAAATGTAGGAAAATACTGCAAATCTCTAATTCAATGACCCATTTACGAGGTTATCGGCTTCTTGTAATAATTCAAAAACCTCGCGGATTATATTGAATCCATAAATGTTTACCATCACTCATGTCCCCATTTTTCTTCTCTTCGCTCTTTTGTCCTCCTAAATAAGACGTTTAAACTCAATAATGAGTATTTATTATTGTACTTATAATATCTTTTTCAACGAATTAATTTGTGACCCACGTTAGAATCAAAGTCAATATGACATTCTACAGCAATAAGGTTGAATTTCCTATCACTTTTTTACTTTCTATATATTTATTACCTACCTATAGGTATAGAAGTTGGATTAAGTTTATTGCTATGCTATATGGAATATAGATTAACGCATTTCTAACTTAAATTCGGACAAATGAAGCAATTGCCAAACTCCAGGGCAAGATGCAGACTGGTTTATTCAAGTAATATTATTGCTACCCTCATGCTATAACAATATGATCTACCCACAATTCCCCTTTTTTATGTTTTACAATAAATAAATTTAAAAATATATTTTTTCTATTTAAATTCTTCATCAAGGCAGCATGCATTTTTTAATCTCATTTTTATATTTGAAATTTTTGTATCATAATTCAAGTAATACTTAATTATTTACATTTGTAATAATTGTTATAACAATACTTTATTACTTAAAGCAAGAGTTGAATTTTATTTTATTGAATGTAATAAATTAACTTCACCTGTAAGTATAGTAATTGTTAACAAACATAATCATATTCATATTAAGTTATAATTAATTAATTATTACTATTAAATTAAATATAATTGATTTGAATAAATTTTTACTAATGTCATGCAATGCATAGTTACTTTTACACTAGGCATATTAACTTTTTTTTTTTTTTATATATAGTGTTCAATTCAAAGTAAACAAGTAATGACTTATTTAGTAACTTAGGTGGTAAATACAAAGTGTTTGACACATACTTCATGATGATTCGAAGCCCCACCGATCAGGTCTAATCACCACCCTGCCGGAAGAAGTAACATAAGGGTCAGGTCTCACTTGCGGCCGACGAACACAGCGGTTTTGAATGTTTTGCTCCAATGCTGAGGGATTCTGGATAGTGATATCATCGTAAGAAAAATTACACCTTACATTGTCACATGGGTTTTCTGTATTATCTATATTTAAGTGTCGGCGATTACGTATTAATGAACCCCCTCCATTTAATCGCACAGAATAAGACCGAACACCTACTATAGCTTGGACGACTGCACTGACCCAGTTTTTGTTTACACGTACCTTTACTCGCTGACCAACTGATAATGTGGCCATGTCCTTAGCTCCCTTGTCATAGAATTTCTTTTGATTTTGTTGCCGTTTGTTGATTTCTCTCCTAACATTTGTTGGAATTTTAGGTTTAAGTAGGCGTGGATCACAAGGTACAATGCTCCTTAACTTCCGGTTATTCAATAACTCGGACGGAGATGCCAAGGAATCACTTAGCGGCGTGTTTAAGTATTCCAGCAATGCAAGTCTAAAATCAGTCCTACCCGAATGAGTTTTCTTTAACATATTTTTTACAGTCTGAACTGCCCTTTCAGCCTGGCCGTTGGACTGTGGATACCGGGGAGATGACGTTACGTGATTAAAACACCACTCGCGAGCGAATACACGAAATATTTCCGAACTGTACTCGGGTCCATTGTCTGACATCACTATGTCAGGAATCCCATGTCTCGAAAATATTATTTTTAGGTTATTTATAACTTCATCCGACGTTAAACTACTTAACTTACAGACTTCAATAAATTTGCTATAATAATCTATAACTAGTAAATACTTATTTCCATTGAAATGAAATGAATCTGTTCCAATTTTAGACCATGCCCTATTAGGTATGTCATGAGATAACATTGTCTCTTTTCTATTTTCGTTTTTATGGGTTAAACAAACTGAACATTTGGTAATAAAATCCTCTAATTGACTGTTCACGTTTGGCCAAAACATGGTTTCTCGGACTCGTAATTTACATTTGTCCAATCCTAAGTGACCTATATGCACTCTTTGAAGCATTTCACTTCGCATTATCTTAGGTACTACAACTCGGTTGCCTTTCCACAATATACCGTAGGCCTCTGATAACTCGTCCTTGTAACACCAATATGGCTTGACAAAATCATCACATTGTTGTCTGTGGTCGGGCCAGCCATTCCTGACATATTCTACAACTAACTGTAATTCATTATCATTTTGGGTGTGTTTTTGTAACTGTATGAAATGCGTATCGGTAAGCGGGTTGCACGCCACGACCGCGCACACCTGCGCGCGCGCCGCGAGCTGCGCGCCCGACCCGGCTTCCGCGTCCGCGCAGACAGTTGGATCTACAGCGCGAGACAACGTATCAGCCACATACAAATACTTTCCTGGTTTGTACACTAATCGGAACGTGTAAAGTTGCAAACGCAACAGCATTCTTTGTAGCCTAGCCGGCGCGTCGGCAATAGGCTTACTAATTATGTTGACCAGGGGTTTATGGTCTGTTTCGATAGTGATGTCGCTTTTACCATAAATATAGGAATAGAATTTCTCACAAGCGTAAACACATGCCAACAATTCCTTCTCTATTTGAGCATAATTTTGCTCCGCTTTCGTTAATGACCTAGATGCATAGCTCACGGGGTGGTCATCTTGAAGTAAACAAACCCCAAGTCCATTTTTACTCGAGTCTACCGAAATAACTACAGGTTTGCTTACATTATAATACTGTAATACCGGTACCTCAGAAAGGCATTTCTTTAAACTATCAAATGCCTGCTGGTGAGTACTTTCCCAATGCCACTCAATGTCTTTTTTAAGTAGTTGCCTGAGATGATGAGTCTTATCGGATATATTTTTGACAAACTTGCCCACATAATTGACTAATCCTAAAAATCGTTCTAGGTCCTTAACGTTCTCTGGTCTAGGCATGTTTTTTATTGCGGATGTATGCGATTCATCTGGAAAAATTCCTTGTTGTGTTATTTTATGTCCCAGATATTTAATTTCCGTTAAACCAAATTTGCATTTATTCTTGTTTAATTTCAAATTAATTTGTCGACACCGTTCTAGTACTTTCTTAAGTCGAAAGTCATGTTCCTGACGATTACGCCCGTATATTAATAAATCATCGACGAATAAACTTATGCCGTCCCCTAGGTCATCAAAACACTCGAATAACTTTTTATGAAATACCTCTGACGCTGACGTAATGCCGTAGGGTAGTCTAAGAAACTTATACCTACCGAAAGCCGTGTTGAATGTACACAAATGTGTACTACCTGGACTTAATCGTAATTGCCAAAACCCATTTTTTGCGTCCAATGTACTAAAATACTTGGCTCCTGATAAGTTAGCCGTTATCTCATCAATGGTTGGCAACCGATAATGTTCGCGCTTAATCGCTTTGTTTAGGTCTTTCGGATCCAAACAAATGCGCAAGTCCCCGTTAGGTTTTCTCACAACCGTCATGCTGTTAACCCAATCCGTGGGTCCCTCTACTCTAGCAATAATTTTTTGTTTTTCCATCTCATCTAGTTTAATTTTTATACTCTCTTTTAGTGCTACAGGTAATTTCCTAGGAGCATGTACTACAGGCCGCACACTTTCATCCAAACATATCCTGTATTCACCGGGCATGCAACCAATCCCCTCAAACACATCGGCATATTCGTTTAAAATTGATGTTTTTATGTCACTCTGGCACTCTTGTACTACTGCACACACTAAACTGACTACATTTAACTCCTGACTCGACTGACGACCCAATATCGGGGGCGAGTCAACATCCGCTATCAAAAATTCTAATATGTAATCCACATTTTTGTGCTTAATTTTCAAGTTGCATTTTCCTAGTACTACGATATCACTTCCAGAATATCCTCGCAATTTAATTGACGTACAAACTAAATCCTGTTCAGTAATACCGATCTCATGCAAATATCGACGAGGCAAAACATTTGCATCCGCGCCCGTATCGATTTTGAAAGATATTTCAACACAATTAATCTTAAGCGTTATTGACCAATCGCTACTATTTTGATTAAAAAAGTATATTACCTGATCGGGGTTCTCCTCTGCGTACATTTCATATATACGACAGACTCGTGAAAAATGATTTAAATTATTACATCTCAAACATCTTTTTCCATACGCGGGACATCTTTGATTGGCATGGTTCATGCCACACATTTCACAGTGATTATTTGCATTCGCGTAACTTCGCTGATCATAATATGGCTGACGAACAGCTGATCCGGGGAACGGAGCCGGCGGCTGCGGGCGCGCGGGAAGAGGCGCACGAGGGGCGCGCGCGCCGCGCCAGCCGCCGCGGCCGCGACCTCGGCTCACAGCTGACCCGCCGCGTCGATTTAAAAAATATGCGTTGCTTACTTCTCCAGTACCAATCTCACTATTATTGCTATCGACACTGTAAATATGCTGCTCTCCGGATTCCTTCTTTATTGTCCCAGCTTGCACTTTCGACATCTGCGCAATATTACATATATCAATGGACTTCTGCAGGGTCAAATTCGGTTCCCGTAAAAGTCGTTCTCTCATGGCACTGTCTATTATACCACATATTAGCCTATCCCGCACCAAGTCATCACACAAATCTTTAAATTCGCACTTAACCGCTAATTTCTTTAATTCAAAAGAGTATTGTTCTATTGATTCTCCCTCCTTTTGCTCACGGGTAAAGAAACTATGTCGCTGCACCGTTATATTTTTCTTCAGTAGAAAATAAGAATCAAACTTGCTTAGCGCACTCTTTAAATCGGTAGGTTTGCTGTCGAACTGATCATATACCTCACGCCCTTGCTCGCCGATAACGTGTAAAAGTATACTTATTTGCACTTTTGCGTCCTTCTTTGTTAGTTCACACGCGTCAAAATAGATTTCCAACGAGCTTCTCCATTTTTCCCAGTCCTTAGATACATTTCCTAATGTAAAATTTTCTACATTGCTTAAAAATATAAACGGTGGCGGCGGTGGTAAAACGGACTCCATTGTGATAGAAACACTCGCGCGTTAAATCGACACACTAACGATTTCACTACAAGAGTTCACTTGTATTGTCTACTCAAAAGTATACAAATTATAATGTACGATTTATAATTACTCTGGCTTAATATCCTACCGGCTGCGCCATGTTGAAGGGCACGTAAGACAAACTCCAGGGCAAGATGCAGACTGGTTTATTCAAGTAATATTATTGCTACCCTCATGCTATAACAATATGATCTACCCACAGTAACAAAAAATCGAACTGGCGATGACCTATGTAGATGCCTTGGCAGCCTGGAAAACTCCACTGAGTACCAAGCCTTGTGAATTAACCAATTAATCACGCAGAGAAAATACCGCCTTCCTAAATTCCTCAACAAATGACAAACGTTATCGTGCCCAAACTGTACCGCATTTTGTGCAGCGATTAGTTATCATTCGTGATAACGTCGAGGTCGATTGAGAAACCAGAAATTTCTCACCGATCATTGTTTTTTCAAACTGATTGCTTTGAGGCCGAAAATATGTCCAAACAGTTTCTACACCTAAACATTTTTCTTACGCAGCAACACTTGTATTGGCGAATTAATAAGTATTATCGTAAATAAATAAAAAATGACGCTCAAGCGAGAGATTTTCGAATCTCACTCGATCATTGTGATTAATAATTAAAATTAAATCTCGTTGACGAGTGGGTGTGTCATATTCGATATCACAGGCGTGCGAACTACTAACACTGTGGTATAAAAAACAAACTTCTAGAAATCATTAAAAATCGGCCTTTTTTGGAGCCTTTAGTCTCGGGCTCTTATTCTAATGTCTTTTAGGGCTGAACTCCTGGAAGTGTGAAGTTACGGCGGCACTTCAAGACATTCAGTCACAACTTGAGAAGGAATAGGATGGGACTCACGAAAATTCAGTTGTTCTGTGTTTTTTCTGAGGATAACGCAGGGTTCAAAGATCCTGTGTTCATTATAAAGACACCTTAAAGTTAAAATAATTAGCGTTCACTTTTTATACCTTTTAGCATTGTTAACAAATACTTGGCCCCGTCAACAAATTAATAAACATTAAAAAACTCTTCACGTGCTTGTTAAGTGTTTGAGCAAAAACCCAAAATTGTTAAACATATTGTCTTACGATAAATGCGAAATTAAATACCTACAATGCTGACTACCTGCCATTCAGTTTTAGTAATATGATGCCAATAACTTCTTTGGCAATCGCCCCAATTCGCTCAATTGTTAAAAATGTATAATAAAAATACTAGAAACATACGCCATTTTTAGGCAACAAGGTGGATGCGAGTTTTTACGTACGAAACACATGTCACGATAAGATTGTTCAAGTTTCTGTTGCCTGAAGTAAGTTTTTAAAGGAGTTTTTTATGAGAATGTAATCGCCAAAAAAGGAATAAAATTATGAAACGCAGTCAGTTGAGTCACGAAAATTCTATACCATAAGACAAATGGTGGTATTTCAGACGAACCTCCAGCAAGTGCGTCCCTATCACTAACGAGAACAACGAGTAAGGATTGAATCTGCGTCGTTTATTAAATTTGAGATACCGCAAATTGAAGTGTGGGATAGAATATAAATATATGAAAAAAATTCGAACCTAAAGTTACCGTTAATCTTAGTTACTAACTACATATGTGCACTTTTTTCTAAATCCGACGCGGTTTTTTTGCTACCTGAACATGTCTAACTAAATTCCCCAAAATAAATTAGCATTGTGTTTCGCTGTGTGTAAGAACATAAACATAAAATTTACATTTACAACTGTCATTCAATCTTGCATTCAAGCAACGGACGTGTAAGCGTCAATCTTGATCTTGAGCATTAAATTAACTTGTAAAATAAAAGTCGCATCATTTAGTAGATTTCCATGGGGCGTATGGAAGAAAACAAGTTTTCGATAATCGCATTGTTTTATTCCAATGCATTCTCACATTACGCTGACCCATTAACTCGTACACGTGTCACGTAAAAGTCGCAAGTATTGAAGCTTATTAAATTTCAACCGGTAACGACGATCCATGCAAAAACATGACGCTGACATTAGACCTTTAATAAAAACAACCAGTTATTGTGATAAGCAGAAAACGAACCTTGACTTGTAAAACAAAACAGCATGCATTTCTGAGCCGACAACCTGTGTCAGCAAAACGACAAGGTACATTTGCTGGAATTAAAAAATAAATGCATGTTTTTTAATCAAACATAACTACACTACTCAGGGGGCAATCTTCATGAACTCCAAGGCCCTCAAACCAACACTGGCCGAGAGGGATGCAGCCATGTGTTGGAACGAGTGAGTTCTACATTGTCAGTCCAACTGTTGGTCTGTGGGAATCTTAACACTTATCTCCCGCCATTTTGCATTGAAATGCTACTTATTTTAACGCTCTTTAAAACGAGATGAATCGTTTGACAGTTCAAATACCTATTTCCTGAAAACGGAAATGCTAACTAAATACGTGACTAATTTGTGCAGCCTTCCAAAATGTTTACGCTTTACGGGCTGTTTATTTCCAAGAAACTAGATATCGGCGCGTGACATACCTAACAAGCTATCTTGTATCTAAATTTAATCATCATTAGATTGCCATTAATCTGGAATGATAATGACAGTTTATAACTACACCATACTAAGAAACATTGAACAAAAATTTATCTATTTGCAAACCGACGTCAATGTCGCCACTGATAATAAAGTCGTAAAAAATATTATATAACGCAATATATTTATTTTCTTTAGATAATTACTGTTGGGGCCAGTATAGTTTTGTTTTTACCATAAGCTTATGTTTATATTCAGTCAGATAACCCATGCCATGGATGGAAAGTTTTTACGACTAGGTTCAAGATCAAAGCGGGCATTGTGAGTACATAACAAGAAACCAACTCACACCGATTGAATTAATTCCAAACTAAGCTCCAGGCTTATAGGCTTGTAACGATATAAATTCTTATATAGAGAAATAAATACTAAAATATATATAAAGCACCCAAGACTCAGTAACAGACACTGGCACTCATCACACTCTCGAGCATCGCATGTTATTTACCTCAATGTTGGTACTTGTAGTTTCGTAAGTCTTTGTTTCTATATTCTAAAATGATAGCTTTTAAAAATATATGATTTATATTTAAGCGGTGTTTACCTTTAAGTGGGTGTTACACTAAGTTTGCTTGGTATTTGTAAGTATTGTTGTCTAAGTATCGGTGTAAACATTCGTTGGTAAACCTTTAATAAATGAAAAACAAAAACACCAATATTTGCCATTTAGCTTCAAGAATATACAAGTGATGGTTTCTCTTATCTTGATCGACACTGTTGACCGCGTTTGCTCTAAACGAAACTTAACTTCTTAATGAAGATGTTTTAACTTAACTTGACACCACTTTCTATGTTTGGTGAAATCAGTCACTTATGATTCTATGTAGATGATCCCTGTGTAGCCGCATGTATTTGATATATTTAAACACTTTCTGTAGTTATTGACAAACAGGGCACAAACCTAGGGTTCAAATCCCGGGTACATATTATTAGAGTATTTGTTCTATTATATATGTCTATATAAGCATGTCATAGTACAAGCCTAAAGATTAGTTTATGATTAGATCAATTTGTGTAACGTGGAATTGTCTCTCGATATTTATTTAATACTGTTGATATGATTATGAGCTGACAGGCATCATTGTAGACTGGTCCAATTACAGTGGTTTTCACATTGTAAACCAGGCTTCATTCGGTCTCCTATCAAACATTTTTTTTATTCCATGGGTACGAGCGCGTAGGCCGTAAAACCGCAGACGCCAACCGTATGGGCTAAGATATAATGCATCTCCCTCTCCTTTATATTATAATATTTCGGTATCAGGTTGTAGCTCTACCATATTTTCTTCACAGTTTCTATAAACCAAGAATTGAATGTCGACTCGCTTATTCTAGAAGGTTGCAAGTAATTGAATTGTTGGAAATAATTTAAATACAAAACAATTGCAAGGAGGGCACATTTAATTACTGTTCGTTAATGAACTCTACTCCAAATACGTTTTAATGCGTTCGTTCAAATAGATCTTATTTCAAAATATATACAACATTCATGAAAATAATACCTGTTTGATGTTTTCTCATATACCGTTACTAGCTTCTGCCTCTGACTTCATTCGCAAAGAATAATTAATTTCTTATGAACGAGAATGAGAACATACTAGTTAACTTAAACTTACACTAAGTAAGTAGTAAGATACTAGTGTGATTTCTAATTTCCTTGATAGAAAAGACAAACGATCACACAGGCCACCTGATTACCCAATTACATTTGCATTCTCAAGACTTCAATCCCAAGACCGTTGGCAACGCATTGGAAATGCGTTGCCAACCTTGAGGATTAAGATGGAATGCTCTAAGCTTGTACAAGTCTCTATCCTCACACCGGAACACAACAATGAAAATACTTAGTTACGTTAGGATAAAGTATAAGACGATGGCAGCGATCAGGACGGACTCTGCATCTAACCTAACCTAACCTAACCTAACCTCTAACAAAACCAGGTTATCCACTAGTTTCACTTGTCAACGAGAATCGACACCACAATAGGTAATAAATGGAATCGTAACTGATCGTAATCGACCCCGTGGAGGAGCTGTGCCGAAAGCTAATGAAACTCGACGCCGAAAGTTTTTCACATACGTGGGTCGAGTCACGTACGCCAAAAGTAAGTATACCAACTATACGTATGTTTATAAGGAGATAGGTATAGATGCGTTAGATAAGTAAGGTCATAATAATAAGAGTGAGTGAGTTCGAATGTAAACATTGGAGGTTATAACCTAGCTTTTGGCCGCGACTTTGTCCGAGTAGAAGTGATTGTTCGTTATTCCTCGAGAACTTTTACATTTTCCGGAGTCCTCTCTCTGTCCGTTTAGCTATAAATTGTGAAGCAGGAACAACCAAACATACAAAACACTTTTTATAATTAATGTTATTTATTACCTACTTGGTTTTTTGGGGACAATCACACACAAACTGACCTAGTCGTAAACTACGCTAAAACTAAAACGTTATAGTGGGTACTAAGTAGATCATAAACAGACAGAAAGCATCCAAGATTCCGTAACAATATTCGCTCTTATCACACAAATATTTGCTCTGACCGGGAATCGAACCCGGGACCGCTAGCTTCATAGCGAGGGTAGCTAACTACAAGTAGTCCAACCGCGTCTTCAATATTTAAAAATGATTTTTTTTTGTCAATATTTAAGTTATAATTACAATAAAGAAAATAAGAGCTCTCCTCTTTTTCTTCTTTCTGGTAAAGTGGGATCTAGACCCATAGACATACTGTATATTATTGAATTGATAGGGTATATGTATTTATTTATGTTCTTATATTGTGCAAAAACTTTAAAAAAGTCAAACGGTTATATAACTTACGATTAAAACAACACTTTATCCGTTGTTACCTAAGTAAGTAGATGCATGCAATTGTATATTAATACAGGATATAGTGATTACCTTGGTTACTACCCCGATTTTACAATACGTAATAATACGTATGCTCAATTAATTCCATTAAACAATTAACTCCTTATTTCTACAATAATTATTGGTCTTCATAATAGTACATTGTGTATTAAGGGTGGTAAAGGCAGAATTACAAACGAGAGTTTGTTAGAAGTTAACTTATTTAATTATTTTCTTTGAATCGCACAATTTTTATCAGTACTTGTAAATTATAATTATCGGCACTTCGACAGACTACATACATCATTTTCTATGACTTACCACAGATAATGTGAAACGTGTTCAGGAGTCCGATTCTAGTGACAGTCGAGATCAATAGTTTATATGCGAGATTTTTAGAAAATTGTATGCAACTGACATTTCATCTCGAATGAAATTTCATATCTTATGGCACAAGAATTGGGGTCCTGACGTATAATGATAGTTTGAGCCCACGCATTATATTTAAAAAAAAAGCTTTTACGTACGATAGGGCGTAATGGTAAAAAAAAGGCCCGCGGGTATTATTTTGGATTTACGGTCGATTTTTCTAGCATGTTAGGACACTATTTACGAGCAAGTGTGATGAAAACAAATAAAAAACGCCAAGAGGTGTTTCTCTAAATCGACTTCTTGTCGAACCGTCGATCGAGCGAGCGAACTCATACGTAGGTTAAAGTTAACGCTACCCAATTGAGAATAAACGTCTTGAAATGTTGTATGTTTCGATCTGATCCCCCATATCTGATCCACTGTTTTATTTACAAACGCCGAACGCTTCCAGTGTGCACGGTCCCGAAGTTTTGAAGCGAGTTGGACCTGATGAATATCCGGGAAAAGAGTTGTATAGATTCAGCTTTATCACACGCCGTTAAAAAAACCCTAAAATAAGTCCCGGTATCCTAACCGAGTATTAAACTAACTAAAAACATGTCGAGTTTTTTCACGAAAGAAGAAATACCAATAAACTTACTAATTTTCGATTTCCAGTTTTAACTGCAATTATTTGGTTTAGGGAAACTGCTATACGAGTGTAGGTAGATATGTTATCTGCAAGCGGGGACTAAACGCATTAATTAGTAGGTATACGAATTCCTCATACAACGACTTCTGTTTGACAAAAACCAGCCTAGTGCGAGTCGGCGCACACGAAGGGTTCCATACCACCGTACACAAAACACCGTTTTTGTATTTTTTTAGTATCAGGAATTTGTTCAAGCGGCAATGTTAAAAGACACTGAAATTTTCTAGCTTTTACGGTTCAAAAAATACATGATGAACCGACATCGGGACCTTAGTAACAGGGCCCCACACAGTGTATGTACGGAACCCTAAAAAAACATTACAGCGACAAGGTTCTAAACAGGAAATAAAATATTAACAGAGGATGATTGTCTTTGAAGTTGCGTAGTTTCTTATCTCGATAAATTACGTTAGTAGAGTGTGATTTTGGGGGTCAACCCCAATTAATAAGATTGCTCAAGTTTACGATAAAGAAAAATAACAAACCTAATTATAGTTTGAAGCGGAGCATCGAGAACAAGAGCCTCTTTCTGTTCTGTGCTGTGGAACGAATTGAAGTACGATTGTTAGATGCAAACTCTGCCAAGTATAGGCTCATTTCGAGATTAAAACTATTACAGTAACAAGTAAAGAGATTGTTATTTCAATGTATTAAGGTGTTTTTCCAGCAGCGAGGCGAGGCGCGATTTTTAAATTATTTTAAAAAACAATTTCCATTAGCGAAGACGGGATTAAAATGTTTTGATACAAATTTAATTCTTGTCTCGCCGCGTCTCTCCCGCATTATTAGTAGAAGTACATTGACGAGTTGTTTTTAACGTTGGAGGCGAGAGCTATTGTAACGACGCAATGTACTTCTACTGGCATGATATTGCTGAACCAATGTAAATCAGCCATAAGTGTCGGTTAATGCAGAATATTGTTAAGGATATCGGCAGACATATCCGTAACGTACTTAATTATATCGCGTGATAGAGGTGGGCAACACGTCATCGACTATTAACGACCCCCGCCCCCCGCGCGGACCATGGGAGCGTCACGAACGAATTTGACAAACTATAGAGAAGTAGCATAGCATTCCATTCCATTCTGAATGCTTTTACCTAAGCCTTTGGTGGTCCTATTTCTGGGCAAAATGAGAGTACTTACCTAGATATAATTAAGTAATAGCTAGCTTAGCTAATAAATCTGTGGGGACGACAGAACGTAATAAATCTGTAGTTACGTCAGGTTATAATAAATCTGTAGGTACGTCTAAGTCTGACCTTTGGCCTCATTTATTCACCTCTAACTTTATGGTCAAAGACAAAGTATGGGCTAATAATTGGACAATGTAACCTAACTTTTGCTCTTTGGACATTATTCGTTCGAACATGTACTTATGCAGTGAACTGTAATGTTATTCTGAAGCGATTATGTTATGACCTCATCCTCATTTGTCCAGTATATGCCTCCCCAAATTTTCGACATTAATTCTTTCTCAACTTCGTACCGGCTGTCGCCAAAAAGTCGTCAGACCGCAGATAAATTCGCGATCCGTCCACACATAGGCAGACGTCTGGACGGACGCCTTGCATTCGCGCTTAAACCCTATGATCCGCGCCACAAACCCCAACAACATCGGATCGGTGGCAGATGCATCTGCTGACGTTAATTTACCCCCTCTACACTCGCGCCCCCTATGCGCTCACAAAAACCATCTGCTGATGCATCTGCAGACGTGTAGAGGTGGCATGAGACTGGAAATCCGGTTACCAACATCCGTCAATCCGGTTTTATGGCGGATAACCTCATTTCGGATCCTGTCTCGAAGAATGATCCGGAGCATGAGCTCTTTGGGCAACTTTCAGTTACCTCATAACGAAGTCGGTGTCCAGGTTTCACACCCTGATTATGCCCTAACCTTGGACAAAGCAGCGTAGCTACGCGTCTATCGCATGTAACTAGAAATATTGTCAAGTTGGTATGATGTAAACCAGTAAATATCAAATTAATTGTAAGCGCACATAGCGAGTCTTTATTTCTATATATAAGTATTTATATCGTTGTCTAGTACCTACCCATAGTACGTACAATCCTAAACGCTTCATTTAGGTATAGGTCAATGTTTGATTGTCCCCTGATAATTACTTTATTATTTTATTTATTTAGTACGAAGTATAAATTCTCGATTAATTAAGAACATGCTCTCTTTTGTCCTGCGCGACCAATAACTCATTGGAAAACTGTTCTAGCCTCTTAAATTTGCATAATGAATCTGGTAAGTGTGAAATACCAACGGATTAGCCGGTTATAATTCCGGCTCCGTAATCCGTATCCGTTTCGGAACCGACTGTACAAAGTCAAGGACAATTGTTAGATCACACGTGTCGTCAATATATTACGCATGTGACCCGGCCCGCTGTAACAGGTATTATAGATACCTTAATTGAACGGCGATTTTAGCTTGCAAATTTACTAGCGACGCTTTGGTTCATGTGTTTTCTGTAACACCCGGAACGAATCTATTTATTAATGAATTATTTACTAAAATCTATTGCGTAGCTTGAAGGATCTAAGTGTACATACAGAGCGCCAGACGGCGGGAGGCGACTTTGTGTTATATATGTACTATGTAAAGATAAAGTGATATGGGTCATTTTATCTCTTCTAAGTAACTCTCTTCTAAAAGGATGAAGTTGCAATTTAATAGCGAAATAAAAGTCAACGTTTCCGACATATTCTTCTGCTGTCTGCTGAAATAATATAAGATGGGATGGGGAGTCAAAGAAAACAGAATTGCCGTGATTGCTCTGCACAAGGTGGGAATGGAAGCTACTCGCATTTTCAAGACGCTGCAGAAGTTGGATATCAGTCGAATGTTTGTGTATCGTACCATCGAAAGATACAACAACACCTCCTCTATCGACGACTGTAAAAGATCAGGCCGGCCTCGTTCTTCGAGGGCTCCACAGGCTGTAAATGCTGTCAGAGGCAGAATTCGTAGAAATCCCATCAATCTAATTAAGATTGATTATGGAATGGGTTTCCTGATGAGACACTTTAGACTCAAGAGGGCGGATACGAGGCAAGGTCTCTCTAAAACCTTGATCCTTACGTTAAGTTATCCATACAGATTTATCGCCTTACACACGTTCAAAGCCGTAAAACCTAAAGCTTGAAAATCAATGTCACGGTCATCTGGAAATCAATCAAATCGTATAACAGAAACTTCTTAATCAATCACTCTTAATCCAAAGGAATTAAAGCTATTTTTAAAAAAAAATATATCGGTATCGGTAGTTACTTCCTAGTTAAGTCTATTATCAAGGGCTTTGGCTTGCAATCAATATTAGCTGATATGAATTTTAAATTATTTAAGTTAATATACATTAATGATAAAGAGACACTTATATTTCTAATCAAATCACACACAACCCTAAAATATCAATTACGCCTTTACGATGTCAGGCAGGGGCTTTATTATACTCGGGAAAAGCATATTGGTTTTGAAATGTTATCGTATTTTTTGTAACTGCCGCCATTAAGTACTGTCAAGCTGTCGTAAAGCAGACAGTAGGAATATGGTTTTACTGTGTAGAATAGAGTCATAGTCCCTGGTAAGTTTATTAAAACGTTTAGGGTGTTATTGCATAATTTACTAGAAATGCAAGTACTTAAACGATAATTTATAATTGAAAGGTCCTTATAATGTACGTACCTCAACACTTGTTTTATGTATGCTAGAACAAGTAGCTCAACAAGTGCATAGTTGCTATGGTCTGGCTTAACTTTTAGGAAGCACTGAAATGTTTTTGTACATCTAAATATATAAAACAGTACCGTGACTGAGTGACTGTTGGTTTGTTGGAGTGAATGTTGGTTGTCAAGAAGAGGACAACCAACATCCATACTCACATTGGATATGCATGATTTAAATATACTCACATATTTTTAACGTAGTTATCGGATTGAGTAGGTAAACAGGACAATTAAAGTTGAAACATACCTTGTAATACAGCAGGATAAAACAATGCAAAGCGGTAAAAAACTCCATTGGTCTTACTTACATTTCAAAACAAAGATTTTTCAAACTTTATTTAAACTTCTAAGATCTAAAATACTCCTTATAGAAAACAACACAGCGATTTTAACACCCGCAGAGACTTATGTCCACTGTCTACTGCATTTTACACTCGTCACTCGGGTTAAAAACGAGTTCGTCCCAAGACAAAGTTAAGATAATTAGATAAGATAGAAGACTTACGTATACATATACCTTTTTTTTAATATTAAGCGACATTTACACCTGTTAGAAAACTAGGTTACACTTTCGAGTCGAATCGAACAGACAGACGGATATTTCTCGCAGATGTTGCAGGGGAATGAGCAACCTTAGACAACGTGGCTACTAACAAATTAAAAAGTATGAGTTTAAAATTAGGCAGGTACTTAGATACTCACAGCATGTAAGGTATTCCTAAACGAATTTAGTAATGATTTACAACAAATCGTAAAAAAATATCACCCTACTATTGAAAATAATCTTGTGAAAACACTGCAACAAGACATTAATACATTAGATCATCATCATCATGTCAGCCGAAAGAAGTCCACTGCTGGACATAGGCCTCCCCCAAGGCTCTCCACTCAGACTGGTCTTGTGCTTTTCGCATCCACCGCGCTCCCGCGATCCTGACGAGGTCGTTACTCCATCCTGTTGGAGGCCTACCTACAGCTCGTCTTCCGGGCGCAGCTCCAGAACCTTCTGACCCCATCAGCCATCAGTCCTGCGAGCAATGTGCCCCGCCCACTGCCACTTCAGTTTAGCTATTCTACGGGATATGTCGGTAACCTTAGTTCTACTGGTACATTACATACATTAGATAAATAAACGGAATATTTATAATTGTTTGAAATCTGAACACGCTCTTATTACTTTACTCAGGCAACTTTTAGATACAATTAATTCATTCCTTTCTCAAAGTTTTTATGAACTCACTAAAGAACGACTTACTATCGTCATTGACTTACTCTGTGCGACCTTTATGCATAACCATTCTTGACTTAAGTTTATAATGGAATGGAAACGCCTTCACCAAGATTTTACGTAAACTGTGCTCCAAGACCCTTCAGAGACTCCTTGAATGAAATATAATAGAATTACCGTCAATACATGGAAAATAATTCTCCCACGGTATTGTACCAGCCTCTAAAGTAAATGAATCAAAAGAAGATACTTTATAATCTCAATCAACCTTTAACCTTTTACGTTTGAGTAACAATTATTTTTGTAATTCTAAACCCCTGGGTCCCTGCTTAACATATACTCAAATAGCTACACATACACACTCATACACAGACAAAACTCTATGAATATGTTTATTTTTTCAGAACACCTTTTAAAAAGTTTCGCTGACAAGTGACTACGCTAAACCTAGCCAACCAGCCTGCTCTATAGATTATATGTCAAGTTACTTTGTAATCTGATTAATACTGAAAACCGGTCCTGATTTAGCGTTTTTTATTGTAATATTTGTGTGTGTACGCGCAAATCAAAACGATCGTGACAAGCAACAGATAAGAAGTCGGTTGGTTCATAAATTAACAAGTTATTTTTTTAATTATAAATATATAAATATCAGGGGACAATGTCACAATAATTAACCTAGTCCCAAAATAAGCTCTAATAGGCTTGTCTATGGGCACTAGACAAACGCTACCTACACATACTAACATAGAGAAATATTATACTTAAATACATATAAAACATCCATGACTCAGGAACAAATATTCGTGCTCATCACCGGGATTTGAGCCCAGGACCGGTAGCTTCGTAGGCAGGGTCACTGCCAACTAGACCAGCGTTATAATACTAAACTTATATTTCATAGAGTATTAGATTGTCTAATTAGCCCCAGTAGTGTTTCTCTAACCACAACTGCATTGTTGTTTAGGTGCGGACCGTGCGGAACATACATCGCATCTTAAATTCACATGGTTCATACAATACCGTTTGTAAGCGAACGTTTGTTTACCAAACAGTTATCTGCAGAAAGCACCATTCGTCACATGCGTATTTTTGTTTCATTTAGATGTTATCTTGATGTCATACGCATGGTTATCTGCGTTATTAAAGCCCACTATTTTACGTTTTATTTGTATGAATATTATCTAGAATTGTTATACTTAGTAGGTATTCATATTATTTCATTATTTCATACTTAGAAAAAGCAATTATGAAGGATAAACTATTCTAATTGAAATCCATAATTGCCTAGCGACACGCCCTCGTTTCGCTTCGTTTTAAACGATATACAATATAATGTAGAGTCCTTTTAGTTAAAGTTTTTTTTTATTGTTGAATAGATCCCTAACATAGAAACAAACGAACGATATTATAGATAGACATTAACTCGAAGGACAGCACTATGTAAAATCCAAAAAAACAATCTCGAATTGTTGTTAATTTAACATGGCACGTCAAACTTATCAGCTGTCTAGCTCTCCTTAAAGTAAACTGATTATGAAAGCAAATAATAAAACAAAGTAGCCTATAACTATAAAGATGATATATCGATAGACACGACATGCTAGACTAGAATATCCAAACATATTAAGTAATATACATACGTAGTATACATGGGGTGTCAAAATCATTACCCTTCCTTTGCTTCGCCGTAGTCGGGTAAAAATATGCTTAGCGTAGTAAACATCAACTCAAATACAATTGAAAATAACCTGTATTGCTGCCACGCAAGGTTTCCGTTCGTCGGGTTAAATTCCCGCTATCGTTGGTACCCAGTGGGTTCCAGCGAAGTGTCACGTTGCGAACGTCCCACAACTCAGACATCCGCAAATTCTAGGTAACTGTTTCTTTTGTGATGGAAACTTTATAAGAACTCAAATTATAGCTATTGATAAAATATAGGACTAATAGCTCAGCAATGCGACTGATATAAGTCGATAAATGGGAAGGAAGCCAATTTACTTGGTGCAATCGTTGGAGATTATAGTTAAGTATGCATGCATGGAAAAATACGTGAAAAGAAATCTATTTTGAAAATAGTGATGTATTAGTGCCGATTTATTACTTAAATTTTAAACTGTTTACTTTTATATATTTATTGACGTATCAGATTTATTTGTAGCTTCAAATTATTCTTCTAATTAATTAGCATATTTAAGTTTATATTAGCGTTTAGTATTGTTCTTTAAAGATTAACTAATATTTTTAAGTGTACAGAGAGACCCTCTGTGAACTTTCATAAATTTGAACAGCGAATGTGATCAACAGAACGAACTGATTAATAGAAGTTCGATCCCGCGGTCATTGCATAAGACGTGACTAACCTCCGCGTCACCTTGCGTCGGTCACGTGACGTCACTTAGACCCAGACGCCAAATATAAAAAAAATTGGCACTTGCAATACTATTTTACGCTAAACCAGCTTCTAATTTAGTTCATCGTGCTATCTTTTACGCTTGCGTCGACGTAATTGTCGTGGGGGTTTGGTAAACTTCAACAGTGTTGCATTATTGTAGTTTATTTCTGGCAAGTGTTATACCTAACTGAATTCTAAGCTGCACAGGTACTCTTTTCAACTCGGTAGGTAAAACGGCGTTTGACGTGTTATCGTATTGTCAACGTTAAAAATTCTAATGATACTAGGTTAATAGTACATTATTGCCTAGGCACGGAAGTAGGCAATTGCGGGGCGAGGATTGGTTTAAACGGACGAGCTTGCGAGTCCGTTTAAAAATACGAGGCCCGCAATTGCCGTTCCTGCCGAGGCATATATAGTGCTTTTCTCAAAAATCGCAAGAATAAAATTATGTTGGAGTAAAGTACTTTATTAAGGAAAGAAATACCACACAATCTATACAGACAATATTATTACCTACTCTTTACCGTCTTTTGTTTATGACAAGGAGAAACGCAAGCTTTTTTTTTAAAACTACTCAAGCTATTCGAGATACAGATAAAAAAGTTATATTCCGAACAAAATTTGGATGTAATAAGACTTGTGCCCTCATTTTATTAAGGCCGTTTTCACTTTTTAAAAAGTTAGATACTAGATGGTAATGAAATTTGTATGCAACATTGCGTGCTTGTGTAGCGAGCACGCAATGTTTTTTTTTTTTAATTTGAGATCTGTCAGTAAACTATGTACTTCGCATCCCAATATATAGATAGTAATGTCAACTTTTCCTGTCATTTTTGAGAAAAATATATTTTTTAACGCTTTTCCTCTTGAACGGTTTTCAAAAAGAGCAATCGATTTTTTTGTATCGACTTCAAATAATGGTGACAATAACTAAAGCGTAATTATTAATTATAATAGGTATTAAAAAAAAAAAATATGTCTTTTGACTAGTTTATTTTCTCGTACTCTACTTATTAGGAATATATATTTTAACATGAAAAAGTTTAATAAGAATTAGGCAAAATAATTCCGTTTTGCATTGCTTCGCTTAAGAATATAAGATTTCAAATAACTAACTCAGTTTGTATATCTTGTTTTAGATATCGCCATCACTTCTGGAGACCAACTAGAATTCTACAGCAACTCAAACAAGACCGGCAATGAAGGCGCGCGGTTCCGAGATCTCACCGCTCTGGCGTACGACGCCGTCAACAACATGCTCCTATTCGTCGACAGGCAAAACGACAACGCCTCCATCTTTAGCTACCATCTCGCGACCAAGAAATACCAGCCTCTAGTCCGAAGGATGTCCTCCGAAAACATCCAAGGCATCGCCTTCGATCCAGTACAAAGCCTACTCTTCTGGACGGACACTAATGAGAGAAGCATTTACTGGATCTCCCTTAAACCAGGGTTCAAGAACAACGTCTACGGCAACCTCCTGATCAAAATGGACTACGAAATCCCCAGAGCGATCGCCGTAGACAGTTGTAGAGGTTACATCTATTGGACGAACACTAATACAACGAAGGCGACGATTGAGCGCTCCCGCTTCGACGGAAAAGGCAGAGAAATCATCATAAGCGACCAAATTGACTTGCCTGTCAGTATAGCCGTAGACCAACAGACAAACAGGCTTTACTGGGTTGATGATAAAGAAGGTATCAACTTTTCTATTGAGAGTTCGGACCTGGATGGAACACAATCTAGCCGCAAGACTTTACATGTGGGAAATTCGCATTTTCCCAATGCCTTGACCGTTTCAAACGATAGCGTGTATTGGGTTGACTGGGGTTATAAATCTGTTTGGAAGTTGCCAAAGGTGGATTATGATGGTCAGGAACCGAAAGAAATGCTAAAGTTCTCTAACAAACCATTTGGCATCGTCGCTAACTACCAAGTGGAGGACCAGACCAGAGGCGTGACAGAATGCAATAATCTGCTCAGTCTCTCGCAGAACAGCTCGGCTATCAACAGCACTTTCTCAATCCCGAAGGACGTGGGGCTGTTCTGCCTGCACGGCGTCAAGGTCGAAGGAAAGCCGATCTGCAATTGCTCCCCGGGGTACATCGGGGAACGGTGTGAGATCACCGTTTGTCAAAATTACTGTTTACAAGGGGACTGTACGCTTGAAGCTGATGGTCAACCAACTTGCAGGTGGGCTATATTACGTATCATATTATATAATTTATTAATTAGTTTCTACGTAGATGTAGTGCTGCTGTAAAACCCTTATGTTTTAAACCATTCCTAGCCGTCAACACTACAGGCATAATATTGGAATTCTAGCTATTTTTTGTGGCTTAAATCAAAATATTTTGGACATATATTTTCAAGGAGCGATAGTAAGTTCTTTTGTGTTATTTTAGGTGTGAAAAAGGTTTCACAGGAGCGCGATGCGAGACTGACTTATGCAGCGGCCACTGCCTAAACAATGGTGTGTGTTCCATCGACGACTCCCAAACACCAGTGTGCACTTGTTCTGGGGATTACTCAGGACAAAGATGTGATACCTTCAACGTTCCTGCTGAAACCACCACAATAGCTATTCCTGTAAATGAGCCTTGCAAGTAAGTAAACTATTATTTGGTTACCGTCAACTTGACTGTAAGAGATAATCAGAGATCTTTTAGCAGTTTAATATCATTCATTACGAAATTTGTAATTATTTGTAGACAGGAGTTCAGAGGCACAGAGTTTGTTGTGCATTTGACGTTACTGGCCGTCTGCTCGTTTGCCTTTAATGACTAAAACAAAAGTTTCAAGTGATACTTATTAGAGGAATTCTATGAACACAAGCAAGCAGATATAACTTGATGCTAATGCTTAAATGAATGTTGAGTGCTGTTTCTTTAAACTTAGGTAGGTAGTGTTCTTTCTCACATCACATTGTCATTGAATGAACATCACGAGGCATGATATATTATTTTGACGTACCTATGTAATTTTGAATGCCAATATAATTACTGTTAGGGTCCGTTCACATAGACCGGCTTAGAATTTTATTTTAAAAGAAAATAATATTTGAGAGATAAATTTAGCCCTTCTGTTCCTTACACTTAAAAATAGACAAGGAGAGCTCGACTTTAAATTTACTCGTCGATTGTGAAACAGGCCCTTAGTATTGTTGACATTATAATCGTTGTATTGATATATTAATTACAAATATTTAGATTGCCATCGGTATTCGTTTTAGTCATTATTAGTATAGGCAGCTGTTTCGAAATTGTTGTTTGTGTTGGAATCTATTGTATACATGACGAATATATTGATACAAGCAAGATTTTTCCACGTGTTTACAAACCAAAACGATATACTTCGTAGAAGTAACTACTTAACTAGTCAGGACTTTTAAGAGTATACATTGACCATACGAGGATTGTGAACCGACTCTTAAATCGACTAGCTTCTAAAAAACAAGTTATATTTTGTTGGAAAGGAAAACGTACAGAAACTATAGTTTTTCATAATGTGCAAGCTATTCAAAAGTCGTAATATTAAGGGGAGAAGATAAACGTTATCACATTTTGTATAGATTTTTTTAAGTTCACAGTCACCTCTTAAAGAGGTAACATTGTTACAGAATATCACATGAATAAAATTAAAAAAAGCAGAGTTCCGTGATTTTTTTCTTCGAACCCTGACCCGAGCCAAACTTGCCTATTCCAGTTGCACCAAAGAAGTGTCCAAGTTCGCAGCGGAGAGTCCAAGGCTGGCCACCAGCGATGAGTTCGTGACCAGCTGCAACGACGGCTGGGACTCCGTCCGGGATCCTATCCTGATGGTCCTGGGCACCCTCTGTGGGCTGCTGTGCCTGGTTTGTGCTGTTCTGATTACGAAGATACTGCATCTTAAGAAGAGGCCGAGGTGAGTGAAAGCCGCTGTTCATATAACTACCGTCACATCTCTTTATCTAAATTAGCAGTGGTCTCCTCTTGGGAAGAGCTGGTAGAGTTTTGACTTGTAAATGTGCCCGTACTGCGCGTAATATAACCATATTTTATAGCTCAAGTCATTTTGACAGCAGGTCTCTGATTGGTTGATTGCCAGATCGACGGGCAAATCGCGCAATACGTAGATCTATGCAATGGTATTCCAATTTTAAAACCACTTATTTTCTACTTGAGCGGTGTTGTTAGATAAGCAACGAGACGGTCGCATAATCGTAGTTTCCTTTAAAAAAAAACAAAGGTTATTTGTGTAAAGAAGGTTTTGCTATGGCAATTGATGTCGGATTTTTTTCCTCTAACCTTTCAAGCACCTCAGTTTATGGTAAATAATAACATTAATAACATTGAACTATAAATACGGACTTTACATTTAAAAGTTAAAGTTAAAACTAAACTTATTTAAAATAAAATAAAATAAAACTAAGCTACTCAAATATTAAAAATTAAACATAACACCACTATAAAAAGAACACCCCCTCTAGCAGGTCCGCTCGCGGCATGGTCCCTAAGACACTGGCTGCATTACCTCTCTGGATGGCTAGCCCAATCCTTTGGGAAAGGTAAGCGCCAGCTCTAGGGTCTCCGGAGGTGTCGATGAGCCGGGATGACAGGGCCTTAATAAAACAATTTCAATTTCCAATCCGATTTTATTTTTGAGCAAATAATAATCCACCAAGCCATTAAAAGCTGAAATGTGACTATAGGTCAGTCACGAGATTAAATTTGGGACCCACCTTAGGTCCACAGTCACTCTGACATTCTACAACAATAAGGTTGAGTTTCCTAAAAGTTAAAAATAACTTATCATCTCTAGTGAGTCTAGTGACATTGGCGACTTCAAGCATATTTTTCTTGAAACGGGTCCCAAGGTAACGCTCGCGACCGTACGTTTATTTGACGCTGCAAACTCACTGGCAAATACAATATCGCGGACTTCAGCAGTAGAGCCCCTGTAGGACCCGGTTACTATGCGACAATGTTCTATCGTAGCTTGTTGATAATTCAAATCCTTGAGTGTTGTCTTTAAGATTTTTTATACACGAATTTGAACAAACAAATTTTAAAAACCCGGACTGCATTTTATAATATAACCATCCCTCTCATTACTTCGATTAAAATATTATAGCCACTATGTCACTTCCACAACCAAGACGAATCTAACGACCCCTCATATGTCATTATCTATCAAGCCGCTTAGGCTGCAGAGCGTGCCACAGAAATAGACATAAAAACATCCGGACACTCGAAAAACATAACCCTCCTTCCGACGGATAAAAAGGATCTAAAATATCATTGAGTACAACAAAAAGACTTTTTGTAGGTACACGTAATCGCCCGACACGCCACATTATTTGTTTTGCTAATGTGTTAATTCGTTTTGCTAATGAAAAACACATTAATGTTTATAGTTGTTTAAAATTAATACTTTTACGTGATATTTACGTAACTTCCTGAAAAACTACGTTATATTTAGCAGTGTGCGAGTTGCGACCCCTACCTTGAGATAGAGTTCACTGACCTCGTTTCATTAAGTGGATCAAAACCGAGTAAAAGTGATCTAGCCTTCATTAACTTATTCTACCGGATTCAGGTGTCAACTATGGACCCGGCGGAACTCCAATAACTTCCGTATTTTTAACGAATACGATAACTTGGAGGCACAAACGAATCCATAGGTATTTTTGTTTTTTTTGTTTTTTTTTCATGGGTGAGTTAAAGTCATGTCGCTTGGTTCGTTTGTGTGTTCAACTAATAATGGGTGGTCGTCCATGTTCATCAGTTTGTATCATATGCCATACATAACATTACCTAATTATTTTAATCAGGTTTTTCAGTTTAGAAACTCTGCATGCATACCTATATTGTCAATGTTTAATATGTGTATGTTCATGTTAACGTTGCATTCTTAGAACGCTATAAAGATAACGACCACATGAATAAAATAAATAAATAATATTATGTAGAATCGACGGTTAGGCTTGTTGGCCCCGGCTTGGAAACTAGTGGTCCCGGGTTTTATTTCCGGCTAGGTCAAATATTTGTGTGAAGAGTGCGAGTGGATATTTTTTCTTGAGTCTTGGTTGTTTTCTATTTTTTTAAGTATGTGTTCCTCTAATAAATCATGTTTATCGTTCTCTGATACCCGTAGTACAAGTATACCTAGAGCTTAAACTATATAGGTATTTGTGAGAGTTCCCCTGATATATTATATATGTATATAAACCTCATTAGTGTATAGATACTATATACTTATAGTGTACTTATTTGCTGATGAAGGGTTTTTTTTTTTTTTTTTTTTTTGGTAATCGCCTGAGGGGCCAAAGACAAAAGTCCTTGCTTTTGTTTGCTTTTAAGAAAAAGGGGCAGAGGTGAAAATCCCTTCCGGAGACCTGGGAATGGAGGGCCCAGGTACTGCCGGGCTCGCACCGGCTAAAAACACCAATGCCCCTATTACCAAATAGAATTTAGACTCCCGCGGATACTACCCCAGCCAGTGCTGAAAGGCCGGAGGAGAAAGTCGTTCCTCCGTTTACTTATCCGCGGGGTTAGGGGGGATAGGAATGGGGGTTGGGATGGGGGGGAGACTTATAGCTATGTGAGTCGCGGAGTGGAAATCCTGACGCATGCATGCTTACAGACTACGGGCTTCCTTTCTTTTGCCCGACAATGGAAGGGTTGGGTCGGAGATCTTTTAGGACCACTTGTGTGGCTGTTGATACCATCTTTATGGGTGGGGCTACCCTTTTTGAGGCTTTCTCTTTTGCCTGGAGATACTATTTTTGCGCGGGTCTCCTTGCGCTGCCCTCTTTTGTGACCTCTTCCGTTGCAACTTAGCCTATACATTTTTTAATGGGAGGGCCGGTGTCAATTTGACGGGGGACCAGTGAATCGCGCGCGGAACCTTACCCCAGCCAGTGCTGAAGGGCCGGGAGAGAAAGTCATTCTCCCGTTTAGGAGGCTGCAGGATTCCCCATCCCCCGTCCTACCGACACCCGTTAGGTGTTCGGGAGGTGCGTGCGTCAGGAATATATCTAACTCTAACCTTAAGTGTATGTTATACACTGAAAGTTAGAGCTAGCTCTGGGTTAACATAGATGTAATTACGCTAATACAAAGAAGGATAAAACAGAGGTTATTAGAGATGGGAGTAAGGGTTTGGAAGATTTTATAATGGTAATACTTATTGCATCATCAAGATTAGGGGTGCGTTGGGTTGGGATTGGGATGAGGGAGAAGAAAATTGGGGGTTTAAAGGGGGGACGAAGGTTTAGGGAGGGGCCTGGGGGGTTGTTTCGGCGTGGGATCCTGCCCGGGTCCTGTGGCCGAAGGGTTTTCGTGGTGTCAGATTTCAGCGTAGCGTTTTACACAATAGTCCGGGCTCCGAACTATTTGTTCCTTAAACACGCTACGCGTACCACTTTTTCTATAAAACCCTTCGTGCTTTCGCGGTTGGCTTCTGTTCCCAGCAGGGCTTTCCAGCTTGAGCTATCTGGGGAAACCTTGACTCCGGTCTTTTGTTCAAGGTCGAACCTTTCCACGCCAAAACGCGGGCATTCGCAGACAATGTGCCAGATGTCCTCATCAAGGGTCGGGTCGCAGACACACGAAGGTGAATCTTTGATCTTAAAACGGTGGAGATAGGCGGCGAAGCCTCCGTGACCAGTAAACGCTTGAACCAAGAAGTTTGTGAGTTTGAGTTTCTTTAATATGCTGTTCGCATCTCTCACAGTTGTAAAAAACTTCTTGGTTGTCGCACCTGTCCCGGATGCCCCGTAGCGAACCTGCCACTGTTCGAGCGTGTTTTGTCTTATCGACCTCTTGGCGTAGGACACCGGCACCATGTCATATTGGGGGGCGGTCTTTTTCCTAAGGGCTGCTTGCTTTGCCAGTTCGTCTGCTCTCTCGTTTCCTGGCGTTCCAACGTGAGCTCGCAGCCAATAGAACCTGAGATCGGTCCCCGTTGCTCTTGTTTGGGTTGTGGCATTTTTGATCTCTTGGACCAAGGGGTGTGTCGTGTCCGGTGATTTGAGGAGCTCCAGTGAGGATCTTGAGTCACTGAGGATGCTGACTCTCTGCGCCTTGTGTTTCCCTGCGATCTGCACTGCCCTGAGTAGAGCGTACAGTTCGGTTTGAAACACGGTGTTATAGGGCGCTAGCTTAAAGGTTGAGTGGCGGATTTCTCTTCCACTCTCCCACCATGTGAGTGCCGCTCCCGTCTGGCCCTCAATTTTACTCCCATCGGTGTAAATTTGAGGGCCTTCGAGGTCGTATCTATCGATCACGTCTTGGCTGAACTCCTCCAGGCAGACGTAGTCGATGGACACAACCCTTGACGGGTGCGGTCTCTTCAGGGCGTCAGTTTTTTCCTCAATTTCTCTTCCTGGTGGAATGTGGTCCTCACTGTAGCCCTTTTTGACCTCGTAGAGGCTTGCCGCTTCGTGAATGCGCAAATCCAGTGGGAGGGTTCCCGACAGGATCAGCGCCGATGTCAGAGAGACCGTCCTGTACGCTTTGCAAATTTTTTGGGCGAAACCACGCTGTATTGAGTCTAGCTTGTTTCGCACCATCACCTTGTTGGCAGACTTGTGCCAGGCGCTTGCTGCGTACAGGACGATCGGCTCTATCACCGCCACGTAGATGGTTTTCACTATCTCGCTATTGAGCCCCCATGACACCCTCGCCGCACGTGACAGCTGTCTGTAGATATCCGTTACCTTTCGGCACGTTTTTTCTACGTGTGCGTTGAAGGTCAGCTTACGGTCTATGCTGATGAAGGGTTGTCTTGTGCTAACCTTTAAATAGTTATGTCAATTTTATACATTTTAATTGTTGTATCGTCCCTCTCTGGTTCGATTTCATGGTTAACACAAAAATGGAAATTACTTTTACGGGATTTTATGATATATACATTAAACGAACACCACATATGGTACTATTCTTAGTAAGTTATCTATCACAAACTTGCATAATTATGCGCAGTGTATCTTTGACCCCGAATACCTGTTTTTTAGTTAGATTTGCGACGCAATAAACTTTTGTCCAGCTATTATCAAAGTAGGCTACGCGGAGCCCCGGGGTTCCGCCGAAAACAACCTCAACAACAATATCATGTCATTCAGTTTTCGCTTATGTGTGGAAAACATTTTATTGTACAAAACACAAAACGCTTAAAGTAGTCTTCCAGCTAATATTCAGGAGATTGAGGAAAATAAGAAAAAGCAGCAAAGATATAAGTAAAAATCGAAATATTAAGAAACAACGTGAATAATTTGTTTTCGACCCCTTAAACTACCTACTTGCTGCCTAAGCGGTCTTGTCTACCGAGTATACGCTACAGGATGGTCGAACTACATTACGACATCAATATTCTATTTTCATCATCGTGACAGTCTCATGTTGCTTGCATACCATTTAAAATTTATGTCATGCATTATGGGCCGTTAAATAGTGGAATGAATAACATTTCAAACTACAATTCAAGATAAGATAAACAATCATGTATTGTAGTAAGGGTCTACTTAAGCTGGAGGATGTATGGCCTCCGAATACATCAATTCCCTCGGAAACTATCCAAGTTTGATAAAAAAGGACGCGGGGTAAAAGCAATCTCCATGCCATACTATTTTTATAAAAATCTATTCAGTGGTTAAATCATGAAAGCGTAACAAACAGATATACCAGTTACTTTTACATTTATAATATTAAGGGTTTCATATTGGCATAAATTCTTTTCGCGAAGTTTTAACCTACCACCGATTTGTTGTCCGATTTATCACTCTGCCAATTTTTAATTGTGTCCCAATTTTTTTTTCTGTTAATTGTGTGTTAACTTTGGCGTACGCAATACTAATTGTAAGTATGTATTTGTTGCAGGATAAAGAAGCGCATCATAGTGAACAAGAACGTGACCCCCCTCACCGCGCGGCCCGACCAGTGCGAAATCACCATCGAGAACTGTTGCAACATGAACATATGCGAAACAGTAAGTTTATTTCACTAAAAACTGACAAAAAATACAAGCGCGTTGAAGTGATACACATATATTGCCCACCAACCAATTTAGGTTCAAAATTTATACTAGAAATCCATTTTGTTTCTAGTGTAATGCATGGATGGATAATCCTTAAGCCATTTCCTGAATTATTTAAGTTTTCAGTATTGCCTGAAAACCTGTCAAGATCACTCACCGTCCAAAGTTTACCCCCAAAAAGGATATCATCTGTCATCTACATACTTTAAAAAAATCTCATTTAACACTATTCTAGTTCTACCAGCAAAATTACAAGTCAACCCCGATTTGGTCTGCAATCTGTCCTGGTTTCTGCGAACTGATTGTTCCGGAAGATTAAATCAATCGAATATAAACTGTAATTGTATGGTTCTTTCCTAAAACCACTGTAATATGAAAGCCACTGATTTATACCTAATTTTTAATCGCCGAATTAAACTTATGTAAAAAAAGGATTATGTTTTTCTGGGGATTATCAAATCAGCCCTGAGTCACGTCGTGAAGTGAAATGGTATTGCGACAGCGGTATTATTTTTACCAACGTAAAGTCAAACACTCCAAAAAATTATGAGCAGTCTATTTGCACAAGCAGTGGAATATACCTTTTGATATAATTGTATCACTTCTCAACGCGAGTGTAAATTATTTACCTCTATGCAAATAACAACCATTGTTTTGATACTCGTGAATGTAAGCGTGAGACGCCTGCCGATTGATGACCAAGAAACAGATACATACTCGATCCTATTATCTTATCTGAATCGATCTTGTGTTAAATGATATAATCAGCATGTTGTAATCACTTTAAAAGCGATGCCGTTTTCTTATTTGTGTGTGGATGTATGACCTTGAAATTGCAAGACTTTTGCATGAAAACTACAATAAAACCCACTGTATTGCAATTTTTGGAAAAATGTTAAGGGTAACAATGCCTTTGCCTTTAAGAATGATTTTCACGCAGGTAAATAGACTCGAGCAGGCATTTGGCAACGAATAAGAAGTCAGGTCGCCGGCAGGTTAACAATTTGATCACTTCGCTTTCCGCATGACAGGCCCCTAATTCACGTGGTGCCCGAGATGAAATGTCAACTGCAACTGCATTTTTGTTGGTGGAAGGGTATTTTGAAAGGTCCGTCCGGCTCGCTACCTCCAACCACCACCTCACCTTTTAACCTGCCACCATACAGCGCTGGCATTCTTATGTTCCGGTGTGTGGGTAAGACCACCGCAGAAACGATTCAGAGGTATCTTAGTCCTCAGGGTTGGAAACAGTTCAGAGACTTGAGATTGCAACAGTCGATGGTTGTCAGATGGCCTGTGAGCTCGTTTGCCTTCCCAATGCCCATTTTTCGACATAAGTCGCATGTAATTTCATCTTGGATGCCACAAGAATTGACAACTGGGCTCACGCGTACTAACAAGTTTGGAGGGAATTGTAGATAACATTGATAAGGATTTGGGCTTGGATTGCGAATGTGTGTCACGATAAAATGCAGTTTGCTGGATGACATGATTAAAATGACCTTAATCTAAATCGAAAAAAAACTTGTATTTTTTATAATATGCCATATATCAGTTTGAATAAGTGATAAATTTGAAATAAATTGATTTATTTCATATCGTAATTCAAACTAGTTATCTAAATAAAATAAAAATCGTGTCGCCTGGCATGCGGTTTATGATTAGCACAAATCAGAGTTACAAATAGCACTCAATTACTAATTTTAAATATTAACAACATTATTGTATTGATATAGTATTACGACAGACGTATATGTGTACTTATTGGCAAACGTAAAACTCCTCAAACATGAGACAGATTTTAATGAGATCTATGCTGATCATTTACAATAAATAAAATGACTTCAAATAATTCAGGCTGTTCCTAATCAGGACTTAAGTCCATAAAGCATGCCTAAGGAAGATCAACCCATTATCTCGGAAAATAAGAGACAGGATTCTTCCTGTTCTTCCTATCCTAGAAAGTTCGCACAGGTTCGTTCTATAATTCTAGATACAAACAAAAAAAAGTTAAAAGAAAGAATCAGCTTCAATATTTAACTAAATATATTTTTGTTACAGCCGTGTTTCGAACCGAGGACAACAATAAGGCCCACGTTACTTGATGCTAAACCCGGCAAAGAAGAGAAGAGGAACCTGATCGCTAACATGGAACATCCGGACGACTTCTAACCTTGATACGTTTACCTTTGTGTACGTATTTTAGCAAGTCCAGTATATTGTGATAACGACGGCCTAGGTTTATCTAATCTGGCGTCGAAGGGCTGTGTTTTATGAAATGATTTAGAACGGGATGAGACAGTCAGCTGCACCGGATCCTAAAAGACATACAACCACATCATACTTTTGATAGGAACGATATCGATTCCTTCGACATTTATATTTAAAAGTAAAGCTACAATCTATTTACAGGTTATGGGCCTTCTAAATATTCGTAATTTAACAATTGCGACACAGTTACGCGTAAACCATTCTTAGTGTAATGCATAATAAATGGTGTCTCTTTACATACGCCGAGTATCATTAAATATTTGGAAGGCTTACTGCAATAGTATGATTTAGTAGCGTTATCAAGGGCTTCCTAAGTTTAAGTTACCAGTTTTTAAGGGTCTTAAGGTGCGCTGATTTGGTATGGACTGTAGGCTAGATAGGCGCGTTCCATGGGTTAGTGGGGACAGATAGAGGCGTGAGTTGAAACCAAAAACTATTATATTATTTGCCTCTTTTACATACTATATATACGGATGTGGAAGAGATGAACACAACTTTGATGCCCCTACTAACAAGCTATTAGCATGTTGAGGCAAATAACACCGGCGAGCTAAACCTTAGTGCCTTTTAATAGTAAGATATTTTAAAATTTTGCCTTAAACTGGTTAAAAAGCTTCCTTGTATAATAGATTCCGGAGGTGATTTTCTTAAGCTGAAAGCCCAAGAAAGAAAAGAAAATAGGTATTATTTTCAAAAATCTGCCAATTCTGCCAGATCTCTCTGAGACTAATAAACCAAAGAAAATAGCCTCCTGTTTCAAAATGCCAAAACATGCGTAGCCAATGCTTCATGTGCGTGATTTCAAAACGTTCCATTTTCTTTGGTGCCAAATATTAAATACTATAATTTCCTAATTTGGTTACCACCAAAAGCGAGGAATTGTAAATAGATAGCATTTATAAATTAATCTATAGTATCAAGGTACAAAGTATGACTTTGTACAATCATTTAGAAGATAATAATGAGCCTTCTTGTTTTTTCTCCATCAGCAACACTGCCGCTTCATTCATATTGTTCACAGATAAAAATAGTGTAACAATTTTAAATTATTTTACATATTGATAAATATGTTAATTCTACTTAATTGTTAAATTTTATACTTGACATTTCATTTAATTCTTACTTCATGTTACTTTCTAAGTTCCTACTAATAAGAGACATATTTAACACTGAAACACCGTTTTCTTTACTATTTTCATTATTTGACATTTTAAACAATTAACTGTCAACCCTAAATATAGCACTAATTTTATTTTATAACATGGTCTTGAATATGTCTCTTTCCATAGTACCATAAATCTCGTGTTATTTTTTGTTCCGTGTCACTAACGAGGGATCAAAACTACATAATTATATTATTTTACATGTTGGAAAATCCGACATTACTGTCACTATTGCACTTTTGGTACTTACTTAATAAGATTTGCAATATGCCCTCGACATATCTCTTGCAATATGGTACATTGTTGACTATTTGTAAATCCAATGAATAGGTTTGAATGTGTATTAATTTCTATTATCTTAAGAATCGTCCCAGATGTAAAAGGTCATGTCTTACAATTGTCGATGTTTGAAACGTAAAACGGGGTTAAAAACGCAAAGATACGTATCGGAGGCGGCATCTTCATATGCCCCAGAAATCAATACAAATGGCCACACACAGCAGTTTTCGTTGCAAACTAGAGCATCAAATTTTATCACACGTACCGCTTTCGCTTACCGCTCTCTGTGTGCTGAATGCGTTCATGTCGAATGCAATACAACATCCTCCTCCACCATAATATTGAATATATAATGGCGACAGCTCAGTCTGAATATTAACTGTTAATATACAACGCAAACTACTAAGACAGAATCTATACAACATCAATGTAGCCAGTAGAGTGCTCGCAGTAGAGTTACTAAACCATTGAGATCGAATTGAAGTAGGTTTACGTAGCTCTAAATAAATTACAGCAAGTACCCGATTGGCTACATGTAATTATGTTCTGGGTTAAGAATTACCTTTCTGTACTTATTCCACTGTCTGTACATCCAGTGCCATGAACACGATTTCGGGACTATTTTGGCACTTAGGATACATTATTAAACTGTTATTGTACTCAATGTTCGATAATTGCTTGTAGAAAACCTTGACTTCATTTGATTTTCCGTAAAATTTATATGTTTGCTGTTCATGATTAATATTTTATACTTTTGGGACATGAACTTATTATTGTGGATTTTTAATTAAGAAATTATGTTCCTATATTTATTATTTATCAGTACCTCGACAGAAAATGTTATAGTTTTGCTTTTTTTTCTATAAAGAATTTAATGTAAAATGGCCCTAATATTAACTGTAGAATCTCACCTACTTAAATTTGTACTTATTTTTCTATTACTTGTGAAAATGTATACATTTTTTAATGAAATACACCTGAATAGGTACGCACAATTTACAATGTCTGGCTCGCTCAGTGCTTGCTACTCTAACAATAAAAAGTGAATAAAGTTAGATAAGGAAGCACTAAGAAAGGAATAAGGGTTTTACCTGACTTATCGATGCTGAATCGCATTCTGGTGTAGTTGTGTCCCTTTCTGACGCTTACAAACATCGCCTACTAGGGGTAATAAAAACCCGCGCAGCAAATTCGTGCCTTCGGCGTTCTCGCTCCAAATAATGATGTTTCCGTCCTACAGAAAAGGACAGAACTATACAAAGAAGTGGCGCAAGATCGATAAATTTTGAGAACCCCAACTAACCAAACTACAAGTTTGGTTCACCATTGATTTTGCAGCAGGTATTTCGCATCTTTCGAATGATTAGTGACCTAATTCACAAATGCTTGATTTCGAGTTAGGTCTCTATAATACTCGAAGTCGAAAGCTGAAATGTTGGATTAGGTCACTATAATTCTAAAGGTGCGATTTGTAACTGGGACAATATTTACACTTAATATTAGCAGATCTAGCTACAGTACTACCAGTTTCTTAATAGCGTTCGGCAACCTTCGGTTTTCTATGAAACACGAGGGACAAAAGGGAAAGGAAAGAAGGGTTCAGCTCACCTTTGACCTTGTTTCTTTTGTTATATTGCCTGTTTTGTATTTTTTTTATCTTGTATAATAAAATGTATACATATGTATATACATATACATACAAAATATAATAGTAAGTTGCGAGTGCAAGTATCAAGAAGCTGGGAGTACTGAGGATTTGCGGAGCTCGCTGGAAACTTATCGTTGGTACTTAGTGGCTTAGTTAAATAGGGTAGTTTTAGGATTAATCTAGTTCGTGGATTGATAATATCCACATCAGAAATGTGATATTATTGAGTCTTTGTATAAGCCTCCATTAGTAAGTTTTATTATAAAGAAATAAAAGTGCTTTTAAAGACGGTTGTGTTTGATTAAAACCAGAGTTTTGGCCTCACCTTTTATTATTGTTAGCCGAAAAACAGTACAAAATAACTAGTTTTATCACAAATCGCAAAACAATTTCAATCTTATCGCTATTGTACAGATTGTTTGTAAACATAAGATCATTTCAAACAATACTAGTGACATTGAGTCGTTGCCTACCCCAAAAAGATTTCAAAACTGCGTTTTTCTAAGCTAAAGTTGACTATTTTGTTTTACTTGCACCTTGCACACTTCTAAAGCTGTAGCAGGTAGGTTTCCAACCAAATCGAATTCAAGATCAATACAACCAGTTATTACACATGAGAAACTGCCATATTATTGAAACCCTACCATTTATTGGCACCATGAACTTGGTTATAGAGGCGATAATTCTTTAATCGCTAGAGGCCAAAAACGGGTGCGTAACGATCAATATAAAAATATTTTCTATAATATCAGTCGATATAACGCTCATTTGATATAATAATTAAATCATATAACAACATTTAATATATTTAAATATGATATAATTATCATTTTATATAACGATCATCTGTTCTAAAAATATTTTATATAACATGCATTAAGTATAATGCATATTTACTATAATCAACTTATGATATAAAGCTAATTTCATATAAAGTACAGTTGGTATAAAAAAATATAGTAACCCCTATTGTCGAAGTTGTTGACCAAAAAAACACCCTGTATAGGTTAGGTTAGGTTAGAATTGTGTCAAGGCGCGAAGCGCCATAACTACGCGGAATAGGAGCTCCGCAAAGCGGACCTCCGTCGACTTTGCCTCACTGTCAGCGTTGTACCAAAAAAACATGCGACAAAAAAAGTTATTCCAAAGAAATATACTTAACAACTACCAGAAAAGTAGTTTAAAAAATAATATACCACTTGATAGTTATACAATATGATTTTTATACAAAATGATGATTATACCAAATGATGTTTATAATAAATAAACGATATACCAAATGATAATTATAGTAAATAAAAATAGATATTTTGATAATATACCAATCGTTTATTATATAAAATGAGTGATTATATCCTTTAAAATTATATCAAATGTTATTATATTAAATGAAATTATATTAATTATTTTTATACCGATCATTACACACCCGCCAAAAACGGTATTTTGGATGTCAATAATTGGGCGACTTTTCTCTTGGGCCTCTCGTTATTATCAGCAACATACATAATGCGTTACGGGAACATACAATCTTTTTGCACTGTCAACCGGGACGGAATTGTTTGTCAATGACGTTGAAAGGTCAGAAACAAAACAAACCGATACGATTCGCCGATCAGCGCTAGATTTGTGTCGCAAGTCAAAGTAGCTTTTATGTCGCAAATTAAAACATCAGATTATACTAATTCTGCCCTCCTACGGAGAAAAGGCACATCTTCTATATGAATTGTATGGCACATCCAACAAGAGTATAACTTTTGAGAATTTATTATGCTTCTATCAATTAATTGAAAACGTGCCTTTTCTCCGTGTAGGGCAGAATTTCTATTCAGATTATCCAACCCAACAGTGGGTATATTTTGGTTACAATTGTAATATTTACGCTGCACTCTGGGGCGAACATTCAGGCGTTTCAACCGCCGTCAGCGGACTTGGGGGTAGCTGATTTTGACACAAAAAATTGCTGGTAGCTGTCATTATTTTCGGCAATATATTGAAGAAAACAATGACGGCGGTTGAAACGCCTGAATATTCACCCACTGGTCCGCATACTTTGGTTACGTCAAATTCTTATTAGGATCAAATGTCATGAACATCACATAATATGCAAATAATACATTAAATTAATAAAATCTCAATACATATATAGACAAAACATCAATAACTTAACCCATAATTTTAACAACACAACACAGCTGTCAGAAATGTAATGAATTATTGCACGTTTTATGTAAGAACTAAAAGTTACAATAGCTACTGACACGAGATTAAAAACCTTGTTTGAGCTAATAAAAATAAATTATTCATGCTGCACATCTATTCTAATAACTAAACTCGTATCTGGGTTTAGTAGATGTCAAGTAATAGACTGTTATTTTATGATAAAATTGATAAAGTACTGAAAAAATAATTTTACTAGCGTGCCTCCGCCTAAGCGACATGGTGTCCCCTTAAAAAGGGTACAGATGTAGTGCATAATTGTTTTCCTTCGTATTTTCACGGGAACGTACGAACGCGTCTTGCTATTTCAGTCGGTCACAGTACAAAAAGTACTGAGGTTGACTGAAGTAGCATGACACCTTCGTACGTTTCCGTGAAAATACGAAGGAAAGCAATTATGCACTACACCTGTAAACCAATTTAAATATCTGGGGCACTGGCTTACTAAGGACCTCAAAGACACTGACGATATGGAGAGGGAGCGAAATGCGCTGTCAGTGAGCCCCATAGCCCGCAGGTTCACTCGTATTATATATTAAAGACTTCATAGAACTCTGTCAAAACTACTAAACTAATCTAAATAAATAAGCACACATTTAACAGAATTCCATTGAATATTGTGATGAAAAATTGCACGATTACATTAGTTAGTATTTGTAAGTTTATGGCGCTAGCGCCAACACTGTATAAGACCCATTTCGACCCAAATACCTACAGTATAAAGTCTAATTTGGCCCTGAAAACCCTAAACTAAATCCCTTTTGCATTGTATTGGAATAGGTAAGGCCTTTACTTATTTAGTAATAAGGCTTTCTGAATAGAGTACACTGACCGTATAAAAATGACCATTATACACATACATTTACGGTCTACTTTGTGCAAACGGCGTACATATACAACAAAATACTTATTTCTACGACGTTGAGAAGTAATACATCAAGATAGTGTAGTTTAAGTTTAAACTCACGCAGGAATGTACAGTTGATCTCACGAAAGCGGACGTTGTCTGTCGGTACAGTAATGTGTCTACCACATGTGCTGTACCACCCCACGGTTGAAGTTCATTTGCACGTCATGATACAACAAATTCCATTTTCCCTTGCAATAATATTATGACAGTGACCAGCGTCAACCTTCGCGATAATTAGATCTCACAGAAAATTTTGTCAAAACTGGTGGACCACTTTTTTGGGCGAACGTACGTACATGTTGTCTCTGAGTGCGTAAGCTGTCATTTCTATGCGTCGCCGGTTGCGTTAGTAGTGTGCGTGTCTATACACATTACAACTACAAGAAAAGCCAAACCACCTTCGTGAGATACAATAACTGTACGGGAAAAATAACTTCAAACTACAGTGCAATTATCAAACTACCTTCAGGTTGGTACATTACTTACACTCGCTCGCATACGCTCTTATGCCCGCATTCCACTGCAAGCGAACGAGCCCCGTAAGGACTCGCTTTAGCTTGCAATGGTGACTTCAAGTGTTTCCACCGCGAGCAAAACTCTTAAGGAGACGCCATTGTAAACCAAACGGAGTTCTGACAAGGCCCGATCCGCACGCAGTGGTAGGTGGGCATTATGCTTGTCTAACTGACTTTACCACAACCTGAGACACCTTATGCTAGCTGTTGCACTGTATTATTATATTTAGGCACTTTTCCCAAAGCCGACGATGAGCTAGAAGCGAGAACAGCCAGCAACCAACTATAATATATGTCTCTTTTAATGACAAGGGATATATATAATATATAGTCTATAGCTAATCGTTTCCTCGCCGGCGGTGGGTAAGTGCCTTAAAATATAATATTATAAATGCAAATCGGTTTTGAACTATAAAACGGTTGCTGAAATTCACGTCATCTTCACGCCTTAAAGAAAGATTATAGAGGCAGAATTCCACAAGTACAGCTCAATCTCTTCAATTATTCGTTTGTTGGTATTCTTGGAACATTCCAACACACACACGCACACACTGTACACACATGTGTACAGTCGATCAAATTATTGTAGCCCTAGTGACAAAGAATACGAGTTTGGGGTACAAGTGAAAAACTGTAAAACGTATTCGGTATTTTTACTAGCTAAGTAGACTTATATCCGCTGTCACTAGCACCGCAGGTGGCTTGCCACCCTTACGGTCATTTCACGTTACAACGCCCCGGCCCCAATATAAAGTTATGCCTAATTGAAATAGCTATTTCGGTAACTATACGAATAGATGACAATGGCAACTGATATTGGATTGGATCTCCCTCAAGCATGACCATGACGTGAAATCTTATCATTTTCCGATTTTTTTTATTAGATAAAGCAAACTGACAGTATATGTATGGTTTATTTTATTAATAGCAGCTTTCAGTGTAAATAGCAGCTTTAATTGTAAATATAAATGTTAACTTGTGTAATTTACTTCCTTTCCAATCTTCGGAAATATGTAATAAAAAACTACAAAAAATATCCAAATTCTGAACATCGATCTGTGATAAGACATAAGGGGTTAAAACTGTCAAGTTTAAATATCCAATAAAAAATAAGACTATAAGTTCAAAAAAGCCGAAATAAAATATTTATGGTCGCATTCAAGCCGCTCAACCTGTTGAAAGAATCTTCAATGCAACGAATTTCATTAATCTTAATATTAAATAGTATTTGCCAATAGGAGTGTATACACTCATACAATTCGTCAATTATTTATACAAAATTCGACTACGATACTTGTAAATTACTTAAAGTTGGAATACAAGTTACATGTATATAAAAATGAGACGTAAAATAATTAGGCCAGGAGACATACAAAAGGTAACGAAAACATTTAACTTAATAATATAAAAGTAAATAAATGTACCTGCAACTGTATCACAGCATCATAATTTGAAAAAACAACATTTTGCTAACACTGAAACATCTAGACGGAACGAGTCAAAACTTAATGTTAGAAGGACAAACAACAACAACAACACAAAAAAAAAGTGTGATGTACTTAACTGTATTATAAGAAAAATCTCAGCGTTTTACACTAAAAAAACATTGGTGTAGTGTTGGTATACAGTAAATTTTATACTTCTAGATTCTTAGATACACACTCCATGGCAGACCATTGTGCCAAATAGTCGCACATACGCTTATTGTCGCTAGCATAAACTAAAACATCTAAGTGAGTGCAAGTAAGTGAGTATACTTCATTTCTTTAGGTACTTAACTAAATGTCAACAAACCAAACAACGTGGCTCTGTTAAACAACCAATGAAAACTGTTCTGTCGTCTTTCACGTCACGTGAATCACGTGTCAGTGTTCTGCTTCTGTCAAGTGACGAACTATAGTTGTGGTTTTTTTGTTTACATTTAGATATAATACCTAAACAAACAGAGTATAGGTCCATCAAGTTAAATAACACGTTATTTTCGAAGCTATTGTACTATCACTCCAATGGAACCCTGACCTACCATAGATCGGTGTCACATTGACATTATAAACAATTTGTTTGACGCTTCTTATCTCTTGAATCATAACGTCACACAGTTCTATGGTGGATCAGGGATCCAATGGGCTGAGAGTACGTTTGCCGATGCCTTCATTCAATTCAATATTTAATTACATATTATATTCGCCGATACATAATTATATTTTTATACATAGCAAATCTCAAGTAGTCATTTAGTAAACATAACATATACCAACATATTAAGCTAGTTTAATAAATAAAAAAATAAATTCACGAATTAACAGAATCCATATACATTTCATCGTACGTCTCAACATAAATACTTATTATCTGTAACAGCGTTTTACCATCCGATAGTTTAGTGAGTGTAGAAAATCAGGTGGTACTTAAAGAAATTACAGCTTCTGACCCTGTAATAAAAAGTTTTACTATAACATCTATGCATATAACAAAAAAAAACGACTACTAAGCAGAATTTGGACTCAGGTTTTATTATTGCCTATGTTTATTGAAAATGCTTGGGTGAATACCGATTCCCTTGTCATTATTATAAAAAGATAAAAGATAAAAGAAATTTATTCAGTAAGTAGGCCGCACGGGCACTTTTACACGTCAAGATACTACCAGCGCTTCCCAAGAGGAGACCACTGCTGAGAAGAAACGCCGCAAGAAACTCAGAAGAAACTTATTATGGTTATGATTATTTATTATTTGTGGGAATCCCCGGATATGCGTTTCGTTGTTAAGCATAGACAATGTGAGGGTTGCCATATGTGTCAAAAAGTAAATAATAGCTACTGCTAAGGTAATCACCATCTAGAATTCGAAGGACAATATTTAACCCTTAAATGATTGATTATTATTTTTTAGTCTCTTTTAATTTCTATTACACGTAATAGTGTCTCGATTATACGTAAATATTTTCGATGTTTTGTTATGCAGGATGTATCCTACATCATGCATTTAAGGGTTAATAATGATTACTACCTCAAACATGAAGTAAATGATTAAGTGTATAAATAAATAGAACTTCAAAAGACCGAGTTCTTGGAGTTAATTCTTTTGTTTAAATGAAATGGCGGAATGAAAGAGATACACACAGCGTGTGGGCCATACTTGTAGTTGTAATGCGTACACGCACACTACGGCGACTCTTAGCGACGACAGCAGAGTTATGCGTTCTCAGCTATGTATTCGGTGTAATAAAACATGAGCGACTAAAAAGGAGTCACGCACCAGTTACTCGTGCAGCAGCAAGTCGGCGAGCTCGCGCATGCGGTGGCGCTGCGCGCGCATGTACGCGTGCGTGTCCCACAGCATGCGCACGAGCACCTCGTCCGCGCGCTCGTCCATGGCCACGTCGCGCGACATGGGCGGGCAGAACCGGTAGTACGGCACGCCCAGCGTGCTGCACCAGGCGCGCGCGCGCTCCACCACGCGCCCGTCCGATTGGGTCGCCTGGGAATTACATTCGGTATAGCCGACTCGAAAATAAAATGTTTTCGATGTATTTGATCGCGAATCGTGACACGATAGCCGTGGCGAAGTCCACACTACAAAGAACCACGTATATCGGCCGTATTCAGAGTCAGTTAATGACGATTAGTTGTTCCTTGGTAACATTAGCGTGGCTCTTTGTAGTGTGGACTGAGGCTTAATGGTAGTTTCCAAAGTTGGATCTTAATCGTAAAGTAGTGAAAAAGACAAAACTATAATGCGAAAGGTTATTATTTTGTTCATAATTAAATAGAAGAAAGAAAGCTAAACAACAGTTTATTTCTCACTCGTCGAAAGATAACGAAAGACGCGAAAGAGGCGGTGCGTCCCCAAACTAAACAAGCACGTTCCGAAAGCATGGTAGAGGCAATTAAACATTACTGGAGAAACAAGAAATCAATCTTGACACATTGCACAACCATGAAGTTACCAAATCGCACTGCTAGATCAAAACAGTATCAACTCAAAATCCTTGCTAGTTTTGTTTCAAGTTCATAGGATTTGTAATAAAGTTGATTTTATAAAACAGTTGTATTTTGAGTTACTCCTTTTTTGATCTAGCAGTGCGAAATATTAATTGATAGCAGTATAAAAAAAAACCTGTTACTTATAGTTAATCCTTAACACGCAACGAATAAGTTTAACATTGTTTATGAAAGAATGTCGTGTTTAAGGAATGTATCAAAATTTTCTTCTTATCTGCCTAATTCTATAATAAAGGAACGTTCCGCATCGCGCCGTGTCCGCTTTCAGTCCATTTGCGGCTTTAACGATTGTTGTAGCCCGTGGCAATATTACCTGATCGACCAGCAGGGTCCCGATGGCCGACAGCCCCCACGCTAGTTTGGCCACACCCCACACGCTTTCTGGTTTGAACACGTCGAAGTCTTTGATCTTCACCAAGGGATTAAGACCTAGAATTTAAAAATAGAATATTCTATAATCTGTAATAATTATTCAAACTGAATAAACATCTAAACTGGAACAAGGATAAGTTATACGTATAATCAATTTTGCTTGTACTATCAACTTTTAAGATTGATGATACTATAATATCTTGTTTCATATTTTGGTGGTGTTGAACGCATGAATACAAAATGTGTCACTGACACGCCAAACATGTTTGCTATGCTATGCAAATTACACCTAACTGATACGTAACAAAGTCTCTTTTAATCTTGTACTTGTGACGGCTGTAGCCTTATTGGCGTTCAAAAGGTTAAATGAACATTAAGATGCCCATTTAACGAGATAAGGCAGTTGATCGCTTCTGTCGGTACTGACCGGTCCCGCAAGACACGACGACCTTGAGCTCGGTGCTGTGCGCCTCGAGCTCCTGGCCGGTGGCGCGCAGCGCGAGCCGCATCTCCGCCAGCTCCGTCAGCGAGTCCAGCGTCGGGTTGTTGCCGATCAGCCCGCCGTCTAAGTACCTGCACAGATATAGTAAATTGTTGGAAAGGCTGGAAAATAGATGGAGATTTAAGGCCTCTCAGATTTCTAATGCATACAAGTTCTTTATTCTCTTGGAGTTTGTGCGTTTTGGACTAAAAAAGCGTACCGGACTCGCGCTCTCAGCGCTCGTATTTGTTGTAATTGTCTCATTTTCGTGCAACAGTTTCTGTTCTTCTGTTAGAATCATAGAATCATTTATTGCTACAAAGTTCATTACAATCATAAGGTGGTATGTGGTTCATAGTAGGTACTTGATACCCTGTCAGGGCACTGGAGTGTCTTATCAACTAGACCATAGATAAATTTCCGAAAAATAATAATAATTAAGAAATAAAAAGTTTAGTTTGAATTTATACATTAAAGTCATGTTTAAATGTTGTAAACGACTAATCTACTGTGTTGTTAAACAACAATGTGTGGTTAGTGTTAGTTGTTGTGTTGTCGTACCTGCCCGAGGCGGTGAAGTAGGAGGGCGCGGCGCCGGTGGCCCGCGCGGCCTGCCACACCAGCTGCTCGCCGGGCGGCGGCGGCGGCGCCAGCGACACCGCGTCGCCCGCCTCCGGGCCCGCGCGGCCTGCGCATATACATCGCTACTTAACACACCACAACCCAACAGTACCTGCTGCCTGTTACGAATTATAATAGAGTTAAGCAGATATGCTGGCACGTCCACACAACAATCAAAAGGGATGACTTTTTGTGCTACCGCACGACTTGATCGCAGCGACAAATTAAAATATGTAATTGCGGTTTAAACATAAAACTTCCGTGAGACTCAGACATATTAAAGAGATCAAAACATTACGCGAGTAACCCGTTAATATAATTGCTATTTACTTTAAAATTACAACTTTCTTCTTGTTTTTTGCTTTTCGATTATGATTAGTGTAAATAGGTAAATAGGTATTGAAAAGCAACACACGTTACGCAAAAACCCGAGGATGTTTGACACATGGACACCTTTCCGAAATCATGGATAGTTAGAGCCGGTCCTACCACTCCTACCTAATACCTTGGCCCGCACGGTCCCCTGATCTAACCCCCTTCAACTTTTACGTCTGGAGACGAGTAAGGAATTAAACACTGCAACGTTTGTTCGATCACGCAAGAACTTGATTGACTAACTTAACTGAAACTAACTTTTTCTTTAATAAGTAGAAGTGGTAAAACAGCACTTCATGTATAATATAATAAAATAACTGTATGAGGAACAAATAATACCACGTTGATAATCTTTACATTTAAAAGAAGAAACTGATTGGTTGATTGATCGATCAGCGCAAAGCCTAAACCGCTGGACCTAGGGACTTGAAATTTGGAGGGAATATTCCTTGGATATCCTAGGGGTGCACTAAGTAAGGATTTCTCAAAAGTCTACCCTCAACGGGAAGAAACAGGGGAAGTAGAGGGAAGTTGATTCTACACGTAGAGTCTCGAACTCATCTAAAATGACAGCTAAAAAATGTCAAACGTAAAAATAATGTGGCCAGTTTGTAAAACAGTACTGTTCTTTGTTTCAATTATTAATAACCGATATAGTAGGGTAAATCTCCAATAACTGGCCACCCTCCCATAACTGGCCACCTCATACTAAAAATGAACTCTGTTACCTAAAAACAGAATTCAATTTAGTATAACGTGGCCAGTTATTGAAGGGTGGCCAGTAATTAACACCTTATACTAAAATACATTCTATTCTAGGTAAATAAAGTTCATTTTTAGTGTGAGGTGGCCAGTTATTGAAAAGTGGCCAGTTATTGGCGATTTACCCTAATAATAACTGTGTACATTAAAAATAATATTGTTAGGTATTTATCGAAAATTAATAACAAATAAAATCTACATTGTGTTCAACATTTAACCTGCTATTGGCCAATTAGTCCCAACACAAAAAAAAAATGCCAACGCATCTCCATTTGTTTATCGTATTCGTTACTTTCCTCGTTTAGTTTAGTATCGGATGTGTTCGGTGTGTTGTCTCGTGTTATTGTTGACTTTATTTGTTACTGTCGTTGAGTTTAAAGTATTGTATCATTGGAATTTCACGGATTATCCACTCATTGCGTTACAGACACTTTTATATCAATAAACATAAGTACCTACGAGGGCTGTTTGATAAGTAACCGTGTTACAAAAAATTAAACGTTTTTTTATGTATGAATATATATTTATTTCTAATCAAAATCTCTTTCTAAATTTATTTTATTCGTTTATTCTATTTAGTGGTTTAGGCTTTTTGAATTACGAAAAATAAATAATTGGTTAGTCCTCAAAACAGGCGTCTGGAGCGGCAATGACATCTGTGTTCGATGCATATTTTTTTAGCAAGTATTTTTAATGAGATTTAAAGAAAAAAAAATGGGTGCACATGTGGAGAATAGGATGATTGAGGCAGCAATCTATATTTTAATTGTGCCGATATAGCTGTAGCAACTCCTATAGAATAAACTTGACTGATCATGGTGCAACACAATTATTTTTCTTCTTCAAATGGGGTATCTTTTTGTATTCATTCTTTCTTATTTAAATGTATTAATTAAATACACATAATATTGTACTGTTATCGTTTTACCATTTTCTAATTAATAATGATAATTTTGCCCAGTGAATCTCAGAAAACTGCCGATGGGGCAGTTTTGGCTTACTTTGGTGCCGGTTCAGCTGGCGAGGTCCACTGTTTTGACTATTCTTTGGTATAAAGCGTATTGGTGAATTCATATTTAGCTGACAGTAACAAAACACCGCAGAAACTTTTTTGGATTACGTTTAAATTCGCCCAAACAATGCTCTGAAATGCTCACACGTTTCACTTTTTGTTCCTCCGTGAGTAATGCGGGGCAGCCACCTTACCGATAGTTTTTTCCTGCCAAATTTGTGCAAAACACAATAAACAATATTTTCGATTTCCTTGACCATATCCGAACCATTATCCAGGAAGTCCTGGATAAAACCGAAGTTCGACCACGTTTGAATTCATTATACCAATGTCTAATCTCGCATTACATGTTTTCCTATCAAAAAATAGAAACCTAACCACCGACCGGTATTGTTAGTTTTTCATGTTGGCGGGAGAGTCATTCATCTTTTATTTATAGAAGACCACTTTAAAAAAAAAACAAAGGAATATTATTATTTTTAATACTAAATTTTTACACAAAGAATAGTTTAGAATGGTAGTATATTTTTTTTTACCTAGCAATGTCATAAGTGACCAAACACTTATCAAACAGCCCTCGTACAGTCGCCATCAAAAATATCTATATTCTTCAGGGTGCTCAAAAATATCTGAACATGTACTCTAACACCTTGACATAGAGACGTGTTTAGATATTTATGAGCACCTCGTTCGTTGCGATATATCTGATGGCGACTGTACCTATATTTTTGTCTGTAGGTACCGTTTATATCACATCACTATTTGTGATTTGTAAAAAACAGGCAACACATGAAATGTCCTTTTAGTTTACGCTACGGAATAAACAATAGACTTTCGTAATAAATATAAATGTAAGTAAACATTTTACCTACAAATGACTCTTATCCCTAGTGATCCCATTTTCTAAAGTGATTAAAATTAAACGCAATGTAGACGCTGTTAACAGAACTTACTGTTGGTCTTGTTGTGCGCGTCCAGAATGTCCTGCGCGGACTGATAGTTCCGGAACATGTGTAGATCCACCGGTTTCCGGTCAGCTAACACAGCGAGGATCATTAGCTTCGGATTCTTTATATCAGCCATCACCGTTTCCGTACCTATAAGGAATAACGTAACTAAATACAACACAAGCTCTTAGAAGGTGCTTCGGGTTTGTACTTGTGTCTCACTCGCTCTCAAACGCAGCGAGTGAAAGAGAAGTACAAACCCGAAACACCTTCTAAGTGCTCAAAGACTGTAGATAAAAATCCCTGATATTATGGAAACCCCTAGTTTAAGACTTTTACTGACAACTCTGAAATGACCCAACCGAATTTCAATAAACGTAGGTAGCGAAGAATATCCCACATTAGACCAATTTTATATTTAAAAAAACTTTTGAATGGTTCTTCTGTTAATAGCTTCTTTGCCACAGATACACACGTTAGTTGACACCCCTTTATTTGCTTAGGGAGTGAAAAAGAATGAAGCGACAATTCATAAAATAAATACTTACCCAAACATTCCTTCAGTATAGTCTCAAGCGCCTCGGACGGGTAAGGCCTCATGCCAACAAACGCGTATTCCTTCATCCGGAAGTACAGTCTCTGGCAATCCCTTAGAGTCTTGCCACTGGCCAGAGCAAGAGCCAGAATACCGCCAGTGCTGGTGCCAGCGACCCAGTCGAAACAGTGGATGATGGGCCGGCCGATAATCGCCTCCAAGTTGATCAATATTTGGACGAGAACCAAGCCGCGAATACCTCCTCCGTCTAGACAAAGTAGGCTGAAAATAAATTGTTATGGTAAATAAGTCTAAGCATAATCATATGATGTATAATAATAATAGCTTTCAATTTAAATTCCTACCTGAAATAAAACGATTCACTTCTTTCACAACAGTATACTGAGGTGTCACATAAGTGTAGGTAAGAAAATGAAAACATGCTGCATATTGATATCGTTCCGCTGCTATATCATCGGCCAGTTTGATTTCAACAGAAATTAGTTAGCCTTAAGTTTAATTCAAACATTTCGCACATTAAAGGTCGATTCTTATCTCCTATTTTTATTCTATTATTTTAAATACTTCATTGCATTCACCTATTCAACCCTTCGTGTCAGCCCTTGTGAATTGAAAATATCATGCGCGATCAGTCTGCGTTGTAAGACCTGGGGTTGAGGTACGTAACACGAATGCTAGTTTATGGCTTGCACAGGGTACCGGAAAATAGTACAGTTTTTTTTTTTTTTACTGACCACGAGTTGCCTATATTAACGAGTATCTACAAGAGTCACAATAACGTGTCATCTGTACTCTACAGTAGTCTTCATTAATAACAATCGAATTGTATTAATACAATTTTATTAATTACGCTCAAGCACAGTACAATAGATCTTAAAACTGTATAGTTTTTACTTCTCCTTCTCTCGCTCCCATACTATATAGTCTCATGCATGCAACAGACTTTATTCGAACGTCGAATGATTTTTTAAAGCCCGCTCTACATTTAATCCGAGGATCAACGCGGGACAAAAGACGGGGAACAATATTCGAAACGGCTCCACACATACGGTTCGTGTTCCGCGGGCTAAGTGTAGAGCGGACTTAAGAGCAGTTGCACTACATTCTGTAACTAACCGTATGTAACTACAAAGGTATTTAATTAATTAAGTAGTCAGTGTCAGGGGGTCCATTGACCGGACCAAAAGTACGTTTGGAATAGGTGCAATTTTACTAACTTAAATTTCGAGAAAACTTATTTGTGATTTAAAGCGATACCGTGAAATACGCCAACATTGCCACCAAGGGTATCATTGCCCATAATGCAATTTACAAACAAATTCGTTAATGTGGAAAAAATCTTCTTCTTTACAACAACACTATTTACTATGGTAGAAAATAAATTATATTTGTGGTAACACTGTGATTGACATTTGTCTCTAAGTTCACTCAGTAGCTTGCTGCGACTCATCAAAGACAGGGTGTGTTTTTGCGGGCAGAAATTTGATGTGAAGTGCGTGTGTACTATTATATGATGGCGAAGACGCAGGTGAGTGTATCCAATTATATGTAATAAAGTACACCTTGGAGAGTATTTTAGCTTAGGATTTAACATTCTAGGTTTTATATAAATAAAGTTATGATCATGGGTAATGTTATCCGTTAATTTTTGAATGTATGACGGACAACTTTGCCCGATGTCGTTAAAGCGTCAGGGTTGTCACATTTCATAAATTTATTATATAAGTAAATTGAAGTAGACTCCCTCTGAGTATATTCAGGAAATCGAAAAAAAATATTGATTTGCATGCGGTTATGACTATTATTTAGATCGCATTAATAAACGGGGTCATATACCGGTATTACTATAATACAAAAATACCGGTATTAAATATCGGTATTTCGCTAATTATTGTTTTAATCATTGGTTTTGATATTGGAGTTTTGATTATTTCTTGTATTTTTTATCAGCTTACCTACTTGTAATTTATATTTTTGATACTGGAGTTCCTATTACTAGGTACTTACGGTTTCCGTTTTTGTTACTGGATTAGTTGTACCTGATTGTAGGATATTGGAGTTCTTGTATTTGTTACCTACTGATTACTGATTTACATTTTAAAAAAAACTACAGTAAAAGGTAAATTTTAAAAATACCGTGTTTTATTTTGATAATATTCAATATTGTATGTCCTAAAACTCAAAAATAAAAAATAGTTTACTTCAATTAATCCAAATAAATTCATTTAAATATTTAACCCCAATGTGACAACCCTAACATTTTGAAATCGCTCTTGGTGACTTGTATGGAAATGAGCAGAAATGCCTAGATAACATTGCCCACTCATTTTTAAGCGAAAGTTAAGATGATATCTACTCGACGATTAAAGTAAGCGGTAGAATATCCCTTACACTTGACCTGTTGCTCATTTCAACTGCGTAGGGCCTATATTTACGTCGAAAATCATCAAGGGCAATGTTGGCTGAAAGTCCAGATAACATTGCCCGCCATTAAAATCGATAAAATCAGGGTGTAAATCAAGTCTTAGGAGTTATTTTTCAACATGAATGGAAGGACATGACCATATTGCTTCAGCAAAGATTAAAAAAAACCATAGCTGTTATAGAAAAAAATCGAAAAAAATGATTTTTTTTACAAAATTCGGGCAATGTTGGCGTATTTCACGTAGCTCACTGCGACTGTTACAATCGTAAACTCCTACGTACTTTTAGTCGTTTATTCCATTTGCAACGCGCGACAGAAGCGGTTCAGTTGCGATACAATCGCACAGTATCGGTTCTGCATCGATACAAACTGTATTGATTCAGTATAGATGTAAACGCGCGACTGGTTCGGTAAAGCGGTACAGGAAGAGTGAGGGGTATGAATTCTGCATCGGGACTGTATCTTATCTACTTGGATTTTGTCTCTTTGCTACTTGCAAATTCACTGGCTTTACCAATGTAAAGTTAGGTTCGTTTTATGACCACAAAAACAGGCGGTAATTACTTTTTACAATACGATTTTGTTTTTAATTGATTTGGTTAAACTTCATTAAATGAGCACTGACTGGTTCTCATTGTGTGTGGTAGATACACGTCGAAAGAAATAACGAAGAAAGTTAATACGTTTATTACCAAGATAAAATCAAAAAATATTCAAAACAAATGTACTGAAAACATCTAAACAATATAATTATGAGGAGTATACAAAAAATCACTACTCAAAGTTATGTACCACCATGGAAGAATAAGGCGGAATACACACACAGAAATAGTAGAGCATCGACCTGCACACACAATAAACACAAAGTTTATCATCATAAACTGACAATACGTTCATCATACACTAACGATATGCATCCTAATTCTCATACCTGACAGGTCTGACAGGTGACAGTACAGTGCAGTACGAAGTCGAAGAGTTCCTACTGCACTGGATTTTATAATAGATACGCAATTAACACCGATTGTCACCTATCACCTATCACTATGCAAAATAAGGCCCGCGGCCGACATTCTACGCAGTAAAAACCATATCGTTTCTGACCTGTTATCATATTGTCACCGTTTTGATTACACTTATTCACTTGACAGTAATGGTGGTCGAGTTACAAACAATACCATATCAGCCCCCTATTTCACCATACCGACAATGACAGGTTCAGTGTACATAACGCAGCTTATATGAAATTCATTGTTGTATCAGCTTGTTAACTTTGCAATGTATATAAAATTGTCACCTGTCACGTGTCATTGTAAAGGTGGTGAAATAGGGGGCAGGTCAAAGATCGTATGGTTTTTACCCCGCCTAGTATAGAGGCCCTGAACTTCTACATATAGTAAATGTAATTTTACCTTAATATGTGTTGAAGGCCATTTTGAAAAATAATTATCCTTATATTTTATCAAAATGTATTTGATATTGAAGAAAAGGCCATAAAACCATTACGAAAAGAACCTCGTCTTGATGGAGAAGGCCTTTAGAAGTCTCCAGAAATAGTCAATCTTGTGTATGAAAGCGTTTTCTATGCATCTGTTCGTTGCCCGTTATCTTATTATACTTTGTTCATCAACTTAATATGATGTCTTCTCTTCTATTACTTACGTAATACGTAACGTATGTCTATATCTACTGCGTAATATGTATTACTTACTTGCTTTTCCCCGCGACGCCTTCATGTAGAAATTTTATTACTATTCCCGATTTTAAGTTATTATTGATTTGTATGTAAGCGAATACAATAGTACAAAACTTGAACTTAGTTTGGGACTAAGTCAATTTGTGTAAGATTGTACTTTAATTATTTTATATTTTACATATTTATAACTTTATTCTAGTATTAATAACTTATTTCGCAAAACAGAGTATATACATGGTGTCCCAAAAATCAACGTCAAGCCGAAAGGAGGAGATAGGGAAAGCGGTGAAAGAAGCCTATCGACTGTGAAGAACCAATCCTAGGTACGTCATGGTACCCTTGACAGCGATGGAAACACCGCGAACCTGCAGCATGGACCCGGGAGGTGGCATTCTTCTTAGACAATGATGGGAGTTCCGTGATTTTTGTTCACCCAAAAAGTACTCATCTGAAAAACTGTTCTACCTTATTTTGGCAAGTAGCTTTAAAAGAAGGCGTAATTAGTGTGTATTTCAAAATGGTATGGTCCTTGCTAGATTGTCTAATGATTGACAAAAAAAAATCGCGCTGTGTTCCTCGATCGAGAATACCCCGAAAGGTGGATAGGGCGGGCTGGCACTATTTCGTGGCCAGCCCGTTCACCCTACTCAAATCCACTAGATTTTTTTTACTGGGGAGCGCTAACAGAAAAATACATGGTTGAGATCTAGTTTTCTTTTGAATGTTATTTTAACACTATTTATCTACATCCATATCATAACTTCCCTATTATATGTTTAGAAACGATAAGCAAACAGCCTATATTAAGAAACCTGTATCTGTGGTTGCACTTTAATGTTAACATTAAAGTATTTCATGTCATTAAAGTATCGGTTATTGATGTAGTTGCATCTTAATGTTCACTTTAAAGTTTCGGTGACCGAAACTTTAAAGTGAACATTAAGATGCAGGTTCTTTAAGATACAAGGCAACATGGTACAATTTTCTCACATATTGTAGAAAACTTATGATATGCATGTAGATAAAGTTATGTATGCGACTGTACGCATAATTAGGCATTAAAACACTCGTGTGATCTTATTATGAAACTCACCTATCGGCTCGTTTCATAAAACCACACTTGTGTATTAATGCCTCTCATTATGCACCAGTCACATAAATAACTATTATGCAATTTGTGCTTTAAAGCAATCTAAATAGGTTGATGCGAGTACGATCGTGGCGTCTTTGCGCCATGTCTGTCCATGAATGAGTGTGCGTGCGCGCTAGTTAAAAGCAGTCGTGTTACTTGTCGTGTCATAAAAATAATTTTAAAAAAGTGTAAATAGTGGACAATTGTACTATTTTATTACATGTTAACGTGAATGTATTAGAGAAGTTTCTTTTGTGTTAAATAAAGTATAAAAAGTGAGCTGAAATCGACAAAAATCAACCAAAACTATTGAAGTAGCAGTCGTTACAATGTTCAAATTTCACGCACACATAGACAATTTGTGAACCGCATAGCTCCATTAACCAATCAGTGCCGGGTTCGTTATCGGTCTGTGCTGACCTCGACCCTCCTCGACCACTCTACCGCGACGACACGGCGAGGTCGACGACTCATAGCAAATTTTGGTGCAGTAATGCATTACGTATTCTGGTCAAGCGGCTTTGACCGCTGACTCGGACGCAGTGAGTGCGAGTTCGATCCTTAGTTGAAGGTTGTCTTTTGTCTTTTTGTATTTTCTAACAATTGTTTTGTTGAATGCACGATGACGAATTGCTGTGTCTGTCAAGATAAAATATTAACCAGGGAATTTATTACTTGCTCTTTATGCAACCGATGCTTTGATTTGAAATGTACCAATATCACAGAAAAGCGCTTTTATCTAATGACTCCAGATAGCAAGAACAAGTGGAAGTGCAAAAAGTGCCTTAATAAACCCACAAATACGATTAAAAAGCATATTGAGAAATCGAACAATAATTTACACAAGCCGCCCAATAGCACAATAAAAAAGGTTGCAAGTGTTACTAAACAAAAATGCTTGCCAAGCAAAATTCTTGGGAAAGAAACTGGAAAGGATTCTGTCTTTTCTGAAAAAACACCTGGTGACTCGAAACTAAAGTCTAAGTCACCTAAAAATGTGTCGCTTGAGTCCGAAAACCTGTCGGTTTATGATGAAGCTTCTCCCAATCGCGCAAACTCAACTTTGAATGACAACACACAAAATGCCAGCTCAGACAACAAAATAAGTCCAGTAAATATTTTGCTAGAGTCAAACACTAAACTATTAACATATGGAAACAAAACACTATCCCAGGAAAATATTACAATGAGAAAACCGAAGCAACAAAAAGCTCTGTCCGAGTCAGAAATAGAAACAGACTCTGAACCATCCACCCTTCTTGACACAACTTCACGTAGTTTGCCTAATATCACCACCAATGGATTTGATTTGGACGAGCGTAATAGCCAAGTCGCAACCTTGTCGATACATCTTGCGAGCGCACATGCGGAGATCGATCGGCTGAATGCAGAAGTTATAGGTCTTAGAAAGCTAATGGAAGATAAAACTAAACTGATCGAAACTTACAAAAAATTAGTTACTAAAAATGGCTCGCCTTGTATAAAGAAAACTCCTACGAGGAAAATTATAGCAAAGACACGCATATCCACACTAAATAGAAATGTAGCCCAAGCAGAGACACAAAACCAGAACCTCCAAGACCAGCGCCAGGACATGGACGGAAATGAGAGCACCACTCATTTACTGGATGAAGGATGTTGTGAATCACCGAAAGACGTACGAGATAAAGCAGCAACGTCGTCACCAACCGTCGCTGACCTCACAACTAACAGCTTCCCTCCGTGGCAGAACAAAAAATCTAGAATATGTTTGCTAAGTACTAATAATTTCAACAACATGCTAAGTACCTCTGACCATTATTTTGGTGCGAATTATGAAATATGTCATTATCTCACTCCAGGAGTAGGCGTCAAAAATCTTATAAACGATCTAGAAAATAAGTTAATTGATTTTACTATGAGCGATTATTGTATTATCCTTATAGGTGAACAAGATTTCGCAAAAACGCAAAATTATGAGAATCTCGTCTTATATATAAGAAACATGCTACAAAAAATTACTCACACTAACATAGCCATATGTGTCCCAACATTCAAGTGCGGGTACTTCAGTAACATGTTTAATCGAAGGATAGAAACTTTTAATGAGCTCCTTTATGTAGATATTTTACAATATGAGTATGCGTACTTGCTAGACAGCAATCGTAACTTGACTTATGATAGCAATATGTTCTCTAATCAAACCGGACGCTTAAAAAACTATGGGTTGAGAACTGTGTTCCAGGACTTAGTTAAATTACTTACGGTAATTGAAGAGGAAAACATTAACATTTCGTACCGTGAAAGTTCTTTGTTTTTTCGTTAGTAAAATTGATGAACCACGAACGTATAATCATTGCAACCTAAGAAAAGTGCATCAAAATATTGCTGGTGCATCTAATAGTAATAATTATAATAATAAAATCGAGTTAATCTGTCTCTTTCAAAATATGCAAAGCACTTGGAACAAAAGCCATCTTTTGGAAGCGGTAACGGACGATAATCCACTCTTAGATGTTATATGTATCTGCGAGTCTTGGCTCAGTGAAGTTAAGTTAAATTTATTTAATATCACTAATTTCAATGTATGCTCATCTTTTTGTCGTACTCAACACGAAGGAGGAGGTGTCCTGATTTTACTTAAAAATGGCATGGAACATACCGACCGCTTCGATATTGCATCTTTAACTGTAGAAATGGTATTTGAAATTTGTGCAATAGAACTACCAAAAAATAATATTTTGATTATAAATATATACTGGCCAAACAGTAATAGGGAAATAAAACAGTAATAGTTTTTTATACATGCTTAAGTAAACTTCTTAAACTAATTAGTTTAAGAGATAAAAATAAAAATATTATTTTAGGGGGTGATTTTAACGTAGATTTTTATTTAAATAACAATGAGAAATATAGACTGTCTAATTTAATGTCTGCTTACAATTTTCATCAAAGGGTAAAAGAACCCACACGAGTTACTCCGACCAGTTCTAAGTGTATTGACCTGCTGTTCACGAACTTTACAATAAGGCATTCCTCTTTATATGTACGCGAATTCGGTTTATCGGATCACAGAGGACTTCTGTTCTCCATGCCAATTGACAATCCGAAATTGCAAAATTTTACATTATCTAAACGTATATTTAATAAAACTAATATTAATAAATTTAAAAGCGAACTAGAAAATGTAAACTGGGAGCAATTAATTTTAACAAGTAAAACTGTAAATGAAAATTATAATACATTCGAAAAAACTTTAAATATAGCCTTAAACAAGTGCATTCCAAAAATAAAGGTAAAAATTAAATTAAATTCCAAACAAACGTATTTAACACCTGGTTTAAAGGTATCTTGCAAAAACAAAAGACTTTTTAAGTTGTTAGTATCTCAAACCAAAAATACGGTTTTACGCAATCATTATAAACATTACTGCAAAGTGTTAAAAAAAGCCTTTAGCACTTCAAAAAAAAATAGAAACAAAGCGTCATTTGAAAAGTCGCAAAATAAAACTAAATGTATGTGGCGAATAATAAACAAAGAGACGAATAAAAAAACATCATATATCAAGAAAAAAAATATCCAAATAAAAACTGATGATACGATGGACACAATAAAAGACCCTACACTAGTGGCTAATGCTTTTAACGCTTTCTTTTCGTCAGTCGGAAATTCTGTGCATAAAAATTCTAAAACTAACCTCTTAACAAATCAAGTAGACAAATCGTTATTCCTAAATTTAGTTAGACCTGAAGAAATTTATTTAGTAATAAAAAAACTTAAAAATAAGTCATCCTTTGGCATAGACGAAATCCCTCCCACTTTAATAAAACACTGTGCAGAGAATCTTACTATCCCATATACCCACCTTGTAAATCAATCTTTATCTGAAGGTATACAATGTGTGGCCCAAAACCGGGGCGAAAAATTAAAACGTAGATTCTACTCCTCAAACTAGACAACTTTTGTTTAGCAACTTTTTAAAATCATAAAGTTTTTAGATTGTTCATTTTTCAAACAAAGTAAATAGTATAATCAATGTACTTAAAACTCCGTCTAATTGACATCGCCTGTCAGTCTAGTCACTCTACAGACATAACCAATTTCATAGTACATTGCGTGTTCGAATTAACTTTATAATGTAATAAAATTCAAACCGCAAGTTTTTTTTCAAAGTCGTCAAACAAACGTTGCGTAGTTTGAGGAGTAGAATCTACGTTTTAATTTTTCGCCCCGGTTTTGGGCCACACATTGTATTCCCTGATGCGTTAAAAATAGCTGTTATAAAACCCATCCATAAAAAGGGCGAACTTTTAGACATTAATAATTACCGCCCAATTGCACTTTTACCAACATCATCCAAAATATTTGAGACCGTTATGATAAAACGGCTTTACTCTTTTTTTGAAAAATTTAATGTTCTACATGATGACCAAAATGGATTTAGGTCAAACCGTTCTACAACACTAGCTACTTATAAATATGTCCAAAAAATATATAATGCTATAAGTGAAAAAAAATATGCTGTAGGCCTCTTGCTTGATATGAGCAAGGCTTATGATAGAGTATGCTACCAAACCTTGCTAGACAAACTGTATAGTATGGGAGTAAGAGGACTGGCTCACGAATGGTTTAAATCATATCTAAGTGATCGGTCGCAGTGTGTCGAGATTGAATATACAGACTTTGAGACTGGCAATATACATCACGTTAGATCTGATAGACTCGCCATCACTGGTTCTATCCCCCAAGGTAGCGTCTTAGGATGCTGCCTATTTCTCGTCTATATAAATGACCTCCCTAGTATTTTGGACAATCATTGTGTGCTATTTGCCGATGATGTGTCGATTCTTCTGCCCTGCTCTAATAATTATGAAGCTGAAATTAAACTTAACTTAACACTTAATAAAATTGTAGATTGGCTAGACACGCATAACCTGAAGCTTAACCTAAGCAAAACTAAAGTAATCCATTTTAAACCCCACCAGAAAACTGCACTACAAATATCATACAGCCATAATGACACCAAATTAGAAACTGTGAACTCGGCCACTTTATTAGGTATAGACTTGGACATCAATATGAACTGGAAATCGCACATACTAAAACTTTCCAAAAAACTATCCTCATTTATATATGCACTCCAGCATCTCAAACGAGCCACGGACTTGCAGACAGCGCTTGTCGCGTATTATGCCTACGCGTTCTCAAGGATGTCGTACGGCATCGTATTATGGGGACACTGTTCCGATATTGATAAAATTTTTAGACTACAAAAAAAATGTGTCAGAATCCTAATAAATATTGACCAAATGGATTCCTGTCGCCCCCACTTTATTAAATTACAAATGCTCACCCTTACCTCAATCTACATATTGGAATCATGTAAATTTGTAAAAAATCATATAAATCTCTATACACCAATAACTGAAATCAGACGAAATGACCGAAACCTAAATAAATTAAAATTGCCCTTCTCCAAATTAAAAATAATAACTTCTAGCCCTCACCATATGCTTATTAAAATATACAACCATCTACCTAATTCCATAAAAAACTTGGAAAAACCAAAGTCGTTTCACAAACAATTAAAACTATATCTTATCAATAAATGCTACTATAATTTAAACGATTTTTTTAATGATAAGTAATACTGAATAAATATGTTATCAACCATAGTTTTAATTGATCTAATAATTATTATTGTAAACAAATGTGCAATACGAAAGATTTTATCTTAGAGCTATTTAAGATTAAGTTACGTTTAAGTTTTATTTTATAATACAATTTTGAAATATTTTATGTGATATTAGAATACATAATTAGCCCTCTAAAATTGCTGTGCCCTTGCAGGGCGTCACATGAATACCTATTTTGTTTTCCACCTTATATTTGTAATGTGATATGCAATAAAGATTTTGAATTTGAATTTGAATTTGAATGTCATTACCAAACGGCTACAACTTGAGACCAGCGCTGGCTCTACCAGCATCACGCTGAGTTGTGACCATTTCGTAACAAATGTTAAAACATTGTCTTTTTTTGTCCAAAATTCTTTATGTGTAATATATTTGTCACGAATAAACTATTTCTATTCTATTTTATAAAAAGTAATATTTTATTTAATACTGAGGCAGTTATGATTTCATTTTAAAGTGTAATTTACAGAAGCGTTATTTAAGGTAACATAACAAAAAAATTAAGAAAAATGAAGATTTGATGTCACAGCACTTGGAAGATCATCACAGGGTGTAAAGTTTCTTAATTTTAGTTTGATTGGCTATATTTTTTCAAGTACTTGTTTTGGATATTTTTTTATTTTTCCATTTCTGTCACCGCTTGCCCTATCTCCTCCTTGCAGCTTGACGTTGATTTTTGGGACCCTTATATAGTATTTGTTTCCATGCGCGAGTGTGTATGGTGTGTGTGCACTGACCGGCCCTGCTTGCTGGCGGCGGGCGCGGCGGCGGCGCGCTCCATGGCGGCGACGCTGAGCATGTGGCTGATGGTGTCGCGGGCGGGCGCGCGCGGCGGCGCGGGCGGCGGCACCCCGTTGTAGTCCCCGCGCGCCGCGCAGCCCGGCCCGCAGCCCGCCACGTCCTCCGCGCACCTGGGGGAGGTACACACGTCACACCTGCTAACAGGTATATTTGTTGGGGTAGAACCAACCGTCTAGCTGTCTGAGAAAATACCACTTGACCCGCTTGGCCTCAATATAAAAAACATTGAAAGTAATTGATTTTGTCAAAAACATATTTTCCTTTTATTATCTGCCATCAGTCGCAAGACTATAATCACTTTTTTTAAGTTGTAGGTGACGTATGGTAGGGCGATTGTCCATTGACAAATTCTCTTACCCAGTCAGGAAAACACATGAGCCCTTTTAAATCTTTTTACATTTCTAGGTAGGAGAAGTTCTTTTAGACTAGAGGATTCGGATACAGGTTGAGGCGTTGCTTGTAGCGCCTTCTGTAGCGTTCAGTTTCCGTTAGTATAGTTGGGATCTCGAGATAGGAGTGGATTTCACTGTTTATAGCATACCATGGAGCCCCAGCAATGACTCTCAGGATGTTGTTTTGAGCCCTTTGGACATGTTGAATGTTTGATCGGCTTGCTGGGGGCCACATTTGAATACCGTATGTCCAAATAGGTTTCAACATTGAGCTGTAGATTAACAGTTTGTTGGTGAGCGATAAGGTTGATTATCTACCCTACAGCCAAAGCAGGTTTCTAAATCGAAATAGTAGTCCATTACGTGTCTGTTCTATATGGAGCTTCCAGTTCAATCGTTGGTCCAATCGAAATCCCAAAAAAAGTATATGACGTTGGTGGTTGGTGGTCTGCGGAACGATGTCATTTCCAAATTTCACGGGGGGACTTCCTTTTCTCAAAGTAAAAATTATGTGATGGGGTTTCGAAGCACTAGCCTTTATTCGCCATTTCTCTAACCACTGGTTGGTAGCTTCGAGTTGGGTCTGTGGTTTATCACTGGCCAATTGTGGGTCCTGGCTGCAGGATAGAAAAGCAGTATCATCAGCAAACGTTGCAACGGTTGTCAAAGAGGTCAGCTGTGGAAGATCGCAAGTGTAGAAGTTGTATAACACTGGTCCGAGAACGGATCCTTGTGGCACGCCGGCTAAGCACTCGTGGAACGACAATCGGGCCGCGCCCGGCTTGACTTGAAAGGTTCTGTCGCGTGGATATGAATCTATTATTTAGGTTATACAGAGTGTGGTAGAAGCTTCTTGATCTCGCTCAACCAGCCCTTGTGCCAGCCCTTATCGAAGGCCTGTTGGACGTCCAGGAGAAAAATATTTCTTTTTCACCAGAGCCTGTCTAATGGTCTTATAGGCTCCACTGTAGAATGATGCCTGCGAAGCGAAAGCTAAACGTGTTGGGGTTTTATATCTCCTTTATGGAGGAGTCTGTTTAGTCTAGAAAGAAAGATTCTTTCCCATAGTTTCAGACAACTATAGTCTATAAGGGGCAGGCTCAGTCGCCGGTTTTCCATAGTTCTGGGAAGTAGTTAAGCCTAAAGGTAGCATTAAATACGTTTGCCAGGAGTACAAGGAACTTCTTCGGTAGTTCATTAACACCCCTAGCAGAGATGATATTATAGCCTAGCGTCTTCATGCTTTCCATTTTAGCACTAACTCTCGCGAGCTCTCTTGGCGGACATGGATTTAAAAGGAGGCATAATTGTATATCCTGATTCAAGACTTCATCCATTTCACTGTCATCAGAGTCCGAGTTAATATTGGGTTGGAAGACAAGCAAGGTGTGCAGCAAATACTTCCGCTTTATGGTCATCTGTTTGGGCCCACGTAGATCCCGACCGGATTGGCAGACAATGATGTTGTGGTTTTGTTTCATGTCGCTTGTTACTTTCCAAAGGCTATGTTGCCAGTGGGCACTAGGAGACAATTGTTCTAATTTACTTTTCATCGTTTCATTAGCAGTGCCTTTTAGTAGGTCCTTTAAATTTAATATAATATAAATTTAATGGCCAAATTAAAAGCAGTTTTATCCCACGGGTTTCGTGATTGTTGCCAAAGTCTTCTCAAGCGACGTTAATCAGCGATTTTACTTTTTATTTCGGGGAGTGAAAATGAGTTTGCTTGTGGAAGTTTTAGCTCTGGAGTATTTATCCATGAAGCTGTATGTATTAAATTGGTAAGGTACATTAATGCCTCATCAACGTCGTTTGTAGTTTTGAGCGGGACACTGATTAGAGCTTAGGTGATGCCGGAAGGAATCCCATTCAGTTTTTTGATTAAATAAGGATTCGTGGCCATTTGTCTAAACTATTAAAGATGGACTGATAGTGAGGATTACAGGCGAGTGGTCAGAGGATCGAGGCTTGCTTCGGTGGACGAGTGGAACCCACCTACGCTCTTGGTTATGAAGAAATCTAATAAGTCGGGTAGTTTGCATGGGTCAGTAGGCCAGTAGGTTGGTTCTCCTGTAGAAAGTGGCAGGAGATGATTCTGTCAACGCTAAGTTTGAGTTCACGTCCGTGCGTAACTGTGATTCTAGACCCCCAGGAAATGTGTTTCGCGTTCCAGTCTCCTCCAGCCACAAATCTGTTACCCAAAGATTTGAAGTAATTGTTGTTCATAGCTTTATTTATTTTATGTTTCGGTGGGCAGTATACAGCCGAGAGATTTATTGGGCCGGTTTTGTCTTCAACCCTGATTGTGGTTGCTTGGAGATACTCCGTTGAGTATGGAACTAAAGGAGTGTGAATTACGCATATTTTGATCACTATTGCAGTTCCAGCGCGAGCTTTTCCGTCAGGGTGAGGAGTCAGATATGTGACGAAGCCGTTGATTTTTACGCTACTAGTGGGTGAGACATGTGCTTCAGAAATGACTACTGCATCCATGTCATTTGTCTTAATTCGACTTTCCAGTTCGAGTTTATTAGGAGCACGGCCATTAATGTTCCAAGTGGCAATACGAGACTAGTGTGGTAGTGTGGTGTGGTATGTATTAGGCCCGGAATATGGCTTATTGTTGAAGTAAAATGTCTATCTTCGCACTGTGCCGGTCTCGATCGCGCAAAACAAAAACTTAAAAAAAATTGCTTAGCAGTGCAGAACTGCAGAATGCGTGCAAAAGTTGAAATTTTGGTTTGTTCCATCGCTAACACAAGCCGGTAAAAGTCATTTAAACGACATAATCTTCAAAAACAAAAATCCGTATCTACAACACCATTCAATAAAACATTATACATTATTATTATTTAGTATATCTTTTATTTTACACACCCTGTAATTATCAAATTCACGGCTAAAGGTGAGTCCATGCATGGTATGGTAAGAACTTTTTAAGCTAGTCTTTTCTTTAACACATCTCTTTGCTAATGGGTCACTTTATAAAATTCGTACTATACCTTACTTGTGTCTTGAAAACAACGAGTGAATATTGCAAAGGCAATCTCTCACCTTTCCGCACCAACCGCATGCAAAACATACAGTATCTTGTCATAATTCCCGCTCGACATATCCGTGGGCACCAAATGTCTCGCCGTGTAGCCGGAATTGTTCAAGGCTTCTAGGTCGGCCCCGAACACTATGAGCGCTTCAACGAGCGATATGTTTGTCTGTTTCACAGCCAGGTGGAGCGGTGTGTTGCCTTCCTTGTCTGCTATTGAGTGTTCAGCGCCTGGAAGTGAATATTTATGTTATTAAGTTACGTATAACTAAAGATTAAGCTTCAAAAATTAAAAACATGATTAAGTTAATGAGAAAGGGATTGGAGCACTTTCTTTAATAAAATCGACCTTAAACATATGTTCAAAATGGTTCATTTTTTACGCATGATGTATCCTTACGCACAAAATCGTTTGATCGAAAACAGTTTTTACAATAGGAACGATTTTATTTAAATTGTTATAAATACTAACTTAATCCACAAAATAGACGTTTATTAAATTCTGCAATGTCAGCCTAAAAGGGTGATATGCGAAAAGATAAATATCCTTAAAAAAAATATGCGTTCCAAAGGGATCCCGTTCAAAATTCGTTAATACAGTAGTGTAATGGTGTTTATACATCGGGGATAGCTAAAATAATACTCGATCCGCGACTTCGATGTGACGAATGACAGTCCAGTCACACACACACACAAGTAGCACTCAGAGTCAGTTAAAGATTAATCGTCATTCGTTCTTAATTGTCGATTTTTCATACACGATTATGAAAAGGAACGAGTTCATTGGCCTTAAAATGTCTCAGAGTACGGCGGAACGACACGAGAGAAAGCTAACGTTAATTTCAACCTTTTGTGATATTTCCACTTCCCAAAAATGGTCCATGTCTCCACGCAATTGCCGAAATATGGAGAGAATGGTCAAAGGACAAGGCATCTTTATCTTTATCCTGAATTAAGTGTGATTGCTTGTTCGTTTCACAACCGATCGAAGGGCAATTTGGTATCGAGATAGACCCAATTTCGGAGACTTATGGTCTCCATACACAGATGTCACGGCCAAATGATAGTCTATTCTATACAATACATTTTTTTCACTGTGTATTAGTTGTAAGTCAGGCTTATTTTTTCAATTTACTTAATTGCTAAATGTGAGACCCTGTGATACGCGCTGTGTTGTTGATCTAGTTTCTAAATGTACTGTACACATGTAAAGCTGTTGGTTTACCACGGATTATTAAATAATTATTATAAGAAAACCAAAATGTTGCGGGTAATTTTAGGGACAAGGGAACGGATTTAAAAAACCTTACTTTAAAACGGAGCTCCATTATCTCTGAGTAATGCAGAATTAATGCAAACCATTTTTTTTAAACTGAGCGGTGCGGGCGGGTCTTTATTTTAAATCACTTGTAGCGTAAAACAGCCAACACTAACATGTGCGTTCAGAACCAGTTTTCAAGCAGTAAACTACGAACCTCTAGACAGCAGCGCAATGGCACACTCCAACCTCCCTCTTAGCACCATGACATGTAGTGCCGTCCGTCCGTCGAAGTTAAGAGCGTTAATATCACAATTCTTGTCGACCAGGGCCTCTATGACCTCCCTGGAAATGGACCAGTGGAGGGGGGTGCCTCCGTGCTTCATGTCTTGCTGGTAAAGCTTGGGCTGGTTGTCTTGGAGCAAGTCATTGACGATGCCTAAAATAAGCAAAGGAATATACAATAAAATATACTCTCTTTTTGAACGCCACGGACCTCTATTCCGTCTTGTTTTAGCCGATCTTTATTATAATGTTGGAGTTATGGTAGCTCTTACTCACTTACCAGTAACCTACTAAAACGACAAATATTTGAGTACTTGGAATAGAGATCACACTATGTTTTTTGGCATTGAGAAGGCAAACTAGCACACAGGCCACCTGATGGTAAATGGGAACTGGTTTCACAGCCATTTGAATTCTTAAGACTACAATCTTAAGGGCCGTTTTAATAAACTCGTATTAAGTGCGAGGCCCGTCACAAGATACGTCAAAGTAAACCTCAAACCATAGAACACTATCATTTTTGACGCATCTCGAGACGAGCATTAGAGTTGCGATCAGTTTATTAATACGGGCCTAAGACTGCAATCCTAAGACTGCAAAGGCTTAGACAATCCCGAGAACTAAGATAGAATGCACGACTAAAATGAAAAAGACGTAGAACGCGCGACGGAACGCTTGGAACTGAACAAGCAGCGCGTTAGAGTGTCCAGCAGCGCCTAATATCCTGCAAGTATTGACTGACCAGGCAGCGAGTTGGCAGCGGTGGCGCGCGGCGTGGCGGGCAGGTTGACGTCGGCGCCGGCCAGCAGCAGCGCGCGGACACAGTCGGGCGCGTTGGCCAGGCACGCCACGTGCAGCGGCGTGTAGCCCTGCTTGTTGTACGTGTTCAGCGATGTGGCCGTCTTGCTGGCTAGAGCCTTCAAAGTTAAATGCTATAATGAAAGAGTTGACTCGCTCTTCCTCATCTTTCTGTCTTTTTCTTTGTATATACGCTTAGATGCTTCAAACTAGGCAACGGACTTTGATGAGGTTTTCACAATTAGATATGTTTTACGAAAGCTTTTTATGTATAATCAGTTTTGGTTTTTGCAAGTGTGTAAGAGAAAACTTATATAAACAGAAGCGAAGAGCGGGCGGGTTGCCCGTTGTTTCATAAAGTGTTACTCTTCCAAATCAGAGCCAAATATAAACACGCACAAAAAACTATTAAAATTATTATTTTAAAACTAGAAAAAACCAACGAGCCTACGGGTCACTTGATTGATTGTAATCACCGCCATCAAGGGACACCTGGACAACAATATGAGCTCTACTAAACTAACATAAAACCAATGATAAAAACATGTTTAAAGAAACACGTACGGTCACAGGATGATGTACCACAATAGATACCTTGTCGTATAAAGCCTACGGTTAATTCCCATAATTTCAATCTCGTCATTTGACGTTGTCATTACGACAGGGTTCCATAACAATTAAAGTCCGTGACAGTACGATCAAAAATGCAGATTCTATAATACTGATTCAGATGGTTGCAAAGACACAAGGTTAAGTTGAGACATCTTTCCATCAAAATATCGCAAACTAACAAATGCCGCACATCCGTACCTTGCGGAAATGAAACTACCTCAAGCCTACTTACATTGACGATCTCCTTATTGCTAGCAGCGGCGTAGTGGAACACAGTGTTGCCTTCCACGTCTACAGTGTCGAGAGCACACTGAAGCGAGACCAGACTTTGGACCATGCGGACGTTGCACGATTTCACAGCCACCTGATTTATATAACTTTGAAATATATTGCAATATTAAGAAACGGATTCTTGACTAGAGTTTCAAAAATATTAAGGTTTTAGTATCAACAAAAAATTACATAGGCTTACTTAAGATCATAATATGGCAACACTTCATGCAGCTATATGGGGAATTCCCCAGACATATATTATGTAGTAATTGTAGTATGTACCCGTAGCTAAGGTGCGTGACTTTCATTTCACTTAATAGGGATTGCCTCCAAAAATACCTACATTACAGCTTATCAAAATAATTCTACTTGATGATAAGCGCAGCTACAATATCCTCAAATAGCAAGCGCATCAGATATTTTTTTGGGTAAAAATTGCATATTTTGGCAGTTTCACTTCGAACAGCGCCGTAATTTCAGCAAACTCTTTTTTGTCTATAAATAACATTCTTGTGCTAAAACGGCGTGACAATTAACTCATTATCATCATTTTACACAACTACCGTGACGTTACGGAAAAACACAACAGGGCCTAACTCAAAAAGAACAATTTAATTTTATGCTCAATTATCGAGTTTCCTTACCATCAAAGGCGTCGCTCCCGTAGGTGGGTCCACCTCATTAATATGCTTCTGCACCTCGGTGTCGTTGAAGAGCTCAAGCAGACCGAAGTTGGCGGCCAGATGCGCAAGCGTCCATGATTGGTGCTCGGACAACGTGTCGCATAGACGCTGCAGGCTCGCTATTGTGCACTGGAAGGACAATTTATGTATAATGTTGATCATTCAAAATTCAAATCCAAATTCGAATTCCAATTCATAATTTTAAATTCGAAATTAAAATACAAAATGCAAGTCCAACATACAATATTCTAATTCGAAAATTCAAATTAAGAAATCCATTTAAAATTAAATTCAGAATTCAAATTTATATTCTCTATTTAGACAGTAGATGCAAATAATATTCAAAAGGTTAAAAGTGTTGGTCCTTAGTGTTAGCAACACATTTCCAGTCCTGGGATTTGGGGAGTTCTCGTTTGCCATGCTATAAAGAAAAACCCGACTGGTGTCTAGACCTGGGCCGATTTAGGATGATCCCTTTGACGTATAGTATGAATTACCCTTATAGCTTATGCTATCTATGACACAAACATTATCTTAACGAATCCTATAACAAGTTACCAGGAAAATGTTCAATAACCCAGGAACTAGAGTGGAACATTTTTAATCACATACGTACATACAGATGAACAAGTTTTTTTCTACTCCATGTAAAGATACTTAAAGGGTGGACATGAAAAAATCTGTTCGTATATATTTTGATGTAACTTTTTTTTTGTTAGCGATAATGAATGTAGAACTTTTTTGTTAAATAATACACAAGACAGCCGATTATAATACAGTAAAAACTTTATTCACTTTTATGTGTGTGTATGACATTTCGTACACTTCACCTTACTCATAATTTGCTGAACAACATAATCAGAAACTTCTTTACTGGCTTTTTGTCACTTGGCTTTGAGTTTTTTTACGTTTTGACAAGTAGTAGTCATTTTTGTAAGATTACTCTTTACTAAGGTCCAATATTTTTCAATGGGTCTCAACTCTGGGCAGTTAGGACCATTTGCTGTTTTTGGAACTACAGTGACCCCATTATCTTGGTACCATTTCAGAACCGTGGCACTGTAGTGGCAGGAGGCCAAGTCAGGCCAAAATAGTACAGAACCCTTATTTTCTCGGATGAAAGGCAGCAATCGGTTTTGTAACTCTTTCTTGTAAACTTCTCAGTTTTCTTACCGCAGGAACAAATGGCTTGCCAAACCATGTGACGGTTTAGGAATTTCGATAGTTTTATTTTTTTATATTGATCCGGAACACTCTCCTTATTTTTTGCAACATAATATTCTTGCCCAGGCAACTGGCTAAAATCAGCTTTGACGTATGTTCCGTCGTCCATAATTAAGCAATCGTATTTTGTCAGGAACTGATCGTACAATTTTCGGCAACGTGATTTGACCAAACTTTCTTGTCTTTCAGATCTGTTTGGGCCAATGACGGCTTTGTAAGATTTCAAGCCGTTATTGGCGTTATCTTAAATTTTTTGTACGTAAGATTTCGAAACATTAACTTTTTTGCAACATCTCGGATAGATATGCTTGGATTTCTTATAAAGTAACCAACAACCTTTAGCTTTTTTTTTCTAGCGCTTCCTTGTTTCCGCTCAACGATCAGTCTTCTTGAATTTAGACAGCACTGATTGAACCAAAGATTTATTAATTTTTAAAAGTTTAGCGATGTTATTCTGTGAAATACCTGGATTTTCTTGAAAGATTTTCACTTTTTTTTTCATACCTCCAGTTCATTTGAGGTCATTTTTAATTTTTAATATGTAGCTCAAAAAAAAGATGTTGCACCGCGGTAGAACAGAGTCTTGGCATCGTGATCTGACATATCTTCTTTTTTTTTAAAGTAAAAATCGTTAAAGAGGCTCGTTTCAAACCGACTAGATTTTTTCATGTCCACCCTTTTGGTAATACATGGATTAAGGTTAATTAAAAGGCTACAAGTCTAAATCGGTAGCAACGCGAGGCGGCGGGATGGCAGTTCTGCCCAAAGGGTCATGTTTTTTTTTATGAACACTAATACAAATTCTGACTTTTCAGACGTTATCACTTCCGCAGCACTAAAGCTTTATGAGCGTTTGCAGCCGTAAACACAGTACAAGCCGAACCTTAGTCATATCTAAGAAATATGTTTTTTTATTTTATTTAGTTGAAAAGCACCAATGTGTAATCAATTCAATCAATCATTCCCAAAGTTGTAGGTACCTTATTGTAACCTACGTGGAACGAAGTCATAGTACGCGTATTATAAGCTACAAATGAATGGATTCATGGTAACTCTAAAGTAATAGTATGAGCATTATAAACTTAATGTGGTTACCAATAGATTATATAATGCTTCGTCTACTACATTGCTGTTCCGCCTTTTTTGTTATTACGGCAGCGCGCTTCCCTACTCAAATTGACGTCCCGCGTTTGCGTTAATGTACCGTAAATTAGTTACGTAAGACTTCACGAATTGAAAATACTATTATATAACTTGCTAATACCTAATACAAATATTACAAAAGCGAAAGGATGTTTTGTCTGTTGCTCACGTGAAAACTGAGTAGCTATGTACCTAATGTGCATGAGCAGACGGGACACAATCGCGAAAAATAAATTTCATGCTGACGGAGTAGCAGCCAAAAGCTACGGAAAATTACATGTACTTTTCTTAACATATGTCCATTAAATCCTAACCTCCCACCTCCCAAGGCCTGGGACAAACTGTATCCATGATAAAAACACGTGTGTCATTTAATTATCTATTACTCATTAGTGCGTAGTTATACTGAAAGAACTTTGAGACACATTCATCAGGATAAGAGTGACGTCGAACCAATGGAAAACTTTAACCAACCCTTGACACTGACTCATTTGAACTTTGTTTCCTTTTAAAACATTTAATTAAGCAGAATTGTTGTGGTGGCTGACCTACATTAAGTAAACACTTCTAACTTCCTTGAAATTGCTGTGTCTGCGATGACATTTAGTTGGCCAATAAAACATTCACAAAAACAAAGGGTTTCATAATGAAAAACAGTCACGGCAATGTCTAGCCAGCAACTATGGGGATCTTGCTTTAATATATGCCGAGAAATATTGATTATTTACCAGACCCTTTGTACTTACTATTATAACTGCCAACAAATGGCTATTTTGTTATTATTAATTCATTTAAAACTGTTCTGCTGGCTGACTGATAAGATAAACAATTCACATAAATAATATAGAAACATGACATTGAAATACATGCATTAAGCATCAAATTAACCCTAATCTGACCTATAGATATGAGGAAACGAGAAAGAAATATTATGCAAATGAAAGCATGACAAATCTCTTAATTATTTCCCCTAGCTATATTGATTTCTTGGGACAAATAGTTTACCTGGTTTTCCCAAATTTCATCCAACTCCCTTATGAGATACAATAATTTAAAAAACATCATAACCTCATCATAAATCATCAAAATAATCATACATTTTCACATTAACAGTGTCAGATTATATGATAAAAATATTTTTGGAGTATTGCATTGGTACATTTACACATTTATGTAGCTGTTATGCTTCCCTTGACCTAAAAATATTACCAGAGAGTGATAGATAGCTAATAACAGGAGATTAAAGTATTACAGTGTTAATTGTGAAGCAATCTATTGTTGAATTTTTATATTGAAAATATTTAATTTAAATAAGAGTGATGATTGTTGGCTCCCCTTATCACCTCCACCTTGTGGAGATCATTGCTCCACCACTCCCTAGGACATCCTCCATGCCAATTCACAAATTCCACTCAAAAACATATTTACCTCAATTGTTTTCAGTTCTTTAGTTAATAGACGTGCACATGTGACCATAAACACATTGGAGACATCTCTACCAGCTTACTGCCATTTCACAAATGGGTTAAAAGAAAACAACCATACAATCTTGCACACCAATATTCTAACCATCTCTAGCCCACAACATATTTTAGAAATCAATAAATTACTCCACACTGCAATGATATAAATACAACAGCTCTACTAACAGCTCTACTTACTTCTTTAGTCACTTTTATGTACAATGGTATTCTTTCCTTGTATACAATAAACTTCTCCTCCGCACTCTCTTGGTTTTCTGAACGGAACAAGCTAAAAGCAAAAACTAATGTTGTAAATTTATCGCTGCTCCTAAAAGATCTACAATGATTTTATTGTAACATTCTAACAAGATTCCAATATTGATTCAGCATAATGATTACAAATTCAGCAGCACAGCAGCTTTAAAAATAAAATTAACCATTCTGGTTGATTAAAAATCAGACAACAGTGAATAAAACCATTTTAGTAATTGTTAAAATAAATTGACATATTTATTAAAACAGTATTTTGATATTTAAAAAAAGTAATTAGCAATTTTAAACATAATGTGGTAGTCTCATTAACATTGGTACCTACTCTTATATTTCTGCATTGATTGTTAAATTGTACATAGCTATTATCATGTTTGTATTATACTTATGGCGAAGAATATAAACTTGGCCTCACTTCATAAATAATTACATCATTATGTGACAATAGATAATTAAAGAAATTGATTGTGACTAACCTGTACATCTGATGAGTGTTCTCCGTAAATGGCTTGTAAAGAATTATCTCAAAGAACTTTTCCTTGGAATTCTTAGTATCAGGAGGCATTTTTGGTCCATATAATAACATCGAATCATCTCTGTAATGTATCGGCCTTGAAATATAGTTATCAGCCCGCACTTCCAATACCTTTGTTGGAGATTCCTCCGAAGGGAAAAGGCCCCTAAAAACTATGATAAAACAACAAATTTTGTATTCACCCAATTGCCAATAAAAATCAAAGCGAAAATATTATTTTAAAAGAGCGATACTTACATGAATTCAGCATTGTTTTACTTTGCAATTATTTCCTATATTATTAAACTAGTTCATTGGACTCGTATTGTTTTATAGTCGATTAATTTTATGTTTTTTTAAATTGTCTTCCGAATCTTCTGCTTTATTAATTCACAAATGAGCGAATCCCCATTTTCGACTTTAAACACAGAAATGTCAGTGTTGTGAAAAAAAAACCAATAAGGCTGTCAATACACTACAACCCTTTATTATCGACATTCCAGACCATTTATGACATAGACTCTTTTATTTATTGAGATAACGTCCAATGTCACAATAATAGTAAATAAATGCCCGTTTATTTCCGTATAAATGCTTAGATTAATTGTTATAGGTACTTGATAACAAATCAACTTGATATTCCAAGCCTAGAAAATCGAAAGTACGGTAAATCAGACAAATAAATAAAGGAATAATACCGATGTTGGTCAAGGCGACCGCAGGATAAATTCTTACTAAACAGGGGGTTGCGTGACCCGGTCAGCGCCGCGTGCCGGTCTCAGATCATGGTTGCCCACATCGTTGCCGATTTCGTTCTGTTTTCCCTGTTTTAGTTGCTAAGGCCCTACTTTGTAAATTTAAGTTGAAAGTGACGTAATCCCTTTCTCTCGATTTAGTCTCTGGTGACGAGTGACAGGGACTCAGCACTCAAAGTTTCGAATTTAGTGGTTCGTGGTAACTAATGTAATTAAAAATAATTTAGTCGATATTATTTGCTTCAGCACAACACTATTACTGACCGTGCACAGATAAAGAAAAAAATAGTATAAGGCTGGCAACATGTAAATATTTATCAGGCATTATGTTGGTCATCCTGTAAAATGACACAAATTTGTGACATTCGTGGAATAACAAATCACAGACTCCTTTTTCAATAAAATAATATTTTGCGAGTTTGTGACTCGCATGTTGTATGTTTTTATCTTCGTAATTATGTTTCTCAAAGCCTACAAAATATTTGCGGAATTATTTCAATAGACTTCGTACTTCTGAGATGTAGAACATCTCAGAAGTAAGACTTTCATTAACCAATAAAATTTTATTGAAATAATCCGCACTTTTATGGGATTAATTTATAAAAACTAAATGACTTAATAGTTACAAAAAAAATCTGTGTGCCAAATGGAAAGAGAAAGAAAGAGTGTCCCATAACGGCCCTTTGATTGAATACTTACCTGCTTACCCAAAAGTATAAATAGCTTAGGTATCTTATACAGCTGTGCCAAATAAAAGTCTTGTATGTAAAAGGACGTTTACATGAACTGCAATTCCTATACTCCGCCCCCTTAGACCGGAAGCAATGAACGTAAATTATGTTGCAGCAGTATTTTCTGGAGGTAGCCATAAATTCACGGCACTTAACGTCTTTATTTTCGTCTACTAAATTCTAGCTACATTTTACGGAGAAAAATAACGGACTAGTGAGTTGAAAGTAGAGGAAGTTTAAACACTTTTATAAAGTAAAGACTCAAAAAATCCTTGCTTTCAGAGTGCAGTGAACTTTTAATTTAACCAAATTAACAGAGGTAACTTTAATTACTGAACGTGATGGAAACATGAGAATACTCGCGGGTAATATCTGCTGCGCTGGACAACCCTAGCTCTAGGGTGGACCAGCATATTATGTATCTAAGGAGAACTGACTGTGTGATAAAAAAATTTAGTGTACCTATTTATTTTGTAGGTATCCATGTTTTATCTTAATTCAAAACCTGACTTATTATTATAAAAAAAAAACCGTTAACAGTGTGGAAAATTCTAATCGATCAAACATGTCCGCAAATTGCGTTCTAACAATAAAAAAAAACACTGACTAAGATACATAATCAGTATTTATTTCCATAAAACACGAAACAACTAAGCAATACACCAATAACGTAAAATATTGTTAACATAACATTAACGTGTAGTAAGCTACCATATAACACAATATTTCATATTTTAAACAAACATATTTTTAATTATTTAATTTATAAAATTTCTCGAAGAAAACACAAGAACATATTTAGTTCACAAAAAAGCAAACAAAATGATAAACTGGCAACATAATGCTATTTTTACCCAAAGACTGTAAATTTTGTTTTGTAGTTGCCACATGAGAATATTCTAGTTCAACCTTTGTCACCACGTCACATGATTTTCTGCCAAACTATTAACTCCAAACAATAACAATTAAATAAAAAAAATACATTTAGCGTTTGACAAGCAAAAGAAAACCACAAATTATTTTATACCGCAAGTTGATTTTCAGTTAGTAGTATAAATTTGGAACGTATCACATCACATATTCAGATAAATTTTAATTATTAAGTTTACTTTTTATCACATTACATCAGATTAAATTCACTTATGAAATAAGTTTTTAATTTATAAATAAGTACTGTCATGGTGTTAACTTATCTTTACACGATACGATTAAAAGTAGCTTAGATTTTTGATTTAGTAATATAACAGAGACATAGTTTATACATGGTAATCTAAATGTCAAGACAAAAATATGGTAGTAAATGAAATTTTACTCTGGTATTGTGTTGACATATTTTGTACCTTGACTGTACTTAACTGAACTGTAAAATGGACCCTTTTCTAGAAAAGAACAAGCTGTGTTTTTTTATTATTTATGGCAATTAATACATACAGCCTCTAACTTGGTATTAAAAGTATATTACTGGAAAAGGTTAATCTGTGTGAGAAGGTACCTCAAGGGAAGTAGAACACATTAAATTTAAATTAAATTATGCGGATTTGTCGACTACTTTGATAACGTAAAGCATAAATAATCCTATTTTACACACAAACTTGTTTTATTCATGATTTTTGTATTGATCATAAAATATTAATATCTAACATAAAATATATAAAAAGTTAAAAACACACATGAAAATAAACATAATGACTGATTTTTTAATTATAATTTGGTATTATTTTCAATGACTAGATATTGTACTGTCATGTTAAAAAGTGGAGATGGGCAATTCCAATTTCCAAGGCTTTCTTTCGCTACTTGTGGTACAAAGCCTCTGTCCAGTAGAGGAACTCTATACTGGTTTAAGCCTTTGTCCAGTTCTAGACACTTTTGAGCTGACACATGTCATCTTCTGTACCCAGGCAAAAACAAAATGTTGACATTGGAATGACATGTTATAACAAATAAAATAAGATACACTACTCATTGTCAAGCAGGTACCTAAGACACCAAAAATAGGTACAAATTGTGTTAAACATAAAGTACGATTCAATCCATATGTGAAGCTAATCATGGCTATAACAAAACAAATAAGAAAGATAACCATTACAATTATAAGTACATACCGTAGATATTCATTTTCAATGCCATCTTTAGGGTTTTTATAACAGTATCCTAGACTAGACCTATTTCCAAAAGACCACTCAAAAATATTGATTACAGAGAGGCCCAGGATATATAAGTATAAACTAAAAATACAAACAAAAAAGTACTCAAATTGATCAAAAGGGATGAACAGCTAAAAATTCATTTGTGAGCCTTCCAATTTACCTACAATTACTAAAAAAGGCAGGAATAAGCATACCGTTTGCTTTTGACCGTTGTTCCTAATTCCTATTCTAAAAAATAAGTTCTGTGCTGTCAAACTTTTCATCCTTTCTTCTAAATTTAATGTTAACTATAGGCAATTTTCGTAATACTATATATGACTTATATGTTATCAAAACAATTAAATTGTAAACGATAACACAGACATAAGTAGGTCATCATCATCACAATGGTTACATGAGAGCTAGCTAAATAATTATCTACAAAATATGTAGGTCAATTATAATTAGAGATGTTTACTATAGTACTATCGGTCATTATTTACCTCCTCATGTTTAGCTCTAGTATAGGTAGTAATAAGCTGTTGCTACATTTTATTGTAAGTTGTACTTCATAATTTTTGTTCTTCAGCTTGTAGACACTCACTGATACAATGCAATAGTATGCTTTAAGAAGCTATTATACATACGAGTTTCACAATACTGGGTTAAATATATTTCATCTCCAAAAGACTAGAGGTACTTTGAAATATTGATAGGAATACTTTTAAAGAATATAAGGAATGTTTAAGCAAGAATGTCCATAAAACATTATTAAATGCAATTTATGGTGCTGAAAATAATAGAATAATTCATATGATTACTTTTCTAATTCAACTCAAGATTTCTATATGCTATCATACCATAATAACATTTTCTAAACAATGTTACCTTATGCTTCATGACTTTGGTTTTTATTAGATCCCAGAAGGCTATCAGGATTGGCCAAGGGGTCCAGTTCTGCAAATAGTTTGAACCAAGCTGCCTTGTCTTCTTTTTTTTGAGTGATTTTCGGTTTAGTAGCATTAGCACTCTGTTCAGGGCTTTCTGGAGGTATGCTGGTATTGACCGGAATGAGGGTGTCATCCATCAGGCTGGCTTTGTTAATTCCCTGAGAATATTTAAAAGATTCATAAATATATTATCCACTAATTGTCACACAAATATTTATTAATTATTTATTTGCGTTTTGTAGAATAAAGTGCTCAATAATAACAAAAAAAACTACTTTATTTTGCACTAAAGTTGTTACACAATTGCCAGGAGTCCCTGCACTAGGCTTAGCGTGTATCAGGAAGAACCAATTACAATAATAATATCATTTATGACTTATTATACATATTCCTAAAAATTACATAAAAGCTTGAGATAAATATATTAGGAAACTAAAGGAAATAGGGTTAGGAGTCCATATAAGAGTTTGCATTACTTTACACTTCGAGTGCCCTGTTGGATAGCAGTAACCTACTTCATGCAAATTGCACAGGACTGATCATATGGCAGCCTATGTCTTATCTTTCAGAAAAAGTTTGTAAACAAATCTATGCCAACTTAAGACTTGATTATTATGTAGAGAAAACTCAACTTACCTCAAGTAGTTGAGAAGGCATGAACATTCCAAAGTTGCTTGCCACATCTCCACAGTCCATCCTCAACCCTTCCAAGTCTCTGCTAACATCACTCTCCTTAACTGTTTCAATAACATCAATAAGGTTAGCAGAGTCAGTTTGTCCCTCTGTCATTGGTTGGTTTGTTTCTTTAACCTCAGTGCTTTGGTCAATTTTTTTTGGTACTGTTGGGGTTTTTGGATTTTTGGTGCCCTCATTATCATCTTTATATTCATCCTGCAATTAAATTAATCAATTTATTATTTACACTCAACCAATCTTCTATTTCGCTGTTCTGAGATGTCCCAATTGTTACAATTGACTTTTACTAGAGCTGAGCTTGTTCAGCGGTCAGCCAGATATTCTTCTTATCTTGACTTAAGCAAATAAATATGACATCATGGTTACCTGGAAAAACAGCATTTGATCTTTATCCTGTGGAACTATATCTTCTGGCTTCTGATCTCCATCCCCTAAGTTCTGAGACAACTCCTTGAGTATGCTAAACTCATACTGCGGCTTGGCATTCATTGTTTCAGATGTTGCCCACAAGGTTTGAGCTGTTTTAGTTGCAAAAGTGAGAAAAGAGCTTTGGTAGTTAGCTAGGACATGTGAAAACATGTTACATCGGGCTGCAGCTAGAAGATCAATCTGAAATAAGGTGAAATAGTTGAAAGTAAGCTATATTTATTGTCTGTTAAGCTAGTAAGATTAAAAACACAGTGTGATTCTACAAAATTATAAATTAACTGTCATGTAATAATATTTTTCAACACACTTGCTCAAAACGACCTTTTTATTCCACCGATTTTTGGCTCATAAACCTAGATATTAAACACGCGTGCTTTTTCAGTATATTACGCACAAGTGCCTTTAGTTTATTAACCCAAACAATTTACATTTGTAGCCTAGTACCAAGTTGTAAGTACGAAGAAGAAGCGATATAATTTAGTCGGGTTATACCTTCTTTTTTTTCATAGCAACAAACAGTTTTTATGCGGCAAATAACATTATCTACATATTTATTTCTATAAATTGGTGAAATCAGCTTTATTACTAAAAAACAACTCAATTTCATTAAAATCATTTATTTTTTCTGTAATTTGTATTTTAAACATGAATTATTACATTTTAAATTTGGCTGTTGGCCAATCTCGTTCGCGCCTTAGCCTTGCGCGCGCATCGGTATCGCGGCAAGAAAAAAAAACAACGCGCCAGCCGCCATTTTTCGTAAATAATTGACGGCTGTGACGAAGATAGTTTGGATTAATTATTGTGAAGTTTAATATTAACAAAAATGTCTTCTTTAAGTAAAGAAAATGAAGTCTTGTTTTTTTTTCGGAAGTGTGTTGAAAAACGTCGTATGTAACACGTGTGCCTGTGACCATAATATACGCGGCTTTCTTGTGGCGCACTCGCTTATCGCTCGTGCGCACACAATAGCGCCTTGTATACAATGGTCAACTTAGCACACTTGTATCATAATGTACTATTATGTAAGAGGGAAGAGGATTCTCAAATGACAACCATATAAGTAGCAGTTTAGGGGAAAAATTGGATCATGACGTATTGCGAACTCTGTACAACATTTTCAATTTTTTCAAACCCTCTTTATTCTTTACCCAAGCTAGTTTCAAAGAATTAAAGGACCAAAATAAGCCAATAAACATTATCCCAGAGTTTATTACCGAAGTAGATTCAATTCTCTCTCTATTATTAATGAGGTTATGAATGCTAGTAATGAGTTTTATTTCCAAACATACATTAAACAAACCAACTTGCCTTTTGTAGCACATCCAGTGTCAACTTGTCAAAAACCTTTTTGCTCTCTCGCACTTGTCGCTGAGCCTTCCGAAAACTGTCCAATCCGCGGCCCGTGTCGGGGTCCAGCTGCGAGCTCGTAGACTTCATCCAGCTCAGCGCCGCGCGGTACTCGATACGAGCCTTTTCCATCGCGGACACCGTAGCTCTCATGTCGCTCACAGCACGACCTCTGAACGTCTCCACTTCATGATAGAGCCTCAACAAAGGCCCCCTCACCGACACACGCTGTTGCCCCGAATAAGACACCGCTTTACCAGCAGACACCATGTGTTTACCCGCTGCATCAGAATTCTTACCCGAATCCCGCAAAAACTTCCCCAACGCATTCTCCTCCTGAGCTAACACGCACAAACGCTCCTGATACTGATCCAAAACACGCTGCAATTGCAAACAACTTTCCGATATTGATCGAAACAATTCTAGCTTTGCATCTAGTTCAGCGTCAGACGAAACAACACACTCATCTTCTTTGGTTCCTAGTTTTTTCAACACAGTCTTTTTAGTTACCCAATATTGATGCTGCATCATTTTTAAATGCTTGAATTAAAACATGAACGCGTGGCAGCGACTGAATAAATTAGCAATTCTTGAACTAGAGAACTGAAAATTATCACTGGAACTTAGCTGCTGAAGCTAATCTTATCCGCTGAATCCGCTCGACTGTCAAATGAAGTCATGTCATTATGTCAATTCTTTGCAATCTATCTGTGTCTCGTAGTATCCCTAAGTAATCTGTGGTGTGTCTATTCTATTCTACAGTCTACACAGGGCTCACTATTTACTCTTATACGCTCCACATTCGCAGTGTTCACAATTGTGTTCACAGTGTAACAGTTCTCGCGCTCAACTATTTATATGGTGGATGACGAGTATTCATCGTATTATAGAATAATGATTGTAATGTTTTGTCTAGTATTAGTGGTATATAGCTAATATTTTATAAAAATTGCGCGCGAATGTAGCATTTTGTTGCGTTCGTGCGTTCGTAGGCCCTTTGACGCGGGCCAAAATAGCGAAAACAAGGCGCGAAACATGCGAGTATCCGCGAATGCCCTCCATGTTCATGCTTTCACTCGTACGCGCATAAATGTAGAGAGCCCATAATATTCAACCAAAAACAAACGTCACCAAATGAAAAGCCTTAAGTAAAAATATTCATTACCTACTATTGAGCACTTTGCAGATAGGTATAACATACCTACTAGCATAAATAGCTATAAATCGCAGGTGACTTCAAGTCGCGGTAAAATAAAATAGAGATCAGAATCCAACTTTATAAGTGACTATTTTATCGCGTAATTCCATGCTGTAAATCTATATAGCTTAATTAATTAGTTACTTACGTAGCGAAATGCAATTTTAAAAATGTCTTGAATGGTCTCGACTATCTCACTAACTTAACCAGTTGCCATGTTATATATTTCCAAATGGAAAAAAAACACCGAGCACCAAGTTTGCAAGACATTTAACATTATACAGAAAGTTATCGTTGTGTGGCCAGGCGATTATAGGGTCCGTTCACACAGACCCGATCGAAGAGAAGAGCAGATTTTTATTACGTTGGAAAGAGAGTTTTGATAAGGTAATAAGGTTTATTTTTGCATGTGCACTTCTTTTGTCATTAAGAATGTTATAACGCGCTTCGTGTGAAATAATAAGGGAGCTGACCGGCTGCTTGACGTGCTCGTCAAAGACTACTATTGTATTGGTGCTCGTGGCCAATTCCAAGCGTATTCGAGCCGGGCTGTGTGAACGAACCCTAAATATAACAGACATCAGAAAACTTTAAACTGATATCAAAAGTACGTTGCCCAATGAGTAAAATCACATAATTAACTTTTTTTTAAATAATAGTAATATTTAAAAAAATAAGTTTCATTTAGTGCGACACGGTCCTTGAGACAGTAATTTCCCTACCTACCGAGATGAAACTGTTTAAGATAAATTATAATTTACACGACTAAACTGTAATAAATACGAGGGGCGTTCAATAAAAGTGAGAATGAGTATATTATAAACAACTATTATTAAATGTAATTTTATTTGTCGACAATCACCTTCTAGCATAACTTAGTATATCTTTTTTCTAAACTTAAAATTACATTTTTAAAAAGGTCTCATCTTGAGTACTTAAAAAATCTTGTAATGCAGCGACTACCGCGTCGTCGTCGTCTTCAAATTTCTGGCCTCTCAGGTATTCTTTCAATCTCGGAAATAGGTAGAAATCACTGGGGGCGAGATCTGGTGAGTACGGGGATGCTTAAGGAGATCGAACCCTGCATTGCATCACGAATTGCAGCCATTGCAACGGCGGACTTGTGTTCCGGGTCATTGTCCTGGTGGAACAGCTCAACTTTCGAGAGTTTACCTCGCCGATTTTCGCGGATGTCATTGCGCAATGTTGCTATTTGTTTGGCATATAAAGTGCCCGTAATAGTGGCTCCATGCTCGAGATACTCAATCATTTCTACCCCTTTACCATCCCAAAAAACAGAGCCCATGACCTTACCGGCAGATGGGCCCACCTTGAATTTCTTCGGAGTGGAGATGACGGCCTTTTCCATGTCATAGACTGCAGTTTCGTTTCAGGGTGGATAACGATGGAGCCATGTTTCGTCCATTGTTATAAATCGCGCCAAAAAAAGTTCCCGGTCTTGCTGTATCAGGTCCAAAGCTTCTTGACAAATCTCGACTCTAGTTTGTTTTTGCGTGTCAGTAAGCATTCTTGGTACCCAACGCGCGGATACCTTTTTCATACCCAAGCATTTATGTAAAATATTATGCACGCTCCCCGTTGAAAATTTACATTTTCAGCAATAAAACGAACCGTGACACGACGATCCGCCAAAACTAAGTTTTCGACTTTTTTCACAATTTTTTTAGTTACTGCTGTAGCGTCCGGAGCGGGGGTCGTGCATGGTCGATGTTTTTCCACGTCTAAAATCGGCTCACCAACGTGCGACTGTCGAATACGGAGGAGCATTACCGCAAATCTAAATTGACTTGGTCCGTAGAAGAAAAATCAAACAAGTATTTGATAACGGCGCGCAGTTCAATTTTCTCCATTTTCGCTAACGTACTCAATAGCAATGCAAAGAAATTACCTTCTTTTTTTAAACAAAAGACAGTTCGTTTTTTTTTTCATGGCTTTCAGCTAAATAGATTAGCATTATCGGCCAGTATTTAATTTCCTAATATTGAAAGAATTTGCATCTCATTCTCACTTTTTATTGAACACCCCTCGTAAAAACCGGTCATGTGTCAGTCGGGATCGCTCACCGAGGGTGCTGTAGGAAATATGGTTGGAAAATGCAAAAGAAAATACTCACTTTGTTATGAACTTTATTATCCATGCAACAAGGTCCATTTTGACTAGCCTAAATTTGAATACAGATTTGATATTTTTTCCAAAACTGTACAGTACAATCAACAGGGAAGATGTTCTACTATGTTTTACATTAGACTTTGATATTTATTACTGGACTGCCCAAAACATAACTGAGGTTTACTGGTAGAAATCCGTTAAAGGGATAAGTTCGTCTTTTAACGTTATCTTCATACAGAACATTTTTTTTTCAATAATTTCTTTGTGTGCAGTTAATAATTTAATTACAAAAAGGAATGTAATGTTTTCAGGGCTTCCGGGGATTTCAACAGTTTCAACAAACAATACAATTTTTACACAATAATGGATGGTACTCAAGCATAGTTTTCTTTAGGTTTGGATTAAAATTATTTTGTCAGTGGGATTGTGAATAGGATCCCTGGGCGAAAGTATGGATTCTCAACTAAACTGTTCCATTTTATCTAACTAACAGGCAGCATCATGCTCTTTTAATGCTTATCTTGCTGTAAATGTTTTGAATGGAATTATCGTTGGGTTATGGACTTGCCCTTTGTAAATTGATTTCAACAATACTTTTTCATCAATCATCATCTTCTATACTAAATTGTAAGATATACTTAATCAGCATGTTATAACAAGCAACTTAAAAATAGTCACATAAGAAGACATTTTGTTAAATATTTCATTCAGAACCATCATTTAATTCAGACTTACATTTTACATTCCGAGTCTGACATAATTGAATGTTGCCAACATTATTTCATTCTAAGAAATATAATCTAAATCATCACTTTCAGGCATTGCCCAAAATCATGATTTACATTTGAATATCATGTCTTTTCATTTATACAATGTAACTGTTGTTTTCAGTTTTTACATTTTTATCCAACTAGGGGCCTGTTTTATAAAGCTACAAAATTACAATTTACAGTTTCCATTTGACACAACCTCGACCAATGACGACAAGCCATTTGAACAGTTTTGCCAGTTTAGACCTGTCAAATTTTTACTGTGTTAGCTTTATAAAATGTGCCCCTGGGAGTCTATATACATTGGACATCCACCAAATTAAATATGTATCTCATAATATTTTATATTAGTGCTAATGTTGGGAGTCCACAGTACTTGGAGGGTCTGACTTGTCCTTCTGACTGCCTTTACATTGAATTCGCCCAAAATTATTTTTCTTAGTGTTAGCCTTGTTTTTTTTCATTGGTGCCTTAATAACTGCACGACTTGTGCTTGTCAAATCTGACTCTGAAGTAGTTGCTTCATTACTAGGTTCAATACTTACTTTGAACAGATTATCATTTGGCGATATTGGCTCAATGCTTACCTCACACATTTGTGCAGGATTGGGACCCGACTCTGCGACAAGCCTTCTTTCTCTTAAAATTCTAGTAATAGTGCCTTCTGATACTCCAACAGCTTGTGATGTCCTCCAACGTGCATCGGTTAGTTTTGCTGCATAATTTTTAGTTGCTTCCTTTTTCATAAAATCATAAACTCTAGCAATAATTTCTCTTGCCTGAAAAATACGAACAGTATTTTTATTTCTAACAACTAAATGAATACTGATCTCAATGATGGTCAGTTTTGTTCTATAAATATCATGATAAAATAACTGCTTTAACGCTTGCAGATTTGTCCGCTATCAGAAGGAAACAAAGAAAGAAAATGTTATTGCCTAAAAAGCTTTACAATTGTGTTCTTATCAAGTTACACTATTACATTTAGCCTTGACAAAAGGGTCAGACTCACTCACTTGTTATTAATAAATTATATAACCGTGGGGCCCGGAGGCACAGAAGCTTTTTAAGAATTAAAAAAATAAACTGATTCGTGCCTCAGGTGACTATAGGGCTGACTCTTTCCTCGGCCAATGCCTAGCAATAGCTATACAATGAGGAAATGCAGCCAGCATTATGGGCACCATTCCCGGTGGCAGTAGCCTAGGGGACTGCCATACTGTATTTACATAAGTAACTAACTATCTTAGTTACTTAGAATAAGTTATTTTATTTTATTTTTGAATATAGTTTTAGTTACTTGTGTTTTTAATATTTTTCTGTCATTTATTTGAACTAAATGATTTTTGCAAATACCAAATTTTCAAAGTAGTAATATACCTGGTTTTGAATAACCACACGCGAAGTTTTTCGAGACATTTAGTTAAATATTTAGTTTTGTAGAGCAACTTTCTTAACGAGCTTGAGTAGACGACAGCGTAAACAACTGTACACTACATGGACATACTAAGCTGTTGTTGACTCACGCCTGAAGTTAGCATTCTATATTATAGTTGTTGGTGATATGATATACTCAATTTCACAAAAAACAATGTACATTAAAACCAAAGAGAATTATAACACTACGTTATTAAAACGATACAGTGTGTTTAGCATCAGGCCGAAATGGCGAAATGTCATGTTTTGATGTTATGTCAAAAAAACTACCACAGGTAAAGATTCATACCCCTCAAACACCAACCTGACACCAACTTAAAGAAATAAATTTATAAAACACCAACATAAGTATCTGTCAAAATACCGTCGCATTTCGTTTGTACCCATTCTGTTTGGGTTTTATTTTTTTGTCTATGGCGTTATATTTACAACCGGAATGTGCAATGGCCGCCGCGTTTCAAGTGACGTGAGAGTGTATTGTGATATTATAAAATTGACTATAAGATAAAAACATGCAAATATTTGTTAGGTGAGAATTACCGATAGCACAAGTTTCGAAACATAATTAAAATGTACTGTGCTAGTGATAAAACAATACCCGGAGTGTCATCTTCCCAATCTTCAAAGAATGTCAAAGAAGGTAAGTTTGTTCCTGTCATAGCTATTTACTATTTTGTAACGGACAAAACTACAGTTATTAACCAAGCTTTTATTGTATTTACCAATGATTCCAATTCCATCGTGTAGCCGAGGTAACGTCTAGTTTCCATAGCATTATAACTTGATGCTTTATTTTAAATGTTTAAAGTTTGAGTGTAAATAACTTTTCAAATTTATAACCATCAAAATAATCTAGTTGATCGTTATAAATAACAGTTTCTCTGCATTTAACTTGTTTCTTGAACTCTGCATGATGTTTGTTTGATGTTTTAAGTTAGTTTTTAGGATTGAGTGTATAAAATAAGTCTAAAGAATAGAGATGTCTAGGTATCATTAGTTACGTTACGTCCTAGTTATTCTTCCGTTTCACTTTTACTTTATGACTTACGGACTGCTTGTTAGTGTTAGTGCAATAGTGTAAGTTTATAGTTTTTTTGGATTACACCTAGTTTTGATTTAAGGTAAAAACAATAAGATATTCAATATTTTAGCATACAGGTTAACTAAGTTACAGGAACTATTGCAGTTTATTGTCATCACAGTCTTATCAAGCTTGTGATTTCTGTATCTATGATGGACTGATAGTGACTTTTCTTTTGTTTGTAATATCGTACTTTGCATGATTCATTACCAGTATAACAATAATTGTTATGCCTACTATCTATTAAACAACTTTTGAGTGTCAGAAGATTAGTGCTGAGACATAAACTAAGGTACACGGTTAAAGTTTCAGTGCTTGCCATGCATCAATTAGTTTTTTAACTTCTGAGAATTACGACCACAGGGTTTAGCCAATCTGTGAGATCATATTAACGGCGTAGTACCATGAACTTGCAGAGTTGGTCACCTAGAGCATGCTGCTGCCCACTTTCTTCATGACATCCAAACATCTTGTTGGTGCTCTGCCTAAAGCATGTTGGCCATGTATCTGTCCAAAAATATTTAGTTCCACAGGTTATTTATTATTCTGGAAAATTTAATAGTTCTCGAGGAAATGCCTATAAATGATTTTTTGTGTGGCCATCACCCAGACTAGCAAAAACTAGTATTTTTTATATTTTTTTACATTTTATAAGCGAGCTGGTTTCTGCAACTTGACATCTAGTGCCTATTTTGCATGTGACTGGGATTACTATATATGTTCAGTCAAGCCATCCAACTCCTCGAAAAAGCCCACGAAACCTTTAATGTTGGTGATCCTGTACTGCGCCACCTCGTTGCAATTCAGCACTATGTGGGCAGCTGCCTCTTCTCTCTCCATGCAAACATGGCACAGAGGACTGTCAACACCTAGCAAAAGCTAGTTTGCAATAATATTCTTACCTAACTTGGCACAAGAGTACTACCGCATGATTTGATATCAAAAGTAAAAGCTGGTCCTTTTTCAGTCGGTCATCTTCCCCTAGTGATTACTGAAGAGAAGTGTGGTGAGTTATTTCCTTTTATCTCCACTTTCCATTTTAATGAAGAAATGCTAATTAGTATAAATATGGAAAAGTGACAAGGATCCTAATTAATAAAATCATCAATATCATCATCATTTAACTTAAGCGCTAGGTTCTTGTCGGTTGAGCAATTGCCACTTTTCTCTGCATAGCATTAATATTATATTAAAGTTTAACCACATCAATATTAGTAATAAATAGTTATTGACACAGTTTGTCCCTAAGCAGAATAAGTGCAGCAAATTAATAACATAGGTAGACGGGTACAAACTTAAAAAACTAAAGCTTCAGAAAAATGGCAGTACTCCTAGAAGAGCAAAAAATACCTATATATTATAAAAACCTTAATTGATATCGCGTCACACACGTGCGTACTTTGGTAGGGGGCCACAAGTGCCGCGTATTCGATTCATATGGGTTTTTCCCATGCGACAAGAAGGTAAATGATCCACAAGGGGGAAGAGCTAACCACAGGGTATTATATTATTGCTCTGAAGACATCAATTTATATATATATACATAAATATACATGTATTAGGTACGAAAGCACAGTCATCTATACTAATATTATAAAGAAAGAGGTAAAGTTAGTGACGTTGTATGCGGTAATCTCTGGATCTACTGAACCGATTTTGAAAATTCTTGCACCAGTAGAAAGCCACGTTATTTTTGAGTGTCATAGGCTAAATATTAACCCATAAAATATCTATTGCCCAACAGGAACAGCTAGTAGTATATAAATAGAATAGTAGGTAATTAGTTTTCGGCCCTTTATTACTTTCCGATACCTATTACGGCATTGGTCCCAGCAAGGGCGAGGAAGCGATTACCTGTCGGCGCCCAAGCAACGATCAAAACAGAAAGATCCCCTGTCAGTAAAAGAGACACGTATATTCACGTTTATTAATTTACGTACTAATATCACTGGCTGTTCACACTGCCGGCGAGAACTCTGTCCACTAGTTTGTCGAAACAAAAAATATAGAGCCCATGTCAAAGAAAAAAGACACAAATAAGAATTAATGGTTGATCGCTGACTGTACTCGCTTCCCGCTCATCATCGGCGGCGGTGGGACCAGTGCCTACCGCTCGTGCGCTGTAGGGTTGCGTTTATGCGTGTCGCTTGATACCTACTTAATACGCATTTAACCGAACGTGGTGGTAGCGCGGCTCTACGCAACCGATTTGGCGTGACTTGTTGACTATTTTACTTATTTTGTGACTTTGCTTCTGGTGGCTCACGACGTGTACGGCTGGGACACGCACACAGGTAAACCGCGCGATATACCTTCGTTTGAAGACGAACTACTGTTTATACTGTGGCACACTCATGATGCGACCAGGTCAAGGTCCCCCGCTTGATTCGCGAATTGCGTGCCTAATATCAATTTACATTATATCGATCTGTTTCGGAACGATCTGCTCAGATTCATTCAATGTCGATTTACATATCAACCGTGGAGTTACGGGTTTTGGCATGCTTTTACGAGTACCTTTGAGTGATGAAACTTATCGTAAACAAATCTAAATGTTTTCTAGGCGTTACGCCAGTCGATAGACCATACCTAGATCGGTACACGTACGTATGCATTGGTTTGCGTAGAAGCGTACGCACTTAATTTTGGCGGCGTACCTATCTGCGTGGTAATTCTCATGCTCGTGTGTTATTATCTGTTTTTATACGTTGAAAGTTGCGACAGCAAGCCATCTTTGGGTGGCATAACATATAAAAACTGATAAAATGTAATTAAAATACACTAAACCTAACTATTCCTAACTCTTTACTAATTTCTTTGGCTGTATACCATGCCGATGGGTGATATTCTCTTAATACGAAATCTCTTGTCGAACATAAGCGAAGCCATACGAGCCAGTTTGAAGCTACCTAATTGAAAATGCATGCCTTAAAATGTTATTTGTACGCTCTGACGAGCCAACTTAAACTCGTCGGTTAATAATTTCCGTCGAGTTGTGAACTGATTTGGTAAAGAGAATTACCTACTCTGTCGTCTTTTTACACTGACGGCGTTTTTACTAAATATATCTACACTTAACCGGTTCTACCTTTCAGTCAAGAACAGCCCTTATGTCGAATAAAAACGTCTAATTATAATTTCACCTCAACTTCGCTACTGACCTGCCCCTAGTTTTACACACTTTAGCGCAAGCACTGATTGCCCTACTTTGAAATATCATTTCCAGGTTGGCGCCTGCAAATGTCAAAGGGCGATTGCAACGATAGCAGCTGGATAGCTCTGTCGGTTTAGTTCTAAGATGAATGATCACAACCGCACGTTCTGCGAAGGAATTATTGTATCTAAGTCTGGCGCACATGGTGGCCATATCACATATTCTATTTGCCTTGTATGTTACGCTGTTCAACTGTCGTGTCAGTGCTCCAATTGAGAGTGAGAGTGTCTACCTATTATAAAATAGTTCAAACTCGCTAAGCACATTGTGTTATTACATACATAGGTAGTTGTACATAAACTCGCGCCAACATTCCCAGAATGGGGTAGGGAGAGCTACAAAATTACTAACAACCCTTAAATAAACTTGTAGATTAGTTATTGCGTTATTACGCCGGGATTATTTGCATATGGAGTTTGTGTGTGACACAGTGATTCATAAGTAACGTTTTTGTTGTAAAATTCGATATTTGACGTATTATTTCTCCATGTATTCTGGTGATAGTAAAGTTATATATGGCTATAATATTTCACTCGCTTGTTTGAATAAAAAAATCGAAATCTGAAACAAAGATGTATCCTAATTTAATGGGTGCGACTGTACGAATTGTTACGAAGTTCAGCGGAGATCCTGTTACCATCTTCTGTCCCCGTCATAAGATCAGCTCCTAGATACTAAAATATATTGCACTGCCCTCGGGTTTACTTATATGGTAATTGACTACTTCAACCCGCAACTCTAGCAAAAATTAAACTTACCTGTTTTACATGGAGGTACCCTTCAAGATTTTATTTTACAACTTTGTCGGTGTAATTTAAATCTATAACTATGCCAAATTACATCTTTATAGTTCTAAGAGTCTCAGACTTAAACCGCGGACAGAAGGACTGACGGACATGACGAAACTACAAGGGTTCCTGGTTGACTACGGAACCCTAAAAAACCATCCGATGATACCCTGCATGGACAGACGGACTGGCCGAAACTTTCCTAAGGGTTTCCTGTTGACTACGGAATCTTAGAAATAATGTTAAAAAGTAGTAAATAGTGCAGCAGAAAAGAAATAAAACACCTGTCGCTTTACAGATTGCATTTTTAAAAGTCATATATGTTAACACTGCTGTAAAATAATACACAAGTACTTGATATGTAATTTAATTTCGTAATTTCCTTTACACAAGTTCACTGCGTTACAATGCCGCGCTTCAACTGACTTATTTTTAAAAATTGACAGCTAAGCTAACGGTCGTTATAAATCCCGGTATAAGTCAAATTAAATACTTATTAATCTAAGTTTATGTAAAAATGCTAACATTCGGCCTTCCTGTAACAATTTACGTCCCGGAAATTTATAATCTGCCGTTAACTTATATACATAAATATACCTATAAAGTTATTTATAATGAGAATCATTACTATTCATTAAATCACTCAAATAAAAACACTTGCATAGTTATTAATTACGTTATTTTACAAAATCCATCAAAATCATCAATAGGTACATCAACATCAGGCAATTATTGTCAGTTATACCTTATTATTACTTTACTGCACTATTTTTGTACATTTGTAACCACACATCAATAAAACAATTATAAATTTTATATTAAAAAAAAAAACAATAATATTATGTAAATTACATTACTTCTTAACTCTTTTAATATATAAATGACAAGCATACTATAGTTATCATAAATATAATATTTTAATTTACCATCGGTATCACAGATCACAATACATAATATTCAATTCATTGAATTTTGAAGCCTCCTTCATATCTTCAATTTTCCTTAACGCGTGCACTAAAACCTCATACATATTTTTAGTACATTATTATAATTAAGTGGTCTTATCCAAAATTGTCCTTATCTCCTTAATATTGAAGCCTCATTCATATCTTCAATATTCCTTAAGGTTTGTACTAAAATCTCATACATATTTCTAGTACATCATAATAAAGTAGTCGTATCTCATTTTTTTCCTTATCTCCTTAATATTGAAGCCTCATTCATATCTTCAATATTAATCAATTTCTGTACTAAAACCTCATACACATTTTTAGTACATCAAATTCTCAAATAGCTTATTTACAAAAATCACAATACCTTTAATACTGAAGCCTCATTCATACCTTCAATATTAAATAATAAACTCACATACATATTTTAGTAATTAGATACATCTATTGACTAATCTCATCACAAATTTTCACCATCTCTTTAAGTAATGAACTCTCATCTATATTGTTAATAATAACTATTTTCTTCCTGCTTTGAGTCTACCTTTACATCCTATAATTCGCATTAATCAGAAGTTTTTATCCTTTATAAATTATTCTACCATGTCAACGTCATCTATTCTATTATTACTTACTTCATTGTTGTCTGAATTTTTATCATACTCATCATCTTCCAGGCTATCAGATCTATTAAATACTAACCATGGGTGAATTTTATCAACAGCAAATATGCTCTTAAACGGTCTATTACCTTTTCTGGATATAGGCGTGTCCTCGATTTCATACCTATCATTTCCTAGCACTCGTGTGATACGGTACGGTCCTCTTAATTTAGGTATTAGTTTCTTGCTATGTCCAGTAGATTGAATATCTCGCTCAACCCTTACCAAATCACCAACTTTATAATAAACCGTTTTCTTTGTTTTGTCATACCTAACCTTTTGTTTTACCTGATCAGATTTTATATGTTCCTCAATTTCCTTCCTGACTACATCCCTATCAATATTTTCCTCTTCTAATGCTACCCCCAAACGTAACAGAGAATCTGAAGTACCTGACAAACTAGTACCAAAGAGTGCTTGCGCCGGGGTCTTACCAATACCCTTGTTAAGCGTATTATTCATTCCCCATTGTATTTCTGAAAGACTATCATCCCATACACGTTCAGATTTCCCAACAGTGGCAGCTGTTAAGGCAACTAACAATGTTCTGTTGTACCTTTCTATCTGCCCATTTGCTCTCGGGGAAGCAACAGCATTTAAGACATGTCTCGCACCTAATCCACCTATGAACTCTTTAAATTTATTTGAAGTAAACGATGTACCTCTGTCGGAAATTATTCTTTTGGGAACACCAAAAGTATGAAAATAAGAAGTCAGTGCTTTGATACTACTAGAGGTTCTCGTATTTTTAACAGGTGTTATTACAATAAATTTTGTGAAAGCATCTATGATCAGTAATATGTGGGTATTTTTATGTTTACTAGTAACAAAAGGACCTAAGTGGTCAATATGGACCGTATGGAAGGGTTCAGCAATTTTCTCTATTGGGTGTAATTGACCAGCTCTTTTTGCAACAGGAACTTTAGAATGTGCACACTCCAAACACGAATCACAATACTTTTTTATAAATTTTCTCATTTTAGCGAACCAATAAGTGGATTTGATTTTATCGTAAGTTTTATCAAAACTAAAATGACCTATGGCATCATGATTCGATTTCATAATATGCCACCTGACACCTTTAGGTACAACCCAACGATTACCTTCATTAGTTACTTTATATAAAAGGCCTCTTTTAATAATGAAGTTCTTGCTAATCTCTATTATATTCTCAGTTTCTTTCTCTTTAAGAATATTAACAATTCGTTGAATTTCTGGATCATTCTGTTGCACTGTAGCAATCCAGTCAACTGTAATACACCTTACCTCAAACCAATCTTCACTCACTGGATTTCGGCTTAAGGCATCTACGTGAGCCATCGATTTGCCAGGTTTGTATACAATTGAGAAATCGTATTCTTGGATAACATTCCACCATCGAGCAACCCTTGGTATAACATCTTTTTTTTCAAAAGTTGCCCTTAGCGAGTTACAGTCTGTGACGATAGTGAAATGTTTTCCAAGCAAATAAACCCTAAAACGTTGTAAAGATGACACTACTGCCAACGTTTCTAAGTCGTACGAAGTAAAATGCATTTCTTCTGGTGATGTTTGCCTACTATAATAAGCGACCGCTTGAAAAGGGGATTGTTCATCTTTTCTTTGCAATAAAATTCCAGCCACACCCAATTTTGACGCGTCTGTATGTAATTCTGTTTCATAAGATTGCTCAAATAATGCAAGAATAGGTCTGTCAGTTAAATTTTGTTTAAGTTTATTAAAAGCATCTTCTTCTTCTTTGCCCCAGACGAACTTACAGTCTTTCTTCAATAATTGAGTCAAGGGTCTTGCAATGACAGAAAAATCTTTTACGAATCTTCTGAAAAAACTAGCTAAACCTACAAATTGCCTAACATTATGTTGATCTGTTGGACGAGGAAAGTCTTTTACAGCGTGAATTTTTTTCTGTCCTGGTCTAATACCATTTTTATCAATTTCGAACCCTAAATATTCAATAGATTCCATGAAAAAATTACATTTATCCAAATTTAATGTCATGCCAGCGTCATGAAATAACTTTAAAGTTAATTGTAGCTTTTGAAAGCCGTCTTCTACATCCTTAGAGGGAATAATAATATCGTCCATATAGGCGAATGCATGTTTAAAACGAGCATTACCCAGGATATGATTAATAGTTCGCTGAAAATTTGCTGGTGCATTACTTAGACCAAATGGCATTCTATTAAATTGGTAATGCCCATCCGGCGTAATAAAAGCGGTTAAATGTCTTGAAGACTCGTCTAACGGAATCTGGTAATACCCAGATGCCAGATCTAGTGTAGTATAATACTTATACCCTGATAAATGATCTAACTGATCATCTATTCGAGGTAGCGGGTAGTGATCCTTAACTGTTTTTTTATTCAAAGCTCTATAATCTATACATATGCGATATCCACCGGTCTTTTTCCTTACCAAAATGATTGGCGATGCATATTCTGAAGTAGATTCACTAACTATTCCAGATTCCTCTAATTCCATAACCATATCCCGAACAACCTCTCTCTCTGCGTACGAAAGGCGATACGGACGGTACACAACAGGGTTTTTGTCGGTAAGTTGAATAGTCATGGCAGCGGAACTACAACAGCCTAGTTCTTTGATATTAAACGCGAAGCACTTACGATTTACATTCAATAGTTCAATAAGTTCATTTAATTTTTGCTTACCAATCGAATGATTTACCTGAACTTTATCCAAAACTATTGGATCACTACCTTCAGATGTCAAATCAGTTTCTATTTTATTAACTGTAAACTCTTTGGATTCATTAGCGATACAAGCTCGAGTAAGAATGCTATCCTTTAATAATTTGAAACTATTAACGTTCAAACTTTTAATGACTATACGACCAAAACCATTAACAACTCTAATCACACCTTGCAATATTTCATATTCCCTTTCAGGTTGTAAATGTAAACTGTATTCTACAAATAAATTTCCATCAATCACAGGCTTAGTATAAACATCTACTTTCGTGATATTATTTACGAAAATATTGTCTTTAATAAATAAAGTTACAGATTGTGATATTACATCTTTAACCTTTTTCGAAAATGACAAACTATCACTTGTTTTGTAAACTACTATGTGATCCTGTTCAGTAAATGTTTGACCTATTAATAAAGGTGTAGTTAAATAACTATCTGGTACTAAGTAAACTTCTACAATAGCCTCGACCGAATCAATTTTAATGCTTAACTTAACCTTGCCAATAGTTTGAACCGAAGAGTTTCCAAAGCCCTTTAAACTTGGTAAATCATCTTTAGACCATGTCTGTATTATTTTGCTAGCATCCGAAAATCTCAAGAGTGTGCATTGGCTTCCAAAATCTACAAAACATGGTAAGCAATGTTCATTTATACTCGCAGACTTATAATATTTTTCGTCATTACTATTAGCAACGGCTAGTCATGACACCGTTTTAACATCTATATTTTTCTTAATAGGGCAATCAGAAGCTACATGTCCTATTCTAAAGCAAGACTCACATCTTTTTATCGGTAATTTGCATTTGAAATGTGGGTGTCCTTCACCGCCGCAATTAAAACATTTGACTACCCTATTCTCGAGTTTATTGGAGACACTAGTTTGTGCCTTGTAAAAGTTACTGGAAGATTTGTTATCAGAAGCGTTAGGATGTTTAAAGGAGGGTCTCGATTTGGTTACCTTTTGGTTACGTAAGTAAACAAGTAATTTATCCGGTTCACTAAACTGAGCGGCTTCGGCGCTGGTTTTGACCGCACGATCATCGATCCCTAACAAAATACAGTCAACTGCATCAGTACCCGTAATTCTACACCTGTTTAATAACAATATCTTCTCATAATAATACTCTTCCAACGAGTCACCATATCTTGCGCGTTTATCAAGCATCTCTGTCAATAATAATCCATAATGTTCCTTACTTGGAAAGGTAGTTCGTATTTTTGCCTGCCATTCCGTCCAAGTAAATTTTAAACTAGGTAAACCTTGATACCACTTTTGTGCTACGCCTTCCAGCTTAGGGAGAGCATAATGGATTATTTGACGCTCAGACCAATTATAAATAGAAGCCGTTTCATTCACTTTAGCCAACCATACATCAGCGCTTTGACTTCGATTAGATGGATTAAATTCTGGCAACACATTCATCACTGGAAACCTTTCAGTATAATCTGATTTATTTTCTGACCTAGTAGATTTAAATAACTCTTTTAACGTATCCAATAACTCGTTTTGTTTATCTTTATGACTATCAGCATACCTTGAACGACTCCGAGTATAATTTGAGCGACTTCTGCGACCCCGCAGTGGACTGCGATACCGCCTGCTGTCCCGCGAGCGGTCGTCGTTGACCCGGCTGCTTCTGCCGCGGCTGTGTCTCGACCGGCTCCGCTTGGCCCGGCTGCGTCTCTCGTCAGCCCGGCTGTGCGCCCGACTCCGCCTATGTTCGTCGCGACTGCGCGCCCTGCTGCTGCGTCTGGTGCCAGGACGATGCGCCCAGCTGCGTCTCTTGTCACCCCGGCTGTGCTCCCGGCTGCGTTCCTCTTGGTCACGATCATGCGCCCGGCTGCGTCTCGCTTGGTCGCGGCTGCGCGCCTGGCTTTCAGTATGGCGTGCCTGAATGGACATCACGAGGTCCCCAATTGACTCTTCTGATGGGAGTGGAGGCGTTTGCACTATTCGATCATTATTTTTATCCATGCTGAAACAAAAATATTTCCAAAGGCGCATTTGTTCTTTTTTTTTAAAATATTAACGAAATATAAACCATATGGACAATGATATGAATACAAAAGAACAAAGAAAAATAGTCACATATAGATAACCCACATATTTTTTATATTAAGTAAATCTTTAAACGTACCTTTTCTAAATAATAAACGCGTTTGTTTACTCCATAATATACTCGTACCTACGGTATGTGTTTCTTCTATAGAGAAGGTTATTAAAACCACAATATCATGTGTCCAAAGAAAGGAATAGAGAAAAAAAAAATGTATTCATTAGGTTTGGAAAATTCATCACAAAATAATTAACACTCGACTAAACTAGTAAGCTATTATTTTATATTAACTGAGCCATTAATAAAATCCAACTATTGTACAATATAATCTTGTCAAGAAAACCTAGCGTTACTACAAAAAAATAAAAATACATAACTCCAATTACCTGTGGGGTTTTTGAGTCGATCCCACTTCTGAAATGTTAACACTGCTGTAAAATAATACACAAGTACTTGATATGTAATTTAATTTCGTAATTTCCTTTACACAAGTTCACTGCGTTACAATGCCGCGCTTCAACTGACTTATTTTTAAAAATTGACAGCTAAGCTAACGGTCGTTATAAATCCCGGTATAAGTCAAATTAAATACTTATTAATCTAAGTTTATGTAAAAATGCTAACATATAGGACTTCGTAAACACAAACAGACTTCACGCTGAAGATAACTGAATTTATTATGACATTATACCTATACCTATATAATAGCCTAGTCTAGAGTGGGCTGTAAAGTTGCAATTCTACGAGACAGCACTGCAGTGCCCGGGTCTATGATTTACTTTCGAAATGGACGCGATTTGAAGTTCTCGGCGTCTAATATGTATTTTATATGGCTCTTACAGTTTCCGGGCTATAAACACGATTCTAAATAACCCTGCAATTATAATAGTGAAATAATATATAATTTGATTTAGTGAATGTTCGCGACATCGCTGACAACCATTACTTTATTGAAAAATTGCCAATAATTAGATGTATTAATCGGCCTTTTGCAAATCTTTGAATAAATTAGTCCAGTAGTTTTATCAGCAATAATAATAAAACATATATTTAGAGAAAGAGTTCTTCTGACAATCGCATAAAGTTGCATAATATTAATATTAAAGAGCTTCTAATCGATAATGCATACAGACACATCTTATACATGTGTATAATAGTATCCTTAAATCCTCTACATTCACAGATATATTTATATAAAACCCCAGATTTCCGGGTAATTATCGCTTGTATTATACACAAATGTATTGATGCGTCAAGCATAGGTGAATTCACGGGGTGCTCCGGGCGCCTCGTCTGCTGACACAGTTCCGGGCGCCGGCGCGGCGGGGGCTGCGACCCAGCCGAGCCAGACGACACGCGGCCGCCCTGCCGATCGGACCCTGCGCTCGTCCCTACACGACCGTACTCATTCCGAGCATCTCTGAACGCCAAACATTGCTCGCATTGTTCTAGCGACAATAGCGATGTGCGTAAGCTCGCTTCCGATCTTCGGTTGTTGATGCAGTGTACGTAAACAATCGCGAGAAATTTTAAAGGACTGTGAAACGGACTTGTAGTGTTGTAAATAAAAATAAGTGCTTGAATTCATATCGGGACGCTTGATAGAGTTTAAATTTGAAAGTAATCGTTAGTACCCGTAAGAGCTAGTATAGCACCGGTTAATTAAAGCCGTCAAGCTGTATTCCTTCGACAGCTTCAAGGGGTATGACTACGATGACGAAACGTGCAACGGGCACGATGACGACGGCTTCGGAGCCGCCAAGAGAAGTAAGTTCATCAGATTATACAATAAAAAACTCTACAAAAAAAAAAACGAAAGTAAGTACCTGTCTGTTTGTCTGCTACCTTTGCACACCTAAAACGCTGAACCGATTTTGAAAAAAATTGGCATGGAGATAACTTGAATCCTGAGAAAAGACAGTATATTGTACATTCCAGATATTGTGATAGTTCTGGAATGAATGACAAATGAGTTCTTTACGGACAAAGTCGCTGGAAAAAAAATGTAGTGTATTTATATCTAAACTCCATTATATAATTATGTTTAGCGAGAAATCAGGAAATTGTTCAGTATTTAATAACAGGAAGTATGAAGTAAAGACCTTCGTTCTGCAAAGTTTTTATCAAACAATTATCTTACCGACAGGCTTCAGATATAATGCTTTAATATATCTTTAAGTACTCTAAAGAAAATCATTTGTATACTTACATAGTGATTGTTCACCTGAAAAGACTGTATGAAATGTCGTGCGAGCCGACCGCCTCCAGGAGTTGCTTCATGAAAGTTTAATGAATCGAATACGATGAAACATTGAATAGTCTACAATCGATAAATGGCCATCGGTCGTGCTGTTCCATTCACACGGACTATTCGATTTCCATGCTGCCAAGGTTAAAATATACTCGCTCGTGGAGACAAGACCATTACTCATTTCATTGTGCACCTGTTAGTATTTTTTATTAATACCGCCAGTCAAACTTTGACGAATGCATATTATTTAATTTTATGCAAAACATTCAATAAGGATTACGTAATCTGCCCCTATCGCCATTTTAACCATTGCAGCAGCATTTGCAGATATTATAACCATTGATATTATAACGCACTAAGATAGCCCATAGGAATTCTCTACGCTTCACTTTACCTTTGTTCTCATATCAAGTAAAACCACAGATATCTCATATGTTACGGATGCGGAAGGCTAATTAAACCTGGGTTTCCTAAGTCCAACTTCGATGCAAACTTTGCAAACTCTGAAACACCACTGAAATTAAACGTCAGAAGGAGTTTGCAGAACTTTGGATAGTATAAGGAACATAAAATAAAGAAAGTGGGTTATATCACGTTATTTTTGGATGCTTACAAGGACCTTACTCTACATTGTCCCTATTGTTGTACGTAATGACTGCTCTTAAGAACTCGACGGTACAAAGAACTTGATAGTTTAAAACAATGTACCTGTAATAAGGTCCCAGGTTTAGTGCCATAATTATACGACATCGTTGTTTGTCGGATAAGTTCGTTTTTGTCTTGCTTCCTTATCAATTAGCTCATCGATGGGGTCTAAGCTAACTGAGAAAGCAAGATAAATACGAACATTTTCGACCAAAAACTATGTCGTGCGTCTTTACACACACTACATGTATTATTTTCATTTCCAATCGAAGTCAGTCAAAGTACCTACCTTTGCTCTAGTAAGTATCCAATAAAATCTTAAATATCTCTTAGGTTACGGGTGGTCATCATCATCATCATCATCATCATCATCATTTCTGATTAAAGACGTCCACTGCTGGATATAAGCTTTTCCCAAGGTTTACCACAAGGACCGGTCCTGCTCCTGCCCCGCTTGCATCCGTCGGTTTTCCACCTTGGCCACTGTTACTGGCAATGTTACTCATGCAGAAGCAAAATTAAATCTGGGTGTGCTTAGTCTTAACTTCAATCACACCTTTTAGTCAGAAGTGTTTTCGTGCAGAACTTTGGATTTACTAGCTTCTTCGTGCGCGTAAAATTCGTATTTTTGGTATCTAACGGGAATCGTTAATTTTTCCGGTGTGAAAAGTACCCTATGTTACCCAGTAATAATGTGGCATTCTAATGTTTTTTGGAAATGGATCAGTAGTCTTGAGTTTATTCGTTAAAAGCATACTAAAATACGAAAATGCAAATCTTACCTCTTTATAATATTAGTGTAGATATCGTCTTGTTTGTTACGGGTATAACCGGTCCGGTCAAGATGAAAAAAAATGAAAAAATGAAAATGTTTATTAGATAAACTTAACTTAAGGCATAACAATGGTTTTGGGTACTGCGCTAGGATTTCCTGTGGTGCAGGGCCCAATTATAATCACTCTCAACAGGCATAGTTCATTTGTGGCTATTGCAGAACGATTCCTAAATAACTAACCACTAATGAATCTTAATAATTTATTAAATACACTTATCTACTTACTCAAACTAAATTTAGTAACTATGTTATTATTTACATACACATGATGTATAAATATGTATATAATGACGTACACCCGTTATAACAACCCTTGTTCTGGTATCAAGTGACTTCATAGATATCTCATAGGTATGTTACGGGTGCGGAAACCTAATTGAACCTGACCTGGGTTCCCTTAGTCCAACTCGTTGCAGAACTTTGCAAACTCTGGAACACCACTGAATTAACCGTCAGGAGGAGTCTGCAGAACTTTTGTTATATAAGGAACATAATGAAGAAAGTAGATTAGGTAAGTATATCGTCATTTTTGCACGAGTATCTTCGTGTCCGGGTCCGGTCGAAGTTATAACAACCCTAGCTCATGTACTTATGTATGTTTATTGAATATAATATTATTAATGTAAAAATGACTATGTATGATTATTACAAATAAATAAATCTTATCTTATCTTATCTTACTTACCTATCAAGTGACTTCATAGATATCTCATATGTTACGGGTGCGGAAGGCTAATTAAACCTGGGTTTCCTTAGTCCAACTCGTTGCTGAACTTTGTAAACTCTGGAACACCCTTCCCAATACTCTGTAAATTAACCGTCAGAAGGAGTTTGCAGAACTTTGGTTATATAAGGAACATAATGAAGAAAGTAGATTAGGTAAGTATATCGTCATTTTTACACGCGTATTTTCGTGTCCGGTCGAATTACTACGAAATGAACGATGATGAATGAATGAATTTTAGGAACTTTTTATCATCGGTTTCAGTCATTAATCTTGCTAAGCCAATAAGTACGATATTTTGAAGGAGTTACTTGTGACACATCATTTTTATTGTGTTTAATTACGAACATCCACAGCATGTTGGCCATTTTATGTTTAATAATATTGAGGTATAATTTTCTGGACCTATTTGAAGACATCCAAAGGGTGCCAAAAGGTCCCTCAATATGACTCAATATGATTCACCAGTATTTTTGGGCAGTATTTTTCAACGCTCTAGGTACTTAATGTATGTTCTAAGTAGTTCTAACCAGTTTTTTTTTTTATAAAAAAAGTATTACAAAACAAATTTATAATTTCGCATAATTGTACAGGTTTCCGTAAATGTTATTTGTTATGTGCGATATTGTTAAAATAATTGCTGAAATAGGGGTACCTACTGCAGGTTTTGATTGTCAGTAATAGTCAGTAATAATGTCTTTCACTTCCTCGTGAAAACAATGTAGTCAAGCATGAAGTCTGACCTCGCGGAAGTCCTACCCATTAATATACCTACTTACAACCTACAAGTATTTATAACCGTGGGTTGATATAAAACATGAGGTCAGCGATATAAAGCTCAAAGGTTTTCAAAAGAAATATTTGAATACCTGTAAGTAAATAGCTTTACAAAAAAATATGTATATAATAAAATACCTTAATTTCAGGTAACATAACTATAGTTCTTAAACCCTGGCCAGTTTGTATTTGTTTCTCTACAATAACAAACAGTTTAAGTGCTAATTGGATTTTTTCAAGGAAATTAAAATAAACAAGTTATTTTTTCTTTTGCAATCATGAGTATCATGACTGACGATCAGACAAAAGCAGTCGCACCAAGGTTTCTAATTAACCTTTTTCAGTGAAAAAATAGAACACATTAAGAGCAATATATCTACATATTATTACGTCGCAAAACGAATAAGTTTGGCTCTGTCAATATATTCTACTTAAATCCCAAGATATTTTTCTGTTCCTCAATAGATTCACTCCCCATTCAATGCAGTCCCCATAATCTAAATTTTCTGCGGTATACCCTTTGTCCTCTTGAACCGTTACGAAGCAGTGCATTGCATTACCATAGCCCATTAGTTGCACTCGCAACCAGTGGAACAAGTAAACGCAGTGAATAAGCACCGTCATCGAGAGATAAGAGTAGGTGAACGGGCGCGGGCAAGCCTGTCCCACTGTCAGTAGGCCCCCGCGGCTTGGCAACGCAGCACGACGCACGCGCAACTATAAACGCGAGAACTCCGAGAGTCAGTAATAGTGACAATAATATTATGCCAAGTGTGTGCACCCATTTGTATATTTGAATAATAAACTCGATGATAATAATTGACGTCATCGTTATTAAACACATCTGAAGTGCCAAAAACTTAATTTGGCCATCCGGATATCTATGTGGGCTACGTGATAAGTGTCAAGTGTGTAACGGTATTGTTTTCGCTTTTGTGATCGCTCCAGGTATACGGTTCTCAGAAGTCGGTTAGGATCAGTATTGTGTGAATGAGTCAGTTAACAGGCGTTGGGATTGTGCACTTGGTCAACGTGTTGCCGACCATTTCTGAAGGTAAGTGGGCTGTTTATCACTTAATTAACACATTCAGTGCCATTCCGGCTCTGATTTCTACACATAATTCATCTGGAGTAGAATCTGAACTGACTGAAGCTTAAGATAAAAGTGTATTTGCTTGGAAGGAAGATGATTTCCATGATATATCCCTGTGGAATAACGTATAGTGTGCGTGCCTTTTGGCTGACACAAATACGAAGTACAATATTCAAACTCAGTGTTATGCCTACTAGTCATATGTTTCGTTCTGTTGTGATATCAACGCAACAATAGTAATAACACTGATAACATTAATAACACGCCGTACTCGGCCTCTGTTTGGGTTCGTCGTAGTGTATCTTTGTTTAGAAACAGCCGACGTGCATTATTTTTAAACACTCGAATCGTTCTTTAATAGATAGTTCGTGCTGCAAAGGGATCGGAGTGCACTTACGGTGATTCAAATAAGCGGTTCATAGTGTTGGGTAACAGACGTTGTGCAGGTAGGTTTATTTATTACTAGTTCATGGCTTGACTTGCTTATAATTGGGTATTCTATCTCCTGACAAAATTTCGACATGAAGTTTTGCGACAAAAAGACGGAACACAGATTCGCACTTAAAACATGACTTCGGATTATCTTGTTGCTTTCGGACCCGATCGCGGACTATAGCCAGCAATTTGTAGATAAAGTTCGGTACATCAGCTCCTTTGAAAACTTTTAATTGCAATTTGTGTGTGATATGAAACGAAATATTAATCTGCCCAACTGTTGTTAATTTTAACTGTTTCATTACTTTCGTTCGCTGGAAATGCATTTATTGAAATACTTAAATTTCACCTCGTTTCGGCCGTTTCCCACCGATCGAAACGTTATTTATTGCAAGTTGTAAAGATTAATTCATTTCTCCGTGAAATTTGTCTTGAACGGCTGATATCTCTTACTCAATTGTGCTCGTGAAAGTTCACTTTCTTTTTTGCAAACATCGCTAATTTATTACTGTCGGCAAAAGTCTTTAAAAATTCGTGCTGCATTTGCATACTGTGTAAAATGTATTCCTCGGTTAAAATTTAACAGTCGTCTAGATTTTCCCCGCTAATGTTTTATGCAGGTAATACAAAGAAGTTTCTTTGTGATCGGACGTTCGCGTCTATTTGTATACAAAAGCTACTGAATCAGAGACCCTTAAAAAGATGGGGCCTTGACGGCATCCGCCAGTCCTGATGGCATTCGTCGCAGACGCAGGTGCGGCCGGCGCCGCGGGGTCGACGACCCGCGGACGTGAACGATTAATTCCTACATGTTGTTAATACAATCAAGCGTATAGTATCGAAAATGTCTGGAGCGGGTCGCTCAGGTTCCAGCTATTCTAATAGCTGCAGATACCGATAGCGCAACTCCAACTACCTTGCAAAACAGTTTCCTTTTTTTGTTGAAGATTTCTCCGATCGCTTGATCTTGAACCCGTTTCTTTTGCATCGATTGTCTTCGCATTTACATATAATGTGGGTGCAATAAATACACAATATGAGCATGAGGCAGCGAAGTGCGTGCTAGCAAGCACTTCACTCGCATTATACTGTTCCGACTAACGCATTCCACGCCGTTTCCATCGATACATTTCTAAGTAAACGCATCCAGAGAGACCACTAATAGCTGGTTTTTGTTCTTGCTTCTAACGTGTTTCTGCAACATCAAGTGATCAAACAACTTGACGTTCCTGGATGCTCTATTTAATTATGCTTGGAATTATCCCAGCTATGGCTAATCGGGCACAGTTTTGACAGACATTGTATGTAAATTTCCTTAACCACATCTAAATACGCATACATTTGCATATATGCCATGGTATACTCCTCTACATTTGCTACCGCTTATAGCATTACGTTGTCCAACTTATTGAATATGCAATCTACTAAACTCGTTCATTATTTCTTCATTCAATTACTTAGCTATTTTTTACAGTTATTCCGTATCTAACATTGTTTCCAGTCTCACAAAACACAGAGAAACACCTGTACTTGGGTGTCCCGCACCTATGCAATTACTCTAAACCTTGAATAGACTAGTTATCGCTTATTTGCTACTAATGGCCTGACGTATCTACTCGGCATGCGTTTGCTAGGAAGTCGTTAGAGCAATTATGGGGTAATTTCGCAAAGGCAAAAACACGTAAGCTTTCGTCATTACTGACGTGGTTATCTCCTTGTTGCCGTTAGCTTTATTTCCGCAAACAACAGTAAACATAGGACTTGTGTCTGTAGACTATATGGAATAAAAGTACTGTTATCCCTAAGTCAGCTCTTCTGCATATTAGTAAAAAAAAACTCGTGCTAAAGCACTATTACATAAATGTAATAGCGGTTTGACGTTACGTAATTTTGACAAAAAATATGAATCTTCATTCTTCAGGCAACAGAGTCCGTCTGCAACTTGTTCTAATTGCACTAAATAATTTGTTAAATATGTACAACAAATTACTACGTAGCTAAACAAAATGTTTGTCGATAAAAGTCTTCGCCACTAATCGAAAAACTGAAACAGCGCGAAAGCGATGCCGAATACAAAACGACAACAACAATAGAGACCATACCTATATTCATTCCGTTATATTCTATCGAGTTTAAACCGCAATGCCTTACGTGGCTTACGTAAGTCGGTGGGAGAGGCGAGTTGGGAGCTAGGTTTAATCCTATAACACTGAATCCGGAGGGAGAGCGACGCTTGGCTGGCCACAGCCATCTTGCCACGCCTCGCCGACCGCGCCAGCACTCGCTGATATCAAACTTAATGTAAGACCACCTGCTCGTACATTACTGGATTACTCACCAAAATAATGCTCCGACTCCAATGCACGTTGCATCGCCAAACGTGGCCACACTACTAACTACGAACGTGATTTGTTTCAAGCATTCATTGTAATTATCTCTATTCTTGTAGATACCTTAACGAATTGTATTAGCTTTATAGACTGTTAAAGTTACAATTGGCTATTATTCTGAATCATTATAAATATCAAATTAAAGGTATTGTTATTGCTCTACTTATAGTATAGAGATACAGGCGTTCATTTAACTAATAAATAAGCAAGAAAAATATTAAAATGACCGTTGTATTCGCCTCTATAATGGATTGGACTACTTTAATTTCTCTCGCGTGGTAGGTAATTACTAAACTTGAGTAACGGTCTCGGAATATGCGCGTTGTCTCGCTTTCTTGCGTCTCGCAGCGTGTTCATAATTCACGCGTTGTACGCCTTTTATTTGTTTTAATTACATGATTTTAGTTTACATTTCGAATGCGCTTACGCCGGGTTTTTGAGATGATTTATGAGATTTCTTAGCGCGTAAAATTTAATAGTGTCACGTTATTTTACAGCAGGTTTTATGTTATAATGTTTTTACATTTACATGCTTTGTTTTTTTCTTGGACTGGACTTTTTCCTTCCTGCTGTTTTCCTGTTAACATTTTATATATTATTCCGCTGTCTTTTTGTTGTCATTACTTCATGAGTAATTTGACCTGGGTTTATCGTACCAACCTATTTACGAGGGTATTCTTTTATAATTTTCTCTTATTTAAGTTACAATTTAACATTTGCAATTTATTTCAGAAACCTTTCAATTTGGTGTCCGCTTTAACATGTAATATTCTACCAAAAAAGCTGTAAGCAGAACACATTTCTCAATGTTAAACAAAACAGCTACTGGATTTAAATACTTAACTGACATTTTAATTGATTCAGGCTAGCTTCTTTGAGTTTCGACAAGATTCAATTGAGACGAGTCTCTATTTCTGTTTAACCCCAGCAACCCACAGCCAACAAGTGGCACGAAGCATTGAAGTCCTGCGCATTGTGATTGTGATCCACAATCGGTACCATACAACGGTTGGCACTGCGTCTAAATCCGCATTTACATTACAATTGTGTGCACTGTGCGGGGTCACAAGTTCGAGGTCGCGTGGGCCGCGTCAAGCAGCGCCTTTGTGTCTTGGCTTTAAAATTCTAACTTATCATTACGCTATTTATCTCCCACTTCTACGTCTATTGTCACAAAGAAAAAACCTAACAATGTTTTATTTGTCGCAAGTACCTACACTTTTTTCTAGTTCAAGGTTTTCGCGCTTTTTGCCGTCTATCTCGTATGTATAAATTGAAAGTAAACATCTAACGTTTCAAATAGTAGCTCATGGAAAGTATGATTTCTGTTTTCTGGGTTTTTTAAGTGAGTCACTTGTATTTGTGTCAGTCCGATTGACTGTCGCGAGACCATTGTGCAGCATTCGTCACCTTGCCCTCAATTGGTTTCGTGGTAAAGAAAACAAACAGGTTGTTACCATTTAAGACCTACGTATGTAATGTCCAGTTATGCCACTTGATAAACGATATTTGCATATATTTTTTATAACTAGTGGTTGAGTTGAACAGGTTTAGCCCTCGGGAACTGTCCAATTGTCCAGGATAATAAGTATCCGTCCCCGGGGTTCGAGTTATCTCCAATATCCATACAAGAATTCAATAAAATTACCTATGAAAGCCTAAGAAGCGCGAGTTGCTGTCGTATTTATAATATTAATATTCATATTGATGGATATGTAATAATTACGAACGCTTTCGTTCCTAATTACACGAAATTAAAAATAAATTTCCGGTTATCAGATTTTGTGCGTGTAAATAAAAAGTGTTATTCTTCCTTTGCAACGCCATTTAGCTTTGTAACTGATAGCGTAAGCAAACACTGTTGAGGTAACTTAAGTCTTTTGCTAACAAACCTTGGATGGTAAAATATCATGTTGTAAAGTTGGAGGCTTGTGATTTTATCTAGACGCCACTCGACCTAGAGTAATTGTAAAAAAATCTATGAAATAGATTAAAAAACCCCATATAATGGCAACCAGGGCTCTGATAGCGGTTAAATTTTCAAACCATTATTATGTACCTACTTGACGCAAACCCTATTCATTTTGATTCATCTCGCATAAACCTTTTCTTGGAGGAACTTTTATATAAAGTTATTTTAGAATTAACCGGTTTCGAACTAAAAAAACCGGCAATTCCAGACGCATACGCTTGACTTCGCTTTCGCTTGGTTTCTCAACTCGCCGCTCGTGGAATTAACCGGTTAATTAAGGTTAATATAAAGTTCTCAAAACGTTCAGAGCAAAACCGAAATAAACCGGTATTAACCGGTATTTTTTAAACCGGTTCCGAGCCCTAATTTCAACCCCGTGTTTTAGTGCTGATATCTCCACTTATAACACCCCTCTTTGCATCGGGGGTTAAAAAGGGAGGTTAACAAGCCTTGCTAGATGGGCTGATGGGAAATTATAACCGCTCATGAAAACCGACAACTTAAAAATGGTATATTAAAATGTCTGTCGTTACAAAACATCTACATATAAAGGAAGAAACTGGGTGACTTATCGATCAACGCACAACCGAAACCGCTGGACCTAGGAACTTGAAATTTGGAGGATATATTCCTTGTTATCCTGGTGGTAGACTAAGAAGGGATTTTTGGAAATTCATTCCCTAAAATAGAGGGAGTAGCGGAAAATTATTTTTACGTTTACGAATATATATACTCTGTAAAATCGTACTTCTTTTGACATCGTTTTGTTTTTATTTTAGCCGCCATAACTATCAAGTTAATGACAGCTATATATTGATAATTCAACAAAATGTCAAAAACAATCTGGTTTTACTTAGTATAATAGAGCCCCTGATTAGTGGGACAATTAACTAAAAGCAATATCCGGTTCCTTATAAATTCGATGACCGATTTAGAAGTTGAGTACTCAATGAACGTCATGGATATGAGCTCATCATCATTAATAAACATTTCTTTTGCACATCAACACTTTAATGTATGTGAATCATCAATTTGATCTGGTTCTTCAACGCTGTTCTTCCGTAAACACACTGCGAAAATATCTACCGAGCTCGCGAAGTAAATATTCCGTGCATTGTTATCGATGTACCTTACCGAACCGCTCGAGCAATATTTACTGCTGTATCGCTATTACATATTTCCCCGAACGTAACACAATCTAATAGAATGCGAGATTGAGTGGATAGTGGAAACGCATTCTTGGCTTCGGTTCAAATGGTTCCAGTAACACGTTGCATCAGAAAATTGGTGCTAATTCTGTCATCAACTCATGCTACTCAGATCTTATTCACTTCTGAACTATTTCAATTTTCCTCAAAACAATTGTAGCACTTGGATAATTTGTGACTTACTTTACTTGAATATACAGGGTTCAGAAAACGAACGCCTCATGTAGGGAAATTATCTTAAATATTGATAATAGGTACTAATTCTATGCTGAGAGGTGTGCTATTCAACGTAATTTCTTCCTTTTACTATATATTTCTCTATTGTTTTTCTTCTGTGTGCGTTGATTAAATACTTTCTAATCTATTCTATACAAAGGCGAATTACTTTTATTTTTGACTAACTGTTGCCCGCGACTCCGTCCGCGCAGAAAAATAAAACAGCCTATGTTACTCGGGGATAATGTAGCATTCTAATCATGAAATATTTTTTCAAATCGGTCAAGTAGTTTCGGAGCTTATTCAATGAAAACAAACAATCCAATCTTTCCTCTTTATAATATTATATACTTAGTATAAAAAACAATAAATACTTACCTTCTGCATTCATGGATTTTGAAAACTCGTCTGCCTGCGTCTTTATGATACAGATCGACCTTGTCGTGTTTGACCGTCAATAATCATGAATGCTGTTAATTATAGTTCTCAAAAATAAAATCTCCTTTGTGTAGAATTGGCCATGTCCAATATTTAAGGTTGTTGTCGTTCCATGTGATTGTTTCTTTCACCCTTTATAGTTGTTCCTTCAGAGTGTGCATTTTGCCTGAGTGCATGCATTAGTTATTGTATTGCAATCGTGTGCACTAGGTGGAAAGGCACGCGGCGTCGGCGCGGGCGCAAGGTCGACGAACGACATTCGCACGTTTGACAAGTAACCCGCTTTAACCCGCCCCCCCCTAAGCCTTCAGACAGACGGACTAGATTGCATTTGCTTGGAAACACTGCGACATAAATATCGTGGTAGAAAGCAACGTCACAATTTATTCATAGAGCTTAGATTATCAATTTATCTTGCAAAACAGGTTAGTTTACATGCTACTACATAAGTTAGTTTACTTTTTTTTTTTTGGCGTGAGGAAGGCCACCTAATGGTAAGTGGTTTCTGAAAGCTATGGACATTTGCAATCTCAAGATGCGTTAGCACAGGAATACCTCAATGCTACACCTGTCATCGCATTACAAGTTATAACCTATTCTTGGGTTTGAGGTTATGTTTGACTAAAATGGCAGGTGTCAGAATTGACTTCTTATCTACCTTTTCCTATAGTAATAGCATCTGATGTCTTACCTTCACACAACAGTCAATTCTGCGCGGTGGCAGGTTAGCGGGTAGTATGGTAAAAGCGATACGGATACTTTTCGACTCTATTTGTATCCTGTCAAGGTCCAAAAGAGGTGAAAGACTTACTTAGGCAACTATACAACGTCCAACCACAGCAAAATTTTGTAATTAACTTTGACCAGCTTTGTATAACGCACGGTCCCGGCGTGGGTGTATCTACTGCCCACGTTAACTCAATTGTGTCAACAATCTATCCTCGTCACCATTTACGGTCATATCTGCCGGTGTCGAAATATTAACAACACTTGAATTAACGTTTCTAACCAATAGAAATACGCTATTTTAAACTTATGCTCTTTGTCCAAGGTAAATAGTCTATTCATGATCACGTATTTACTGTGTAAACAATTTTTGTTTGGTAAATTAGACAATCAAGAGAGATTAATTCATTCTAACTTTGCACACTTTATTTCGGTGCGTTAGGTCATCTAATTATGTTAAAAAACCTTCATTCACTTAACAATGTTTTATCTTGAAAATATTTCCGGAAGACCCGGTTTTCTCCGGCCGCCGCGTGGAACAAGATTATCATCTATATCATTAACGTCATACTAATTATATGTCGTTAAAACCACAAATAGATCGCAGTCATTAAATTATATTTATTGTATTCCGGAATTAGATTGCTCTCGAGATAGATCTATTTAATATAGTTCGAAGATATACATTATTAGCTTTGGTATCTATATTTCTTCTATAAAGTTGAGATTAAAGTATTAATGTTTGTAAGTCGTCTACATACATATATACACTGACGCCTTTATTCCCAGAGTGCAGAGCTACAGAATTACCAACAACTCTGAAAACTTTTTGTTAATTCTGTCGTCTACAGATGGTAAATATCGCATTATTTTGTAGCAGCTTTTTGTTTCAGTTGATTACAATCACAGCGATGGCGATAAATCACTTGAGGCCAATTTTGTACATAATGAATATAGCGTCAGATTAAGTAATAATAGACTAAAGAAGTAATAAGAGCTTTGACGCGCATCATATTTATATACTTCGGAACATGTATGGTATATGTCAGCCATAGGTAATATTATAGCTATCGTATAGGCAGGAGTAAATGGGAATGCTGGAAGGGGAAGGCCAACGATTCCACGATCAGATCGGGGTCGTATTAAGGAAGGGCCAGGTCAGGAGTATCCTAAACCGATGCACGTTTATAAAGTGACTTATGAGTGTGGAGGAAGCAAGGAAAGTTTGTCTGGATCGTAGCAAGGAAAGTTTGTCTGGATCGTAGCAAGGAAGTGGTCTCTGCCTACCACTACGGGAAAGATGCGTGATTGTATGTATGTATATTTTCTAGCTGATCTTTGTAATACAAGAGGGTTGACGTCGCATAAAGTGCGCAGACGCCGCACGACTGCGGCAACGAGTGTGGGCGTCGGGAATGAGTTCATTGGACAATCCCGGTATGCGGAACTGCTTTCATCTTCTTTTATTTACCCTTTGCATTTAAAGTGCTTTATGCACGGCTGGGGCCATAAATTTATTGTATGAGCCAATAATTTCCAAAAATAAAAGTGTTTTGTTCGTACGGCGATTAAAATGCTAAAGTTTGGGGCAACGAGTTCTTCAGTTATATGGTTCACTAAGGGTAGTTTTTCAAAATAATAGATTCTTTTTCAATATTGCTTGATGAATGATGATACTGATGATAAACACTTCATTGAATTTGAACCTACCTATTTGCTTTAGATAAAGGTAAACATTTTCATTCGATTGTCGACTGTACAAGATTTGTAACGTCAATATCGAGCATCTTTTCTTTTATTGTAGAAACGATCGATATGATCGATTATTACTAATAGACTGTTTGAACTAATATTTCCCGATGAATTTATTATACTAACCTAAAAATCCATCGTTTGTCTGTATATTAATAGCACCGTTACAAGTATCCCAATTTCTCCTTGATCAGGAAGCACTGCACTTAACCTGCGGCAGATTTATGAATCGTAAACGTACATGAACGGCCTTTACCGAGTGTTTTACGAGCTTTGCATCATTAATAAGTGGTTAATCGTGTTAATTTGGCAACTGAAACGTTCCCCTGAGGAGCTAACGTTAGATCATTATGTTTATTACCATAAGTACCTTATTATGATATGCTCTTAGCGTCAACCCCTCTTGGGAGATGCATGTGAACATCTGGACTGATTCATTGTGGGAAGCTAATACAGCTATAGACGCCTTGTTCTCCCGAAAATCACTATACGCGAAGGCCTTTATGGATACCGATACCGAATCATTTATTGAAACCTCTTTCTCCCTAAACCCCCCCAAAAGGTTTACGCTGGATGTCTGATGTCGGGTTTTGCGTTAAACAGTTGCACCGCAATATCAATGTCAGGGATCACGATGTATACGATTCAATGTAATGAAAGTGATAATCGTATCGTTATTTATTCTTATCACAGTTACAATAGAACTGTGACGTGTATGACAATTGCTCTGGAATTTGCGAAATGTAACTCCGTTATCACGCGGTAGCGTTTGTAATGTAGTAACTGGTGAAGGCCTGACGTAGGTTCATGCGTTGCTTGTGACATAGGTATAGGTTTATGTAACGTTATTGTCTCTGTCGCTTTCCAGATTAGATACTGTCGAGAGTGTGTGTTTGTATATGGTGGTTGTTTGTTCAGGCACTGGGGTTGTTGACTGCAGTGCCGTTGGCGCCAAATCAGGACACACCTCCAACCAATATTCAACTCTAATGTTTTATGACATGACTAGATTTTGAATAGCCGTCTTCGTATATAGGGCAGCCAGGTATCGCTTGTCGCACATGTGCAAACACCGATAATGAATGTAGTTGAATCTTTACACTGGAGTTTTCGTATTTAGACTATATATTTTGGTTTTTGCGGCTATGATGAGTTTTATGAAAATTTACTATTAACTTCTGTGGTGTTCGCTTTTGATCGGGATCTGTATTTTCTTGAGGCACATAGTGAGACGGACTTAATAATTATTATCCCGCTTTTAACGAACTGTATAGTGATTTAATGTAGCCTGTAGTCAACTTATTCACAGAATATAGTAGTGATGTCGTGGAATCAACGTAAATGTAGTATCACGTAAATCTTTATTAAAACTGCTATTTATACTATTCGCTGTATATTTAATCTTCTGAATAATTCTGAACCGGGTCCCCGGCGCCTCGGCCGGCGTCGGGTCGGCGCCATTGCACATTTGGCAGACCATCACTGCGTTTGCGTGCTCCACTTGTAACGGCTATTTCACAATCTCTACGGTAATTTAGTTCTTTCTAATACTGGTGTATGTATAATTAACTTTACATACTTTCACAGTAGTTATCCTTTTTTATCAACCTATCTATTCTACCAATGTCCATGGGAACATCACAAGTTAAAACCCTCGTAAACAAACAACTATCATTATGTGGTTTAAATGTAGTTATAGACGCTATTATCGGACGAATCCTTTATGTTACAACTTAGCAATGGCGATAGAAGATATTCAAATCGATATTTTACTTTTGATATAGGTATCGTGTCTTTACACAATTAATGTCGCTTACGCTCTATGAGTAACTCATTAAAAGTTAGCCAACATTGAGCTGCCAAATATAACATGTAACATTTTGACACAGATGTGTATCTAACCGAAACTGATAAGGATAATGTTTATCCAGTATAATTCAATATCGATTGTATTAGCTAAACAGGTCGCGTGCGGGGGCATTGAACGCACATATTTCTATGTTGTTTCTGTCTGGACTGGGCCATTATTACCATACCTGATGCATAATGTGTAACCCTCAAACATAGACAAACATATTTACTCCATTAGTAGTAATTGTCTGAAAGTGCGGAATTGTAATCAGACTGACAAACTAGTTGACCGCACCTTTTAATAGCCTACGACACCTACACGTGATACATAGACTGTTTGAATCATTACACTTCTTGTGCCTTCACGCAGTCGGGTAAAAATAAAAGGTATTTTATATTTAAATTACCAATCATCCATGTCGCTCTGACATATCTTTTCTTTTGCGTTTATCGTGAGTCTGTTTAAATGTACAAAATATGAAACCACAATTAAACCTCTTATAATGGTTGAAGTACCTTTTATCTTCCATCGACCCATTCGAAGATAAGCCGAAACTTAAGTCAGCGACTGAGGTTAATTCAGTTTATCCAGAATGAAGAGATTAAATACTCGAGTGCTCTCAAAGGATTAGGTATTAGGCTGAAACGTTGAATTTCCCTCCACGTTGTTTCAGTTCTTAATTTGTATGACGCTATAAATAGTTTCCAGAGTTTCACCTTCTGTGGCTGTAGCAATTCGTTTCCCATTAGGTTTGATCGATGTTGCTGCTTCCAACCTTAAAGATACATATCAAATTAAAATAATTAATTACGTTTTCTGTCTCACAAGAACCATATATTAATTGTTATTTGTTGGTACAGTGAAAGTACAAATTTATTGAACGTTAAGAACTCACGACTTGATCATTTGACACCAATAATGTGAGTTGTGATGATAGTGGTTCACGAGCTTGCCGCATGGGTGGTGTGTTGCGTGATCACAACGCATGTTGTATTCAGGGCTGACGAGGTTAGTTTCACCCACGTATCCTACAATAAACACCGCATATACAGGTTTATTTTGATAAACGCCCCTGACTGTGACAACGTAGTTTCGGCCTTTTAACGTGACTCCGACAATTCTCACACTCTGAAATTCTTGGCACTAACAAAACACCTCAAGGTGTTTCCTTCCTAATTGCTTTTTTTTACGATTTGCTACTGAATTGGCTTAGAAAGGTCATAAAAATGTTTTGCTGACTTTTCTTTGAAGATATTTATTCGTTTGACGGATAGAACGACGACGTAAGTTTTTACAAGCTGCGGTTTTAAATACTTTTCATCTGACATCTTTATGAGCCGATAGCGGTCGTGGATGTCTCTATATTTGTTCTGGGACTCGTTTATTTACCCTGGAAATGGGAAAATATAGTCATTCCAGTTTACTTGTCACCAGGGAATACTTGTTACAAAATAATATCAGGTTTAGAATGGTGATAAACTTCTATTATAATGTCTCTTCACGTAATTCTATTGACATAAATATGTATACCGATTCAAAAATAGCAGAAATCCCAATTTTTCAAGGAGTCCTATTGGAGCGTCTGCGAGTTTAATCATCCTATAGGTTGGTAGAAAAAATTGCGACAAGGACGTTAAAGCCACAAAACATCCAAGGGCTTAAACCAAAGCCAACAAAAACAAGAGTGGACACAAAAGATGAAACATATTATAAAAACAATAATGACTCCATTCCGCGTTTCAAATGGGTGTAAAAATAACTTATTTAAAGATAGAAAGCATTATAAAGTGTAGTCGAAACAAAACTAGCCAGAACTTGCTTAGATAATTTCATATATAAGTTTATCGTCTGGCGCCGTGTCTTTAAAAGGCAAAGTTTAACCGATTCTTTTGGTCTTCCATTTTCGAAAACTTTTGGCTGTGGCGGCGAACACTATTCTCTTGATATTGTAAATTTTTAGGTGATTTATACTTGTTTCACCGAGATATGTTTTCTGTGAATTCTTGCACACGCAATGTTAAGCCCATATTGTTTTATTTTTTGTAAAGGAGAGGTGTTGGCGTGACTGCGACGTATAAATTACTCTATTAATTATCCCCGCTAAGCAACACTTGTTATTTCCCGCTAGGATTATAATGTTAATCGCAAATTATACAGAAAAATACATTTCGATCAAGAAGTAAAAATTAAGAGTAAAAAAGAGTAAAAATTTCTCTGTGATGACTGTGAGCCCTTGTAAGGAGTTAAATCATCGTTTTCTTTATCTATGCTCAGGCTTTTAATTACAATTTTTATTTACACACAAGCAGATCTTGATCTTCGTGACTGGCGTTTCTGTTTAAAAAGAAAAAGGCATTTACAATATCAGTTAAATGTTTTTTGTGCGAGCAAGACTAATTTGCATATTGTTATATTTAGCCAATGACGGACATCGGTTGTTATACAATTACAAGCTTTTTATAGCCGTTATTTTTGAATGGAATGCGCGTGAGTGAAATTACGAATAGCGGTGGTGTCGTTAGCCTCAGCGATACGTAGCGAGTTCATTTAGTGTTATCAATCGTAATGAAGTGCGAGGATTTGTCTTCGTTAGGTTCAATGCGTCAGTTGCTGGTGTTGATTTGATCACGTTAAATATCCATTTTTCTTCTGGTCGCATACTCAAGTGCAATCAACGTAATGCGTAAGTGACAATTATTGTACATTTTCGCTTTAGCTTGGGTTTGAACTGCCATATGAAATTGGCTAGCCAGTGAAAACGACAAAGTACGAAAGATATTAAAAGGTATAATTCTGCCGTATCACGCGACTGCCAGAAGTCGGTTAATGTTTTAAGGGTGTATTTAGGATTATATGTCTATATTCATCAAGACAGATTTTATCTATGTATCTTTACCCAAGGCATGCCTACCTAAACAGCCGGCATTTAAAAGTTTTTAAATCTGTGTCTTTTCAAAGATATCATGTAAAGACCAATTTTTTCATCATATTTTGAGTTCTGACTCCTCATTCCTGATGCTGCAGTTGTCAACATTTGTATTTTACAAAAGCAGCTGGGTTTTCAAAGGGTGCCTTTTTTTCCACTAGTTAAAATTTTACTAAGATGAACTGACCCAATATTTCGTTTGCAAAAAAGAACGACAGCTGGAGGAAATAATAAGATGTGTGATACTAAATGTTTTTCCTTTTTCGCAGGTGTGACCATGAGAGAAAAAAGGGGAGGCGCTATGAGCAAAATGCAAAAGCTCAGAAAGCGTCTATCCTTAAGTTTCGGGAGACTATGTAAGTACACTAAATTGATATATTAAATTAATTTAGGTAAGTATATTATCGATATTATTACATACGTCCAGGCTTTGTTAATTAGGATAAGGCTTCCCCACGGAAACCCAGTATGACCACATTACATTTAAGTATTTACATATAATTATTCCTTTGAGGAAATGAAAATCAAATAACAACAAATAAAATTACCGAGAATGCTCTATTAGTAAGCAGTATTATTTTATTTTTAGTTAAACAACTTCACAGCAAGAATAAACGGACCGGGAACCTAGTCCGCGTCCTTTGTTAGCGAATCTGTTTTTTTGGCGTCGCAAACTCAATATCTACGGTTCCACGAATTTATCCGTGAAATTGCAAAATGGGGACTAGTTTTAGAATTCAGGCACTCTATATAGCTAGTTTTTATTAATTTGTGATTACGATAGCATTAATGGTGCTATTCAATTTGGTTCTAATGTAAGATGTAGTTACAAAAACTCACTTTAATAAAAAAAATAGGCAACATAACAAAATAGTTTATTGTTGCACACACAAACAAGATATATATGAATATTACTTAGGTATAAATGAGTTAACCCGTACGTGACTACGGCTCTTACATAATAGATGAAGGCGATAATTGTCACTATTTAAGGCCCAATGACAAACCTCATATCTATATCTAAATCCATCATCATGATGCAAATATTATCTGTTACGCCCACACTAGAGTTACATATAAACTGTTATATCAAGTTCCGTAACTCGATATGCATCTATGTTGCGTTTTTAAAGGCATGCCAAAACCACTGCTTTTACCTCTGTGTTGAAACAAGAATAAGAAAAAATAAATCTTCATTGTTATAAACAGTATTGGAAGCGGGGCCATTGTATATTTTTATCTTTAAGGACATAAAGAAATATAACAACGTTACATAAACATAAGTAGTCTTAGAAAACAAATAATTATTAATTCCAGTAAGTAACTCTTATTTGGCTAAGTCCAATGTTTATTCTACCGTCTCTGGCTGTTTGCAAACTTTTGGGCTGTGTTCGTTTTCTTTCATGTGTTTGTTAAGTCTTTGGTGTTATGTTATATCACGTATATTGAATTGGTTCAGGGACGGTTAAATATTATGCAATTCTATTATGCTGGCCTTTGATATTGTTTGTATTGTTTTTGTCTCGTAAAGTTGACAATACGATAACACGTCGAAGGTAATATCGTTTTTACCCCAGAATAGAAGCCTTTCTATTTTTATTATTTCTCTATTCAACCCCTATATTAACAAAGCGATATATTATTATATTCCAAGTACTTATAGCTTTATTGTCTTATTCGAAGTCAAATTCATGAACGACATTAATTGTAGCCAAATCAATACTGCTAATATCATATAAACCGGATATAGCCCTGTAATAAATCAAAATCTCTTGTTTACCGTCGCAGCAATAACTCGAGATTTCGGATCATAAACTAAGATTGCTCTGTTTATCTTGAGATAAGCCACGGAATACGTCACGCTCGGCAGTTACGTGTACGGCTATGTTTTAACGAGCTGTTCAGTAACTAGGTCGTTAAAAACATTTTTAGAAATCGAGAGGATGAATTCGCAAAGCCAATCAAACGGAAAACTTTAAACACGTGTTTTTCCTAGCCTCGCCTAGGAAAAACACTAACTTATCGCGCAAACATGTAGGTGTACACTGGCAATGTTTTACTCCGATGATACTAAACTAGGATGAAAGCAATTTGATCTTCAAAAGCGTTTTGTTATTGCTTAAAGGAAATCGATTAACACCGTTCTACTGGAGTTTCCGTAAGCAAATTTGTTTGGGAACGCAATTCCCTGATGCGTTAACATCCTATCCCGACAATATTGATTATTATTAACGAGTAAAACTGCTAAAGAGAATGCCCAATACTTTATTCATAGCTGCCGATTTATTTATTAAGCTTATTATAGCATTACACTCAATATTTTGGGTAGGCACATCAGCATTTAAGGGCATTAACTAACATGAAGTATTTAATTTACCCTAGCTTTCTAGTGCAAGTGCTTGAATCTGGTGCTACTTTTTGTTTTCGGCTGTTTTACTAAATACTAATTAAATTAAAATGACTCGCCTGATAGTAATGTAATTAATGACCTAATAACATGTAAAATATTGAATTGAATTGAAGAAACCGTCCTCCAAACAGTCGCCAGTAGGGTAACAGGTCAGACTAAAAGTCAATTGTGGCATGTGCCAGATACCCAGTGTACTCTCATTACGCCAAACGATTTGTACTTGATATCATTTTAAAGTAACAAACTGTTTCCTGCGAGAACCAATAAAGCAAATCAGCCGTGGAGGCTGATAAACGGGAGAGGCTAATCACCCCAATCGATGAATCATTCGTGAGCTTGTGGCATTTTAATGAATGCCTTTAAGTATAATGTATTGGGTTTCCTGTATAGATTTTTGATTACTTTACTGAGTTGTCTATCTTAGATGATGAAAATAGCACTGTTGTCCTTGTGAAATGGACCTAGTTGTGGAGGTTTTCACGCTCATCATACCTTCTACTTCCTCTGGTTCTTCTTCAAGTAGGTACCATCTCCTGCCGGAGGTTGGCAATCGTGGTTTTGACCCTATCGGCGGCTGTAAATAATGACGTGCTCATTCCGTAACCCACTTGAAGTTGTTGAAGGAATTTTACGTTTTCTTGTTGTTCAGCGTCGTACATTTTTTCCCTGGATTATAAGTTGGATGATTGTATCGCCCATCGTATACCTTATTAGGAAAATTATGGCATTGTAATCATGTATAATCATTTCGCGTAAAAAGGTATATCGAGTAGGATTATCGATTAAGTATTGCTGTTTATAAAACAAATTGCAGAACCTTAACTACTCTCGTTTTAGCATAATTTGTTTCAACAGACTCTGTAATAAGCGCTTGGTAAAGATTTTTGCGTAATCTTGATAGAGTTCAAGTTTTCAAGCGGAGCAGGATGTTTATTCTATTTATAAGCTCTTAAGGAAACTGGACGAGGATAAAATTAAAAGGAACACTTACCTTTGTTAGAAGTAAAAAGTTTCACACGATGTTTTCTTGCGGCGGGCGTCAGAGTGATTATATTCACGTGATGTTGCGTCTTTCTGAGAAATCCGAGTGGATTAATGTTTAACCGTGGTACAAGCATGTTTTAATCTTTGGTTTATTTGAGTTAGGAACTAATATTGTTCTTTAAATTTTGTCAACTAGATAAATTAGTGGATAGAACACATAAACAACTCTGGGCTTGACGAATGTCAGAAAAGCTAATAGTATTGGTGTTATGTTAGGGCATGTTGCGTATACAGTGTTTTAATAGCTTGTATCTGTTATGTTTAACCGTTTTTTAAATTTACCGCATTGCCTAATTCGTGGCTTTGATTTTAATTTGGACTCTAATATACTGAATTTATAACCTCTTCATTCGTTTGGGTTTAGTCATTAGACAAGCAGACTGCTCAACATTATAGTAACCGTTGTTTTCCTTGTTCTATTTGTAGTCTATGAGTTTTACGGAATATATTACAGACGTGTAATATTTGACTGTATATATGCCGTTAGTCGCCATTTCTGTTCCCATTACGTACCATTAAAAACCCCATTTTGTTTACCTTATTTTAATAACAGAAATGCAATCGTAAATATTTTATTCATTTCTGTATTTGCGTTTTACAGGCAATAAAGTCTTTCAATATGAGAATCGGCGCGGGGTTGTTTCACATAATATCGGAGTTATACGAGTATGTAAATTTAATATTTCTGTACTTACCTTAGCTTCATAAATATGCAATATTTCTGTCGCATGACTCATGCTTATGTAAGCAAAACATTGCTTGCTCATACTTTGGTGCAGCTGGGAGTTCTTATCCCTTTGCCGGGTGCGTCCGTCGTTGCAACGCAAAACACGGTGGTTGCTGTTGTTTGACGTCAGTATTCCAGGAAAAATAATATCCATTTATTTTCTGTAGAAAAATATCCATAACCTCAGTAGAACTACACTCGTCCAAGCGTGATTCTACTTCCATATAAAAGGTGTGGGTGGATATACGTATGTAAACACTGATCGTTATGCCACGCCACATCTATACAAATTATGTGACATGAACCAACCATTTACGGATCCCGATTGTAACGCAATACGATCTCGTCATGACTCAGTAACCACACACCACCACTACAAGTTTATAAACACATTACAATGTTACTCATATAGTCCTGGTTTGAAAAGTAAAAAGGGACTGAAATCGAATCCTTTTCTTAATAAACATTCACCAAAACACCAATAGGAAAATAAATAATTCCGATACTTGTTCGCGCTGTGCGTAAAGTTAACTTGTTTACATTCTTTTCAACATTTTAACTTGACAAGAGCGTAAACAACGTGAACGACGTCTAATTTATTTATTGGTGCGGTGCTCAGAAAGTTTCTAAAGCGTTACGTTACAGATTGACGTTGTATAAGAACATACCATAGACGATTTTAGGTTTGGTCTATAAGATAAGTGCTTGAGTACCTATTGTGGACAGCCTACGCGGTTTCACCTTGGCTCAGATCGGCTCAATCATTCACAGGTTAGCAGCCCTAATTATTATCATCGCTGTCATGCATCAATCATGGCCGGTTGTCCTACTTTGTAACTTTATTCACCTAATCTATCTCATTTTTTAGATAATATTTGTTGATACTTTTAGTATTCACAGTACTTGCGTCTACAATATGCTTCGATATTCTCTCTGTACAATTACATTCGTACGAGATTTAAGTTAAAATAAGAATAGAAAATGTCGTTACGCGTCACAGTTCGTAAACATCAAAAACCAATTTATGTAAAACAATGAGTAATCTCGGCGGAAGTACTACACCCGTAGACGGGTGGGAGCGACCTTCAAGGCGTGAATCAGCAGCACTCACACGCTACTTAACCGAGTCGCCCCCGTATATGGATGCTTCTGTTAACTCCTAGTCGCCTGGTACCTAGAAGTCAATGCGTCAAAGTTTCCACAGGGATTCTTAAATTAGCAAGGTGGACCTATGATTTTTAGCAAACGAAGCATATAAAAGTATAGTATAAGATTAAGTTTAACTCTACTTTTCGTTTGGACTAAGAAGAAAGTAAACAAGATAATCTTACTACCTCGTATTTACCCCGGGGGCTCTAGTCTACTCGGTAAAACCTAATTGTTTTTGAAATGTCACCTTTTTTGGTGGTAACGTGGTTTTGCTAGCGTGTTAGTTATTTTTAAGCTCGTTTAGAGGATAATCGCATGAAAGAAAATCAAAAAGGCTTTCACCCTTTTGTTACTTACTGTTATTCAATTATGAGTGTATTTTGATTCCTATAACTATTTAAAAAATAGTTTAGAAAAGCCCGACTTCTTCAGATAATGGCCATCTAATATTACTGCCGAAAATAGTTGAGAGTTTGCACAATTTATTTTTCCACCATCACTTTCTTTCCTATAAACCTGTCGCAACGTGGTCACGACCCATCACTTCCAATTTCCTTGAATCAGTTTTTTCCTGTGGACGCCACCCTAGGTTCAACATCTCCATTATCACCGTTGATTGATAATATTCTTCCGCCGTTTGATAACTCTGCCCTATTCACCCTGCGCTTGCACGTTGGAGAGAACCCGATACAGCCTCCGCTTTATTGCTTCCTTACCTATACAAGTATCAGATTGCAGTTTACGCTGTATGCTAATGAAACTTTAGATCTTACTGGCGAGCATAGTCGGTAATTAGAGTGTATACCAACACTTATGAGGCAAGGAAATCTTACTCCTTGGTTAATCAAAAGCGAATCTTGCTTTGACTCGTGTGCTGAAGTATTCTGGAGATTATTTTTCCCATTCAATTTACCTTGCGTTATTATGTCAGGAGTTATTTATTTCACCCATTAAAATCTCACTTTTTCCCTAAGAACAGAAACTCGACAAAAGAGCGATTAATTGAAGAGGAAATGTAAAGCAGGGACAGAGAAATGGCCCAGAAGCAATTTATAACCTCAACATCTACATTTGAATTTAATTAGAGCGTCTGCTTTTTGTTTGTCTTGGAATTTTTAGGAACATTAATTACATTTTTTAAATTCACTCGCACTGACATCTGTTTATTTTCTCATTTTTGTTACGTAGTTGTTTTTTAATTTTATCGTTATTATTCTCCAGTTACCAAGTTAAAAACTATTATACTATGGATTATGCGGGTACGTTGAATCACTCGACCGCACAGGAACATTGCATTGTTTCTCTGCATCACTGCCAGAGCTTGGTCGAGCCGCTTTTTGTCGACCCGCCCCATTGTGCTCCCACTACCCATTCAAATACTGCGTTGTTTCGGCGTCTCTCTACTTTTAAACAAACCTTTTTCACGATTTCATGCTTTATACGACTATGATTGCCTTCAATTCGTCCAACACACATTTCTACTTGGCAAGACAGGAATTGCCATTATTGTAACATTAAAAGCGATTCTCGTCCACTTGAGAACGCTTTCATCTTTATTGCTTCAATTGTCTGTTGCTCAACTGTGGTTCCATGTTCCATTACGTAATCGTCTTGTAATGTGTGGGGTTCGTTGTACTGACATCTCATCGGTTTTGATGACTATAACGAAATAGTAATAAACCCTTTATGATTGGTAAACTCCTAACAGTTCTGTTAAATCTGTTTATTCAAATGGTTTCCGTATTGCTTTGTTCTGAAAGTTATGTCGCCGATATAAGAGCTGCAGCTGCTTGAGTAAACTGCAAGTGCATTCTAAGAATTGTTCATTTATTGTCGTGCACAGCGACGCTCGTATCGCTACACTGTTCAACGACGAAATTAACTTTAAATTTGAACTGATTAATTTTACTCATTAATCTATGCCTAATCCTTTTATCTTCCCAGTTTTTCTTCTTCTATTTTATTAGAACTAAATTCTTCAAATGCTGATTGTTATACTTGTTATATTTTATCAATCAATTAATACATCAAATGTCTAGGGTAAGTTTGATGTATAGACATTATAGTTACATCATATTTCACATGGTAGGGTCATTGGACTGCTATTGTTTTCCCTTTCACTAATGTCAGCATTATCTTTCGTTTGGCAAGCAATCAAGATACGTAAATAATCAGTTTAAATTTCTAGTGCCGCTAATTGGCACTTGTATTGACGTGCAATCGTTCAACCTGATTAATCCTAGGTTTAACTGCGTTAGTAAGTTTGTCTATTTTATGTTCTACAAGGTAAAGTAGTCTACTTTAGAGAACATTTTACGAGTGTAAGATTATTATTGTGTGAGTCACACGCGTCTGGTGCGCCCGCGTCCGTGTCAGTTTGTTTACTGCCTTCCCCATCATCGCCTGATAGGATGGCCTGAATTGTTTAACGCCGGGTTAACGACTGGCATTGACTCCTGCACGCCCCTCTCTCGGAAAAATCTGTTGACACATTTTTTGTCGATCATTAGCCTGGTCTATCGTCGGATATAACGAGGAAATTATATTTTTATCTAACTTTAACGCCATTTTCCTAAGGCGGTACCTGCGTTAGTTATCGAGGTTACACTTTACTACTAGTACAATATCCGGCCATGTAAAATGTATATCAGAAGTAAGACAACCACTTTGCGACTCAACGGAGCGTTTGGTTTAACTCTTTCAGTGCCGAGTTGCCTGATTTCCCTTCAGAATTGCCCGTATATCGATGTCTTGGCACTTCTCAATAGGTTGTCTAAACATGAGTGAAATCAACACAGCCTACAGCTGATTGTCTTGGAGCGTAGGCTGTACCTACTGACCTTTCAATGAATCGATATTTAACCCGTGCCGTGCAAGTAGTAAATAACAGTTCGAAGTATAGTAGGATAGTAAAGTGATGTTGCTAGGCGAGCTTAAGTTTACGTTTTACGAAGGTAAACAAGAATATGAAAATGTAATTTGTTTATAATAGGATAAAAATAAGTAATTTTGCGTCTTAAGTGAGTTTAATATGTCGTTAAAACGATGTTGTGTACATAAAGACAAGTTAATTCAAGTGTTTTCTGATATTTTATGGTACTTCCAACCCTTTCAGTTATCTCAATAAAAATTCAAACCCCTTTTGACAAAAATACCAGCTGCGTACAACTTTGCAACAGTCTTCCAAGTTTCGAAGATTATGGTAATCATAAGAGGTCGAAGAAGTCGTAACACGGCCTGCCGGCGCGCACCTAAACTTACCGCGGACTTGTATTATGGCTCTAGATAGTTGTGTAGGCGTAAAGTTTGCAATTTAACCTTTTCAGGGGCTTTGGTCACCCTCGTCTCTGGGGGAGTGGGTCGGTTACATTACGTAATAGATTCAGGCCTCGTCAGGAGCTCCTGGGATCGGTTTCTGTTATAAGTTGTTTTAAATCGAATTTGTGCACAGATTATGTGCTGCGCTCTGCCCCTGGGGATTTGCTGGCTGGGGTGAAAAATGAAGGGAAACACAATAAAACAAGGCATTGTATTTATTTGGAAGAGTATTTTTATGATTTTTCTATATTTTTACCAGTGCATTTATTAGGATACGAAGTCGAATTATAGTAGAAAATGATTAAAAAAAAGTTAATCTCTAAAGAGATTTCTGAACACTGTTTAAGACGTAATTATTTCTTCTCCATAACTTTGAAGTGCTTCTTTATACAAAAAGGAAAGTCCTCTATAGTCTCGGGGTAACCGCTAAGCGTCAATAAATTCTACTTAATTTAACTTAAGCCTCAAATTGCCGACTTCGTACTAAGTCTTATCAAGCCCTGCTTAAAATTGAGTTAACTTATTAAGATCTCGACTAGGCTACCTTTCGTTTTGTCTCTTTATTAATAGTAAAATTATATTTGAATACCTTTTGAGTTTTATTTTTGTCGCGTTCACAGCCAGGTGCTTTCTGACCCCAGTCATTTGTCACGGAAAAGTGATTTGTTGGACAGTGGCAAAGGAAGTGCTTATTAAATTCTGCCCGTTGATGTAGTCATTAAAACGTGATTCATTATTTCCGTATATCATTGACCATTCTACTCCGTAGACAATTAAGACAACTTAATTACATATTTCTTTAATTTATTAAATTTATGAGCATTTTCACAAGCGCTCTTTATTTAGTTCATAATTGTACATGCTCTAGAAATTTTCACGTCCCCCATTGCCGGTAGCTTTGTTTACAGAACGTCACACAAGGGGTTAATTTCCATAATGGTGGCAAGTGAGCCGCGATACTAGTACGTTCAGCACCCATGATCGCTTTTACTATGCTTTTATGACGCTCGCCTGTGTCACGGGCAGTGAACCCGCTAGTGCCGCTAGTGCATGAAGCGGGGCCTGGATGTAGGTGTGACCTACATCGGCCCTCGCCCTCCGGGAGTGTCGCGAAATGTCGCCTCGTACCTTTTTGTGTCACCCAATTGAGACGCCGCTAGCCGGTAAAAGCTAAAGATATTTTTATACCGGGGCTTTTCTGAAAATAGACTTCACTTTCGTTTGGTATAACGAGAACTACAACGCTTAATATAGTTTGCTAATTTACATTAATGACTCTGTTATTTTCAAAGATCGGTTTGCTTTGTATTATTGTAAGAGTTTTGTAATGATTTTACCGACGCACTCGTCACGTAACGCAAATGACCGGCTATCTATCATCTTGTCGACAACAGTGTAACCCTGTCGATTCTACAGGTGAAACAATAAGGCCTTGAACTGAAGCGCGACCGCAAAGCCGTCAATAAGCCCGCGTAGCAAGCACTGCTGACCGCCGGACCCTCGTCAACATTGACAGAGGCATTCGAACACTTCGCCCGATTCCCTCCCACGCTTCCTCCCAATGAATACGTAGAGGTAGACACCAAATCACAGCGAATTAATCACTCACCCCTAGCCCAAAAACTATCACTGTGTCTACGTTCAACCAAATTCCAAAATCAGAAATGTTAGATGCTCGCAACGTTGTAAAATGAGGAATTTCTGGATCACCATTCTTGACACGATGACGTACGTGTGTCCAACCCTTCTCACGTTTAATTCACATTTCGTCGCTCCGATATTGACATTAGGAAAATTTGCTCTAAAATATTCTACGCTGGTTGTGACCATCAGTATATTTGCATGATAATTTGCGGTGTTGTGGTTGTTTATTGCAGCGGTATGTGATTGATTGCAGCTTCGTTTGTGTACATTTTTAACTTGTAAACGTCCTTGGTGTAATATATATCTGTCAAGCGATGAATAAGTATTTTCAAAGGATATCTTAAACCACAATCTTGTCGAGGTCGTTGCTCATGCGATTAATTTCCGTAACCCGACACTCTTTATTTATCTACTTGTAACTTAGCTCGCAGTTAAAGTACAATCATGGTCAATAAATTTTACAAAAGTGCATCGTTTTTGGTGTTAGGTACAAGAGACTTCTTCGTGGTGGAAGTTTAATCTAGCCTCGGATAAAAGAGCGCTTATTGGTTCACACTGCGCTGTCTGCGTTGTGGTATTCCTCGTATTTGTCGGTGCGATATTGGAATCGGTGCGCTCTTTTTTTTATCGGCCTCAGTCTATAGTAAATTCCTATCTAGGAGTAATGATACAATCCGATCGCGAAACGCACGTTTTTTTAAATTATTATTATTTCTTATTTATTTAATCAGGCGGCAGTTGCGAGAAATTCCTTGATCAAGTGTGTTCTTTGTAATGCTAAAGTTTTGGTCTAGTCGGTTTTTAAACTGATTTGCTTTATAATTTCAAAAGTATAGAGTTTAATACTGGTAGTTACTTACGGACGCACCACCCATTGGATTATTTTCAGCACTGCCCCTTTTTCGACATAAAACAAATAAGGAAAACGTTTATGGAAAAGAGACGTTAAAGGAGTCACTTAAATGTTTCCAACGCCAGCGATTTGGGGCAAGTGTTTCCAACAGGTGAGCAACGAATTCGCCAGGAATTCCCTTTCGTGCCTTCAAGAGAGCTTGTGAGGTGACTAACAGCTAATATCAAGACAGCTGTGTTTATAAAAACAGTAAGCGTTATGAGGTTACGCTGAGTCATAACAACGTGACCCCCGCAATGACTGTCACAGACTGACGGACGCGTGTTATATGTTCATGCCCACGCATGTTGCGTCATCGACAATTTAGTTAAAACCTTGTGAGATGCTCTACTTAAGGCGGTAATATGTGTAGCTGCTGACGTAAAAGCGACATCTTCCACCAAACATCTTTAGTATGTGCAACGAACGAGAGTAAAAATCTGCTTTAGCTATTCAATTTAGAATCCGCCCTTTGGCTTAGCTGGGAACTGCCTCTCGGTGCCTCTTGCTTTTTTCAATATTTTTACTTTGCTTTCGCGACCCAACAATAAAATTGTTTATGAAAAACATAACCAATATGTTTTAGACCTTTAAATTGTCCGTGATGTAGAAAAACAATTATTAAAAAAGTTGAATAAAAATAGCAGATATGGAACAAAAGCAGGAACTTTTTGGAACTAAATCTTATATTTTTTTCAAAGTATTTGGACCATGTGTTAGCTAGTCAGATCTATTTTGCAATTTAAGGTAACATAGCACCTAACGCCATAGTTTATTAAATAATCCAATTAAGTTTCAATCAGAAAACCTGTGTAAAAAGGCTGATCGCTTGATATGATACCGAGTTTCACTGCCGGCACTCAAGTGACGTGAAAACAATGAAACAAAAGCTGTTATCTAATTGCATCTAGACGGGCGGAACTTCAGGCCGACTTGGTTTCCCGACTTGTTTGCTATCGTGCGGTCTCTTTCATAACAGCTATGTAAGAGTTGGATAGCGCTGTTAATATTGGACTTACCGAAGAGTTTGCATAGGTGGGCAAGACCTTCGCGGTAACCGTGTTCGCGCAAATTGTCAACATTCTTGCTGCTTCAATATATTTTGTAAGGCTACATGTATATACACTGCGAATCATTAGATTCTTTTAACGGAACGTAAAACAGATTCCTTAAAACTAAAAACCATACTAAACCAAAAGTTCATCACCGTATAGGTAATCTTAATAAAATGCTTAAATTGGTTTCAAACAAATTAAACGCCTCCATTATACTTTTTCTCTTTTTAATTAGAAAACTTTGCGTAGTGAAACTTGGAAAAATCTTTTCATCGTACTTTTACCTTTTTAATTTCATATGCATGCTACTGGAAATTAAAAGGTGAAAGTACTTCATCATACGATAACGCTCGCCAGTTCGCGGCATAATGGAGTTTATCTATCGCCACTGGATATTTAAGATTTAGAACATACAAACTAGGATGACAAATTTTGCTAATGCCATCAATGCATCCCCTATTCTCAAGCACCTCTGCAGCAACGAAACGTGTTAATATCCTTAACGGCCAGCTATACACGCGTCTTTACTGCTCGCTGTCGGTCGCACGTGCCCCTAAGCGGCTCTCCTAATCCCACGTTAATCCGGAAAAGAACCGATAACCATTGTTCTCCGACGATATTTACCCTGCAGTTGTTTGAACTGGCCATGTGAACACTATATGTAGTACATTCAGGGCCCGCATTCGTCATTACTATGGATTCACAACGCACTGTATGCGTTTTTGGCGCTGGGTGCTAACGTAATCTGATTTCCGCGGCCTACAGTCAGTGCAGGAAGTTTCCGCAACTGCCTCCACAGTTTTAGCGGGCTTGACTAATGGACGGTACGTGTGTAGTTTGCTAACTGCTAACTAGTTGGATACGTTTTGTTACAAACTTTTTACCATTGGATAGCTTTTGTAGTCTGTTATTCTGCGAGTCTTTTTTAATGGCGGCGTGGCAAACGACAAATGGTAAGTGGGGTTTTGCAATTTTTTTTCTTCCCATAAATACAGGGTTATTGGTAAGTCGACCTATTCCCGTTAGGAGGTGATAGGGGTGACTATTTGCGATAATTTTGACCCACATATGCATTATGCAAAAGTGAACCATTTTTGAGTTATCGCGATTATAAGTTTTTTTTTAAATTAGTCGGAAATTCAACTTGAAAAATTTATTACAAAAAAAGTATCAATTTAAATCTTTTTTTTTCTTCTGATTTACAAAACCGATTAAACACTGGTTATTTCTCAATATTAAAACAATAACTATCGGTCCAAATTTGAAAAAGCGAGACGGAAAACGAATTTCTTTCAATATTTTTTGCGATCGCTTTCCACTAAAATGCCTTAAAAACAAAAAAAAACGTTATGAAACTTGGCTTGCAGATTATTTTAAAAACTTAACTGTTTTCTTAGCTCTCCAAAAACGCATAACAAGTAAAAAATTATTTTAAAAAAATCTGAAAAAATAATCATCACAAAGGAAGCGGGCGGAAACAAAAGTCACAAATGCAACTTCAAAAATTAAAATTAAAAAACATACCAAATTTAAATCATACATTTTTTATTTGCTTTTGTACAAGATGAATTTTTTGTTCCTATGCAAAATTAAAAAAAATATATCTGTACACGTTTGAGAATGCGAGGCCGAAAACTAAAAAATACATTTTTTTTTATCAAACTCCAACATAAATTACACGAAAACAGAAAAATTTACCAATACATTTGGCGTGCAGTGTAGATTACACATAAAACATTGACGTTTTTCCAGCTTTCTAACGAGCTATTAAAACTAAAATGAGTTTTGTTAAAGATTGCTGGAAAAAATGATCACAAAGGAAGCAACAAGGAAGTCACGTCCGAACAAAACTTAAAATTAAATAACTAAATCAATGAAAACTAACTGTTATACTCGTAAACACAAATAACAACATTAACTTATGTGAGAATAAGAAATGGAGGTAGCCATTTTGAAAATAAACTATAAAAATCCTGATTATTTTAATTTTAATTGTTTATTAGTTTAATTTTGTAACTTTTTACATAAGTTAATGTTGTTATTTGTGTTTACGAGTATAACAGTTAGTTTTGATAGATTCAGTTAGTTAATTTTAAGTTTTGTTCGGACGTGACTTCCTTGTTGCTTCCTTTGTGATCATTTTTTCCAGCAATCTTTAACAAAACTCATTTTAGTTTTAATAGCTCGTTAGAAAGCTGGAAAAACGTCAATGTTTTATGTGTAATCTACACTGCACGCCAAATGTATTGGTAAATTTTTCTGTTTTCGTGTAATTTATGTTGGAGTTTGATAAAAAAACATGTATTTTTTAGTTTTCGGCCTCGCATTCTCAAACGTGTACAGATATTTTTTTTTTAATTTTGCATAGGAACAAAAAATTCATCTTGTACAAAAGCAAATAAAAAATGTATGATTTAAATTTGGTATGTTTTTTAATTTTAATTTTTGAAGTTGCATTTGTGACTTTTTTTTCCGCCCGCTTCCTTTGTGATGATTATTTTTTCAGGTTTTTTTTAAATAATTTTCTACTTGTTATGCGTTTTTGGAGAGCTAAGAAAACAGTTAAGTTTTTAAAATAATCTGCAAGCCAAGTTTCATAACGTTTTTTTTTGTTTTTAAGGCATTTTAGTGGAAAGCGATCGCAAAAAATATTGAAAAAAATTCGTTTTCCGTCTCGCTTTTTCAAATTTGGACCGATAATTATTGTTTTAATATTGAAAAATAACCAGTGTTTAATCGGTTTTGTAAATCAGAAGAAAAAAAAAGATTTAAATTGATACTTTTTTTGTAATAAATTTTTCAAGTTGAATTTCCGACTAATTTAAAAAAAAACTAATAATCGCGATAACTCAAAAATGGTTCACTTTTGCATAATGCATATGTGGGTCAAAATTATCGCAAATAGTCACCCCTATCACCTCCTAACGGGAATAGGTCGACTTACCAATAACCCTGTATAAGATGGGCGACTTGAGTAAGATAGAAGTAGTGATCGGAAAGAACACTGCACAAAGTCCTACTGCTCTTAAAACGTGCACAAGTTATTATAAATCTAAAAATATTACGATACGATATCAGTTTTATATTTAACTAGCGACCCACCTTCGCTTTACTTCGGTTTATGGGTTTTTCTGTAACATAAATATATAATGTATACCTTTCGTGAAATTATCTAACTGATGGTGAAAATCTCATCAAAATCTGATGTGGTGTGGTTTAGGAGTTAGCGGATAGACGGACAGACTGGCAGACGTGAAAAGAGACTTTGTTTTCCATTAAGGAAAGAAAGAAGATAAGTGTCGCGAAAGCTCCTTTATAATTTAGGCGTTGAATTTGTTTTCAGAAAATATATTCGCGCGAGATTCCGACGTAGAAATTCTCAACCGCTTCTCAATTAAGTCGGTGCACCGGTTCCAACCCATATTGTCTGCATAAAACAGTTCTGCATACTCCGCAGCACCTGAACTCTAAACTTTTGACGTCAGCTTCACATAATTTATACCATACGAATCTTGAGTACAATGAGAAACTTAATACAGATTCCTCTTAATTATCATAACGTAAGATCTGAAACTCTTTTTTAAACGGCTATCGTTCTTAAATAAGGTAAGCATTTCAGACTAGCGAGAGTAAAGCTGGATGACATTTTTATTGGATCTGAAGCTCAGTTGGTTGAGATGCATACAAAAGATAGTCTTGCATAATTAATTTACACGGAATGTACTCTTATTAAAGATACAAAAGATACTGAAGAAAGCATGTGACTTAATAATGCAGCTTTGGTAAGGAATGTATCCCTTACAAATTCTAAATTAACAAGTTAAATGCTCACTTTATTATGCATGCTCGCGTCTTAAGTTATCAGCTGCTTAATACGGAATCTCTTGTATATACCTCTAATTTGAATGCGTGGGAATCACCTAATTAAAGTTGTGTCCCGGGGCGGTAGTTGTCACTTCCCTTCCTGTCTTTTGAGCGCAACTCCTGATAGTTGTGTAGAAACTTCACTAATTAGTTGCTCTTTACAAATTGTATCGGGAGATATTTAAAATGTTAACTTTAGCAGTTTTTGGCTTTTTGTTTTGACGACGTGCCTAGTTTTCAGTTTGTAAATTATAATTGAATTCTTAGTCACTTAGTTCAGCCATTACAACAGTAAAATCTGTGGGAAAACGAACGTGAACTTGACGTGTTTACAAATAAGGTTCATCATATTAATGAGTATGAAATTTATTTAATTGACCTTTATTAAAAATATTTGAAGCGAATCTGTGAAATAATAAGCGAATTAAATATTTTAACCTTTAGCATAACGTTAAAAGGGCTGTCTGTGTTCAATGATGTAGATTCAATCAATTGCAAAACGAACCGAGCATATGCCAATTGGATTCCCAACGCGCGTCACGTCATAGTAATTCGATCAGTGGGCTTACGCTGGAATTATCAATTTTGAACCCATATTTCTCATTGTGTATGTTCCTCGTATTAATGGAAATTAGGTTATTGCGGTTTAGCTACCGTTGTTGGTTTTGGACTATCCTTGTTAAGGTTCACGTACCTACGTGATTACGTATAAACGTATTAAGTTCATTTCTTCTGAGATTTATTTATAAATTACCTGAAGCCTCAACCACCTGTGCGGAATGACGATGATTGATCGCTTTTCTAAGTAAGACTTGAAAACAAACTATTTTTTCTTTTTACCCGGTATTTGACTCATCAAGATTGATAACCCGTTTTTATTTTTATTAGATAACCTATTTTCTTTGCGAAACCGATACTTCAACGAACGGATGTAATTTGTGATAAGAGTACCGGTTGCGTACTTAAATTGTAATCTCGTGATCCTAAGGTGACAAGTTTGAATCACAAAAGCCGTACACCTGAAATATAGAATGACAATTACCCAATTGATCGTTTACCCCCTTACCGTTATTTCTAAAGCCATTTGTCTACCACTGCGTCTGATAGCCACTTCGGTTCCCTTTCCAATGTAAAACAATATTGGCCCATTGTTCAATGTCTGCGCGCTATTAATTTCACGTGGTGCGAAATGGTCTCCCCAACTTTATTTAATTGTTACCGAGGTGACTGGCACCCTGTAATGATCTCCGATTTGAATTTCCTTGAGGGTTATTATGATGCAGTCACTCACGGGAGGGGTAAGTGTGATCCTTTGACTGTGTTGCGGACCGCAAGCGCTCTGTCTAGTCTACTCCCCGTTGTTACTAAGATTTTTCTCTGTAACAAAAGATAAAATCGCGAGGGAGTTGTCTGCTGCTATTATTCTAAGGGCCTACTCGACGACGCTGTACTTGCTAAGAATAAGATTGTTTCTCTCGTCTCCCATTTACCAGTCTACTGCGTATTGCGATTTTATTGTGTAATTTAATTGGATAAAACTATCTAAAAGCTTCTTTCATATAACGGTTCACTCAAAGTGTACTTGTTAGCGTGTTTCGGTGGCTCTTTTCAATGTTTCTGTTTTGTTGCAGCAACAAAGGACGAGCCGGATGGCGAGGCTGACGAGTGCCGCGGGCGGCAACAGAACGGCGGCGGGCGCGGCAAACTCGTGTACAACGGGTACTCGGAGGAGTGCCTGGACCGGCTCGAACCCAACGGGAACATACCTCACGACAAGGATTCACATTACGGTGAGGTATTTTCTAGCTACAGACGTTTTCCCACAAGGTGTGGACCGAGGACCTGATCGACGGTCGCAGAGTCGATCGTGGTGGAGATCTTTTGGGAAGGCCTGTGACCTGCATCGTGTTTTGGCTGAAACGATGATAATAATGTTTTTCGCCACGTTAAACCCGTACGGATGTAGGTACTATGGCAGAATATGGGTTTACTAATTTTAAATCTTATTTAAAAATATGCAAGCTTTTCCTCGTAGCCTAATTTTTGTTGTAGGGTAAGTTTAGTGTTGATACATAGGTTATTTGCCTTGCTCAACTTTTAACCAATATATTATTTATAAAGGACAAAAACAAAGCCATTGCATCAAGGAAATATTTTTTCTACAGTTTTCCGGGTTTTGCGCAAAACCTGGTCGTTACCAATAAACAAACAACTCTACGATTAACAAAGGAAATCCTTGTTTACTATAAATAGTGGTATGTTACGCTCGATTTCTTGTGTCGTTTGTGCTAACATTAGAATCCATAAATATAAACCTCGACAATAGTAGGTACATGAGTGACGCAAGTAATTAGGTCGCCAGAATTTCTTCCCGACGACATAAACAGTTCGTGACAACTCTTACTACCAATAAAAAAACTTAATCATCATACTAATGACTGAACCGCCATTAGTCCTAATCCCGTTTTTAACGACACACACTAATCATCGTTAATCAAGTAGGCTTCTGCTAATTGCATCTTTCACTTGATGCGTGAATCATTTCGAGTGTAGTTATATTCGTACGCATTAGCTTGCGTCGCATTGCGGCGCTATAAGGGTTATAACCGACGTCGTTCTGGACGCTCTCATCATTACTCGTTTGCAACTGTTTAGATTGTCATTTGGATCCTTTGGCACTGGACCATGGCAGTTTTGGTTTCCCTGTAGTTCAGGGTTTACTGCGACTTTTGTTGAGAGTTTAAAATTAACAGTTGAAAAGCGGTTAGTAGCGGGATTAGGTGTCGAGAAAAACCGATATATCAGCACTTTAGCAGTTACAATTTCTAATGAATTAAAAATTAACGTAATATAAAATCCGAGGATTCAACTAAATATGACTCTGTTTTATGTTAGATATTTTATTTATAGGATAGGTCTTTATTTTAAGGTTCCGGCTGTGAAATTTTTACACACACTGCACGCAAAAGAAGCTATAAATACGTTTTACAATTAATTAAAAATTGTTATAAAAAAAAACAATCTATTTCACATAATATGTCAGATTACGACGACGGCACTCGGATGCAGTACAAGCAGCATATTCGTATTAGCCTCCGGCAATATTGCCTTCGTGTCCTAAAACTTGAAAAGCTTTTACGAATAGTCGTAGAACATTTTTAACTATACACTTTGTTAATATAGCCGCATCTATATTTGTCCGATGTATCGTTTCGCACCAGTTTTTAAATATCACACAAGATACATTGCGGCATACTAATATAAATCTCTTAACAAATGTATGAAACAATACCCTTCTAACGCGTCACGATACGACTGTCAGAGAAATATAAATCCGCATTATGCCGTTCTAAAGCGACGTTAAATCTAAAATGAGTTATCCCTCTGGTTTCAACGTAGAGATTACGCTAAAGCGACTAATTTCAAACATACTTGCCACAAAAGTTACAGTGCCGAAACTGCCAACTCCACTCACAAACAATTTCGCCCCGTCTGAAGAGTGTTTTAGTTTGATCATTAATTTTAAATCTCATTAGTGGTCTGCGCGGTCCTTATTAGACATTATCGTTGCTACCCTTGTACAAGCGACAAGACAAAAACAATTAAGACCTTTGATGTAGACTCGGAGACGCTTAGATACAGACATTTCCCCTCGCTGCCAGAGCCTCGGCGAAAGACCGACAATGCCCGCGTCCCCGCGATTACGTTATCTCATTTCTCTCTCAAGGAAGATTGTTTTTATCCTCCTTTCTGCATACAATATGAGCTCTACTAGAATAAATTATTAATAAAAGAGTGCAGAAATTGTTTTCTGCACTCTTTATTCTTGTGTTTATTCCCACAGCCTTATTTATCTATCCTTTTCACAGCCCAATTCACTTTGTTATGATTCTCTTACAGCTTAATCTCCTATGTTGATTGATTGGTTTTATAAGTGAAAATCCACAGGTTTATTGAATAAGCGACCCCAATCTGTCGGCACTCGAACGCAGTCCCTAACAAGTGGCGGTTAAGTGAACCATAACATACGTTACGCCTGCGTCCCCGATTGCTCTGCGCTCTGTGGCATGGGTAAATAAACGCGCTGCATGAATATTTATCGGCCAATCACGTCGCTCCCTGGCGTCGAATTTAGACACGCACTTGATTATACACACGTACTAACGATGCACAATTGCACGTGTACCATAGCTTTTTCTGGTGAAAAATACATGTGTCATTGTTGGTTTGTATTAAAAACATAGACAATATTGTGTTGTTGGCTTTTATAAAAGCTATCGTTTCCTTAAAACACAACGTTTACTTTACGTTATCCCCACAAAATGTAAAAACCTCTGTAGGTTTCTGTTAACCTTTTAATTGTTAATTCCTTAACAAGTTATAATCTGTTTGTTCAAGTGGACCAAAGGGTCAAACCGCATATTTCATAGTTCCAGGGAAGCCATTATAAAACGAGAACAAACATTGACTCAACCGACTAGATTGGTTTGTCCAGTCAGCCGTGAAATTGTGTTAAAACTAATAAACCTTATGCGTATATTGATAAAGGATAATATTGCACGATGACAATGTATGCATCCTTTGGGACTAATCGGGCTAACGACGCGCGGACTAGCTGTTTAGTATGTAAACAAGTTATTGTTTCTCTGCCGAGGGGAATCTTATAAAACTCCATGAATGCATAAACAAGCAATTTTAGGCTACTGTTTGTTTTGTTCGGACACAGTGAAACATACAGCCTAACCTAAACTAAACCGAAACGACACGAGCCTAACCTGAACCTGTCTATCTAGTCTGGTACACATCTTCCAATCAAGAGATCTAGTCTCTCCAAATGAATCCAAAGGCCTGCGAGATCGTATAGTAAAATTGGTAGGTCTACGTTGTACCCATAGGTAACCTAAGTTCTAATGATTAGCAATGTAATGAGTTAAGTGTGCCCTTCGAAAAGGAGATGTGGCACCGCCACCGCCACATCTTATGTGCTTCGTCTCCTGACGGGGCGGCACTCTAGCACATTGATTCTAAAGAAAGCAAAAGAATGATCTACCTCGGTAAAGTCAGCAAGTTAGTCAAGTCTATGTCTACTAGGGGACAAGAGGGATCCCTAAACAGAGAGCCTATCCTACATCTTTAAATAAAATATGAATTTACGTAAGGCTCTCTTAGCGGGATTTTTACAGAATAAACAAATTCATGAAATGAAGGTCATGAAAGATGCTGAAGAAGCTGATCTAGGAAGTCTTTGGATTCCATTCCTGCTTCCAGATCCTAGCACGAATCTCCAAGTGCTATTCCCTAAATTTGGGCTCTCATCCGCCTCTTTCACTATCTATCCCATAAGATGAGAAGGTTTTATAAGATTCAGTCCAGGTTTTAGACTAGAGCACGATATGCTAGACTCCGTGGAGTCTGTGAAGGAACTCAGAGGCAACGTCCAGCGAGACCTTTGTTCTACATCAGGACTCCGAAGCATAATTCGGTGCTTAAGAACTCTCCACTCGAAGAATCATCAACCTTAGGACTTTCTATGTTAATAGTAAATTGGTAGTCGGGTATGGCACTGGGAGGTCACGCACTACAATCGGGGTGAACAACAAGAGTAACAGATGTGGAAGAAATAAGTATTATCACATAGTATAAATAAGACACATCAAAGTTTTGAAGTGTGGAAGCTGCAACGAATGTTGATTAGAAATAAAATAAAACATTTTATTTGTAGTATAATTTTGTTAAGAAGACGAAGTCCTTCCCGAAGCTCGGGCCGAAGAACAATTCTGAGAATAAATTTTATTATTATATTTGTGAAGACGTTGCTCCGAAGCTCTGGAGACTTTCCTAGACATTTTGTTTAAACACTTACGTTAGGGTTCAACTCTTATCAGAGTTCTAGATTACCTCGGACAGTAACCAAGTCTAGGTTACTAAATTTCAATACTTCACTTTTATTATCTAACACTCGAACATATTACGGCCTTTTTATAGAAATCAAAGATTGTAATAAATTTAGGGTTCTTGTTAGGGCTTTACTGACTGCCTCCTACTTTAAAGCTGGTCTAGATTCATCTGCCGATTCCTAGATTGTTTACGTTTCGAATCCCTTGCTGCAATATTTAAAATTATTTATTTTTCTAGTTTAAACCTCTATCATCTACCTCCTTGGATTAGCTAAGTACCTTTTTATTACGACTAAAGAAAAGGACAAACTACTCTGATAATGTCGTCTCGAATTTTAAGCTGGTTTCACAAATTCCTAAAATCTAGAGAAAGAGACAAACGGCTCCTATCTAACTATCGTGACTTTTAAGGCCGGCCTCACAAGTTTAGTGTTGCAAGGTGAAACCTCTTGTCTCAAACAACCTAAAGTCGTCGTTACACCACTCAACTACACTATCAAACACTTCTACATCGTCCAACTTATATTTGTGAGAAGGACAGACGACTCAGATAGGGTCGTCGTGTCACAGCCAACCCCCTGAAGAATCAAGCAGGAGAACAACTGTGTTGAGATCCGAATTGGGTCTTCACAATCTCGATCTTCTCTCAAATATAAAGAGGAAATCTAAAATTTAATGAATTTCTAAGAAATGAACAAGAAGGACAGACGACTCAGATAGGGTCGTCGTGTCACAACAGTTATATGATTTTGCCTTTGAACAGACTAGGGGAAACATATTGGAGTGGACATGTTTTCTGAAAAGAGTGTTTACCCTTTACAGCTATGACAATAGAGTAAATTCGGCAAGTTTTTACATTTGCTTAGGCGATGTTCCAGTTGCCTCTACTATCAAGATGTAGACTGAAAATGTATTGTTTTATAAGTATTAAACGTTTATATTTACAGGGTTGGGCAGATTAAGTGTCCTAGTTAAAAAGAGCCATAAAATTAAAACAAGACAGAAAATTTTAAAATTTATCACGTTTTTATTTTTAGCGTACTCTATACTTAAAAAAACTAATTCATAAGTTCAAATCGCTCGCCATCAGCTATAATAACTTGACGCATTCTTCCATAAAATGCATTGCACGCGGCACGCACTACCTCGTCTGGTATTTCATCCCATATCTTGACTAATCGATGCTTGAATGAGTTTAGATTCATGCCCTGTGTGCTCCCAATCTTGCTCAGCATGTAACCCCATTTCGAAAAGTCCAAAGCATTCAAATCCGGCGATGATGCAGGCCATTCTTGCCAAGGTATAAAATCTGTCAAATTTGTTCTACACCAGTCTTGAGTGCGTTTAGCTTTGTGAGATGGGGCACTATCTTGTTGGAAGCAGTAATAGTCGTTTCCATATAATTTTTGAGCATTTTCTAGCAAATGACCCTGTAACACGTTCTGGATGTGGTCTTGGTTAATTTTGACACCTCGATCAATAAACAGCAGCGGTAACTTGCCTCTAGGCGATATGGCACCCCATACCATGACAGCTGATGCACTCTGGAACCGTTGTACGGCTAATTTGTCCACATGAATATCCTTCAATGAAGCACCATAGACACGATCGTTTTGTTGGTTGTGACTGTCTTGTAACTGGAACATCTTTTCATCGGAAAAAATATTTTTAATGATGTTTTTGGTGCGAACAGATGGCTTTCTCCCAGGTTTGGGCCGGATTTGTGAAGATCCCGTTTCTTTGAATCGCTTGACGGTCCGCGATATAAACCTTATATTGATATTTAAATGTTTCAGCGTCTTCAATATCTCACACGGTCGGTATTTTTTCTGGTACAAATCGCACACGAGCTGGCGTTTCGCGTCCATTGTTGAAAACAATATAAAAACAAAATATATCAAGCTGACATGTAGAAATCATAAACAAGGTTAAATTGTCAACAAAAAAAAAACGAAGTGGGTAAGAAGTTAAGTTATATTTAAGTAAAAAAGCCATACACAACTAGGACACTTAATCTGCCCAACCCTGTATTTTTGTCAATGTTTAAATATTATCATGCCCTTACAGTAAGTACCTTAAGGACTGACAGACTTGAGAATTTACTTGAGTGTTCGGTAGAATGATCATTCTAGTAAACGCTTGAATTGAGCAAATGCTTATTTCATAAATATTTACGAATAATATCTACTTATAAGTAACCACTCACTCTAATCCATAATAACGTGGCTCGTGATCGCTTATATTTGCCGAATATATCAAAAGCTCATAATATGAAACGCATATATAAATAATCTTAAAATAAACTCCTTGTTGGACTACGTGATACATGTTTGATGTGGGTTTTACCTTGTCCAAACAACGATTATGGGTTTGTATGCTCGGGGAAATGAGGGATCAATTTCAGGTATAGATAAGCTCCAGGTGTGAGCTGGTAATCATTTATTTTTGTCAGCTCACCTGACGCTTGCGTGCCTGTTATCCTTTTATAATTTCATGTGATAAAGTTTAAACTTGCCCAGGAGTTGTAATCACAGACATACTTTATCTAGACGAGACAGTTTAGACTAGACATTCATGTAGAATGTGGGCCCCTTGTTGCCATTCCAAACAGAATAAAACGAACAAAAAAACAAACGTAACTCGTTTAACTCCACAATACCCCCCGTTGTTAATAATAATTAGGCTAATCACCGTTTTGTTTGTGGGGCGACGCAGACCGAAAGACGCCTGTCCATTTTAATTAGCGGGATACCGCTGCAATGACGCGGTATTTTTCAGGGACAATAAACATTTTTATTCCCGGTTATGAAACATGAGTTATGTGGCGCGCGGCTTGCAAGTCAGTATAACGGATACATGTGCATTTAGGCGCCGTCAGGAGCCTATACTCGTAAAATACCCGTCCCACCCCTGACATGAAAGTAATGGCGATAGTAAAGCGATGTAGCATTTTGATAACACGTGTCAGGATGATGACGGACGACTTTACTGCCGCGAAAGTAGGCCATCCAAGGAAGCTATTAGGTTTTTTCGATTGGATGTGGCCCTCTGATAAGACTTTTTACTGAATACTTTTTGCCAGAAATCGCTAGTTAATCAATATCAAGAAAGGCTCGTCTCTTGTAGGGGGAACCTGGAGAAAGACATCTCGAGTCTGCATATTATAAAGGCACTTATTTTTTTCTGCTTAAAATAAGAACACGTATCGTAAAACATTTTAATCCTATGTTATCCTTCACGTGTAAAATGAACCTGCTCCCGGGGTCATTGTTCACGAATAGGGGCTGGTAATAAGTGAAGTGCTCATTATCCCCTCATTCGCTCGATTCCTTCTGCCGTCACAAGTGAAGCGAAGTTGATTTTAATATCAGCCCTTAACGGGAGCAATTCACTCCCCTGGCATATTCTTAAAATTCATTCAGTGATTTCGAAATAAGATCCCCGGAGGTAATTCCCTTAAAAATACGGAAGCGATCCATTTAACTGAAAGCTTGTAATTGATTTGTCTACAAATTGCGCTGTATGCATTACTCGGAACTCGGGGTTTATCTGTTGCTGATTTAACCTGGATGTTTACAAGGTAAATTCATACCTACTATCGAGGGAAGAGTGTTTTATTTTCTCATAATTTACTTACTTTACAATCTGCTAGATTGTGGTCATTTGACTTAAACGTTTTTTACTACCACAGAAATAATTATTTGTCTACTATGGACGTAGCGTAGGACGTAGTAGGCCACGCAATGTACCTACTGTAATTTTCATAGTAATGATTGTTATTCTGTAATTTACTAAAGTTTCGGCCGTAACAAGGGTCCCTCAGGTCGGGTCGTCCCGCATCCTCCCCATCACCTGCCTGCCCAACCCACTGTGAAAATAATCAACTATCACGCGATTCCTACGTTCCATCAGTCATTTATTATTGCCAATAATAACCATTATTGCTACTTTCCTCCTATGGCTGATAACTTATTATTAATTTCGCAAGTTTCTACAAGTACGAGTAAGCGATCAATTTCCAATTTCTGCCGAAGCCAGTTATTTGTGTTGTTAGAACTTGGTTGTTCGGATAAGTTTGTGATCTCGAAATTGTACTGCCTCATACATAACATAATTCAATCATTAATCTAGTATTATACAAGAGTTACGGTCATTTTGGTTCATCTATTCTATTATAGCACAAGACTATAATAACTACAAGTGAAACAAATTTGGTATAGAGTCATGTAATAAAACGGGATTATTTAATATGTTTCGAATTCAATATTCGCGCGGGATGTATTCAAATGTACATTTAGCCGAACTCACGCAATCAATCTGTCGCTATGGGAGGCATTCCGAAACTTAATTAAATTTTAAGTCGTACATTCCTATAGTGGTTTATTTATTGGTGAATGCGAGAGAGGATTTTCTCTCGTTTCTGTCTGCTACGAGGTCCTACGAGAGAGAAACTATAAATATCGGAATTGCTTTTTCAGTCGTGATTTCCATAAATCTCGTCTTTGATCGTGAGCAAATCATATCTCGTCCGCGTCTAATGAAGTATATTCAGCTCGCCCGGTTTTGCTATTCTCTGAATAAAACCTTTCCGATACACAAGGTACAATTGATGCATATTGCTATATGGAAACACTATAGATACAGGACAGGATACATTCTTCACTACGACAATTGTGTGCCTCGGCATGTCCGACGGCTTCCATTATTCATATTAATGCACACAAAGCCAAGAACTCAATATTACGTCAATTTTGCTTGTATATAGGTATTCTGGTTCTCAATGTGTTAAAAGGTTAGTTCTCAATCTATTATAATATCGAGTGGCGACGTCGCTATCTGCGGGTGATTTATTCGCTCCGTGTTTACTCCGGCGCGTCGATATCTCGTCTTTGCGACGCTAACGCGCTTCCAAAGTGCCAGCGAGTCGAATATCGACGAGACTTGAAAAATAGCTTCGGCCCCGCTCAATCCACGAAGCATTTTTCCCCCGAATTAATTTGCTTACTAAGTGCTCGCGGGGAAATTGTGTCAGACTCCCACCCGTCAATTGACGAACCTCCGAATGTTTGTATTTTAAAGTGCTTTTACAATTTATTGGCAAAATATGGGAGAAAAGTATGCTAAGTGAATTCGGATTCATTGAATGAGCTTTTATGATGTCGTCACCATGTCTTTATCTGGAAGGAGGAAAATGTCTTATCAAGTTATTAGAGTTGTTTTGCGAATTCATAATTTATTTCGCGATTTCAATATTTCGCAAACAAAGAACGGTTGCTTCAATCGCTTTCAATACTAAGAGCTTATTAAAAAGTTTAGTGCTTACTTCAAAACAAATTTACTAGTGTGTTGGCATCACAAAGTTTAGTATGTACTTACATGCCACTCGTTGAGTCTATAACACTCGTTCAAATCTCTATTGTTACATTACACTTTTATGACAGAAATGGGTTCCACCACATGGTACAATATTGTTGTAGTAGTTTTATTGTATGCCTGTGTCACGTGTTGGATATAAGTAGTTTATGTAACGACTAGTATAATCTGGTATATGAACACGTATAAGCACTCTGCTGTGCTCTGCAATGGTGGAAGGTCACACGTGATAAATGAACAACACTTCTTCTTTTTCAGGATAATAAATGACCTTGGCCACAGTAAAGTCCCACATGACCTTTAGAAACAAAATGTGGTCCCTGTTTTAAAGGTTTTGTTTTAAAATATAGTAGAGTGTCGAATTGAAGACTTATTTTTATTTGTAGGAAAATTATATGAATTACGACGCCGCATTCGCCAACAATTAGGAATAGAAGGGCTAATAACCCTACATCGTTAATGCATTCATATAACTTATTAAGTTACTCTAATAGATAGCCAAAACCAACCGCAATAATCTAAAATACCTAAAGTAAAAAGAAAATAAAAAGTTAACCTGACTCCTATTTGCGCAGTACAATTTGTAACTTCTTCTTGGACGTGAGGTTATAATTTGAGATGGAAGGACAGGTTTCAGGATTGACTTATCTCCGTTTCATAAACTTACAAGTTGGAATATCTAGTGTATTTATACAGCAATAACAGCTAATATGGGGAAAATGTTTTGAAAATGGGAGTACGGAAAAATAATTCTACGTTTGAACCTAGTATGAAGCCATGCATTCTCTCCATATTAATTAATCGTTTTTTCATCACACTTGCTCGTAAATGGTGTTATTCCATGCCTGTATACAGAAGGACAATGGCCTAAATTGTTCCCGCGGGAATTATGGCGAGTTTGTCATCCCTAGGGAGTAATGACTTTCTTTTTAAAATTTGCAACTCTTTCGTACATAATTTCTGACTAAGGAGGTTTAATTTTCAGCCAAAAATTAAATCGGTTTCTAATTTCATCTTTAAAAATGAGCTATAGACTAACTTACATTACACAAAACCTATATGCTTCATTAAACTTCATTATTTTTATACCTATTTCAAGTTTATATCAACATTTATCATTAATTTTAGTAATTATACATTTTTATCAAATTGGCTAAATCTGGCTCGAATCCAGGTCGAAACTAAACGCAGTGTCTGTGGTCACAAAAAAAAAATCGTTTCCATTGACGTTCCCGTCCGTCAAAAGTTATTTCTTTATATTTTGCAGAGTTAAAGTGTTTTCTCTTTGTTTTTTTCCTCGCAAATGTGATGAAAACCATTGTGTGTATCACAGGCAGTAAGGGGATTACTAACTCGAGTCATTAAAAGCCCTCCGCCTTCGGCGTCGGGCTTCTAACACTCTCGTTAGTAATTCCCTTCATACTACCCTTGATGCACAATGTACTATTGTCCACAGACTGGAGCGGCGGCGGCAACGGCGAGTACCGCGTGCGGAGACAGCTGTCTGTGTCCTCAGACTCGAAGCTGCTGGACGAGGGGGCGCGGGAGGACGCGCGCGTGATGATGAGGCCCAAGCGGCCGCCGCGGCCCAAGTCGGAGGCCTTCCTGGCCCACGACCACTCCAACCGACGCACCAAGCGGTTTAGTGCCTTTGGGGTCAGTAACAACACAACGGTTTACTGAACAATGAGGTCGTTTCTAGTTATACATTTGATGGCAGGACCCAGGCTTGTAGAATTAATAGCACACGACTGACTTGGATTCCAACAAAAAAAAAATAGGGACTAAAATTCTTTGTTTATTTATAATTTAATAAGATTTGTTTTTGTGTTGTCAGGTCGGGAACCGATATTTTATTTAAAATTAAGCTATGGCTCTGCTGAAAGCGGCGACAAGATGTCAGAGTTAAACCAAAATATAATACAAATGTTTACACACATACAATACTTACATAATCAATATATTCAGCTGTTAAGCCGAGATTGTGACAAACTTCCTTCGTATCTATTATACTAGCAGGATAATCCGCTAATATATTGCTTGCACTCTTAGCCAGCCAGCCGAAAGTGCGGTCGTTTGTAATGAAAGTCCCGTATTATAAAGAATAGTGATAGATAACGCCCTCTGCACAAATAGGCCGGGAAAGGACCTGTCTGACGTTGATCGATTAGGGAGTTCAGTTCAATTTGCGCTTAGTGCGGGGTTGTCGCTACAATCTTGAAACAAACCTTGAGTTCTCAAGGTTTTCAAATTAAAGAGATGTTCTGATTGTGAGATTTGATTTTTGTGGCGATATTCACAAATTTAAACAAATACTATAAGCTTGTTGTTACTACACGCAAGCACATCGTTTTCATAATGCCAAATGCAGTTACCATATTACTTATACTTAGTACGAATAACACGAAACATTTACCATCAGCAATTAGTTCCCATCTTAGTAAGTACGAGACCACTAATGCCTCCTAAGTGCATCCACACAAACCAAGAGCCCATTAGGCAATTCAAATATTTAGATGGGTCGGGTGGCGAAGAAAGCGAAACAGTGTAACTGGGAACCGAAGTGGTGATACTTCACCTCGTAACCGTTATAAACAGCTCCGTAATGCTTAACTGTCTTATAAAACTCCTCAGTAATCTCATGTTTACTCTCTAAGGATAACATTATAGTTTATAGAGTGACTAGTTGCCCGCGACTCCGTCCGCGTCGCAATCGTATATCGCTATTCTCTCGGGAACCGTCCAATCCGTTCGAGATAAAAAGTACCCTATGTCCTTCCCCGTGACTGAATCTATTTTTATATGAAGTTTTTTTATTATATTGATAGCGTAAAAGACAGACAGAGTTACTGTTTAGTATGCATATGAATTATGATCTTATTTTAGGATATCTTTCAACGTTTGAGTCAAAAGTTAAATATAAGTTAGCATATGTAAATTATTAGCGAGAGAATGGTCTCAGTGTGTCTACTACACCAAAGCAAAAATCAAACAGTAAATATTCTGAATTAATTAATACACACAAATCTGTGGTTGTTTACCGTTTAATGGCAGTCGCGATTTTCATCATGTCATCCCTACATCCACTCATAACAAGAATATGACGTGCTTAACACACGTGTAGGTAAATACGCAAGGCAATTGATCTCAGTAATGTGACAGGTCACAAAGTGTCTTTTACGACAAAATAAATAAAATTTCACAGCGACATTTCGAGTCTCGTGATCCTTAAGATACCAGCATATTGATTCAAGGTTATATTGAGGATGCCAATAAAGGGAATAAAGTGGTGCGGATTATTCCCTATTTCAAAGTCTTGAGTTATCTTTTGTTATTTTTTTTGTTGGGTCAGGCATTGTTTATTAATAATATAACCATGCTGTAGAGCTATTACTGGGAGTGGTTTAGCTCAACCGGGGTAGTACAGCCAACAGCAATAATATCTTAGCCAAAATTGAGCAAAATAATATTTGACACGGCCTCTATTTTAGTATAACATAATAAGTTTGGTGGTTACAAGTCACTATTGCGTTTAGTTTACGTTTTGTTTGGTCACTGAGAGTGTCAGATGCCAAAATTGCCTTCTTTTTCATATTTTTTCCAGCTGCTTTATTAATCCCTGAGAAGTCGGCACCATTCCGATTGTTATGGTATCATGTGTCCGGAAGCTCTACTATGTTTTTATTAAAAAGCTTTATTTATATATTTAAATAAATTTAAAGGAGCGAGAGCTTTGACGTCACCGCTCGCATCGTAAATTATCGGATCACACAGGCTCTCGTGATGAATGGATATTTTTGTTTTTGCCGGCAGGGAGACTCGCCGTTCGGCAAATCCGAAGCATACATAAAGTTGGAGCAGCTCGGAGAAGGGTCGTACGCCACTGTTTATAAAGGGTATAGCAAGTAAGTACACCAATTAATGTTAAAGGCAGTGAATAAATATTGAACAAAGTAAGGACACTGCCAAAAAACCAAGCGGAGATTAAAACAAGTCATGTATGATAACATCGAGCATAAATCAGATATGTAACTGCTGTATCGACTTCGGATTTTTAGTTCATATAGTTTTTGGCATTGTCCTTTGTCGTATAAGTTTGTAAATATCTCGGTTTCTCAGTCAGTCTTCCAGAGAGTAGGTAAAGTTAACTGAATTGTGATCTATACAAACTATTCCGATTCAATAGGTGCGTTGTTCATTTAACGCATATTAGTGTTAGTTAATAAACATTGTACATTTTATTATGTCGCGCAATTCGTTCGAGTGTTATTTCATTTTAGATAGTTCGTTACTTTACTTTACTATTGTATTATTTAATTACTATCTTAATCAAGCGAGAACTTAAGGCGCCTAGCGTTTACCCTGTTCTCGTTGTTGTTACATTCATAAATAATAAATAAATATCAGGGGACAAAATTCACACCAATTGACCTAGCCCCAAACTAAGCCCCAAGCTATTAATGTAATAAGAATCATGAGAACATCGGAACTGCTAAATGTCGTAAGGTATATTTTGATCGTAATGGTCTTTTATTAACACCTCGTTACCAACTTCAAACTATCAGACTTAAATACGGTTGTGTAGATCGTCCCACATGGAAATGAATGGCGTTTTCCATTTTTGGGTATGATATTCGAAGGCGGTTGATGGTATCGGTTAAAATTAGCAATATTTAACTACCATAAATACAGCATTCCACATTATACGAACATTCCTAGTTTTTGTGGAGATAAGTAACTTTTTAAGGCAAGAATACAAAGAGTTAAATGTACAGAAAAAAATGCGCTACACCAAAAAGTCGAATAAAACTCGACGCGACAGGGAGCGGTCGACCGGTCGCCCGCACGCAACCTGAACCAGACTGAACGCTTTGAAATACCTATGCCAGCCTTTATAAATGGACAAAAATCCTTAGGTCTGCACTTTCAGCGCCGATGACACGCTCGTGTGTCCATATTTAATACAATTTCTACTTGCTAGCAGTGAATCTGTTTTGTAGTCGCAAGAAAGCTTGCGTCAACTCGCGCTCCAGGACTTTTTATTTAATTTCCATTTGAATATTTCATTCAATCCGTCCAGCAGTTGCAGCCTGAAGGAGTATAATATTATTAGGATTTGTCATCGATGATATCTGTAGTGTAAGATTCAGTTTAATCCGACAAATTCCTTGAAAAATAAGTTATTTAGGTTCACGCGCTTCCAGCCAACTCTAAAACGATCCCGACCTTGGCGGCCTCTTGCATAATGAGATCTTTTGTATTCAAATGCTATAATCTGATAGCTCCCTAATGTAGCTGCTTACTATGTTATTCAAACACATTGTTATACACTACTGTTTTGGCAAGGTAATGGCATTCATCCTATTTATACTGATTGTTACCACGACTCCTTATTACATATTTAGGGGCCATATGCCACCGCTTCCTTAATAAATGTTCAAAGTTTGAACACATATATTGAATCTGCATTAATTTCTACATCAGCGTCAGTCTTCAGTTCTATATTCATAGGTAACTCGTTTTTAAAATATCGTCTTTGGACAACATAAAAATTACTTAAGTTGCTATCAAAAATGTTTTTTTCAGACCAGCTTTTTGCTGTCTGTTTTTTATGCGCATATCTGCGCATCAAGACCAAACTAACCGGTCCAGATTTTTTGGTTCTCCGTTAAGTACAACGGAAATCTTGTTGCCGCCTCAGACTACCTGATGAGATCAGCTCTTTGGCGTCATTATATTATTGTCAGCGGGTTTATATTTGTACTTATCTATTCAAAAGTTCCAATGCCAGAAACTGTAAAAAATTACGCATACGCCTTCTTCTGCTAGATTTCATTTGCGTTGTAATTTATTTGTACATGCACACATACAAATGCAAGGACGTAGCGATTTAGCTGTACGTACCTTCACATGTCACCGACTCATCTCTTACTAATGGACCTGTCTGTCTGTGCTCTTGTGAACTCCCAGCATCAGACACTTAAATCACCTATTAACTACTCGACTAGGGCATTCAGTGCCAGTCAGTTTATTTCTATGGAAGTGAACCCCTAACCGAGTCCTTCTTTCTGTACTGAACATGTCTAAGTTTTCAAGTCGTCCACAGAACTAAATTATACATTACCATATTATCCATTGTGTTTCAACTTCGAAACACGTCTTTGACGTCACATGTAAGCCAAACGGAGGCGCACAAATATATGCGGCGTCTGTGAACTGAGTTAAGTGATTAAGGGTGGGAAGGGACGATACAAGTGTGAGATCCTGACGACTTAAACAGTATTTAATTATGGTTTAGATCATCATCATAGAATGAGTTAAGGTTTGTGACAAGATCGTCTCCGGAAAAAGTGCGTCAAATCTTCGTAGCTGAAAGCTCCATTTAAAGTTATAATTAACCGTACTGTAAATATTAACCTTAACAGAGCTAGACAAACGACTGGAACTGTGCGCGGCGAAGGTCAGAGTTGAGACCCACCCTGGCGGAACTAGCGCACTACATTGCCAGTGAATATTGTATGAAGTGCTCTCGGCCCGCAGCTCCAACGTTAATGAGCGTTCAACCAACCAAATTGTATTTTGTCGTATTCATGGCTTTTCCAACTTTCCTTTGTTGGAAACTTTGCGTCGCCGCTGACAAGCGTGCGCGGCTCGAATCACTTTAGGCATAGTTTCGATTGAATGATTAGTCAGTGTGCTTTAATGTAACGTATCGAAGTACTTACATACTCACTGAACATGTTCATAGTTACAAATTGTAACTCAGTGGTGTGCAATAAATAGTATTGTATTGTATAGTCGCAGTAGAAACGATAAAACTATTATACGCGTGCAGGCATACCGCCATACTCGGATACATTTGCTAGACGATTAATTCACAAGATACGTCAAAGTAAACGCCAAACCATAGAACACTGTCATTTTTGACGCATCTTCAGACGAGCATTAGAGTTTATTAATACGGGCCTTAGGATTGCAGTCTTAAGAGTGTAGTGTTGGGAATGCAAATGTATATTGGTCTCAGATCTCACTTACCATCAGGTGGCCTGTGCTTGCCATACAATACAAATAAAGTAAATTCGAAAGCATCGCTTTTTGCCTACATCTCGACAAGTTCATTGATTCATACATTTTATGGGCATGTTCATTGAATCATAAATTTTATGAATCAATGAACTTGTCGAGATTTTTCGGCATTGTGCATAATGTGTACCTCTACAGTGGACTAGGAATGCGCTGTACCAAGGGTAATAACTAATGTTAAACTTCTTGTGTAGAAACTTGTTTTATTTCACTAACGCAAAGTAATAAAGTATTATGTCATCCGCGTAGAAAATATTTTTCCAGGACAAACCCATTAAGTACATGGAATGTGAAGCCAAATTATATCGTTATACTTTCAGCCATTTATGCGCGATTCAGTGAAAAACATTTAAACATATCCTCATATTTTACATTCATATTAATAGAATATGGAAATAATTTATACATATTTGATTTAAACAAATTTATAAAGCGCCTTGATCTAACATCAGGAAAAATTCATTTGCCCAAGAAACATATTTTGACCTTGGTTGATCTATTAGCTTTTAATATAGAACCAAATAGATATAATAGTTCACAGCCCCAACAAGCCAAAATTGGCAATAATGCTTTGCCTCTTGATTTAAACTAAATTATAGGACAGCGGAAACACCCTTGAGTATAAATTTAATTCACCAAAATATTCAAGGTTTTTCCAGCAAAGAACTAGAAATAGGGTTGTTCTTAGATAATGAAAATGTACAAATAATGTGCATTACTGAACATTGGCTTAGACAAGATCAATTAATTTTTGATTTTTTAAATTTTAAATTAGTAAGTTATTTTGCCAGGAAAAGTGCCATTCATGGTGGCTCTTTTATAATTATTAAAAGTACTCTTAAAGCCAAAGAAAGAAAGGATATTGTAAAGCAATCGATAGAAAAGATTGTAGAAATTTCATGCGCAGAAATAGAAAGTTATATAATAATATGTGTTTACAGACCACCATTGGCTGATTTTTGCACATTTGAATCCACTATGGAACATGTGTTAAAATTAGCATGTAATAGCCAGAAGCATGTTATAGTTTGTGGAGATTTTAATATTAACTTACTTGAAAAGTCAAATAATACCACTAGGTTACTAAGTTTATTTAAATCTTTTAATTTAGGTAATCTGTTCTTTGAACCCACTCGGATAGGTGTTAGTAGTGCAACTTGCTTAGATAATATTTTTTGTAACTGCGATTGTTTGGATAAAGAAATATTTAATTGTTTTAATTCTGACCATAGTGGTCAGAAGGCATCTTTCATCTCTGATTTTTATCAAAAACCTCACACAATAACTTACCGACCTATAACTAGTAATCGTTTGAAATTATTCAGAAATAAAGTTCAGAGTAATCTTTCAGTGTTACCTTTTTCACAGAATGAATGTAATAGTATTTATAAAGACTTGTTTGGCGTAATTCTACATCAATTTAACAACAATTTTAAAATTAAAACTATTACTAGGTCGAAAACCAGATTTAGTGAATGGGCTACTGCAGGCATTCATAAAAGTAGAAATAGGCTTTATGACTTATATAGAGAGAGGGAGGACAATAAGAATGCTGATTTCCTAAATTATGTTAAGAAATATTCGAGGACCTTTAAGCAAGTTTGTTTAACTGCTAAGGCATTTTTTCTTAGTCTTAAACTCAAATCATCTGAGAACAAGGTAAAAACTGTATGGAATATTATAAATAGAGAAACGGGAAAATCAAAAACTCGTGATAATCAAGTCACCCTGAACATAGGTAGCCATCCAATCACGTCAAATAAAGATGTTGCATTAGCATTCGAAGATTATTTTTCCAACATGGCAATTAATACTACGAAATGTCTTAAATCATCCGCGGTTGAAGCTCAATCATTACTTTGCACTTATGTCAGTAAATGTAATATAAACTTTGAATTCAGCCCTGTAAATTCAGATTCAATAGTAAAGATATTTAAATCGCTTAGTTTAAAAAAGACTGAAGATTTGTGGGGCACATCAGTTAAAGTGCTCTTTCATATCATAGATGTAATTGCACCCCATCTAGCATTAATTTACAATAATTGCATATCAGAGGGGATCTTTCCAGATCTCATGAAATATAGTAAAGTCATACCTCTTTTTAAATCAGGCGAGACGAGTGATATAACGAACTTCCGTCCCATTTCCATACTACCAGTTTTAAGTAAAGTCTTTGAGAAACTAATGCTGAAGGATATGTTAGGTCACTTTAACAGAAATAAACTACTTAGCAATAACCAGTTTGGCTTTACAAGAGGTCGATCAACAATTGATGCGGCATCGGTACTCATTAAATATATATATAACAGTTGGGAAACATCTTGCGACGCAATAGGAATATTTTGTGATCTTTCTAAAGCTTTTGATTGCGTGGAACATATGACCCTTATTTTAAAATTAGAACATTATGGATTGTCCAATAAAGCTTTAAGCCTTATGTCTTCTTATCTAAGTGATAGAACTCAAACAGTTGTTGTAAACAAAACGCAATCTGTTGGAGCTACAGTGAAAATAGGTGTGCCTCAAGGCTCTATTTTAGGTCCTTTTTTATTTTTGGTTTACATAAATGACTTACCACCAATAGTAGATGAACTTTGCGATATTGTACTTTTTGCTGATGATACTTCACTAATTTTCAAGGTAGATAGAAAAACCGTAGACTACAGTAGGATAAACGCCACTCTAGTTAAAGTACATAATTGGTTTATTAGTAACAACTTGCTACTAAATGCCAAGAAAACTAAATGTGTTAGGTTCGCTTTGCCTAATGTTAAACCGGTAGATTCTAGTATTTTTCTAAATAACGAGTGTTTGCTAATGGTAGATAGGGCGGTTTTCCTAGGCATAACAATAGATAAAAATTTGCAATGGAGTCCCCACATAGCTGCACTGGCAGGTAAACTAAGTTCGGCAGCTTACGCCGTTAGGAAAATTAGACAACTAACTAATGTTGAGACAGCTCGCTTAGTTTATTATAGTTATTTTCATAGTGTTATGTCTTATGGTATTCTGGTTTGGGGTAAGGCAGCTGACATACAAACTATATTTGTGTTACAAAAAAGGGCCATTCGTTCTATTTATAATTTAAATTCCCGTGACTCATTAAGAGAACTTTTTAAAGAAATTAATATCTTAACTGTAGCGTCTCAATTTATTTACGAGAATATTATTTACGTTATTAAGAATTTAGATTCGTTCACCAAAAACTCAGATATACATAATTTAAATACTAGAAATAAAAATAAAATAGCTATTCGAAAATTCCGTGTCCGTAAAGTATATAAATCATTTGTTGGTCAATGCATTCATTTCTATAATAAATTACCTGAAGTAGTTTTAAAGTTACCCTTTCCAGCACTTAAAAAATATTTGAAAAGGTCGTTAATGTCTAAAGCGTATTATAGGGTCGAGGACTATCTAACAGACAAAAATGCATGGCCTACACCCGAAACTTAGTCAATAGTAATTTGTTCAAATGCAAAGGCTTTATCCTGCTTTTTCTTGTCTGGGGGACACCGTTGATGCAGGAAAACATATCGAAACTTTTATGTGGTCATCTTGCACCATCTCATATACACATATATAAGTAGGTAGTTGTAGTTATTTTATTTTATTCTTTTCTATCCTTCTCTCCCGTAAGATTTTTGGCATGTTTTCCTGCTGAACTACTGTTATTTGATATTATATTTAATTTAATACTTGTAGCTTTATATAATGCTAGATTAAGTTGTACATACCATTGTAATATGCAATATGAAATAAGTTTAAAAAATGACTGACTGCTGAGTTTCTTGCGGCGTTTCTTCTCAGCAGTGGTCTCCTCTTGGGAAGCGCTGGTAGTATCTTGACGTGTAAAAGTGCCCGAGCGGCCTACTTACTAAATAAATTTCTTTTATCTTTATCTTTTATCATATGCTTTTATGGAATTTTGCTTATTTGAAGTTATTTACATAATCCACTGCTTACCGTATCAGTGGAAAAGTTATCAAATTAAAAGTCGTTAATACAATCATGTTTTGATAGGAGTCCGTTATCGATGCGCTCGCGTTTATTAGTAACATGCTGATTTCATTTTAGTGTCGATATAATAATAGAGGCACATCAGTGCGTTAATAGGGGTTGATTGCAATGACGGATGCTCAATAATAAATGCATCTAGCTAAACTCAACTATGTGATGACGTAATACCCAATTGAAAATATAACTCAAGGCGACTATTCTTTCATGATTGATGTTCCAGCTCTTTGACGAGTTTAATTGAAAAGAGTATTAGACATTTATAAAAATGTTGGTTGTCTACCGTTTGGTCAATAATCAAATTAGCGTGAGCTAATACCGATCAAGTTCAATTTTAAGTTTTTATTTTAATATTTCTTTGCTTCTCAAGCATCAATCGTCTGTTATGATAACTCTCATCAAAGATGCTTCAAATTTATGCAGTTGTTAGTGCAAAACTGCATCATTCACTGCGTTATGGAAATGCATGCTATTTCAGTTGTTTACAAAATAGTAAGTGTTGATTCAACTGTCTTAGAATATACTTCCAGGCCCTCAATTCTAATGCCACTTGGGATGAAGCTACATTTTGTTATCTGAGGGCTCTGCGCTCCAGTCTTCAGTCAGTGGTCTGAATCCACCCAACAATTTTATCGTTGTTATTGCACCATTGATAACTATATCCTTTCCCTCCCAGTTTAACGCAGCAAGTGGTAGCGCTGAAGGAAATCAGGCTGCAAGAGGAGGAGGGTGCTCCGTTCACTGCCATCCGAGAAGCCTCCCTGCTTAAGGAGTTGAAGCACGCCAACATCGTCACACTGCACGACATTGTGCACACGCGGGAGACGCTTACCTTCGTGTTCGAGTTTGTGGTGAGATCTTGAATCTGCATTGAGTCTTGTCTTATAAGTAGTAATCTTACAAATCCATCCGAGAGGCTTCTCTGTTCAACAGTTAAATCACGGTAAAATATTGTGACGTTGCAAGATATCGTCCACATGCAGGCGAAACTAAAGAAGTAGTCGATTCTAAAAGTGATCACTCTTGAGCAATGTTAGCAATTCTTTTATAAAAAGTGTTGGAAAATGGAGAACGATCCCATCACGATGTTTTATGAATTTCTCTCTACCTAATTGTAATTTAAATAATAATGTGCTCGTGTGCAGGACACGGATCTATCACAATACATGGAGAGGCACCCAAACGGCCTGAACCACCAAAACGTCAGGCTGTTCATGTTCCAGCTACTGCGCGGGTTGTCGTACTGCCACCGGAGACGAGTATTGCACAGGTAAGATGGTTTATGGATACACAAGGCATTCTCTGTTCAAATGTCCATCTTACTCCTCAAGGCATTTGCAGTTTAAAGATTGTAGTGTTGCAAATGTCAAATGCATCTTAGAGCCCACTTACCATCAGGTGGTGTGTGCTAGATTTCCTTCTCCATACCATAAACAATATGGATTATTGGTCGAATATAAATAAGTCTTTGCTGGCCACCTGGTAAGAATGAAAATTCTTGGAATTATGTTTGAGATTGTTAAAACTCGCAGGGACGTGAAGCCTCAAAACCTTCTAATAAGTCTACAAGGCGAGCTGAAGCTGGCTGACTTCGGGCTGGCGCGCGCCAAGTCGGTGCCAAGTCACACCTACTCCCACGAGGTTGTCACGCTCTGGTACAGGCCACCAGGTTAGATCTACAGTACAATTCATTTTTATTATGTGGAGCTGATTGGTTTTGAATGTTACAGCTTATTATTTAGAAGAAAATCTGATACAACGAGCCTAGTATCACATTCTTATGTAGCTCTGTCCCTTTTAAAAACTCTAGAACATCATTTTGAAAAGCCAAAATACACATCACGGATTGATTTTCTCCTTCTAGGTTTTGACCTTCATAAAGGGTCAGATCTAAGTAATTGCCCCTCTCCAGCAGGTAACTTAATGGGGGTAAAACATCTGTCACTTCCGTCTGTGTATAAGACGGATGCTTCATCCTCATTTATCCATAGCGATATACGCGACCATAATAAGACCTCTAGTCGTAAATAAGGGTTTTCTCGTTTGTGTTAGACGTCCTACTGGGCAGCACGGAGTACTCGACATCCCTGGACATGTGGGGCGTGGGCTGCATCTTCATGGAGATGCTCTGCGGCCGGCCCACCTTCCCCGGCGTGCGAGACACGCACGACCAGCTCGACAAGATCTTCAAGGTAGAACACCAACGAGATTAGGGGCCGGTAGTATTAATGATTTGGAGTCAAAGGAAATGTAACGTCATTTACGACGCCTCTTAAAACGGGAATCAGTTTATAATATGGCTCAAGATGCGACAAAAATCAATGACCAATGATACAAAACATCAGGGTCCCTATCATTTCATTTTTCAACCATAAATTGTTTGGTAAAATAATGCTCCTATGCCAGACGAACATGCATCTGTTTACTTTACGTGTGGAATATAAAACATATCAGTGAATGTGTTAAGTGTGTTAAGGCTTGTGTTTTTGACTGCTAACACAAATCAGCTTTGTTTGGGGGAGGCCTTTGATTGGGGGAGGCCTTTGTCCAGCAGTGGACGCCCCCGGCTGATGATGATGATGATGATGGAGCTAACAAATCAGTTGGTTTGGTTTAAATATACTATGTGCATTTCGAACATAGTATATTTAAACCAAATGAACTTAGATAAATAGGAAGACTTTTTATCAGATAGAAACCAACAAAAAATTGGTTCCTCAAAATTAAGAAAATTATGCTGATTTTAATTGAGTCTTCTCAAGTTAGTCTCAAGACGTTTTAAATTAGAGTTTTCTGTGATTTGACGTGTTTACTTTAAGGTGTTTTGAAAGGAGCATCTCACTAGAGTCTATGCCGGCCCTTCATCATCATCATCATCATCAGCCCGCTGCAGTCCACTGCTGGACATAGGCCTCTCCCAAGGAACGCCACAGAGCCCGGTCTAATGCTTTATGCATCCAGTCGCTGCCGGCTCTCTTATGCAAATCGTCCCGCCATCTGGCCAGAGGGCGTCCCACGCTACGTTTGCCAAGACGCGGTCTCCACTCCAAAACACGCTTACTCCAGCGGTTATCCGTTCTGCGACATACGTGACCAGCCCATTTCCACTTCAACCTACTAACTTTCAGAGCTATGTCGGTCACCTTGGTTCTCTGACGAATCACTTCGTTCCGAATTTTGTCTTTCAGAGAGACTCCGAGCATAGCTCTTTCCATAGCACGTTGAGCTACTTTAAGCTTATGGACTAGCCCCACAGTCAGTGTCCACGTCTCGGCTCCGTACGTCATCACAGGTAGGACGCACTGGTCAAAGACTTCCGTCTTCAGGCTCTGCGGTATATCCGACGAAAATATGTGGTACAACTTCCTAAACGCTGTCCAGCCCAATTGGATCCTCCTATCGGCTTCCTTCTCGAAGTTGTATCTACCTAACTGCATTAGTTGCCCGAGGTAGACATATTCCTTGACAACTTCGAGAGGTGTGCCATCGATGATTACTGGTCCCGGAACGACGAGGTCATTAAACATAACCTTCGTCTTGTCCAGATTCATCCGGAGACCAATACGTCTGGAGGCTTCATTTAGGCTGCACAGCATTTCTTGAGCTTCCTGCAGCGATTCCGCAAACACTACGATATCATCGGCAAACCTTAAGTGTGAGATGTATTTGCCGTTAATATTGATGCCCCGTCCTTTCCAGGTAAGAGTCTTAAAGACGTCTTCCAATGCATTCGTAAACAGTTTCGGGGATATGACATCCCCCTGTCTTACTCCTCGATGCAATGGAATCGGTTTTGTTTGACTGCTCTGTACTTGGACGGACATAGTGGCAGCGTCATACAGACTTCTCAGCACTTCGATGTATCGGAAATCCACTTGGCACCTCTGCAAGGAGCTCAAAACAGACCAGGTCTCGACAGAGTCAAAGGCCTTCTCGTAGTCCACGAAAACGAGACACAGAGGCTGATTATACTCTTGGGTCTTCTGTATAATCTGCCTCACAGTGTGTATGTGGTCTATGGTGCCAAAACCTCCGCGAAACCCGGCCTGCTCTGGTGGTTGGAAGTCGTCCAGCCGTCGCGTCAGCCTGTTTGTGATGACCCTCGAGAACAGCTTGTAGACGTGGCTCAGGAGCGATATAGGGCGGTAGTTTTTGAGAAGGGTCTTGTCCCCCTTCTTGAAAAATAAAACTACCATGCTCCTGCTCCACGCCTTTGGAGTTCTCCCTTCGTGGAGAGCGGTGTTAAATATAAGCTGCAGCTGTCCAAGAATAGGAGTTCCTCCTGCCTTTAACAGCTCAGTTGTAACTCCGTCCTCACCCGGGGCTTTTCCATTCTTTAGTTGTTTGAGGGCCAGCTCAATTTCGCCAATGCTGACGTCGGGAAGTTCGTCGGTATAGTGTCGGACTAAAGCAGCTCGTGGATCACAAGGAACGGGTTCAGGTAGTGGAGATTGCGAGGCATACAACTGGCCATAGAAGTCTTCCACTTCCGTGAGGATCTCTGGCTTAGAGGAGACGACACGACCGTCGGCGGTAGTCAGCTTAGACATATGGCTTCTCCCGAGACGCTTCACGAATACTTTGGATCCTCGGTTTTGTTCTATTGCCTCCTTAATGAGGCGTGTATTGGAACTCCGAAGATCCCGCCGTACCGCTTTTCGAATATGTCTCGTGAGTGCTCGCTGATCTGCCGCCTTAGCCTGTGTGTTTACGCGTCTCTCCCTCATGAGTTCCAGAGTCTCGTCTGAAAGTTTGGACTTCCTGCCCGCATGCCTATTCCGACAAAACCTGTTACCCACATCCCTCACGACTTCCATTACCCTGCTTAAGTTCTCATCAACATCACGCTCGGTTTCCAGCACATCGAATCGGTTTTGAAGTTCCAGTTGGAATCTTTCGGAGCCAGCAATGGCTTGGAGCAGGGTAGGTCGGAGCGTGGACTTTATCAGACGGGTGCGTTCTAGCTTGAAGTTTATATTCAGAGTACCTCGTAGAAGTCGGTGATCACTTCCGGTGTTGAACCTATTTATCACAGAGACATCTCTGAATATACGCCTCTTATCCGTCATGATAAAGTCGATCTCATTTTTGGTCACGTTATCGGGGCTCCGCCAAGTCCATTTCCTCTGGGGCTTCTTCTTGAAGAACGAATTCATCAAGAATAGCCCCTGTCGTTCCAGGAAGTTGACCAACATCTGCCCCCGGTGATTCCTGTTGCCAATACCATGTGGCCCCATAACCGATTCGGTGTTCGTGTGTACTCCCACTTTGGCATTAAAGTCCCCCATGACAACATTGAAGTGGGCCCTCGAGGTGTTGTGTAGGGCTTTGTCTATGTCTTCGTACATGGCTTCCACTTCATCATCCGAGTGTGTGGTGGTCGGCGCATATACCTGCACGACCTTAAGAGAATATCTCTCGGTCAGTTTCAGTACGAGGTATGCTACCCTTGACGACACACTGGATATATCCACAATGTTGCCAGTGAGGACCTTGTTGACGAGAAAGCCGACACCGCCCTGGGAAAGGCTGTCACCTTCTCGGAAGTAGAGTAGATGGCCTGATTCCAAGGTTACTGTGTCCTCCCCCTCTCTTCGGACTTCTGATAACCCCAGAACATGCCATCGTATTTTTTCTAGCTCTACCTCCAATTCTACTAGATGTTCGTCAAGCCTCAGAGTTCGTCCATTATACGTAGCCAAGTTCAATGTGTGGTGGTAGCCGTTCGTAACCCGGGGATTCTTAGCACCCCGTGCCTCACCGACGCTATGACCGCTACCGTAGCCAAGCCTGGTGGGGCGGCCGGGAACTGGGGGCCATTGATTTGGTGTGTCTGTCATTTTCATTTCATATCATATTGGGAGGTAATGCCCTAATCGCCACGCTGGGCAGGCGGGTTGGCGATCGCAGTGAATATAAAAACATATACCAGAGAACGCTGCTGCCCATTCTCTGGTGTATTGAAGCTTAGGTTATTCTACTTCAGACATTAGTCGCCTTGTACGACACCCAAAGTGTAATGGGTTGGTGCTACTCTACTCTGCCGGCCACCACGCGGCACGTCGCATGCCGGCCCTTAGGGCCGTATTAATAAACTCATCTTGACTGTGAGGCGCGTCACAAGATACGTCAAAGTAAACGCCAAACCATAGAACACTGTCATTTTTGACGCATCTCGAGACGAGCATTACATTTGAGATCAGTTTATTAATACGGGCCTTAGAGATCTATTGGTAAACATATCTTGGCTGAGATGCCCGTGTGAACTGACGTTTTTGACGCATCTTAAGGTGAAGACTTCAGCTGAGATCAATTTATTCAAACCGCCCTAAGTAAAGGTTTGGTATGCCCTAGGTGGTGGGCACCCCAACGGAGGAAAGCTGGTCGGGCGTGAGCCGGCTGCCGGGGCTGCGCGCGCACGTGTCCCGCTGGGGCGCGTGTCCGGCGCGCAGCCTGGGCGCGGTGTACCCGCGGCTGCGCGACGGCGGGCGCGACGCCGAGCGCCTCGCCGCCGCGCTGCTGCAGCCCGACCCGCGCCGCCGGCTCTCCGCGCCGCGCGCCATACACCACACATACTTCGCGCAGCTGCCGCCGCGGCTCCACGACCTGCCCGATGGTGAGTCTGCGTCAACACTTGACTATAGCTGGGCGCGGCGTTCCCGCGGCTGCGCTGCTGCAGCCCGACAATTTTACCGGATCGGTAAATGGGAAAAAGGTGCCGGATCCGCCGGACCGGTTGCAATCCCTAGTACCAAGAGTTCCTGTATTAAACCGCGAACAGACGTACATGGCGAAACTATAAGGGTTTCTTGATGACTACGGAATTCTAAAAAAAAGTGAGACTCCTGCAGATTGCAATTTTTATTTATTCGCCGTATAAGTAGTGAAAAAAGTTCCACGACCTACCTGTTAACCAGTACTATGACAGTTGTCTCTATATGACTTTGCCTTCGACAGTTGTCGCCTTCAGGCATTCACACTAGATCTTCAATTAAATGTAGAGATCATAAATCCCGGTACGGATAGGGCTCTGGGCTTAGATTGTTAGGCCTCTGAATTCGATATCAGCTGACTGTATATGACACCTTTATACTACACAACTCCCTAAAGTAGCTAGAAAGCCTTTCCGAGGTTGTCCCGCGACGCCGAGTCGAGGGTAGAAAATACATCGTCACAAAACAAAACATAATGAAAATTCACTAAAGTCGTAAAATTTATCTAAAGAAACTTTGTTAAGCCGTTAATTACAGTTAGAAGTTAATTCCAGTAATGAGAAGCTGATACCCATGGCTTAGTAATTTCACAGATATCTATTACAAAGCCGTTACTTAACTGAACAAACATTTAAAATACAATTCGATTAGCCAGTGGCTTTTTGTCAGAGTCTAATTAACGTTTTCGCCGTTCAACCGCGCTGTCATCAATATAGAATCATTAAAGTATTTTTACGTTCAAGAAGTTTAATTATTTGATGAAAAAAGACTGAAATGGTGACAAAACATTACATTGAGGATGTGGAAAAAATAAAGGATATTGCTGCACTCTTTTTAATCCGAATAAATTCAAGCTAAAGCGTTTGCCAACGCATTTACCATACCAGTTGTTGGCCGCAGTTGATACTAGGAAAGATTTAACTGCATCCTATTACCATGAAACACTCCACATCCATATAGCCCTTACAGATTATTCGTATTCCCTAGAGCCGCTATTGTACTGCTCCCTGTTCTGAACGGTTCCGTCATGCGTCATCTTTGGTAATTAAACTATCCAGTAAATGGTTTGTGTTTTGTTGCAGAAGTGTCAATATTTACCGTGGAGGGCGTGAGCCTACACCCCGAGATGCGGCACGCGACCAAGAGAGCGGAGCCTTAGTTGAATCGTTCAGGACGTTACTTAGTAGGTACGTTTCAATTCCTATAGGTTAGAGCAGTCGGGATGTGTCGACTCGTGTCGGCGGACCAACGTTTCGTGATACTTCTCTCGAGTAGGCTAAGTGCGGAGGAACGGGCATCCGATGCCGACCAGTATTCGTTTCGACCCGCGCGTGACTCTTTTGTCGATCCGTCGATTGTTTGTCGAATATTATATTAGCGCTTGTTAAGCTTCTAACGTAATATCCATCCATATAATTCAATTATTCTATGGTGACAAGGTAAACTGTTAGGTATCGAGTGTATGAATTTAATGTATAAATATTATAAACAGAGCAGTGTGCCATATACCTATAGGTAGGTATATCTATAATTGAGAAGAGTATGACGTGTTATTTTAAAAGATTTTTATGCTGGATATATGCTCATAATTTGAGAAAAATTTTGAAGATGTTTATTTATATTTACAAATGGATAATATCGATGATGTGATTTAACTCTTGATGCACTATTTAAAGCTGTACTGTTCTTAACGCAAGGCCTTCGCCGTTGTTCATTGGGCGTGCTCGGAGGTTCAGAGCTCTGTCGAAGTCCTTACAGCCTTGCGGAGATTCTGGCGTTGTCTAAGTCTTATGCACACCCATTCCTTCCACGGTGCTCAAATAGTATGTTCGGGTGCGGGGCCGCGCGGCGCGCACCCCCACGCGCGGCGGCTTGATCCAGTGATACAAAGTGAATTGAACGGAGATAGCTATCTATTACCAAAATTTGTATAATATCGCGACAGATCTCAAATTTATGATGTGTGGGACCGTCCTACTGTAAATTGTGATAGGGAATTTGAGGATTTGTAAAAACTTTACTAAATTAATTCCTTTTGTTTTGTTAAAGAGAGACGTAGGGGAGTAGTCGAAATGTAGTTTCCGTCTAGCTTAAAGACTAGTGAAATTAACCAGTTTAGTCGAAATTTAGTGGTCCCTCACTGTAAGGTTAGGAGAGCGGAGTCAGTAGCGTAAGCGCCGGCACATTGGCAGCCCGACAACAGTACAAACCTACTCCCGAACGCGCTGAGATGCGATCTCTGACCTCGTCTTGCTTAGTATAGTCATTTTTTAAACGAACTGTGATGTGTGGTAAAGTAGTATTTAGACCAATCAAACGGTAACACCAACTTGTGCCAACGGTTTAGCTTCTTGTAAAAATATCCGTTATTTCTATAACAAGACGATTTGGGGATCGCATTCGAAGTCCGTTTGATGTTCGCCGCGGGGAGAGCGCCCCTTTCTCGACCGAATATGCTAATCTAGTCTGGCGGTCCAGGGACGACGCAATCTTCCGCGGTCAACATGAAAATGGCCTTATTTACTCAAATAGCAATAAAGTCTCAACTCGGGTTTTGTAAATTCGAAGTAGGAGCTGTCGTTACGAGTTAAGTAAAATATCTCATAGATGTTTTTATACATTTGCTGCAATAACTAGGTAGCATAAATATACTATGCCTTGTAAGACATTAGTTTCTTAAAGAATAAATGTCAAGTAATCGTGAAATCACTGCCACTGAAATCCAAGTGTCTAGTAGATTGGTAGAGGAGAGCATAGGAGTTGTCAGTGTGTCCGGAACAGCATTATTGAACGTAGATCAAATTATTAGCGTAGCGTAATGTACTGAGCTTTAGATTCTTATACGATTTCAGTGTCGCACGGGGGCGGCGCGATGGCCGCCATAAGCTATGTAACGCAATACTTTCACAACATGATTTTTCCATCTACTAGCAGCAAACAATCAATTTACTTTTATTCATATTGATTGACAATCAGTGTGATGTAAGTACATTGCTGGGAATGCAGGCCCCGCGCCCGCCCCTGCGCCGCGTCTCGTGAATCGGTTCCGAACACCAAAATAGTACGTAAATTGTATAGTTTGTGAAACGCAATATGTTCAGTGTATATGATTTGTTGAATTTTGACCTAAGTTTATTATAAGGAGAGGCAAAGTAAATATTCACCCGTTGAGTGAGGCACCGGCCGCTTGCGGCTTGTAACATACAAATATAAATGTTAGGCTAACATGGAGCATTTACATGATGGATGGAGGAAATTTTATTGTATAATAATTTGCATTTGTATAATGAAGAACTGATGTTTACGTCGTGGCTGCGAGGAACGAATTGTAAATAGAAGTAAATCATTAGTTGTTACGGTTTTGTTCGCGAGTCCTAGAGTTGCCATTGTGTGGAGCCCGGCGCGGTCCTTGAGATTTATTTTAACTAATGTATCTAGACTATGTTATGTCCCTTATAATTTCATTTTAATTATTTTACGTATTATCAAATTGCCTTGCTGTCCCCATTTATGACTTTTTAATTTTTAACGTAATAAACAATGTGCTTTTACTCGTTTTAAAAATTGTAAATACGATATTTGAACTGATAATAATAAAAGTTTTTATTTCTTAATGAAGAGTTGTGTTTTCTTTGTATTTATTAACATTTGGATCCCTATCACTGTCAACGAAGAGAAGCCAAGCAGAAATACCTTGAGTGAGTTCCTCGTTCCCGTGATGACAGGTCCCTTTGATTTGACATAGTATGACGTGTCTCGGAACTGGCAGCTCACTCAAGACCACTCATGATCACGACTGGTATAATAATTCGGTCTCAAGTAAATTTGACACTCGTAACGTCCCTTCCATTAATCGTTGCTCTAATTAAACGACTTATATCTACTTCACGTTTTGAGTGCTGCTCGTGTGACAGCGATAGCTAGCCGAACGCTGTAAAGGCGCATCCGGAGGCCATTTGCAACGTCAAAAGATGGCGGACGTGTAATTTGTTTTATTTTTTATTTTTGTGTATTTAGGTGTTCAAAGTTCTTTTTTGTTAGTGATTTGTACTTTTAATGCCTTTGTGTTGCACAGTGATAGAAGACTTGGACTTATTTCGTGTGTCCTGGCATCATACTTCTCGTTTCAAGTGGACTCGCAATGGTACAGAGGTCAAAACTATCTTGGCCTCTGTCCTACATATCACTGTACAACGTTGCCACCAATCTTCCTAGAGAAGATTGGATTGTGTTTTATTTCTATATTGATTTATACTTATATATACTTGACACTGGCGAAATCACTTCATTGTGGAAACGCCATATTCCCGCGGTAGTAGCTGTTCAAGTCGCCGCGGGGCAAAGAAAAAAAAAAGGAGCATCCAGAACCACTTTTCTATGCCAGTAATTGCTATGTATACCATATTCTGTTGACGTGGATCCATATTATGGTAAAAACCCGTGAAATTACTCCAGCCCTCTGGCGGCATGCCAGCGTAATATAAGATGGTAACGCCGACGTCAACATCGCTTAGCCATGAAAATATGTGGCGGAGATATTGCCTGTGACAGACGGATAGGCACCAGTGCCTTACGACTTACGAGTTTCACCTCTTGTTTGGCAACATTTCTGAGCTCGGAATATTTTATACTATTCTTTTGACGTAGAATATAAAAGGTATATCTAGAAATTTCTTGGGAGAAAACGCGTGCAAAGAAACATCTTGGCAACAGCCAAGCGCTCAAGTTTGCATCACTTCAGAACACCGGGACTGCTATAAGGAACGAAACGACTCGGCACGTTTAAGTTTAGTTTTATTTCTTATTTTGTGCAGGACATGCGCTGATATAAATGTGCTGCTTGGGTGATGCATGGCAAAGTAAGTACCTGTTTAAATTTTCTTTCCTAATAAACATAAGTATTATAATATTTACTCAGTAAAAGCTTTCACTTGACTTGATAGGGTAATTTCATGTGACAAACAAAATAACGTATTCTTTGTGTAATTCTTCGATTCACGTTGGTAAATAGAATCGGCGAATAAGCTGCCGAACGTTATTAAAAAAGTGTCTTGTATATAGGATGGGAAAAGGGCAGCAACTGGAAAAAGGAAAAGTATTTTGTTAATCAAAAACTAGAGACTATTGATTGAGCTCTAAGATTAGTCTCGGTAGATCAAATAATAATTACAATTTAGATAAGATTTATTTTAAATATATAGATTTGAAAACTACCGTTTTCCTTTGCCAAGTAGTTCTCCTTACCCCACCTGAAATAAAGTCTTTTTAGGTAATCGAGGTTTGCGAACTCTAAGTAAAAGTCAAAGCAGTAATGTATCTACTATTGTGTAAGTAACGTTAACGTAACGTCATCAAGAAAATGTGTATGGCGATTAGAATCAGCGCCTCGTGGCCTTATTTTCAGTACTAGTACTCCTAATTGGGTAGCCCGTTGACATAGTCAAGGTGAAGTATAGTCGTTAGTAATCTATTGCACGGTCTCCACGGAATAGAAAAAACAGTGGAAGTAAGTGGCTTGAGCTTCGCTTAGTATCAGACGTTGTCGCCAATACTCAAACTATCATAACAACAACACGCCACCGTGGCAAATGGTTTTGGTGCGGCTATCGTTTTCACATTTTAAAATAGCACAATAAGGCATGCTTCTGGATTTTTTTACTATTTTAGAGACATTATTCGCACAACTTTCACGCACAAGCGATCGCGGCAAAACTATGGTAGTAGGTTGCGCGGAACTCCGCATAACCATGCCACACGTTACACGCCCACTTGGCACTTCTACTGTTTTTTCTGTTCTGTGACGGCCTTTATTCTAAAGGGTAAAACGATATTGTCTTTGACATGTTATAAAGAGTGTCCCCACTAAGATTACCATCCGTCAGGATTGGTCTGGACATGTGCGGACTTTTTCCGGCTCTTTAACTTGTTCGGATTTTTTAAATTAGATAGAATGTGAGTATTAAAAGCGTCTGCTAACATATTGCCTACCATACCACTGTAACTAAGTGAGTAATGTTTCCATTTTGTGATTAAAAAGTGTGGACCTTTATCGAAATGTCAGGCTTTTTGTCAGGACTTTTCAGATTCCTAAATGGTAACCTTATGCGTACCTGAAATTAATCCAATAATACAGAACGTGAAGCTTGCCTTGAAGGAATGTAATATTTAAATGGGTTCCGGATAGCACTCGAGCCAGGTATTTAATATTTCATTAGAAAGTTCACAAGTAATTAGTTCATCAGTCAAAGGTGAGAACAATTCGGCGGGTGGGTTATTAGAGCGCCTGTTGGGATGTCTGCTCAGTTGCCTGAGGCAGATGGCCTTGCCCGACTAATAACAACTAAAAGCCTTCTCAGCTCTGCCTCAGAGCTAATATTTCTCACGCAAAGTTTGCTAATAGCTTTTGAAGAGGTCAGAGGTAGGTAGTCTAATTTGTTTTGTTTTCAAACTCATTTTTTTTCACGATAAGAGCAAATTCGGTATTGTTTCTCAGATGTTATCATAGGTAATGTTACTTTTTCAGTTTAGCAGCTCCGTAAACATAAGTCTACCTTTCTCGCTCAAAAATCGCGTGTAAAGTCCACTTTATTCGAAAGCGAGGAAAAAGTAATTTGACTTACAAACTTGACGAACTATCACGACATCATCATCATCATTAACAGAGTTCAAAAAGGAGGTTCTCAATTTATGTACATATCCCAGATTACTCGAAGACTGATTTGTATAATTATTTTTTCGTTGAGGGGTATACTCATTCATACTTACGTACGTACATACAAAAGTTCACCCTTGTGGGCATTCTCGTGATTAAGATCTACTCAAGTTCTCTACACATAAATAGAGAATTAAGTTGCAAATGTGGACGTTGATCGTCAAAGGATAGTTTGATAAACTTCACGACCACAACTGCTCATGCGGTGTTTTCAGCTTTAGAGCAAAGTAGAAGTTTACAGCTTACGGTGGTTGATAGTTTTAGCACAACGTTAGGGATAGTAAGTATGTGTTTAACCCGCTTATCGGTAGCTATTTGAACGGTCAACAAATAATCTGGGGGGTTATTCTTATTAGTTTTAGTCCCAGAAACCAACGTTAACCCGCCTAGAGCTAAAAAAACAGTTAAAAAGCTATCGATTTAAGTCCGGTGTATGTTCAGCAATGTTTACTAGTTTCAGAGATATTAGTAATTTTAATCTGAATTTTTGAAATTTTTCCTTATTTCATAGGTTTTGCAGTGGTATCTTACATTTTTAGAATCATTACGAATCAGCGAAGTTTTCAAGCCCAATTGCCCGTTTTTATGCAGTTTTTTTCAAGTAATCAAATAAAGTTTGTTTTTCCATACTAGGTGTCCCAGCATTTGCTTTTCAGTTGGTATGGAAAAAACAACTTAATGAGATTACTTACAAAACGCGCAAATAGGATTAAAAACTTCACTGATTTTTATGATTCTAAATATGTAAGATACCACTGCAAAACTAATGATGATATAAAACATGAAATAATGATTTTCGTAACATGGGAATTTATAAAAGAAAATTACAAAAAATCTCCGAAACTAGTAAAAATCGCTGAACATGCATAGGACTTAAATCGATAGTTTTTTAGGTGCTCAACTCATAATTAGCCCTAGGCGAATTGACGCCGGTTTCTGGGAAACCCTGCAATATCGTAATTATATTGTTGACGTTAAATTGGATCTTACTTACATACAATTTATTGCGGATGCTGACGACGAAGAATTTCGAACCTTTACTGTAGGGCGCATAACTATAGAGAAAAGGTTTACAATCAAATCAATCACTTTCAAGTTAATGTCGCTGTGCGAGTGCGACGGCATTATCATTGTGATTGAGTGTTGTGCGAGTGACAGAGACAAGTAATGGCGGTAGGAAAATTCTTTATATTCAGCGCCCGCGCTTTTCCTAGTGAATAAAATCGTAATTACATAAATATTTTTCCAGCTATTCATCTAGCCTTTATAAATTAAAATAGCGTCAATATATACATATAAAATGCTTTGTCCTGAATGACTGACTGACTGACGGACTGACGGATCAACGCACAGCCTAAACCGCTAACCGTAGAGACCTGAAACATGGAGGGTGTGTTCTTTGCATGACGTAGGCATCCGATAAGAAAGGATTTTCCGAAATTTTACCCCTAAGGGGGTGAAAAAGGGTGGGAAAGTTTGTATGGGATAGTGTAATTCCTTGGTCCAATCTACTTCAAATTTTGCATACACATTCTTTAACAGAATTGATTGAAGACGTGTTTCGTATTTTACTGAAATTCATCCCCTAAGGGAGTGAAAAAGGGGTAGAATGTTACTTTTGGGGTGATTTGCTTCGAATTTGATATCAATACTCCTTAGTGCTTGTGATTTACATTACATTTTATTTTGACAAATGTTTAAAAACTCAAACTAATTTTATTCAAAATAGATTGAACTCACATAAAAGCTTGGTGCTTTGAAAATACCCAAACCGCTGAGTCTAAAGATTCCTAATTTGGTACATAGGTTCCTTATGAGGTCTAGGTTTGCAATAAGGAAGGATTTCCCCAAAATCGACCCCCGCGGAAAGAAGTAGTATGAGTAGCGGGAAACTAATTCTACGCGTACGAAGTCGCGGGCGTTCTCTAGTCTTCTATATTTCTTTCGGACAACTTGCAAGGTTTTAATTAATTCGAGTAAACGTAGTATCACAATTTTACTGCGAAATTAAGTCCACAATTTTGATGAAGGTGAAGCCACAGTAAAAAGAGTAAGTGATTAATTCTCTACGTTACTGTTTTACGTAATCTCAGTGTTCTTTATTAAGATAGTAATATTTCGGTGTTCTTAAGTAATGGCATTCTTTGTTTATTATTCCGATATTTTACTAGTTAAACCTCTAAGCTAGTTAAGTCGCAATACCAGAATTTTAAAATACCGCACTGCCCAGTTTTTTTTACCAAATTCCCAAAACAAATATTTGGTAAAGTAAAATGGATGGACTTATGCATTTTTTGTTTGTTTAAGAGGAGCGATTGTTCAATATAAAGCTTTTGCGAATAAAACATGGTACATCCCTCTAACTTTTATTCAATTCTTATTGTCACTTCGGTAACAATAATTCAACTGGTACTCTTTAATTTGAGACGAGAATCTGGAAAATTACAGGATTATTATTTCTCTTTTTTGTGTGATTTAATCACTATGTAGTTTCTCCCTTATTTGTTTGTGCACTTTATCCCCGGACACATTGTAGGTACCTATATCAAGATTTCTTAGTATATCAATCGGCGAACCGTGGTATTAAGTTATGGGTGCGGAAAGTTGACCCGTGCCTTTTCAATAGTTATTTGTGTCACAAGGGAGCAAACTGACATATTTACGGCGAGGGCGTACATTGAATCCTGCCCAAAACGAAGGATTCTAAAATAGAATCCTGAGCTTAGTGAGGAATTCAAGTGTTAACGCCCAAGGCGGAAATAATTTGCTACCATGTGACACGTACTGCATTTCATATCACCTAAGAGGAAAATTTCATTATTTACACTCTTAATTATCAAGTTTGGCAACAAAATGTCACTGAACAGAAAAGTGCCACTTTGATGGGAAGAAAAGTCCCAAGGTGATGTGAAAAAGAAATTGATGACATACCAGATAAAGTACGTGTTAGTTTTTTTAAAACTTTACTAAGTAACGGAAATATACTACCAAAGCCTAGGGTTGCATTTTGCCGGTCTAGCTGTTCCATTATGTTGTAGAGAGAGATGCACTGTTGATTTTTTGCGGGCTGTCCACACCGCGTGTATTTGCGTAATAAAGGTCAAATAGTGGAAGCCTACACGCAACATAAATAATAGGCTCAATGTTGCTGTTAAATAGCATTATTGTAAGTATTATCTGTGTCAATTGAAATTACAAAAGAAGTAAACAAGTAACTACTGTTTGACACATAACCTCAAATATTAATCAAGAATGTTATTATTTAAAATAACTTATATTAAATCGTTATTTAATCTTAAACTTGATTGGTTCGTTTGGTTGTGTTTACATCTTTCAATTGGTACAGATATACGTCACTGTCATACATTTCATTGTTTATACTACTTTGTAAAACCATAATGACTTTGTCATCTTTTCATATTCTAACGTTACGATAGCTCTTATTTTGGACACGATGGGCATGTCAAAGAAAAAAGAGAAGTCAGTCAGTAGAAAAGAGGCCCAGAAATCGTTTTCGACGCCGCTGACGGTAAAGTTTTTCGTCGTCAGGGTAACTTATTATAATAGTACATTGTGCATCAAGGGTAGTATGAAGGGAATTACTAACGAGAGTGTTAGAAGCCCGACGCCGAAGGCGGAGGGCTTTTAATGACTCGAGTTAGTAATCCCCTTACTACCTGTGATACACACAATGGTTTTCATCACATTTGCGAGGAAAAAAAAACAAAGAGAAAACACTTTAACTCTGCAAAATACAAAGAAATAACTTTTGACGAACGGGAACGTAAATGGAAACGATATTTTTTTACTGACCTCTACCACAGATAATAACTGCGTTTAGTTTCGACCTGGATTCGAGCCAGATTTAGCCAATTTGATAAAAATGTATAATTACTAAAATTAATGATAAATGTTGATATAAACTTGAAATAGGTATAAAAATAATGAAGTTTAATGAAGCGTATAGGTTTTGTGTAATGTAAGTTAGTCTATAGCTAATTTTTAAAGATGAAATTAGAAACCGATTTAATTTTTGGCTGAAAATTAAACCTTAGTCAGAAATGATGTACGAAAGAGTTGCAAATTTTAAAAAGAAAGTCATTACTCCCTAGGGAGTAATGACAAATTCGCCATTATTCCCGCGGGAACAATTTAGGCCATTGTCCTTCTGTATACAGGCATGGAATAACACCATATACGAGCAAGTGTGATGAAAACGATATTATTAAACTCTTTGAATATTCCAGTGAATTTTCTAAAAATACCTACAACCCTCCGCGACTACATATTTTATCTTTCCTCCTATTACGATTAAGGTCTATATGTGACGTGCGACAGTTGTATGTATGATTTTTTTTGTGTACTCGTAATTATTCTAAAAAGGCTTTTTTCAAAAAAAGTGCACATAGTTACGTAGTCATACGATTATATACTGACCTCATACACCAATAGGCGGTAAGTATCTCACTTTTAATAACCGAAGCGTTTCAATCCTCAAACGTAAGTAAAATAGTTGCACGTGGGTACCACTTACTACAGGGGTCCAATATGGCTGCCTTTATATGCGTCACAAAATGTGGATAAAAATCCGTCACTTTTTGATACGTAACATACTTATAAGTACGAGAGTGACGAATGCTTTATCTACATTTTGTCACCCGATAAACTCAACTAAATATACTAGGCCCGCACGAGTTTTGTCTGAAGCCACTATTTGTCCTATAGCAGTAGGTATAGTTAATTGTCGTGACGTAATTGAAAAGTTACAGTTGTCAGTTGTGACCTATGAGTCTTTTTTTGGAAAATTCTTGAAATCATTATGAGAATTGAGGTCGACCTTTGTTAAATGACTAATAGCCTTATATGGTACAATAAATATTGGATTAAAATCAATTATGTACCCGTATATTTTTTTGCTGACCATTTAGCAATAAGTACTTACTTACAAGTTTATTTGATCAACTTTAATTTCATTCGTCGTGAACTGTAAGGTTAGCGTGTTACAAACTTAAATGAGTTAATATTTCAAGTACTTTCCTATAGTGAATCGATCAAAACCGAAACTTCGCCAGCCCGTAATTAACCTCTCTACAAAAGATCGTTAAAACTTGCCGGGACAAGTTGCTGAACTTGACACATTCATTAGGGAGTTCGTTCAGTGTTACACTCATAAAAGCTTAAGTAAAGGCACATAAAGGTAGCTAGTTGACTGCATAATAGTTAATGTTTCATTCAGCGCCTCTGATCTAAGCGGTAAACTCCAAATCGTATACCCTGTTATGGTATTATTTTTAAATCGGCCGCTATTACTGTCAAGTAAATGAGAGGGTTCTCTATCGTTTGCCCGAATTTCATTTGCTATAATCGTATCACTTGCCATAATATTTATTTGCTATAAAGGCATTTTTTCTGAAACCATGAAGTACTCAGAATTGTTAAAAACCCAACCTAACCTAACCTTTTGGGATCTATATGATGGCATGTAAAAATTACCTAAAAGGTTTACGGTTGCCTTTATAGCAAATAAATATTATGGCAAGTGATACGATTATAGCAAATGAAATTCGGGCAAACGATAGAATACGAAATGAGAGCTATCATGACGTTGACAATACGATAACTTCTCTTCTTCTTCTTCTTCATCGTTCCCTCAATGCTGAGGATCGCGACCACATGTTAGGGTTTTCCACTCAGCGCGGTCGTCACAATGGCGCCGAGCGTCAGTCGGATCGCAAGACATCATAGTTCCATCTACGACTACGACTCAAATCCATATCCATGTGGTTTTCTTGGGATAGATAGTGCAGTAGTCTCCCGTTGCTTTCTGCACCAGACATTTATATACGAATACGATAACAGAGCGCCTTTATTCTACGCGGTAAAATTCAAATCGTATTTGACCAGGGCCTCTATTCAACACGGTAAAAACTATATCGTGTCTGTTTTGACAGCTCTTATTTACTTGACAGTAATGACCGCTGACGTCAAAACAATACCATAACGGTCAAAGCCGATATGTTTTTTACCGTCGGGAATAGAATAGAATTGAAATATTTTACTCATCGCATGCACACATTTGAACAAAAAAACGATGACAAACAGAACAAAACACCATGGCGTTGAATAGAGTTGTTATGAACTCGGCTGCCATTAATAATAATAATATAATAATAATAAAGCCTTTATTTCTCTACTACATACAAATTTACAATTTACTTACTTCTAGTTGTTTCATGCGATTGTATTTTATTTTGTTTAACATGCGTATAGTTATTCCTTTTTTTTTTTGTTGACATAAAATTTAAACATTTTTGATTTAATCTTTTCAATGAAAAGAGTACAGAGTTATTGATCAATAATTTACATATAATCTAAATTAAACATATTTATTACCTTAACATTATCGTATTTTTAACCGTATTATTTTTCTTCCCAGTAATCATTGTATTGATATTTAATTATTTATTATTTATTTGACTGGTGTACTTACATTATTTTGCTATTTCATGGTATTGTTATTAAGTTATATTGAATAATTCTTTATTGGTTTCCATTTTACTCTTTTTCCTTAATTGTAGTAGTCGCCTCTAGGGCGTAGGCCTCCCCCATTTTCTTCCATTGTTCAATTATATCTTGGCTTGGATTAGCGGTATAGTTCGGGGGGTGGTGGTCTAATGTCCCCTCGGTGACCAGCCGGCTTGGGGAATTGAGAGGGGGTGAATTTGATTGCTATGCTTGCTATGCTGTGCTACTGCCCGGTCGGGGAGCGCTGTTTTCTCCATATGTCAGAGCAGGCTTCTTACTAAGAAAGTTCTTCATATTGTTTGTTTTGTTTACTTTTTTTGGTTGTTTTTCTTTTTCTTCCGTAACGTTTTTAATAATTTCAGGTGATTTTGATAATATTCTTTTCTTTCTATTGATGTCGTGTGACTCTATGTTTTCATTTTTTCCGCTTAGTATTATAAGCTTATCGTATTTTATTATGACTCTTCTTCCTAGTTCTCTTTCTTTCTCTGCTTCTTTTTGTAATTGCTTGCGTTTGTTCAGTATATCCAGGGGGAAGTCTTCTTTTATGTAGTATGGTTCATTTTCTAAGAGTTTCTTACATTTCTGAATTTGTATTTTTAGACCTAAAGTTTGCAGTGTGACAATAACAGGTCTAATCTTCTCACCCTTCTTTCCTAATCTTCTTACTGATTCTATGTCGCGGCGATCGCAATTTATTTTTAAAACGTTATTAATTATGTCTATTATATTTTTTTCCAATTCATAGTAGTTTTTTTCACGCTCCTCGACTGCAAAAAACAGTAGATTTTTTCTTCTCATGAATCTCTCAATTTTACTAATTTCCATGCTTTGAGTTTCCAATTTTTGTTCAAGAGCCTCGTTTTTTCCTTCTAAATATCTAAACTTTTCATTTATGTTGTTGTTTATTGTATTTTTTATGTCCTCCTTCATGTCTAACATGTCTTGTTTTTGTTGTCTCATGTCTTCCTGCATAGTAAGTAACATATTTTTAATTTCCTCCATTCTTTACGAAGGTGCCCTCTTTCGGTAGTCTGAGGAAACGGTGTACTCTGTGTCGAAGTTTAAGGCTCTTGCTTATCGATTTCACTGTTGTAGGTTTCCACAGAATCCGCTAGGTGGCGTTATAATTCTCGTACAAGCAGTTTCCGTGTGTACTCCTAGATGGCGTTATTATTAGTTTAACTGGCGCTAGTGATGGTGATGGTGGCGCTGTATGTGAAACTTAGACAATGATCTGGCACAGTTTTTTAGGTTATGAATCAGTTATTTTTGTTATCATAATTGCACTGAGTGTCCGGTTTATAAATGTATGCGCCGTTATTGTCCTTCTTATACATATGACTTAGCGATTTGCGTCCAATACTATTGATATTAGCAATAAAAGTCACTTTGTTGTTGCTGCCGTATTTGACTGTATTTTCTTGAGTTCACGTTTATTTCCACTGTGTTCCTTATTTGTAACTGTAGTTTAACTGTTTATTTTCGTTATTTTTATTTTATAGAACACAAACTGTCACTTTTACATTTTTTTAAACAATTTATACACGGAGCCGATGTTTACTGCTGTAGCACAGCGCCCTCTCTATCCGGCTGCCATTACTGTCACGTAAATAAGAGCTATGAGAACGTTGACAATATGATAAAAGGTCAAAGACGATATGGTTTTCACCATGTTAAATAGTGGGCCGGTTCAAAAACGATATTGTTTTTACCGTGTTGAACAGAGGCCCTGGAAAGTTTCTTACGTAGGTACCTACCTATTAACATTTTTAAAGGCGGTTGCTTGCACACGTTTGGTATCATGACTCCCAAGTGAAATATAGTCAGTTGCTGTTTATTTATGGCTTCAAGCACGAGCAGAATCAGGATCTCGTAGTGATTTTGTAAATGCCAAAAAATTTATTAAAGACCGGATCTTTTTTCAATCGGCCATCTTTCCTCTCTGACGGTTCCGAATCCTGGTTTTGATGTGTTATTCTATTGTCAACGTTGTGATAGCTCTTTATTTACTTGACAGTACAGACAGTAGACGGTGGCTGAGTTGAAAACAATACGATAACATGTCAATCCGGTTTTACTGCGTAGAATAAAGCCCCAATCATTTGTAATTAATTACAGAGAAAATTTTATTATTTTAAATGTTTCTTATTGCGGTACTACTTAAATCATGGTTACAGATATAATATCAGTATATTCGCTGGAAAATGTCCTCTGCTAGGCATAGATCTCCAAGGACTGAAACAACAACGTCGGGTGTTATCTTATAATTCGCTCGTTAGTCGTTATGACTTCGACGGCTCCTTCGGCTAATGGTGGTGGTATATTGCGCAAAGTAAAATAAACTGCACAAACCACACGATAGCGAAAAAACAAGCGAGTCTTATAAAACTTTAGTCTCTTTTGTAAGCCGCAAACTTTCTTCATTTCATTTCGTTTCACATGTCTCATCCATTTTCCTCTCTGGCGTTCACTTTGATTTCCGGTTCCGCTGCCCCCACAGCGATGTCGCGGATAAGCATCCGTCTAAAGCAAACCATTCTCCATTCACACAAATTGCGGAACTCACTCAGCGTAAATACAACAATCCTTCGCATAAAAGGGTTGTTTATTGTGCATCGAAATCGTTTGGCTAAAATATTTGCATGAAATATTCCCGGATCCTTCACCGAGCAAGTGTATAAAGGGTATGACGGCCATTATTATTTGGATAAAGCTCGCTTCCGGCGAGCGGCTATGGATTGACCTTTCCGGTGCTTACAATGTTCCGCGCCCCCGTTGATTCGGACGGAAAAATAAATCCCAAAAAAATGGAGAGGAAATTATAATAAAAACATGAGGCGCAAAAATACAATGTAGATTTTAATATAAAAAGCGACTACGAATTGAGTATTACGAAAATCCTTTAGGAAACTATCGAGGCATGAAAATCGAAGATTTATCAGACGAGGGGCTCCGTACGTTCTAATTCGATTTGTCTGCCGAATCGATTAGCGCCAGGAAATATTCGCTTCCTCGTCTGCGAATCTTCAAGATTTAAAAAAAAACCTCATTCCAAGTTTATCATCTTGGCTGAGTTCCCAGTTGCTAATTTTATTTAGACCGCAAGCAATTTACTTGGGGCATTACGTAGCGAGAAAATTGTTGATGTAAAAAATACTCCAAGGGCAAAGTGCGGCTTTATGGGCTTAGCGACTCTGGTATCGGACATCTTATACATCCTATGGTATAGTAATAGCCTATACAATTTACATGTATACTGGTGTCTTCGCATCCGTTGACCGCATAAACACGAAGTACTTTGCAAAAGGGTCTCGTCGTAAATGAAGGAAGTGTCTCAATGGATTAAATTATCTCTGGCTGAAGGGTTATGGTTTTCACAATAACTGCGCGTAAGTGCTACGGTTTGAGCAGATGTGCTACGGAAAGTGCTACGAGACGTAGCGATAGTTTGATGAACAAAGATGGCCGCCGTCATGTGTAAGTTTAGGATCTTACACTCGAAAACTTTGATATTGTATCAGAGCAGGAACAACATGAGCAGATCAAAGTATACATAATGTCATTGATTTCCAATTCGCATGGAAGACATGCTTAATTCAAATACTTTAACATTGCATTACGTTGTTTTAAGATTATAATTACATTTTATTCGTAGGTAACAAGTAACATCCCTATTAGAAAGCTCTGAAATCTTCACGTCAGTCTATGCTATACCTACTGTGCCGGCAGGCAAGTTTCATGATTATTATCGATGCACGTTTTGATGAATCTCATTTAGATTAGGAATTATCTATACGTGTAATTAGCCGCGCATTAGTTAGGTTAATATATTATGTATATGTATGTGTTATTGTAATTAAAATAGAGTAACTGACTGACCAAGTGGTTATCTTTTTCACCCCCCACCCCACGATCTCGCCGGTAAACCTACACAGAATACAATGTATTCAGCTTATTTCATGAATTTTGGTATTATATGCACGTAATGGAAAGCGGTTGGATGCGGTAATCAAGCTAAGTGGGTTGCTCCTTGCTCCATCGCTGCACCAGCCAATAACCTGGGGCTTTTCCAAGGGGTAAAAGGTATTGATTTTGACATGCTATCGAATTGTCACTGTTCACTTTTAATTTAACTTCACTTTCGTGCAATTTAATATAACTTAGTTTATCATTTCACATTTGGAACTAATATTACGTACGTCAAACAGCTCCAAAGGCGCGAGCGCAAAAAAAGACAAGTCAAAAGTAATATGGTTTTACCGCACTAAACCTAGTTCGATAAGACTACCGGATGATTATATATATATATATATATATATATATATATATATATATATATATATATATATATATATATATATATATATATTGTCTCGTCATTAATGGAGGAACTCGAAATGGCAATGCTGCAATGCGAAAAACCTGGCACAACATCTTTTTATTTATTTTAGTTTTAAGTTCGATGTCTAAATGCATTGTCGTATATTCTTACCTCTCCCCTGTTCCGAAGAATAAACGAAACTTGGGAGTCTTATTATCATACCAGCCATTGGAGACAAGTACAACTTTAAAAAAAAATGCTTAGTGAGGTTTTTGAATTGCACCATCACCATTTCATATTCCCCTATTAATGAGGAGACTAAATATTTATATATATATATATATATATATATATATATATATCTTTCAAAGAATGCATTAAAACAAGCAATCGTGATCCCTAGTATTTTTCTATCTATGTTGGTGTAATCCGCTGTGTTCGCGTTAGCGGATAATGCAATGGGTGTGCTTCAATCAATCTAAGAACATTTTGCATAATTTCCCGGAAGCATAATTAAACGTTAACCACGAAAAGCTTAATGAACGTTTAGCATAAAAACCAATTGTATAATTTCATCTGGCATACGATCGAATAACATAACACTCATTTAGTATAACTATAATTTTCTTGTTATTATGATTTTTAGTTCATTTTTTTTTAGTGTCCTCCTCTACACGTAACGTGGGGTTTTTTTTTTCTCGTCTACCCCATAGTGTGGGGTGTCGTTGGATAGGTCTTTCAAAAATATTGCGGGTTTGTGAATACATTTAGGGATCCCTTTAAGAAATATTAACCTTTAAAGTGCTAATTTTGATTGGAGTCAAGTGTCCCCGACTACCTACAGCTAAAACTGCATTTACTAAAAATATGAAAAATATCTTAAATTAAAGCACATATAATGAATTTGATAGGAAAACTACCACGACTAAGTAGACTTTATTAAATCTTGAGTTACAAACGATTTAAATGTTTAAACCTAATGAAAACTTATATGCGGTGTTAGTAAACAGACGACGTATGACCTATGTATGGGGATAACAGTTTTCCAACGGCATTGCTAAGTTTGTCGCGAGGTCTAATCTGTTTGTAGTAACGGCTTCGGAACCCTACACTGAGCATGGCCCGGCATGGTCCGACATGCTCTTGCCCGGTTTTTTTAATCTTTTAAATGGAAGCCTGGGTGCCCGAGAAGTTGGTTCTTAATTCGTATAAATGCACATACGAGAATGCTGAAGACTGCGAGAGAAGCGGGCTCCGTACGAACTCTGTTTAGCGTATGCTAACCGTTGTATAACGGTGCCTTCAAAAGCTTGGTCGCGGTGAAAACACTTAAAGTCGCGGATGTATGCTAAACCAGAGTCCATACGGGGTCCGCTCCACTCGCAGTGAAACCCCTGCTTAAGATATGCAAAATTATCTACTTGTACCTTCGCGCCTGTACAGCGGGATGCGTGCGGATTGCCAATACGCTGTAGATTAATATAAGTAGGTTAGTTGGGGTGATCTCATCAGGAATGTGCGTGGAAGAACATTCCCTATTGGATTATATTGGTATGGAATGAATATACCAGTGATAACCGCTAGACGTAAATTCCTTAACGCTAACGTAAACGATTTTCGAAAACTGACGTCGGCGCTCGACGCGACTGTCTGACAACTTACGTCGATCCTATACATTTTGGATAACGATAACGAACGCCGAATGCATCTCGTGTAGAAACTCGTTCCTGTAGTGCCACGTTCCAGTGCAATGTAGAATAACTCAATCTGATATCGCACTGGAAATGACGATTTTATCACAGCCATTTTCCAGTGACGATGGATAAGCCTCAGGCAATGCCGCATTCAAAAGGATTCCTAGAATTCGTTGATTAAAGTTCTGGCGATTTAGCATCAAATGGTGCCTTTACAGGTGGTAAAACGAATGGCACAAGGATGGCAACTACCTTAAAGATTGGAAATAGCAAATTCTACGCAAAGGAGACTCACTTTTATTTCGAAAATAATAATAATATTAAAACAATACGATGACATCAAAAGCAGTATGGTTTTTCGGAGTAGAGTAGACCCTCTGAAAACTCTTAAAGTAAAACTCAACTGCAAAGGTGATATTTTCTTATGCAACAGTACAAAGTTGGCGAGTTGGCGAGTCAATCCATATTATTTGATGAATGATATAATTTTCCATCTACAAAATAAAACACAAGTTAGTATTAAGCTACTTTATTTTTTAACGCGCTCCCTTGCCAATTCGTATCACTCAAATATAATAGAACAGCGTGTCGATGGAACGTAAACTTTTCCTAAAAGCTTTCGAGTCAATATTGTTGACACGAGGTATCAGGCTTAAGAAGTTGCGAGGAAAGTTGGGGCTTATTGAGTGATCCTTAGTGTGCGTTACTTTTGTTTGAAAAACCGGCCAATTGCGAGTTGGAGTCATTTTCCGAGGGTTCTGTAGGTACTAATATTTCGTTCGTGTCTTAATAGGTTATAATTTCGATAAGCGATATTGGCGCTAGAATATACCTACCGGTATGACAGACGGACAGAAATACTATAAACGTGCTGGCAGGCCCAAACCAGCTTATCCCTTAAACTAATGTCAAACCGCAGTGTTCGCATTGTTGTGTTCCGGTGTAGGGATAAGAAAACCAGGTGCCTACCTACATAAAAAGTAGGCTGTCTATTACACATACAAAATTGATAAAAACCAAAACCTCCAAAGAACAAAGAAGGTTCCGCACGTGTTAAGGATACCACGCGCAATAAATTCTCGCGCGGCTGCGACGTAGCATTTGAATGCTAAATGCGGTGTCTTGCTCTTATTCAACGATTCCGCATTCTGGTGGTTTCTGGCGCGGCTCTGGGCTGTACTTGCCTTATTTTCCTTGAAACGTAAAAGCGCTAAATTCTTGTCCTTTCCATTCGATAAGAAACAGGATGTAGCCAGAAATTGGTAGGAACTAAGAAAAGTATATTTTTGTTAATTTCCATAATTAGGTACGGAAATAAGCAGTTGGTCATAAGAACAATCAAAACATTGGACATTTAATCCATTTGCTAATTAATCTAATCTAATGTATTGCCGGTGTCCTTAATATGTGACTGTGTAAAATCGCTTAAATATCTGAAATGTCTCTCCCATTTTAGCAGAAGCGTTGAGCGCGAACTCCAATAGGACGTGACCCGCTCAGTCGCGAGGCGTTGTAGACGTCCGGGACTCGTGAGGTGACCCAGTTACGGCCCGAATCGGCCCTCCTCCCCCCCATAATGATAACGATAACAGGACATTAATTTCTATTATCGACTGGGATGATTGGCTATATTGCGTGTTTTGATCATTTTAAATTTAGTCTTACAAGCGTCAGGAGAATAGAATAATGCACTTTTTAATTGTACATTTCCCTTCATTCATTCTTCCCTTCATTTTCCCTTCGCCTAGAAGTCGTTTATAAATATTGAACTCTACGATTTCCACGAACGTACCCTATGTCCTTCCCTAGGCTAGAAACATCTCTGTACCAAACTTAACCTTGATCGGTTGCGGTGTTAAACCATAATGAATGAACACAAAAACATGTTTGCATTTATAATATTACCTATTAGTAAGGTATACGGAAAGGATGATACTGGAGTTAGATACCCTGAAGTCCAGACCACGAAACTCGATAAACGTAATGAGGCACGTCCGTCGTGAACGTCAAAACGTCGGACGTACGTCGAGGTGGAGTGACGACTTAACGTCTGCTAGCAGCAAGAAATTTTATGAAGCGCGCTTCGAATAGAGCAAGCTGGTGCTTATTGGGAGACGTCTATATCCAGTACCTGGGCTGATGATAATGATGTGATGATGAAACTCGCATGTTCCACACTAATCATGTGATACCTCAATTATTTAAATCATCCTAATTCCGAGTCCGGAGCTATAAAGTGGAACATTGGATTTGTGATCACATACCAAAATACATAATAAAATTATGAGCTGTTAAACTCATTACCCTACTTTTTGCTTAGCGAAGTTGAGTATAGAAATGATTCGATCTTGTGTTTATTGAAAAATAAACGCATTCATAAGCAACCTTAATCATTTGACTTCCGTTTCCTTCCGCTAATACATGAGAAGATATTTTTTCGATGTTACGGAAAACTAATAACCATATTGAGGATATAGAGTGGAGAATTCATTAAACAGTACATTTAAATGTTTAAAATAAACATAAACTTATTTATGTTGTTACGAACGTTAATTTGTGACCTATTTCAAGAAAAATATGCTCGAAGTCGTCAATGTCATTAGAGATGTTAAATCATTTGTAACTTTTAGGAAACTCATCCTTATTGTCGTTGAATGTCAGATTGGACCTATGGACCTAGGGTGGGTACCAAATTTAAGTTCTTCACTGTTTCAGACTTGCAGAAATATTTTTTAGGTGACTCTTTTTTGCAAAAAGTTAGTTTCATTTTTATTCTGCGAAGTATCAAGTTTATTCTTAAGGAGTAGGTGAGAAATGAAAAACTTTTATATTTTAAAACGGGGAAGAACTAAACGGAATTTCGTCGAACTATTTGCAGCTTCGTATTTAAGAACATGGAGGAAAGTAAGTAATTACATTTATCCTAAAAAAACTGCATAGTTTCTAAAGGTAAAGCGACTTGGAAAGCAGTCATGACTTATGAGTATACAAAACAGCCATTAAACCCCAATATTATTAAAGTTAATTGGCTGAATCCTCGCCAGAGTACAGCAGGCTTAGCCTTCATCAGGGTAGTCGATATCGCCCAGGCCACCGCTGGTTCGATTTAGGCTTAACTGCACAAAAGCAATTTTCGGGGGAGTCCATTATTTTTCGTTTAAAATTCGTTGCACATAGCGTGACCCAAAAATGTTCAGTGAAGTATCAGGCTGTATCAGGTTTGTTGTAGTTTTCTATACTAAGATAGCCTGTTTGTTAGTGTATTTACGGTTGAAAATAAAAGAAAAATCGATCTAAGTTAGATCGGTTTTTCGGTAACCCAACCGCTGGTATCATTTCATCGAAAGCTATTTTCTGTTCAAACCATGATGTTTTCAGGATATCTTTAAAATTATTAACGTAGCTAAGGTTAGATTAGACTAACGACTAATAAAAAAAAATACAAATCGATGAAATGAAAATAGAGCCTTTCTCGAGAATACAAATGCAAGTAAATTAATATAATGCTGATCGTTTGACCGAGTGGGAGAATGCAGTCAATATTCTATGACTCAAAACTTTACAGTTGTACAAGTCAACAAAAATGTCTGCCATGCCGTACAAGCATGTCAAATTATACGCTTGTAAAGGTTTTACGAGTAAGCTATTGGCAGGAGGTGTATAAGTTAATATTCTATCTTCGCATTAAACATAAAATAAGCAACCTAAGAACCCAGAGTGCCACTCTACTGCTAAAGTAAAGCGCATTGTTAATTCACACAGAGCTTGGCATTAAGTGCAGTTTTTCTCGCAATGTTTTATATTCGTAGAAAATTGCAAATTCAACTCCGCTCATTTTAAACAACTTATTATTAAGTATTAGGCGAGTTTAGGCCACGACCTTACTGATCACAATATTTCGGATCGGTTAGGGTAGAAAGCTATTTGCAACAAATCATCTCCAAATTCCAAGTAAATGTATAACCTAGATGCATATTTGTGCAGCTGCAGCGGATAACTCCGTCTCGAGTGGAGCTCGCTGCACTCAATATTTCAATTTGCCGGCGACGCGCCCGCGGCGATCCCAGGTTCTTCCAAATCCACGCTGAAGTAGGTACTTAAGGATAATATATATTTTTTGGCTTGATTTTTACCTTGAAAGGATAGCCTCGGAACGAGATCATTAAAAAATACAGCAAGCGGGTACAATGTGCAGTTTAAAGTGTCTTCTCACTAAACCGTATCATACCATGACCGTAATAGGAACGTGTCAAAAAAAAGGTTTCTTTGTATTGAAAAGTATGACACTATGCCCAGTAGACCGTTCCGACACCGACCAATATTTGAATACTAATTACCTTCCGGGCTTGATACGTTCATAGTACGGTCATGGTGTGGTACAATGTAGTGGGAAGACACCTTAAGAGTCACTGTCTGAAGAATTCTAAAGAAATATATTTTTATGACAAGGAGAAGAAATTATTTAGCTGTAGAAATATTTTTTTGTTTACTTCTTGTGCACATACCGGTCTATCCTCGTAAAGTTTCCTCAATCATGGTCAAGTTAAGTGGAAGAGATCTCTTAAAGGGATAAGTTCGCCATTGTACATGTTAATCTTAAGTTTATGTACGAATTTACTTGTAATTGTTTTTTTTTGTGCAATAAAGAGTTCATACTCATTCCGTAATGCTGTAATCATTCAGTCATGGCCACCTGCCTCAAATGTTTGACTATACATAATTTTTATTCCATTTCATATTTGAAACCTCTTCGCGTGTGTGTTGACAGCGGTTGCATCACAGCGTGCAGTCTGCCCGTGCATAATGCATTTTCGAAGGGGCGTAGTTTACGTAATATTTTCATAAACATACAACATTCCGCAGCACGATGAATGGTACCTCAAATATATCGCATAGTCTGTCGAAGATTACAAATTCCAATAGCAAAGGAATTTGAGTAGCTTCGAGACGGGGATGGTCGCGGGAAAAAGGCTTTGATCCAACTATCGAGATGTTTAATATTCATGTTTAATCTTGAAAAGACCTTTGGGGTATAGTTTTACCAATCCACAAAGCAAGCCCTGTCGCTTTCATTAACATTATAAAGGTTGCGTAAAAGTATAGACAGGTGACTCTCTTTTATCACTCGCTCTTGAACTCGACACACCAATTATTAACCGACGAGTTGAGGTTGTTATGTCAGAGCGTAAAAATAACATTTAAATGCTTATTCTCAGCTTAACTGCTTTACCCGTCGAGTACGGTCGTATGACTTCGCTCACTCCATAAACCGTTCAACAGAGACGTTTTTAAGAGGCCAGACCTCTGACAGGCGAATTCGTGAATTTAAAGCACTATAATTTTATTTTTATTTCAGCTACTTATTACTTATAATGTTATTGACAATCGACGCACCTGTTTAGGGTAAAGGCATTATGTTATACGATAGGTTGTAGCGTGGTCCGTCATTATTTAAAGTTGTTTAGTAGTTCAACCAAAGCTAATAAGTCCAAGAATATATCGCCTTCTTTTGCTTCGTCGTAGTCGATTAAAAGACCAGTGTTTACGTTTTGATTAGAAAACTCTATCAATCATTACAAAAGTAATCTCTGGTACATTATTCATTGTTCGCGCTCATCGACATATGTTTCTCCACCGTCTTTGCACCCTAAAAGTCTCAAAATAAATCCGCACTCGAAATGAAATACGACATCATAATCAGAAATACGGCGTGTGTAAGCGCTGCGGAGCGCTCGAAAGGGTGGAAAAAGTGCACTAAATCGTTTTTATTATTGCATTATATTACGTGCCCCTCCGAATTAATGGGGCTCAAGAATTTGCATATGAAAGCTGGTTTCGACGCAAATATTTATACTGCTCTAAAACGACCTGGGGCCCTATTCTAGAGTTTCAAACATCTCGATTACGAGACGTTTAGCTGCCGGAGACCTCTTTCGTAGGGTTGAACTCTGAAAGAGCTTAGTGCCTTGTCCTAGCTATTGATATAGTGCATTTAAAACACATTCTGTTTATTAATCGACTGAGATAAGGTGCGTCTGAGTTCGACTGTGGGCGTAATGTGAATTAAACGCCACAAGTTTAAGTATTGCGGTTTGTCATTGTGACAGGTTTCCACGGTGTTACGCGAATACACTTCTTGGGTCAGTATTCTTTCAGTTTTATGTTTTGTTTTGCTGAACGTAATTTGCTGTTTATTCACTATGCTGTCGGGGTATCTTACCGATGCTTATTATATGTGTCTCAAGGTATTGTCAAACGTTATAAAACAAACCTCCGGTCCTAGTATGGTGACGTTTATCGCCTGACAACATGTGGATAAAGCATCCGTCACTCTCGTACTTATATACGTGTCAAAAAGCGACGGATGTTTTATCTATATTTTGTCCTGGGTGACTTACGGAGAGCAATACAAGAACTGCAATGGGTTTCAGAGTGTAATTACCATCAGGTGGCTTGTGTGCTCGTTGGGCTTCTCATTGGTACAAAAAAACGACAAAACACAGAATATAAATCCTCAATTTAAGAACGTTGGCAAATCATTGGTAAACCACTGAGAATCGCGTGTTCTTCGAAATATTTAGATATGATCGAAATATTTAGTCATCGAGTCTATCTCTACCAGGTAAGAATTGGTCGCCTGACTCGCTCTGACTGTGATGTGACATAATGTGGTGGAAATGTCCATACCGCTGAATTGTTAATTCGGTGAAAACACATATTCGTGACGTTAAATTATTTTGCGATTTCCGCGAAAATCCTGCAATGTGCGGCAATTTTATAGAATGTTCGTGAGAACGAAATGATTGATTCTGTGGTAAAGGTAAATAAGTAACGTGGCATGTACAAAAGTAAAAACAAATGAAATAGATAAACGAAAAAAAAAAGTATTCGTTTTGAATATAATTCTGATGTGCTTCGATATAAATTACCTTTACTTATATTTAATAGTTAACCAAAGCTTTTTTTAATATTTTAAAGCCTGGAAATATAATGTTACCACTTAAAGACTGCAGGTAAGTTGCTAATCGAGAAAGAAGCGCAGGGCATCTATTTAACGTTACGATAGCTCTTATTACTTAGCCGAGTTAAAAACAATACTATAACATGTCAAATGCGACATGGTTTTACCTAGTAGAATAGTGACCCAGTACTTACCACGAGTAGATGTGATAAAAGCACAGCGCGGCAACGGAACAAGTTGCAAAGAGATTCTATTTTAATTTTCTTCTTTAGCGGTTTTTGTAGGCGACTTAATGAAGCCGTTTAAACCGATGCTACCCCAATACTACCGATACTTATAATGATATTAAGTAGATAGAACTAAAACGGTGTTTTTAAAGTTCGGGGTTGGTTGTGACGATCCTTTAAATACGATTGTTTTTCGACGACGAATCGACTCGCAGGTATATCATAAAATTCGGCCAAGTGCGAGAGGGACCAATATCCTTAAAAAATCGCGTTTGGTGTATGGGAGCCCGCTTTAAATATTTATTTTATTCTGTTTATAGTATTTTTTGTTATAGCGACAACAGAAATACATCTTCTGTGAAAATTTGAACTGTCCAGCTGTCACGGTTCATGAGATACAGCCTGGTGACAGACAGACGGACAGCGGAGTCTAAGTAATAGGGTCCCGTTTTTGCCCTTTGGGGACGGAACAATAAAAAGTGTGAAATTAAGAATTGACATCGTGTAAACTCAGTGGTTTTATCTCACTAAAGCGGGTTTGCTATACTTGTGTTGTGTGCGTAGATGCACGTGCACGATGTCTCTGAGTGCATAGCTGTCGTCACTAAGCGCCGCCGTAGTGTGCGTGTCTATACGCGTTACAATAACAGTATGACCCACACGATTTCGTGAGATAAAACACCTGTACTACACTCAGGAGCAAAAATAACGGGTCAGAGTGCGTTTTTCATACTAAAGAGGCTATTTCAAAGCCTGGGTGCCTCGCCAGGGAATGCTTTTAGTGAATTCTGATGATGAATACCGCGAGCATCGATACAGGAATTCCAGAGTGCCTAGGATACCCAACTGAATGTATCTGCGGTTAACGCCGGAATTGTGCATGTTCAGAAAAACATCTAAAAGGGCAATAAAATGTAAGGAAATCCAAATGCTGACTCAAACTGTCCGGCTGTGGCGTTAACTGATTGTGCGATCAGTTAGGTATCTTAAGAAGTTTTGATCTCCTCTATTGAACCTCTGAGTATCCACCATTAAACATCACTCGAAACAAACCCTGGCAAGGAACCAAGGCTTCGAAATAGTCTCGTTTGTATGAAAAACGCACTAAGACCCGGTATTTTTGCTCCTGAGTGTAAAAAAAGATAAAAGATGTTTATTTAGTAAGTAGGCCGCACGGGCACTTTTACACGTCAAAATCTACCAGCGCTTCGCAAGAGACCACTGCTGAGAAGAAACGCCGCAAGAAACTCAACAGTCAGTCGTTTTTTTAAAATACTACTTATGATATTATACAATTATAAAGCTTAACCTAGCATGATATAAAACAATGAATTTAACATAAAATAAAAATAAAAATAAAAAACATTTAAGCGTAGCTTGAGCAGGAAAATGTGTCAAAACTAAGAATTTTCATAGGGTAGTAATAAGTAGTAGTAAGAGTAGTAGTAATAAAAAAAAATGTAAATAAAATATATATCACTCATGGTATTTAAAAAAAAAAAATACTTTCCGTGACAGTGCAAGACAACCACCACATACAAAGTTTCGATACATTCTCCTATAGAAACCGTGTCCCCTAGACAATATACAATATTTACATATTTTTTATGTGTATAATAAAAACATTAGAATACCCCCAAAATAATAACACGTTAAATTAGCAACCCAAACCGTCCCACAATAACATCCAGTAGGGAGTACTAAAACATGAATTCACAAATCAAACTTTTCGACGCAACGTTATTACCGAGCTTATATTCCATTCTGAGGTAAATTATTTACATTTAGACCGGAACAAGTTTCATTATGGCGAACGTGATCCCAATACGCATTCAGATTACATTTAGATTTTACAAAACGGATGCGGAATAAGATGGCCCCTTATTGTAAATACGCAAATTTAAAAACATGATTCGCTCCGCAATGGGCTGTTTTCAGAAAGACGAAAGTCGTTGTGTCGCTATAGCGCTTGAGTTTAATATTTATTCCCCATTCTTTGTAACTGTAAGGCTGTGCAAGCATAAATGTTGACAGTGTCTAAACGACGAAAAAATGCTAACGTTACTTCATGCAAAGACCGTTGACGTCAATACGTCCTTTGTGGGAACTGGTAAAAGTCTATAAACTTGTTTGGTAATATTATAGTGTGCGTTAACAAGTGAGGACTTGAGACTCCTCTGATTTCAGGACGTGTTTCATTAATATTCCGACGGCATCCCCACCACAGAACCATGTGGCCATGTTATTAACTGCCACTACACATTTGACATATCTTCAAGCCTAACCGTGCCACAGACTACAACACTCGCGTAACATTAGCCCTATATCAGTACCAGTATGAGAATCAAACATGGTTCTTATAATTTTAGCTGTGGTATAATAAAACAAGGAGGTAGCAATGTGCGGCATAAACTTTAATAAAGGCAGTTTTTGTCGCCCCGGAACCGTTTATTATAGCCAAAAGAAAAGTTATTACTTATGGGAACCGTTCGAGACTCTAGATCTATATTTATTTCCACTTTGAACTGCGGTCTTGGGAAAAAGGGGAAAGTGGATTGAAGAATTCAAGCTAATCATTTGGTTGTCTTGCCTGTTGCCTGAAGCTAACTGTCGCGGGTTCAATTCCCGGTCAGGGTAAATATTTGTGTGATGAGCGCGAATATTTGGTCCTGAGTCTTGGGTGCTTTCTATGTATATAAGTATTTATTTCTCTATAAGCTAAACTAGAGCTTAGTTTTAGATTAGGTTTTTGTTAGAGATTGTCCCCCGATATTTATTTTGACTTTAATTAAGTATTTTTAGGAAGAATAAAGAAAAAAAAAACTTACACGTATTGGCCTTATTTCGACACGTAGCGTGAAAAATCAAGCTTAATAAGAAATTCTGGGCCGTACGTTGCGGAGAGGCAATTCCTGGTGTTGGCAAATGGGTCTATTTGGGGGAAATAGAAAGCAAATTGCTCAGCGGGTCGCCGTTTGGAGAACAGCGTTGTTTGGCGCTCTCCGGGACTCTTACTGCTTCGTGCTGGCTTCACGGGGACGAGATGTTCCCTATACAAGTCCAGGTAAATATTATTAGTAAAACTTAATGTCTTATTTAATAGGCCTTGCCTTAGAAATAATTAAAAATACCTTCCTTTTACATTTCAAGATGAAACCGAGCGTTAGTTTTCCTGAACTTATAAAACGGAAACAAACCAATTAATAGGTCATTTATATTCAGAGCGTTTTCTGTATTCAAGAGGCGGAGCTCTTAGGCGTTAGTACAGTCGACTACAAAGAAATGTAGACCTACATAAACCAATATGAATTATCGGTTTATTTAAATTTCATTGCACTAAGCACAAGTACAAATGGTGTATTTAATGCCCAGTAACATTTTTTACCAGTCAAGCAGCCAGGCCTTACAGTAAAACAAACCAAAGTTAGTGCAAAAAAATAACGATCACCCGGATTTCCTTTGCAGTTGTTTTTATGGCATGGCATGGTTGTTTTTATGTGGCGCACACAGACCACCTGACGGTAAGTTTGACCCAATAGACACTTGCATTCTCAAGACTACAATCTAAAGACTGCAATCCTAAGACCACAAATGCGTTGCCAACCCTGAGAACTATTTGAGATGGAATGCCTCTACGCTAGCAATTTCATCGGTTGTCTTATCCTTACACCGGAACACAACAATGCGAACACTGCTTTGCGGTGGGTTTAAGAATAAGTATGGTCGTAGCGATTCAGACGGACCTTGCACAGAAATATTCACTTCACCTCCAAACGCCCTCAACTAGAATAGACAAAAATGGCCTCACGTGCTTCGGCAACTATTGCGTCATAGCCTCTTTACACGGCGTCACAGACTAAATATGCCCTTATATAAATAGGCGCTGTATTTGTAGTCTGGAACGCCCACGTCTCAGAATGAGCTCCATTCATGCGAATAGCTTTAGGTGATTAGGGGATACTGTGTTCAAGGTCGGCCGTTTGCGCGGCTGGATTATTAATATACGAGCTGTTTGCTGTTGGTGGCTGAGGGTTTGATTCCTTTAGGGGCTGACTCTGATTGACCCAGGTCATTCAGGACCTTTACCAATGTAATTTCTTGATTTGCTTCTGTAGCAAGATAGGCTAAAGCGAATTAAGTTAATAGTATCATGTAAGAAATGTATTTACGTTTGACACATATAGTGGTTTTCCTATGCATTCATCTTTTTATAGTTCATTAGTCAACAAGGAACCCTTATAGTTTCGACATGTCCATCTGTCCATCTTGCCGCGGTTTAACTTAGAGACTACAGATGAAGTGAATAATCCTTTCCCATCGTGTTTTGTCGGATAAGTTCGTATTTGTCTTGATTTCTCAGTTGGCTTATTGATAAGCTAATTGAGAAAGCAAGATAAAAATGCGAACTTATCCAACAAAAACGACGGCTAAGGATTCACTACATCTGCAAAAATCTGTAATTTGGCATAGTTATACATTTACATTACGCCGATAAAGTTGTAAAATAAAATCTTGATTTTTTTTTCGGGTCCCATGACATGACACGTAAAGCAAAGGTTTCTTTTTTAAACATAAGAAGATTGACTAAGGTATAAATGGATAGCGCTTAAAAATAGTTATTTATATGTTGTTGGGTCAATCAACTTTTCTTTGTGGCTCGTTGCCATGGTGACGTCTCCTGGGCCACTCTTTAAAACTATGATTTTAAAGGATACAAGTCCACTAAAAAACAGTTTTATTGGCAATTACAAACCCATTATTTTACGGCCTTTCTCATGAGTGTGCTAGAAGTATATATTGTAACATTTTTTCTTAGAAACTCTATCACTTTTGTCTCCTGGCTTACGGGACAGAATAACAACAACAAAAAGTTGATCCACCCTGTTATCAATTTTTAGATTTAAAAGGAAGAACGAGCTCGAGTTGCGAAAATCATAATTTCAAACTTCGATACAAGCAACAGTAATGTCGGTATTTGAACCGTTGCCTAGTAGTTACTCACAGGACACGGAACCCAAGGGTCTAGAATACCGTATGAACTGTGACTAAGATATATTATTATACTTTTGTTCTGCTATCTTCATCGCGCATCAGAGCCTGAGGACAAACAATTTCCTGCAATCTTGAGAACAATCTGCGACGTGGCTTGGTCTCGGGATGCTCTTAAACTACGTTCACTGGAATTGCTTTATTGTTTTTGTCGCGGTTATCTCTTTTTTCTTGCTTTTTCAATAAATAAATATCAGGGATATCTATCTCTCACAAATTGATCAAGTCCCAAACTAAGCTCTAAGCTTGTAACTTGTTGTATTGAATGTATATTTTTAAAGACAATGATTCAGAAAAAGTGAGACGCGCAATGTAGGTGGGTGTAATGCGGGTTTGTATTTCACTCTCACTTGCTCTCTTAAACTCCTATGCTAGTCTAACCGACTTGAACCGAACCCGCAATACTTCTTATAGCTATTTGCACTGTACATGCTTTATCACACATAAACGCTACGCAGAAGCGATATATCTTCATCGAACCCTGTGTCTATAGTACCATTGATTTGTACCATCAATGGTACAAGTAATACTACTATGTGTCCTTAGTACCATCAATGGTACTACCGATACTAGCACGTGTCGCTGGTACCATTGCATCGAAAACCCACTGCTATTCGCTTTAGTCGGTTATTCGTCAGAAATCATTTTTATTCCGCAAAAGTTGGTAGGTTAGGTTCGTTAGGTATCTTAAGATGCCCGAAGGGCAAATCGCTCAGAAACAGGTGCCCTGCCATAGGCAGGGCTCCGTCGAAAAGCACTGGTGTGACAACCTGTTGTGACGACGAGTCTGCACCCCAATTTACTTGTGAAAATAACGTAGTATCTTAATTAAGACGAAATTATTATTTTTAATTTGTTTTTTTTTTCACAAGTAAATACACGGTATAAACTAGTATCTTTTTCAATGGTACTAAGGACACATAGTAGTATCACTTGTACCATTGATGGTCACAAATCAATGGTACTATAGACACAGGGGGCTTCATCGGCTTCTACGCCTCTAGCGCCTTTACGCAAGGACCTATTCAATGCCGAAGACGCGAAATGGCGTCTTTTTTTTTGGCTTTGTTTAAACAGAAATAAAAAATATATGCAGAAGTTTAAGTCACATGCCGTCCTCAACAACTCAACTCTAATGCCGAGAATGCGAATTCGTGTCAGTCGCAATACGTCGATGGGGTCAGAAGGTTCTGGAGTGGCGTCCGCGGACCGGACGACGAGCTGTAGATAGGCCTCCAACAAGATGGAGTGACGACCTCGTCAGGATCGCGGGACCGCGGTGGATGCGAAAAGCACAAGACCGGTCTGAGTGGAAAGTCTTGGGGGAGGCCTATGTCCAGCAGTGGACGTCTTTCGGCTGACATGATGATGACAACACGTCGGTAGGTATTTGATGTGTTCGCAGTAAATAGTTTAATACTAAATCTCTCGGAATCGTTTAATCATATGTATTTGCGACATCTGAATAATAAATGAATATCACGGCCCCGAGTTGAAACTCGATCACGATATGTCTTGAAATGATGTAGGTATTGTAGGGCTACGTCTATTTCAGGTGTCACTCAATCAGAGTGGCATCTCCATCGGAGAATCGGAACATGTCGAGAAAGTCTCATTGAGATGCCTGTTTAGATCACCGTGGACAACTAAACAATTTATCATAAAAACAAAGATTTTGTATCGTTTAGTCTTTACTCTAATAAATGAATCGGTGAATCTGACGACAGTCGTCTTTAACATCCATATGATGTTGTACGCAGCATCAAAACTGTGGAAGAAGAAATTGAAATTTAGAGAAAGAGGTAATGTGGGATATCGGGAAGATGATATTATTTTAACGATAGCACTAGTTTTTTTATGTAATGAGAGAAATAAAGGGGTTTGAGTAAGGGTTGTCAATTTGTGTAAGTTGCTTTTACTACCTAGCTTTACCCGTGACTCCGATCTTGTAGAACTCGTTAATAGTTTATCCTTTGGGAACTCATATACTTGTTAATCTAATAACTGTACAGCCGTTCATACGTAAATAAAAGAGACAAACGTACAAACATCGAAACTTTCTCGTCTACTTTCACTTTACCTACTAAAACACCTGCATTCAATTGCTACAAGCATATATGTTTTTATTTAATTTATTTATCAATACTTTTGAAGACAAATAAAAAAAACGGTTTGAATACATTTCTAATTTATTTATAACGTTATTTCTGATTTCTTATTCTTTGTGAGGTTTTCTTGATTTTTGAAGTGTTTCAAATTTCAACAACAATAGGTACCCACTTCAACCTATTCCGAGAAAGTTCTAATTTTCTGTTTTTTTCACGTAACTCTTAAAATGCCTAAACGGAAATTGCCATTACATAACGCCTGTACTACGCCAAGTACAGTGTACTCTAGGAACGTGCAAGTTGGTTGGTCGATGGCCAGTGCCAGTGCCAAGAATGCCGCCCCGCATTCCGGGGCAGCCACGCGTCTAATTACATTCCGATGGTTCAGCTGGCCGGAGTCTAATAGACACGATAGGGTAATTAAGGCTGCCTGTGTTAGTTAGTATTTTCAAGGCTTATTGTAGCTTTTTCATTATTAGCATGCATAATGTTAGTTACTAGAATTTGAGTATGTTTAGGAGTGTTACTTATAAACGTAAAATACATTCCATTGCCTCCATTTCAAAAACCTCTTAATAAGAGGTTAATAAGACTAATGTCATCCGTCGGTTTGAAATAATTCTGACTATCTCCTTATTTGCCGTGACCAGATACATAAAGCTTTCGTATCGTAAACGGACAAACTGAATAGGTTTGACGATAGCTGACAATTTATCGCGTCACCCGCTTGTGTCAATTCTATACAATTTGTCAGTTTTCGAAAATAGTTATCGTTAGCATTGTGCATCTTATCGGGGCCTCCTTATTGAAGGTATTTATAAAATATAAACTTCAATAGATGGACAATTTAACGTATTATTATTCTAACTAGTTATAACTAAGTAGTGTTGTAATATATTTTACATGTATTATTTGGTTCATGTTATTATAAGTTCTTTTATTCCGGAGATACAAGAACATCCTAGTTCAGGCATGTAATTTACGAGCCTCTTTTTTTTTTGTTAGTACTTAGTTATACATTGTAAAAAAAGTGGATTGAATAAAGATTTATTATTACACACGGGAGAATTTTAATGTTAAAATTTAGTGAACAAAGCTACATTTACTTTGTAATTCCACCCTTTCGCATAACTTATTACCAGGCCACTGACTCAAGCCCCGCTAAGACGTGAAGAGGGTAGGATTGGCAGCGGTTGATTCTTACGGCCGCTAAGTTGCATTAGCATATCAAATGTTGACAAGGATTGCTCGCGGCTACTTTCTTTTAAGGATTATAATACACGGGACGGTTTTCTGGCACTGAACTGACAATCATCAGGACCGATTATTCTTATAAAGGAACGATGTGCACCAGAAAAATGAACAATGGTTTTAAAGTAAGTACTTAATGTTTTTTTCAGTTTATCGCAGACATTTTAAGTATGTAAAAGATGAAAGGGATCTTGAACAGGGCCAAATTCTAATCAGAATCAGAAGAAGAATCTTTATTTGCAAGAATATCTACGTATACAAGGTGTTAAATATTGAAATGTAACATTAAACAGCGTTCAGTAATCAATTCGACATGCATTTACCGATTCGAAGTATCAGTAGGACCTTGTGCGGGGTCCGTCCGGATCGCTACCACCATCTTATCCATTAACCTACCGCCAAACAGCAGTGTTCGCATTGTTGTGTTCCGGTTTGGGGATAAGACAGCCGGTGTAATGACTAGCAAAGAGGCATTCCATCTTAGTCCTCAGGGTTGGCAACGCATTTGCAGTCTTAGGCTTGCAGTCTTGTGAATGCGTATGCCTATAGATCACAGATTCCACTTACCATCAGGTGGCCTGTGTGCTCGTATGCCTTTTTTTCGTATAAACATTTTTTGCACAGTGAATACAATGATTGACAGAGACCACGATTTCTACTTTCAGGAACAATTATAAAAATGTATTTCTACTTTTTTTGTTCTTCTGTCCCTAAGGGTACGTTCACACATTTGCGTTACGGGCATCACGTAGGTTGTGTCAAAAACCGGCCAAGTTCGGGTCGGAGTCGCAGGGTTCCGTACCATTCCTTTATAGGGGTTCAAATTTAAATGTTTTTTTATTTATATTTATTTGTTTCTATAATGGTAAATAGAATTATTCACATTGAACAAAGACATGTGTCCACTTATAACGGTTCAAGATATTCAGCGATTGTTAAGGTCAGCTTTTAATTTACGATTTTATTTTATTTTTATGGTTATATCGGTCGGGTCCGTTTTGTATGGAAATCAGAGCAGAAAGAAATTATTTTTACGTATGTTCGTTCGTTTGTTTTGAATTTATATTTCTTATATTTCTAATTGTAATGTTTTCATTTTTATTTTTCACAATAGTGTTTTAATACATTACATACGTCCATAAAATGGCACAAACAGTAAATTACACTGTCGTTTCCACCCGTCATGTTGGCCCGTATGTCGTCATCACGGCAAAATCCTTTGCATTTTTAACGGTCTCGAAAAAGGAGTTTGATGTACTTTTCTTTGTCAATCACGACGCAGCAGGTCCCGGGATGGACAATTAGATTCCTTTCCAAAGAAACCAGAACAAGTTGTAATAAAATCACGGTTACTTCTGCCGCTGGAATGGAAACTTTAAAGAAGCTCTGCTGATTAAATAATAAGCAGATTGCTTCTCTGGTAGTCTAGATTAAATTAAGGAGGGATTACTGTGATAGCTTGTTACGATATCTTCATTATTTTAATTAATATTTTAATATTATTTTTAATTAATAAGGTCTGAGTGGTAAAATTGTTTATTCGTATGTATTTTGGGGGTAATTGAAACTACGGAACTGATTTTAAAAAGTCTTAGTAATAGAAAGCTACATTAAAACTTACTAGCTGTTGCACGTGACTCCGTCTGCGGTGAAAAATAAAACATAGCCTTTGTTACTCAAGTATAATATAGCATTTTAGTGACGAAATAATTTTGAAACTTGGTCCTTTAGTTTTAGAGTTTATTCGTTACAAACATATAATAAAACACATCTTTGCTCTTTATAATTTTAGTGGATATTCATAAACGCGCAATAAAGTATGCTTGAAATATGCTCGTCGGCAAATATTATCTATATATTTTATAATCAATTATTAAATCAGTGCACGCTCTTGGATTCACAACCGACCACATGCACATATATGCTCAAAATACAACGTGTTTCTATTTCCATCCCTGAAAAATGACATAAGAAATATCATCTACATATTTACTGCAATGTTTACATACATAAGAGAATAAACATAGGTACGACATCGTTTTTGGTCGATAAAGTTCGTAATTATCTTGCTTTCTCGTCAGCTTTAGTACCAATCGTTAAGCTAATTAAGAATACGAACTATTCCGACCAAACGCGACGCCTTGTGTGCACTAGATCTGTAATTACCATTATCTACAGTGACTTCAGCGAACTCCCAACTTTACTCATTTGAACTGTTCGACCTGCAAAGAAAGACGAGACTCCAATACAAACTGCACGTCCCATCGATCGGCAATAATGACAACTGTTTATTGACTTTCAAACCGCCGCACTACGCAATCAAGGCCATGGAACTGAGCTTCAAATCATTACCCACCCATACCAGTTATAAACTTTGTCCCAAAGGAATAAGGGTGGTTTTTGTGCTAAGTGTAAAAATAAACGAATAGGAAGTAATCTCGGGGTGCTTGCGATTAATTGATTGTTACTTTTGTTAACGGAGACTTTTATTGGACTTGCGAAGCCGCGCGTGCTGTTATTGTTTGTTTTATGATCCCACTGTAGGTACCGTGAGCGGTTCCGTAGGTACAACTTTATCCTTAAAAGGTATATCTGCTTAATCATTGTTACGTGTTTAGGGCCTCTATTCAACTCTGTTAAAACATATTGTTTTTCATTTGTTTTTACGTTGACAATACGGAAACACGTCGAAAACAATAAGGATCAGTGTAGAATCTCAGCGCAGCTGTTAGAGAGAGTATTTGTTCGCTATTTCGTTTCTTTTGAATTAATTAACTAAATTCCAGTTCACGAGTTAAATTTAATTTTAGAATTAAGGGAAAATGTAGTAAAACGAAGACGGTGTATTGAATTTTTAATTTAAATCGCATTGCGCCTGTTAGATGTAAGCGACGCTAATTTAAGAATTATTTAAAATGCTGAACGCTGAACGGCGCTGCTCTTAAAACCGCATTCATTATTTAATTAGACTGCTGAAACTTCTGTGGACTCTTTGGTAACACTTGTTTTTCCAACAGACTACTCAGATGGACTAAAGCAGAACTGGCTAGTACCCTAATGTGTTCCCCTAATTAGGGTGCAATTTCTCACAAACGGAGCTGAACGGAAAAAGGAGCGGAGCGGAGGACGAGTATAGGGCGACCAAGTGTCTAAAATAGATATATCAACAAGCCGATTATTTGATAGTTTTCGGGGAAAACGCACCATATAAATATATTTTTTTGTAATCGTCTGAAGGGCCAAAGACAAAAGTCCTTGCTTATTTTTGCTTTTTACTTGAAAAGGGGCAGAGATGAAAATTCCTTCCGGAGACCTGGGAATGGAGGGCCCAGGTACTGCCGGGCTCGCACCGGCTAATAACACCAATTCCCCTATTACCAACTAGAATTTAGACTCCCGCGCATACTACCCCTGCCTATGCTGAAAGGCCGGAGGAGAAAGTCCTATTTAAATACGTTGATAATTATTCATTTGGTAACACATTATATTGGTATTGTAAATATTGTCATGGAGGCATTCCATCATCGTCCTCAGGGCTGGCTTGGCAGCGTATTAGCAGTCACAGGACTGCAGTCGTCCAGGGCACAGATCCCACTTACCATCGCATCAGGTGGAATGTGTGCTTGTTTGATTTCCCTATGCCTTAAAAAATAAAACGATCAAATTTTCCAGGCCAAACACTTTGATCTATTAACAATCTCTATGCAAAAGCACCTGCGGGCCTATTGTTAGTCGCGTTTATCACTGTAGATAGGTAAATGTGGATAAAGCATCCGTCGCTCTCGCACTTGCTCACTTGTCAGAAAGTGACAATTGTTTTGTCTAGACTTATGTGGATGGTCAAAAACCAAAAACGCTATGATGATGGGACAACATAATGATGATCGATATGAAATAAAATAAAAGGAATTAATAACAACCAACAATAAACTGTGTAATAATTACACATTAAAAATCATGTTGAGATATCGTTTCGTTGCGTAGATGAAGTATAAAAAACCTTGTTGAAAACTAAAGACCGACTCAAAAATACTTAAATAAAGAAAAAAAAACAATCACGGAGCTAACAAACTGAACATGCACGACGACAGAGAGACTAATTCATCATATTTAGCCTCGCTGTAGACTGGCAAAAACTCCCAAACTATTTCAGCGCCAATACCTCCCAAAGTAGCCGATTTTATATGGAAAATACTGGACGTGGCGCCACTGGCCCTGGTTGTAACAGAGTTTTAGCGGAACCGTAAAAAAGCACTGGAACTATGCCGTTTGAAGTCTCCGCCAACATTTACTGAGCTCTCCGCTAATTTCTGGATATGGCCTTTGGAATTGAACCCTGCAAGCCTCGAGTTCGTTAAAATTTGTTTGAGCTAGCCAATAGCCGGTTGAAGTGCAGGCGAGTTACCCATTTTGCGAAGCTTTTAGCAAAATATATCCCTGTCGAACTGGACTTAGATTTAACGCGCTGAGACTCAGATACATTATTGCTTTCATTTAATAATGTTAGAGCAATAACTACAGTGATTGATGTATATTTTTTCTTAAAGCTAGAAGTCTAGAGCGTTACGTAAACTGTTTTTATCCCAGAAAAGATTTAGAAGATTGAGGAGATTAGAGAATATTCAAGAAATTACAACACGAATTTAATTTTACGCGTTCGAGTTGCAGTCGCATATTCTAACTATTAGGTACAGGCTACAGCCACCAGCAATAATAATTATCCTTCATTGTCATTGGTCAAATATTTTTGATCGCAATATATGGTAATATTATTATTGTTGGTGATAACTGATAATACAGGTTCATATTTATAATCGTTGTAACACAAAGAAGTGATATATGTATATGTATGAATATGTGAGAATATAAAGAAATTAAAGGCAGTCTAGCAAGTCTGAATTATATACCTACAATATATGTAACTGATTGCACTGGACAGAAAAAAAACGAGGTACATATACGACTTTTTTAATTAGGTACACCGTACGAGTTTAATCTAAGCTTTAAATTACGTTTGCGCACTGACAGCGTCAATATATTCATGGCTTAGCTAAATTCGTTAGCGAACCTAAATCACTTAGGCGATTAGCCTAAAGCGTACCGCGAGGGTCGCATTAAGGGGAATCACAAAATTTAAGCCATTATGTATACATTTAATTATAATCGTAAAAGTAATAACCTATCTCACAATCGTTAGAAGTCTCGCCGGTGTTTTCTATCATTATAAAAAAGCTTTTCGGAAGGTTTGCAGTTGTACCTATTCTCGCGATGAGCCGGGACGTGAAGCTAGTGCTAAGGCTTTTGTAGTGATGTACTCGGTAGTGATGGGGGTCGGATCTATCAGACAGTAATTACTTTACATCAATTAACCGGAACCGTAGGTAATAACTACGCACTACCTGCGCTCTCTACGAGTTATTGCGGCGCACTTCACACCGTAGCGAAAACGTTTTAAATCTTAGTAATATTATAAATGAGAAACTTGGCACAAATATAGGTTTACATTTAGGGCTTGGATCAGGATATAGGATAGTTTTTATCCAGGAAAATTGGGCAGTTCCCGAAGGAGCAGCGATAAAAGACTTCCACGCGGACGGAGTCGCTGGCAGAAGCTAGTTATGTATAAGTTAAAGTTGGAAATTAAGGCGTCGACGGCCTAGAGACTTATGCCCTTACTTATAAACGTGGAATAACAGTGGGGTAGCTAAGTCATGCTTTGTACTTATCTGTCAAATTCAAATGTCACAATGACAGATAAGATAAAGCATGACTTAGCTACCCGACGGTTATAAGTAAGGTCATTAGGTGTCGATTCGTGGTCATAAGGTAGCGAGAACCCCTGTTGGCCAATGGCCTCAGCTTTACTAATCACACGCTAGCAATGCTAGTAATGCTACGAGTGCTACGCGAAGCCCGTAGCAGTATTTTTACAAACCGTAGAACTGACTGGAGAGTCGTTGGCACTGAATGTGTTAAGGACATTACCCGATGCTCTTATGGTAAAGGAATAACTCTTGAGGAAACCTGCGGATTCGAACCGCTAAGTGTGTAAGAAAGGTAAAAAACAAACAACAATATTCTTAATACAAACTTACCCAATCCCCTTTGTTCATTTATTTTCTCAGTAAATAATGAACAAATAAAGTATGCTTTTGAGCAACCTATATAAGCATGTTTTTTTCATTACACCCTTTTAAATGCTCTTGTGTTTAATTGTGTTTTCTTCCTTATAACCAAATTCTAAAACATAATTTTGCCATTCGTTTCCATGTGACAATACTCCGTTAACAAGACATCGGAGTGCCTTTACTTAGCAGTACTACTCCAGCCATATACGTCACGTATACAACATGTACATCGCACGTGCGTACTGCACACATTAACGTATGTCCCGGGCCGATATACTCGACAATCGAATAAGGCTCTAACTGCATTACGATAGGTCACGCTGACTCGAATAAGGCTAGACCTATTCCAGCTCGAAACATCAAAGTTCAACGTTCTGTCCCTATCGCTCAAGCTAGACACGAGTATAGGGTAAGGGAGAAGAGGTTTTTGAATTTACTTTGTTTTAGTGACTTCTAGTAAGCCACTTGCTGAGCTAACCAGCCGTGGCGGGTTTTGATCGGATTACTCCTGACCCATGGGAGGTATTGTCATATCAGGATGAAACTCAATTAATCGATACGGTTGATACTCATGATCCGTTAATGGTAATCTGTGAATCTAATAAGTTTAGCTTTTAGTTATGGGAACGGCAAACAAAACTGAAGCAAAAATCGAACGAATAATTCCATTGGGTTGCGATTATTTCGTACACAAATCCCAAACCCATGTAGGTTGCTTGAATAAAACAAAGGCTCGTCTCGTCTGTATATACACACATCAACATAATGTAAAGATAATTTAGATTTGAGGTTTGTAGGTTGATTGAGGACCACTAAATACAACGCACCCTGTATATATGCCTACTCTGCAAAACGATTACTATGTATATATTATTCTATACTTTCGGTTACATAAATTGGAGCATGAATAAACAAAACAAAACTAACAATCATTGTACGCTCAAGAGGATACAGACGACACTGCTGCACCACCGACACATAATCTATCTGGCTGGGTCCCCAGTAGTCCCAACTCTCGTGAGCCTTTGAAAATCTCTCCCTCCGAGTATTCCAGTTTAATTCACTTCCACAGAAGGGTTTCTAGATCCGAAACCGCAGTAAACAAACTTACGGATGCATCCACTGAAGTTTAACTTTGAATATTTTTTCAGAAAAGAGGCTTTATTACGTTGGTTTTCGGTGTCTCGCGTAGACTTTAAAGAGACTTGCAACGGCAAATAAATGTTTGTAAAAAATGTCGTACGACATGTTCTTTAGCAATTTCAACTTTCTGTTTGAAGAGCAAACGGGGTAATGTGTTGTGGCATGCGGAAATGTATTCTGCTCGTATCTTCGCTCCCGTATTACGCGTCTCTTGCCAACTTTGAAAAATAATCAAGACAGAAGGGATGGGTAAGTAGCCTATCAAATCTGAAGTTTATACTACTACTATAAGGCAACAAATCATTAACTGATACCTTTTAGAATCATTTCGATTAAGCAAACTTTCTTTATATAAAAGCCGCTTCCGAATCTGTTTAGGATCTAGGATCTAACAAAACTAAACATAGGTTAAACTTATAACATCCCTTTTTTGTGTTGGGGTTAATATAATAACAGTATGAAGCAGCAAGTGTTAAGAAAAAACGTCATTAAGAAGATGGTTCTTCTTTCCTTAGTTCTATTAGCATTAAGCTCAATTTAGCAGTTCTCAAGGTGAAATAAAGGCAAAAGGGCATTTGACTGGATTGTAAAAGGTTAAACGAGTTCTTCAGAACCCAACATAAAATAAGATAAGACTCCAAGCGCTTCGTAACCTTCTACGGCCGGAAAGTAGCTGTAGATTTTAGTATCATGTCTCAGCTATTGATGTACTAAATTCAAACCACTCTCGCTTGAATAGGTTACTGTGACAAGGTAGTAAAAAGTTCGGCTGTACGGGTTGGTGGTTTATTTGACTACGAGTATGACAGTTAAGATAATGTTAATACTGCAGCATGAGTCCTTCATAACTTGACGACGCGGTTATCTGAGGCTCAGTTTAATTGCAATCCATTGACGAGTTGTTTTAACATTGCTGAGCATGTAGCTATTGCAGCGAAGCAATGTACCACGAAAAGTATATCGACCAATGAAACTAAGCCTTTAGTTGGTACTGTGGGTAGTGATATTCTCTACAAAGGTGGCGATGCGATACTGTGTTTGATTCTCGATAACGGCAAATATTATTATAAGTATTTCTCTATTATATTCATCGTTGTCTAGTATTCAAAGTACTTAGTTTGGGCCTAGGTCAATTTATGTGAGATCTCTGCCCTGTGAGGCTGGACAAGTTGCTCGACGCTAACGTAAACGATTTCGAAAGCTGACAAAAGTACGGAATTGACGTTGGCGCTCGACGCGACCGTCTCACAGCTTACGCAAATCGTATACATTTTGAATAACGATAACGAACGCCGAATTCATCTTGTTTAGGGCCTCAAATACCTATTATTATGATTTTATTTCTCTATGCATATTACCTTTATATTGGTTCCATTTCCATCCGTGTATGGTTTTCGTTCTGTATTTCAAAATTTAAACTTTATTTCCAAAGCAGCTAGGTTGACTTTGCTCCTACAGGATACAGTAATGTACGAGTTACGGGAGACAAGTCAAAGCCAGTCGTTTTTGACAAATGCGGCCAATTATTGTCCCAATATGAGGCACTCCGTCTCTGTCGCGCGCGGTTGGTTCCACCGGATTAGTTCCTCGCCTCGCTCTGTCGCACACGATGACAAACAAAAGGAAACGTGAAACATGATGAAATAAGGGCAATAACATTCTTACCCCTTTATTCATAAACACAATATAAATCTATTTTAGAAAAAGTATTTTTTTGTCACCATTTGTGTATGAGATGCAAATGTCACAATGACAGATAAGGACGAATCATATTTTAAGCAAATTATAGCTACTGCGCGTTTATGAATAAAAGCGTAAGGGAAGTAACCACTGAATCGATGTTGAGAAAAAATTGTATAAATATATATCTCGAACCGACAAAAGGGTGCTTTGTATCCCGGAAAATTGGACAGTTGCGGATAGGTACAGTCGGACGTGTAATAGTTTTGCTGTGTATAAAATGGTCTGCCTATTCTTCTATATAAAGTCGAGTTTATAAATATGTGTACACTTTAGTACCTTGTCAGTTTCATCGCTGTGACAATTCATACATGGCAGTTTAAACATGACATTAAATAGACAAGATACTAAATTAATAAATTGTACACATATTTGCATTGCTCGTAGAACTGATGGCCGTTGGAGCGGAAAGGTTCTAGAGTGGCGACCGCGAACCGGGAGACGAAGTGTTGGCAGACCTTCCACAAGGTGGACTGACGATCTGATAAAGGTCGCGGGAAACCGCTGGATGACCGCAGCAGAGGACCGATCGTTGTGGAAAACCTTGGGGAAGGCCTTTGTCCAGCAGTGGACGTCTTACGGCTGATAATGATGATGATGATGATGACACATATTTGTGAACTCACTGATTCGCATAATGATGTTATTACAAGTGTTATGTTAAGCATATTTTATAATTTGCTTAAACAAGGCCATTTTTTAAATAATTTAACGTTATTCATGGAAAAGTTTCAGTTACATTAGTAAATATTGTAAAACCCTAAAATTAAATTATGCGTTAACCTTTATACCAAATTATTTTGTTTACTTGAATTAATATTAATTACAAAATAATTTCAATTTGTTTTGCAGTGCTTTTATTTACCGCACAGCAACCACAAAATGTCATGTTCCAGTATAGCTACAAAATAAGTATTCAGTTCAAACCGAAAACCAACGGGTAATTCAGTTATAACAGTACCTACAAATTCGACATTCCTATTTTGAAAATGAAAATGTATTTGGGCATCCGTGTATGAATTCCCACAAATATGAATTGTCCCTTTCAATTGCAAAATGAAATTACGTTTACTTCAAACTATTAACTAGATATAAATTTCCTATTATCTAATTGAATGGAGTAATAAAAGAAAGCTTAAACAACTCGACTGCGTTTTTTTATATTGTCGTCTATATAGTAGGTATTGAAAAAATACGAATAATTATTAATTTGATTGAAATACTAGCCTATGTTTTTTTTTTTATAATATAGAGAAGGCAAACGAGCACACAGGCCACCTGATGGTAAGCGGAAACTGTGACCCATAGACAGTCGCATTCACAAGACTACAAGACTAAGACTGCAAATGCGTTGCCAACCCTGAGGACTAAGATGGAATGCCTCTATGCTAGTCATTACACCGGCTGTCTTATCCCCAAACCGGAACACAACAGTGCGAACACTGCTGTTTGACGGTAGGTTAATGGATAAGATGGTGGTAGCGATCCGGACGGACTCTGCACAGAGTCCTACCACCCGGCAAATGTGCTCCCAAGACCAAAACCAAGACAAATCTATCAAGCCATTTAGCCTGCAGAGCGTGCCACATAAATAGACATACATATGTACACTCGAAAAACATAACCTTCCTTCTGACGCAGTCGGGTAAAAAGGTATTATTTAGGTGTCCCCTTGTTTGACCGACACTCATGTTATAGATTCACGTAGGTTAGGTTAGGTTAGACTTCTGACCATCACAAGATAACCTGAAATCAACACGGGTTCAGTTAAAAATAGCTTTCTTTGAAACGCAAATCCTGCGAAGTGATGCGTTCTTTTTTTTTTTCTTTTTTTTTTATGGCATAGAGAAGGCAACCGAGCACACAGGCCACCTGATGGTAAGTGGAAACTGTGACCCATAGACATTAGCATAAGACTGTAAATGCGTTGCCAACCCTGAGGACTAAGATGGAATGCCTCTATGCTAGTCATTACACCGGCTGTCTTATCCCCAAACCGGAACACAACAATGCGAACACTGCTGTTTGGCGGTAGGTTAATGGATAAGATGGTGGTAGCGATCCGGACGGACCCTGCACAGGGTCCTACCACCCGCAAAAAAAAATGAAATGAATGAATGATGTTCAATGAAATGAGTGTTGTCGGTCAACAAGTGTAAACATATTATTTCGCTTTTATTCTAAATTATTACGCCGTGTGAACGTCATCCCCGACACAAAGAACACAAAATGGAATTTACCATTTCCGATCGCCGATGATTTTCATTTCCTTTTCACCTCCCACTTATATAAACGAGTCTCCCGTGTATTGGGGTGATTTTCTCATTATGACAGCAAATTGCGGCCGGTCGGCAAACGGGTCGTGATTAACGGAAACATTGGCAACATTGGCAACTCTGGCGATACTGGTATTACTGGCAACACAGCGCCAACGAAGCGGTTTATTGAGTTATCTGGCGTTGAGAGGTGTAAGGTTTAATAGGTCTGTATTTTGGTTCGAGATGTATTTTTGTAAGTATGCTGCATGCAGTATTTTTCATTAATTTACCTACCAATAATTATCTGTTTTATACTAGAAAAAACAATTTTTGTTTGCATGCTTATATTTTTTGACATTAATTTGACCCTTAAAGTCTGTCAAGTGATTGGTGTGGTGACTACGACTGTTTAGTTGATTGCTTGAAATGGCATCATTATTGTCTCTGTCAAACGGATAATAAATTGTGTCGTAGTTTTGCATTCAAGCTTCAGGCAACATCATAATAGCAGATTGTTCAACAAGGGCATAAAACAAGCCATAATGACAAGAGATGTTTAGCCACGTGAGCGGAGCGAGAGTGGCTATAGTTAGAGTGTCATTATGGTTGTTTACGCTCGCGTTATACAATCTACTTTTCACTTTGAACGTGAGGAAAAACGACGTTGATTACCTGTTTAGGGATTTCCAAAGTAATTTAAATAAAAAGCTTTAGTCCCGAGAGAAATGAAAGATCACTTTAGTGCTAAGGAGATTTAGTCCCGATGTGCAGGGACTAAAGTAACATTTTAAGAGCATGAAAAGTGAAAAACACATTACTCTAAAATAAAAATAAAACCTACAACAAGTCTAACGACAACCAAGGTTTATAAAAACCAAATGCCGTTTGGATAATGTCGTAGAAGTAATGTTACTACTGTTATGTATTTATTTTTTATTTCGCCAATTTAACATTTAAATAATTTTAATATAACCTATGACACTCTCGTGGTTAAGACGAATCTAACCCCGTATAATGTATTAAAATCGTTGTATCCGTTTAGCAGTTACAAGCGGACATTGAGTCGGACATATATACAACCCAAACACATAACCCTCAGCCCCAGCCTCAGTCGGGTAAAACTTTTAAACAAATTTATCAGTGACCACTGTAAGATTTTTAATTTGCCGCCTTTTTACGGGACACGACTCGCTTGACAGACTAACAACAGAAATAAAAAATAAATTCAAACCATTTTTATTTTGAATCATCATAAAAAATTAGTATCATCACAAAAAACAATAAAACTGAACTTTACATGATGAAAGTTTCCATCGCCATGCGTTGCAGGGTTAACTAGTTCCACATTGAGTTTCCTACAGGGCCTCTTTTCAACACGGTCAAAACCATATCGTGTTTGATCTGTTATCGTATGGTCACCGTTCTGATAGCTCTTATTTACTTGACAGCAATGGGGATTGACGTCAGAACAATACCACAATAGATCAAAGACGATATGTTTTTTACCGTCGGGAATAGAGACGCTGTACATAAGTATAGTCAATGTACTACTGAAATAATTGAATGCAAGTCCCTGACAGCTTTGATAAGCACGTCGGTGATTAATTCGGGGCACTCGTGGAGGGCTAGACATAAGCAAGGCGTGCCAAGAGGCCTCTCTGAAATTCGAGTGCAATTTATAACATTTACGTTGACATTTAAGTCTGTTTATATTTATTATTATTATTAATAAGTAAAGTAAAGCTTAATATAGTGTCCCACTGCTGGGCAAAGACCCCCTCCCTTGATTTCCACATTTCTTCTCTGTGGCAATCTTCGGCCAATCCTTTAGAAAAGCGTCCACGTCATCCCGCCAGCTCCGCGTGGGTCTGCCACACCGTCTGTAGCCGCCCTGGCATACGCACCAGGTGGGCCAATGCGGCCAGCATTGGCCCACCTCTGTGGGTGATTACTGTTTATCTTAACTCAGTATACTATTTTTATATCTTATTGTGCCTGTCACAGATTGAAATTTTTGCTACACGGACTTATACATATACGTATGTAATAAGTCCGTTTCCAAAACAATAATTTATGTTTCACGCATTAAATAAAAGAAAAAAGTCCCTGGACATATTTCAAGGAATTGAAAACAAAATAATTAAACTACTTTTACTTCCTATATGGAAAAGGAATCATTATTAGTATTTGACCAAAATCTTCGACCAAATCAATTTACCGAAACGATTTTGATCATTTAATGTCTTTGCGGTTTATTTTACCACATAAAAACACCATCTAGACTTTACCATACGATGGCAATAGTTCTAGCGTGATTTACTTATGATTCCTAATTTTATAATAAGTAAGTAAATTCAATTAAATTAACATATTTCTAACAGAATACGAATCGATTACATTTCCTTTAAAGATAAAGTATGTATATTCAGTAAGTACGCCGCACGGGCAATTTTACACGTCAAGAATCGACCAGCGCTTCGCAAGAGACCACTGCTGAGAAGAAACGCCGCAAGCAACTCAACAGTCAGTTGTTTTTATAAATATTGCTCATATTGCTTATACAATTATAAAAGTTAACCTACCATTGCATAAAACAATCAATCTAACATAAAAAGAAATATATACGCGTGCGTGCATGCGTAGTTGAGTAGGAAAATGTGTCAAATCTCGGAATTTTCACAAGAACTCATACAAAAGTTACTCAACAAAAGCAAGTAATTCAATTTCTCGGCTCCAACGAGTCTTAAATACTTCTTCGGCGTGGTGAGCTTGGACCAGCCGAGAAAGACAATAGAGACAAAAGAGACACATCTAAATATATTTCGAATTCAATGCTCATCAATATGCTTTATCTCAAGGATATAAAACATAAAGTCCCCTAGCTAACTTCGGAAGTAAGGGATAACTTTTAATTACTATGGACGGCGGAGGCGGAGACAATTGTTTCACCAAAATTATAATAAATCATCTATTTTTGGAACAGGTCAGGATGAGGAATTTGCATAATGATGTCGTCAATTTAGCGGCGTATTTTTGTGACGTCGATGCGAGTTTATACCTTTTCTAACACAGAGCTATATTCATATTTGGTCTTTAAATTTAAGGGTTTAAGGACTGTTACGAGTATATTGTTCCAAGCACTAATATGGAATTTACGTAAAATTCAAACTGTCTAAGTATTACAATTTACAACTAGGTACATGCAAGAGGGTCATTTTTTTTTTTATGGCATAGAGAAGGCAACCGAGCATACAGGCCACCTGATGGTAAGTGGAAACTGTGACCCATAGACATTAGCATAAGACTGCAAATGCGTTGCCAACCCTGAGGACTGAGATGGATTGCCTCTATGCTAGTCATTACACCGGCTGTCTTATCCCCAAACCGGAACACAACAATGCGAACACTGCTGTTTGGCGGTAGGTTAATGGATAAGATGGTGGTAGCGATCCGGACGGACCCTGCACAGGGTCCTACCACCCGCAAAACTTAAGTTACTACAAATTACAGTAAATTACTTAAGTTTTACCTATGTACATGCGTGTATGTAAGTAAGTAAGTAGTAAGTAGTGACTGGGTCATCATGACATTGTACTGCATTTGGATATAAAACTCAAAACCTTAAACGTATAATTAAATTTAAATTTAATCAAATCAAACTCGTTTCTTTTAAAAAGTTTACTGATTTGATTAATCTGTTCTTTCAATTTCTCGTTCTCCAATATCCTTAATCTTTCCTCATTTCATTAAATTTCATTTGTTCCACTCCGTCACAGTCGACTGAAACAAATAAGGAAGTGGGACTTAATCAATTTAAAACCAATCCTAACCCTTTAAACCCCACAGTAAACGGATATAAACGGAAAGATGTTGGTTTGAAAAATGGCCGCGGACCCTGCGGCCGGTACACGGGTCACTGCAGAGGTGTTATTCTTTTAACCAACTCGAGTTACAACTCGACGGACGAATTAATAACCGACGAGCTTAAGTTGTCCCTTCAGAGGGTACAAACAACCGTTTTATTCTCAATTAGTTAGGTAAATAATATCAAGGGGCAATGTCACAATAATTGACTTAGTCCCAAACTAAGCTCTAGGCTTGTACTGTATGGGTTCTAGACGACGATATAAATACCAATACAGATAAACATATACTTAAATACCTAGGAAACATCAATGACCATGACTCAGGAACAAATATTCGCGGTCATCACGCAAATGCGGGCGTTTTTAATAGACAACACATCTGGGGCGCTATTTTCTTAAACAATCAATTCGTTGACGAAGTAATCGGTGTCTTAAGTTAAAACGCGTGTGTTTACTTGTAGGCATGTGAGGAGAGTGGTACCTACCACTGTGACCAAGCAAGGGCTAGACAAGATTCGAAACACATTAGCGATTTCCTAAAACTGTCGAATTTTATCTATAAGTATTTATGTCAATCCCAAACATTTTGTCAGTAACGCATCTAGTCTGTTTCTCCACCGTTAACAACATCTGCGACTGAATTAAAAATAAAAACACCGTCACTACTCAAACTAGTTGGTTAATCATACGTTGACGATTTGGAAGATGAGTTGTCGTATACAATCAACCTATAGCTGTTTCAAATGCATCAGGGAACTTTGTAAACCTTTTAAATAGGCTGATACAATTTCGAATAATGTAAACTTTGGCTAGATGGACCCTAATTCCGGTTTAAGCCGGGTAAAGCCGACATGACGTAAATAATAAATGTGAATGATCGGGTTGCGCACTAATCTGATGTGGTTTTATTAAGTTTTGGTCCGACTATATGGCCGTACAAATAAAAATAAAATAGTAGACACACTAAGATAATCGACGTGTTTTTTTCAAGCACGAACATGAGTTAATTTTAATGGTGTAAGGATATCTATCGACAGGTTTATCGCTCAAGAAACTGCAATGTATCGGTATAGGTTTGCATTAGGTAATTGTCACTTGTCACCAACCATTGTCAACTTCTTTACACGTTTAAAACACTCTCCCTCATCATTAACGTTTGAAATAATCGTTAATCTAACTGGATGAACTCATCCTTTTAATTAAGACATCCTTATAAAAACGTCGTCAACGCCGAGGTAGTCCCGTAACGCCACCTCCAAGGTATGCTGGTAATTAGGAGGGAACGTCGCGTTTCTTGCTGACTCCAACAGATTTCGAGGGGAGAGGACAGAGGGGAGATATTGCACCTGTTACTTGTGATTTGTAAGGAACCGGAAGGACTCTGTTAGATATCCAGTATTTAGTGCCTGGTAGAACTTTATAGTATATTACTTATAAATAGGCTAGCTAGATACAGCAGAAGAATACTTATAGTAATACTAATATATAAATATACTTAGTCGTCATAGTTTTCCTATTAAATTCATTATATGTGCTTATATTTAAGATATTTTTTCCAGATTTTTAGTATTTGTAGTTTTTGCTGTATGGGGACGAAGACACTTGACTTTAACAAAAAATTGTGCCTATCCAACGACACACCACACCATGTGGTAGACGAGAAAAAAAATATCCCCTCGTTACGGGTAGGGGAAGCACACTAAAAAATATATTTTTCCAGATTTAATTTTACCATTTCGTTGGCGTGACTAATATGTATATTCATGCCAAATTTGCTAGGAGTCTCTGAGCTAGGCTGCGGACGGACGGACACCGCGAAAATATAAGGGTTCCTAGATTGCCTACGGAACCCTAAAAAATAGTGCCAGATTTGTACTGAATACTGTTGCGACACCCTAAGATAAAACCTCTTGCATTCTTTTACATTAGGCAACGTAACGTATAACGTTATGTTTTTTATGAGCATACACACATTAAACGAGTATTAAACCACACAAACACTTCACCCCCCATCCCTTTAATGTCGATTAGTGGTACTTAATGGAAAAACACCCGCGGCTCGGGTACTCGACCCGGGGGAAAGGTACCCTATTCGCGGCGCATTTCTTCTGCGAGATCCAACCCTTAGTCTCAAGTGTGCATCGTTTGAAGTCGAAATGATCAACAGCGGCGAGAAATTGAATTTGTTGGGAGTTGAGTATACGTTGTTATACATGTGTGCTATACCCAGGGGCTATACATACATGCAGCAACATGTATTATTGGGGTCTTGAGAAATAATGTCGAGGTAAGTCAGTTAAACAATTAGCTTAGAGCGTGATTTCATGTAGGGTCATTCAATAACCATTTCGAGGAGGCTTACTCAAATTCAGTTATAAGCTTTTTAATATGATGTTTTTAATGGTTTATGAATAAACTTTTCAATAAAAACGAGTATTTTCGTAATAATCAGATGCTGGAAATAAGTTATCTGTTTCACAAACCACTATCAGTATCCAATCATACATACATAAACCTAATTCAAAGCGTCGAGTCGGGAAGTTTATTTCTTAAATAATGTTCAGGTGCACCACGGTGACAATAATAAAGGTCCTCGCAGACGGACTGCCGCATAATATGGAGCAGCACTGCGGACCTGGCCGGAGTCCAGCCTCCGAGGGACTAGGGTGACTACACCTTCATAGCTATTTGATCATAAAGGTAACTAAAATGACCAAAATTACAGTTATTGGTACTTTTTGATATGTCTATCTCCCGGTTGTATTGTACAGGTTGTGACCAAAATCCAGTTCAATAAAAACCTTATCTTCTTTTTTTTCACTTGAAACCTACAACCGTAGGTTTTTCTATGGTGAAAGGCAAATGAGCACACAAGTCGCTTGATGGTTAATATTCTGGGATCCTATGGCCTGAGGACTAAGAAAAGGATCTATGTTGTATTGTTAATTTCATAAATTTTCTTATTCTGCTGTAATTTATGTTAGCTGCCCAGACCTGTCAAAAACACCAAATTACCCTTTCCTATCACCACCTACTTCTCATCTAGAAAACGTCAAGTGTGAAACATGAACCGGTCACTAACAGACCTAAAAAGGTTCCGGCACGCAGCAGGCAATCTGCGGGGATTCATCGTAACCTCGTTAAAAGGATCAAGTTTCGGCAAGCTGCCAGCCGAGATTGATTAGATGCTCCCCCACTCATTATGCTGTGGTAGCGGGAACTAAACGTTACAGATGCTATCAAAGCCTCTAATATCTTTATTTAATAAGGTTTGTTACAAGATACCAAGAGGTACGACCGTAGGACATGGAAAGTAAACTGCCTGTATAATTAGACGGTGCTTGTTGTATTATAATAGTACATTATGATACAAGTGTGCTAAGTTGACCATTGTATACAAGGCGTTATTGTGTGCGCACGAGCGAAGGCGAGTGCGCCACAAGAAAGCCGCGTATATTATGGTCACAGGCACACGTGTTACATACGACGTTTTTCAACACACTTGCGAAAAAAAAACAAGACTTCATTTAGTCAAATTTTAATTAATTATAAAAACAGTTGGTAAAATGATTTTAATGAAATTGAGTTATTTTTTAGTAATAAAGCTGATTTCACCAATTTATTGAAATAAATATGTAGATAATGTTATTTGCCGCATAAAAACTGTTTGTTGCTAAGAAAAAAAAAGGTATAACCCGACTAAATTATATCGCTTCTTCTTCGTACTTACAACTTGGTACTAGGCTACAAATGTAAATTGTTTGGGTTAATAAACTAAAGGCACTTGTGCGTAATATACTGAAAAAGCACGCGTGTTTAATATCTAGGTTTATGAGCCAAAAATCGGTGGAATAAAAAGGTCGTTTTGAGCAAGTGTGTTGAAAACTTTATTATCGACGAGTCACACTCACAAAGTTAAATATTTTTCTGTCGATGTACTTGGTGTCATCATCATCATCATCCTGTCAGCCGAAAGACGTCCACTGCTGGTTATAGGCCTCCCCCAAGGCTTTCCACTCAGACCGGTCTTGTGCTTTTCGCATCCACCGCGGTCCCGCGATCCTGACGAGGTCGTCACTCCATCTTGTTGGAGGCCTACCTACGGCTTGGTACACTTGGTGTAGCCCAAACTTATTTTGAAACTGAATATTTTATTTTGTGTGTAGTTGCACCTTAAAGGGTTTTAGGGATCTTTTTGATCTGTATTAAAAAAAAACCGTTGAAGTGTGAGTCGGACTCGCGCATCGAGGGTTCCGTACCGCCGCACAGTAGGTATTATTATATTCGGAGTTGAATTCGAATTCGAATAGAATCAGCGCGAGCCCTACTCACACTTGACCATTTTTAGTATTTGTTGATACCCTTCAGGGCTACAGTCATACCAATTTTGACATTTGTATGTTTTAAGATTTTTACGATTGGTACAAGAAAAATAAAACTTCGTATATAAAACGGGAATCTGCCGTTTCGTCAAAATATCTTTGGTCAAATGTATCATTTCCCAAATTTTTCGTTTGCCAAACCAATGTTATACAATATTTTCAGAATTTATTTCAGTACCATCGTGTAGAACCCTATGGGTTAGGTTAGGTTAGTTTTTATAAAATCCTGAAATATTTACGGTTACAGAAAACTAAATAGTTTGGCAAATGAAAATTTGGGAAATGATACATTTGACCAAAAATATTTTGACGAAACAAAGGTAACCCATATAAAACGTTTCTTGTATGGGGACCCCATTTATTATTACTCTTTTTTTTATTTGTTAGGTAATCCACCGTAATAACACATATTCTGTAAATAAGTCAACCCGCTGTCTATTACGGTTCATGAGATACAACTCTTTAAAGTTAGGGCGGATGGACGGACAGACATTGCAGTGTTAGGGCACGGAACCCTAAAAACTTGCAAGGTATTTTAATAACTTTAACGGTTTTACTAGCGAAATAACTTAACTTAACAGTCAACATAAATATTGCCATAAGCAATAATAAATTGTAGTCTGCCAACGTTTTATAGCAAGATGCTTTTATTGCACGAGCCAAATGCCGTAATATGTTTACAGCGCGGCTGCGTTTAAAATAAATACGTCACTTTCTATTCAATAAAGTCGATGATGATAACTCTCGTGGCTATGAGACCATAAAGAAATGAGCCAATGCATTTTCCTCTAAAGCGCACAGTTGCGATTCATCTGACGTTGTTTTAGGTTACAATTAAGTCAACCGATTGTTCGTCTACTTTTCCTATTTTTTTTGGAATGAAAGCAACGTAAATGCTTTATTTCGTTAAGAGCTAAAATTGTGTACTCAACGAAATTAATATTACACATAACTTATGCTGTGGCCAAAAGGGTTTGAATTAGCGTGAGCCGGCTGCTGCTGGTGCGGAAGACACCACGTTGGTATATGTTTTTAGTTTAAACAATAAAAAAAAGTTGTTAATTTTTCGTGAACTGATATTTTCACCGTATATATTTTACAATAAAATGAAAAATCTTAATAAAGCTGATTGGCCTTGTAACTTTTCTTCAAAAAGAGACTGTCCCACACAAAGGATGGTCACCGCGCCGCCTGTCTTAAGGACGATTTGGCCAATCCCCGCTGGCTCACGTTACCCGAGTGTGAGACATACGATATTCTGTTTGAGACGTGTACGTAGCGTTTTAAAATAGTAGGTCATAGGTATTACATAACAGGCTACGTTTACCCGTTTCAGGCTCTCATGGGAACTATGAATGTCCCTATGTCTTTTGTACGTATTTATTGAGGATTTTACATGAATAGTGTTTACATAGCTTAAAATATATTCAATTTTCGTGTGGACATATGCGTCGTCTATTTGCCCATCATTACTTTTTCTTTAATCAATATGGTTCGAAATCTCGATGACAGTAGAAGTAGGAGAAGAGAAAAGAAGAAAACTAAAAACTAAAAGTTTTGCGCGCTCCGCCCGTAATTCCGTCCGGTATATTTTCATCATGTTTTGAGGCGCGGTCGCGGAGCCGTCGCGCAAACGTAAACAACTTAATAACTCCCGCACTTACGTCCTGCATGTAATTTCGTGATCCCTTGCATGCTAAAATGGTCCAGGTACTGCATTTACTTAATATGAAAGTCACGGCGAAGCCTTTGAGCTTCAGCTTTAAAATAACTTAAAGTGGTTTTAATACAAACTGGGCCTCAACTCTGTAAAAACCATATTGATGATTTGAACTCTGCCACCATTATTGTCACGTAAATATGAGCTATCAATACGATAACAGGTCAAAGTTAATTTGGGTTTTACCGCCAAGAATAAAGGCCCTTAAACTAAATAAATTATTAAAGTTTATAATTATGACCTTTTTGCGTTACTTGAATTCGCACCGGTAATCGGTTAATTTATTGCATAATTAAAAGTACACTTAATGGTCCCTTATTAGAACATAAATTCTCTACATGCTTACAAAGATAACACAAAATAAATAAAATTAAAAAACAAAGCAATAACAAAAATTCCATCCAAACTAAATAAAATGAACCATTAATTAGCTAGCCTTCTGCGTTCACAAGTGTTAATATTAATACGTCTCATTAATGTAATTTAATTAATACCTTTGATATCATCGCTTGATAATTTAGCGTTCAGAACGCGTCCTTAATAAAATAATCCACCGCCAAGCTAAATATTTCATCTCTCTTTGAACGACTCGGAGCCTACAGTGTGTAACTCCACACGAAACATGACAGAGTTTGCTGAATTTCACCATTTTACGACGAAATTCTCTCGCTTTTCAATTCAGTATACGTTTTATTTCATTTGAGTTTTTGCACTGGCTCATTCGCCGCCATTTTGAAATTTACCGCCGTCAAGTAAAACTGTGAGTATGACGTAATTATTCTGTCACAATTCGGATGCAAACTTCAGTTGAAGTACCTTTTTAATTTGGCTATCACGTCAGATGTTTGTTTCGAATATTTACTAATGGGATAAATTAACATTTAATATAGATTTTACCGTATTTTAATCTGTTTCATATCTCTTCAAAGGCGTAAAGACTTGCGTGGGAATGGAAACGTATGGAGTATGGGAATTAGTGGGATTAGGTGGATTTTGCTTTGTTTTGTATACATACATTGAAATCTCGTGTGTCCTGTGTGGCGAGAATTAAGATTAAACAAGTAGGAAGGCAATAGCGGTACGTTACATGTAATCCCCCCCGATGCAAAAAGAGGGGTGTTATAAATTTAATGTGTATTTTTTATGATAAGTAGAAGACACACAAGCCTGATGTCAGTGGGATCTGAGACCCATTGACATTTCAATTCTTAACACTACAATCCAAGACTGCAATCCTTACACTTTAAGTTGCTAGTAGGTAATGTCACCGGAACACAACGGTAGCTTACATCTGTGTATGTGTGTTCCTGTGTGGGTCTGCCTGCTGTCCTTTTTAAAGGAAAGATTAAGTATTATTATTGACATAAGCAATATTTTAATAAATAACTGTTGAGTTTCTTGCGCCGTAACGTTTCTACTTAACTTAGTGGTCTCCTCTTGGGAAGCGCTGAATTATTGTCCTGTAAAAGACGTGCGGCCTACTTATTAAATACTGACACAAATTTTGTCTTTTATCTCATAAACATCTTATTTTGCGCTTCGCCTGTCGTTAAAAAGCTCGTTTTATCGTTAACCTATTCGTCCATGTAGGCGTCAATTCCGCTTCAACCCATGGGGAACGTAAAGTCTGGCGCCTAAAGTGGCACGGGGCGGCGACATTGACGCATATCACCATTCGAGATTTAATTACCTGCTTGCGTCATGTGTACTCGTATGTGTTACGAGTACCTATCTTACTCCCCAAGTAGCACAAAACTGCATTATAGGATGCCGCATAAGGCCACATCGGTAACTTTAGCACTTATGAAGACTTATAAGAGTTCACTCGAACTGCAATAGCCAAAAATTACGTTTTCTCCTGGATATCGCCATTATTAAGCGTCACGAAGTCAGCTGCAATACAGCATTTTTATGGACTTTAACTAATAAATATTCTGAATTCAAGGCCACAAGTGTACCCATAAACGTTTGCATTCAAAGAAAGAATATGTGAATTACCATAATGCAATCAGTTATTCTGTGACTTCTATCAATGATTATATAATGCGTCTTGCTGCACATAGTTCAACTTTAATAGTGCTAATCAGCTTGTTACACGCAATCGTATAATAGCAATTATATAAACCACATTACCCACTATTAAGCTTTACATGAATCTGAGACGTCTTGTTTCACACAAAAACTACTGTTGTCAGCTCGTTACTGGTTCATACACGTGGATACTTACACAGCCCATAGCATTAAATTGTGATTAATAAATTTCACCTGCCTGTTCGCCATTTTTTAGGTTCTACCTTATTAATAAAATATATTTAACAATTTATTTTTGTTTAGTCAACGACAATAAAAAATGTAGTAATGCAGGGTAATTGAAAAAAAATAGAGTAAAGATTAAAAATTGGTTCATTTCGTCCTGTTTAAATTTTTGGCTATTTCAATTGATATCGACTTTATATTGTATTGATGTATGTATGTAAATACTTGAGTGTACAAGATTAAAACAAAAAACAATACAATAACGCTTAAAAAAAGAGTGTAAATTGTTTTAGTAACGTCCCCAAAATAGGGAATGAGACATACATCGATGTAAATTGAAATGGCCAAAAATCTAAACAGAACGAAATGAACCAATTTTCAATTATTACTCTATTTTTTTTCAATTACCCTACACCACTTTTGTTTTACACACTTGAACATTAACTTTGTATTAATCCTTTGTATTAAGATTTAATAACTGTTAATTTCAGGTCATGTGTCCATCGGCACTAATTTGTTAATTTCAATTGAAAATGACTGTAGGTAATTAAGTTTACTTCAGACGGAGTGCAATATTTATGTGCAGTCAAATTTCAGCGCTGCTGTCTAAGTATAATAATATGCATTTCTAAACAGGCTTAATTGCCTGAAAAAAACGTTATTATACCTATTCCAGTCAAACAGTATGAATGTAAACTGCACGTATCTGGCTGATGGCAACCTAACTGAGGCAGAATATTCACAGTAAGTGAAAAGCTACCTGGGTTTTGCTAACACAGAAAAGGTAATTTGGTCGTAATGAACCAATTCATACGAGCGCCACCTGGCGGCGACAGAGACGAAGGGTCGCCGTCGCTCGTCGCTCGCTAATTAACAGCTCCGCATCTTCGTCTGCTGAGCAAGCGTGGATTGGGAATGTGATCCTTTTAAGAGGTATTTTAGACCTCGTTTACAACAAAAAAGGTTGTATCCTGGTTGGATGATGTATTAATAGTAGATTGTGTCACAAGGGAGCAAAATGACATATTTAAGGCGAGGGCGTACATTGAATCCTGAACGAAGCGAAGGATTCTAAAATTGAATCCCGAGCGTAGCGAGGGACTCTAAAATAGAATCCTGAGCGTAGTGAGGGATTCAAGTGTTAACGCCCAAGGTGGAAATAATTTTGCTACCGTGAGACACATACTGCTTTTCACATCACCTATGAGGAAAATAAAAGATCTTAGTGATGAAACAAATTTAATTATTCACACATTCTAGAAATGCTGAAATTATCAAATTTAACAACAGGAAATTATCGCAACGAAATTTTGGCAACAAAATGTCCTTGAACAGAAAAGTGCCACTTTGATCCCTCCTAGCAGGGAAGAAAAGTACCCTTTCCGAGTAGGTGATATGAAAAATATGTTTAACAATGATCTAAAAATAATAATAGCCCGGTTTTGACGAACAAGATGTCACCGGATTCGTTTTAGCGTGCCTAGAGAATAGAAACCCAAAAGAATCCAATAAAATATGTCGTTTAAAAGTAAACCTTTTAAAGAAAATTCCAAAATCACATACACACGTGGTTATTAAAGAGGGCTAGATATGGTTCCGACGAGAGACTTCGAACATATCGTGAAAGTTTATCATAAGAAGTTTTCGGTAACTTCTCAATGCTGTCAAATGTTTCTAAGAATGTTTTTAGCAATTTCTGTTGAAGACTATCTAACTCCTGGGAATATTCTGCAACTTGGACATTGCTACATATAGCGTCAGTTCTAATGGAAAATAGAACACTTGAATGAGTTCCCACGTCGCCCCTCAGTGGCCCACCGCAATCGTGAGTTGGTCTTTTGTCACAGTTAAGTCAGCGGTTCAGGTGAGTCTTGTCCCCTAGAATGATTTAATTATTACTATCAGGCATGGTATCTTTCATGGGTTTATAAATTACCACAACCGTGCGTCAAGACAACATAACCCGCTCTTTGTACCCAAAACTAGACTGATACGAGTGACACGTATTCGCTATCACATGTATATAAAATGTTAATTAAAAAATAATGCAATAGCAGAAACCTATACAGCCTTTCTGTGTCTTGTAGTAAAATTATTTAAAGAAAAGTTATTTGAAATAGGTTATTAAAAAAAAATGAGAAAAAAAAAACATTGGACATGTGCAGTAACCGATACCTTTACCTCTCTGTAGTAAGTTTATAAAAATAAACCTGTACTGAACAATGCTACAATCTTATACAGCCACTCTTTGATAAAACTATACTGACTGACTTAATAAGTTTTATTACCAAGTATTCCTCATAGTCGACATAAAAAGTAGTGTTCAACTCGGGTGAAAGTCACCATTTATTTTCCACTCGAAATATTGGCGCTCTCGCATCTCGTGTGAAGTAGCCAAGGTTAACAATCTACTATAACAAGCTTCCCGGACACCTGATAAATCTTTCCCTCAGTCAGTTTAACACTAAACCTTATTTATAGCTGTTCGAACTGTGTATTTACTCAATAAGTGTTTTTAAACTGATTTATTATTTTTATATTGTTACCTTGATTAAGAAACTGTTTTTGTTTGTTTTTAAAAGACAGCAATTTAAGGATGTAAAATTCGCATACTCGTATATCTAGCAGAATATGACGGACTAAACAACTTATATTTATGTAACAACTATTCATTGTAACCCAATTTCATTGAATAAACTATTACTTTTTCTTCTATTTATAGAATGTGTCACCCGCATTTTATATCCTCCTTATTTATAATAACTAAATGAAAATCAAGCCTTAACAATCCAATATATTGTCGTCTTATTTATTTTTATGGTATAAATTGACATTTTGCCATTGTTATTATTTTGATTTTAACAATTTAGTTATTCTATGTCACCCGGGATGGTAAAGGGATTCTAACGATACCACACACATCTAAATCGGTTCAGGCGATTAGAAGTTATGGTGGAATAAAGAATCGTACATACATACATGAACCCTGAAAACATTACATTCCTTTTTTTGGGCAGTCGTGTAAAAATAATAGACGCATGCCGACAACCATCGCAAAACATATCTCTTGGACTAACCCGGCAAAACCAATACTAAATCCCCTAGGTGTGAAGAGAACGTGGAATGTAGGCTACCGATAAATTCCCGGTATGATGCTATAAATCACTTAAAGGCTTAGAGCTCACACCATAACGACTTAGAACATAACCATTACTTAGATAAAAAACCCGATTTAATGGTGACCTCTTCTTTCAGAGCTAATCAACATACCTACACATACATTCATACAATCACGCCTCTTTCCCGTAGGGGTAGGCAGACCAACTTCCCTCGTTCGCTCCACACAAGTCTCTTCATACACGTGCGTCGGTTAAGGGTGCTCCTGACCTGGCCCTTTCTCAATACGTCCTCTGTTCGACCTAAAAACTATCCTGTAAAATATGTCTTTAATAAAACGCGTCTTAATTGGTCCTGTCTTAATTGGTTTGGGAGCTTAAATTCAGAAATTCGCGCTCATCACACAAATGTTTGTTTGTTTGTACCGGTAATCAAATCCAGAACTGCTAGCTTCGTAGGCACTATCAACAAGCCTAACACGTCGTCAAGTGAATGTCAGTTGAGTTCGTCATGTATTTCTACTTGTACACACGCGCACACGCAGCGCTCAAGCGATTTTATATCCTATTTGTGTTTGTTTTCTGACCGAGTTTTATGTCGGCACGAATTATGAATCCAAAGTCCGAGAGGGTGGAGCCATAAAATATTACTTCCCGCTCAACGGGCGCGCGCCTTTGAAAAACTTTATGAAACGTAAAGAGTAAAAGGCTCGTAAAGTACTTCTTTGCAAAGATTAGGAACAATAGATATAAGGGAAAGTTTGCGATCTGGAAACGATTCAAAACAACTTAGACAAGAATAGGTTATTGTACTGGCTTTATTGGAAACTGAAATTCTGGGAACCTAGTGAAAAATGATACAAGTCGAGCTACCTCGTAATGAAAAAGGGTCTATACATAAACGGAGTTTTTTTAGGACCCCAAAATTAATGAATAAACAAAGGCTCTCTGTAAATCATATTGTTTTCGACATGTAATGGCTTACTACTACTGTAACTTACTGTCAAATAAATAAGAGATATCACAACGTTTTGGTTTTAACGAAAAACGGGCCGAGATACGAGTACGCTAAGGGTTTAAATGGCATACTAGCACACAGGCCACCGATGGTGATTAGGATCTGAGACTCATAGACATTTTGCATTCTCAAGAGTACAATCACAAGACTGCAATTTTAAGGGCCGTTCCTAATAATAAAATCATCTTGGCTAAGATGCCCGTCACAAGATATGTCAAAGTAAACGTCAAGCTATAAAAAACTGACATTTTTGACGCATCTTGAGACGGGCATTAGTCAAGTCAAGATCAGTTTATTAATACGGTTCTTAGACTGCAAATGCGTTGCAGATTCTGAGAGTAAGGCCGAATGCTTATAAGGTAGTAATTTCGCCGGTAGTATTATTCCCACATGCAACACATCAAAGCGAACGCTAGCGTTAGATAAGATGGTGGTAGGGGTCGTACCTATCTGCACAAAGTAGAAAAACAACATCATCACCCCTAAAAAGCTTTTGTAACGTATTTATTTTCACACCTCCAGTGTCCTAACACGACTCAACAATTCATCGTGTAAATTCATCACCGATTCAGCGACTCCTTTTACATTGGACCTACTGTTGTTTTTTTTTGGCCAGACAGGCATTCTCCGACAATTTGCAGCACTCCTCGCGCCCGCCTGCCGTGCCGCCCGCGCCAATCATTCCAATCAGTTTTTCAATCATTTTAAAGGCCCTCGACGCCCCCTCGCCATAGTAATATGCCGCTTTGGCGATTTTTTTATTCCCATTTTCACACTTCAAGTGAGATTTTAACGCTGAATCATAGTTAAAATACGTTTTGATGCTTTACCAATTGAATTTTTATAACGTGTTTTATAAAATCAAGTGATGATTAAATATAGCTATACTCCTACCTAACAGTCAAAAACTGTTTGTTTTCTTTTTCCATGGCTTTCATAAGTCGAATCAATTTTATTTCTAATAACACAGATGATTTTTAATCTAATAGGTAAAAAAATACACTATATACACTGTACAGTAATAATAACTAGAATAAATAAAAACTAGTGTAACCTATTATCTACTTAAAACTAGAATTACAAAAAGAATACAATAAATTCATAAGTTGGACAATTCTGATTTACGACGCAACGTACATGGTCCACGTCCGAAAATATCGTAGTCTATTTTCGAATCCCCTCTTGGCGAAACTTTACTCTAACTTTGACTGTGATGAGATTGATGTGTTTTGTGACATATTTGGATCGTATATTTATAACGTCTCTGCCGTTTCGGACAAACATTATTTGCCGAATGCATAATTTTTAATTTTTGATTTGCCGTTAAGCCATTTCCGGATGTTTTTTTTTTTGTAATATCAAGTCTAACCTAACGTAACCGATATTATAAACAGTTTTGATAATGCGAAAACAACAAAAATAGTTAAAACAATTATTTTTTTTGGAAATTAAACATTTGGGAAGTGATACATTCGACCAAAAATATTTCACATTGACGAACTTTTGAAGAATAGGCATGTAGTTATATATGTATATGCGTGTGTTTTCTTTCACCTAGCGATGCCCGCGGAAGAGTATATATATATGTGTGTGTGTATTTTTATTTTTTATTTTGTACTAGCATTTCCCCGTGACTAACACATTCGTGTATAACGTATATTGTCGTTCATTAGCAAATTAACAATGTTTTCGGAACAAATCTGTGGGCTTAACTTTCTTTGTTCAAATTTTCACTTAATCGGTTGAGGCGTTAGAACTGTAAAAAGGAAACAAACAAACACTTTAGTTATAATATTAGTAAGGATGATATTAATATGCTTATGGACAAGGATCGCGGTCGAGAGCATCGAGGTGATTGCGGGACCCTGAGCCTTTTGACTCGAGTGTCGGCTGAACGATCGCTCTTACGAGGATCTTCAGGGTATTCGCTTGAGATTACCAACTTATTTGATCCTGATATTCTTGAATATAATTCTTAGGCACGTATTAATAAATTCATTTGGCCTGAGCCGCCCTTTATTTCCGACGCGTCTTGAGATGGTAAAGATTAAACCCAGAACTGATTATTCTAACATTTCTAACCATGTGTACAGGTGACTAGAAGACTTTATCAAATTTTGCACCTTATTTCAGTAGGATTGGGTGCAAAAATGGATACATGACTTTGTAATCGACTGTACTTCTTAAAGTTATTAATTGGTCATTTTTTTGCGGCCTTAGTACTCAACAACTGAGGCTCTAGGCTACTCGGGTAAAACCTAATTGCTTTTGACATGTTATAATCTCCACCGGCTGAAAGAAAATGGTCTAAGAAAACAAAATATATAAGATAATAGTTCGTGTCATTACCAGTGTCAAAAAAAATATGTCTGCCAAATAATGAACTGTCAAAAATAAACAGGTCCTCATTCTCTCCCAGGCAGCCGTGTCCTAAACCACTCACTTAGCGAGCGTAGAATACAAAACAATTTCCTAATGGTTTCGGGGAAATCTTGAACGCCTTCCTGGCCCCGACAACACGAAATATGATGACGCCGCTCATCCCACGGGACCCTGCCTCCCACGCTACGTGCTTAACCCTGGTCCCACCGCCCAAACGAACCTCAACCTTAACCTCAAGTTCGTAAGCCCAATTTAGAGAGCCGTTGAATTTCGAAAAATACCATTCCGAATCTAGAACTAGGTCGGAGCTATACACTCCTGCCCAAAATAAAAAGGCATTATAACAGTATGAAGTACATATGGCGCTTAGAGTTTTTTTCCTCCGTGAGGAAGTACAGGTGCTTGCATCTTTTGACATATTGATAAACGACTGCGTCGGATTTGTAGCCTGCCCTCTGTTATTTATATCGATATTTCCGCCGATACGGGCTAATAAATAAAAAATATGAAAGTGCCTGAAACGCGAACAAGTTTTTTTTGATAAAAAACTAACGGTATCGTGTGTGGGATTCCATAAATCACTTTTATCCTGGTGCGTGTTTTATCTGCCAAGTATACGGAAAGTGTTTTAAAAAAAGGATTTATTATATTTATTACTCTTAAAACAAGGTAGTTTTGACAAGGAACTTATGTATTTTCTTTTATATTTACTAGAATCTACCCATGACGTTGTCCTGGAATCGTCGGATATTAGGATAGAACGGTATGTACAAGGTATACTTTATACTACTGCCCCATAAAAATATATACATACTGAAATTACCCTGGACAATTAAAAATAAAGCGTATACTTTGTTTGTATAGTCGGTTTAAGTACAATAATTTTACGTGATAACGTTTTAAGAAAACACACAAGCCGAACGTTAAGACGTTACGTCAAAATACTGTCAAAAAAATTACTTACATAATTCTGCCTACCCCATTCTAGAAACGAAAGCGTGTGTTTATGTATGTATGTAAGTACTGTGACTTCTAGCGAACGTTCGCAGAAAGAAAGCTTAAATTGATCTAAGTATAATGAAAGATAGAGGAAAAAACCCACGGAAAATTAATGCAACTTTTCAGTTGTTTGAAACATGTTTATGAAACATTAGGGAATGTTCGAAATTTAAATTTTAAATCTAACAGCTTGCAACAGATGAGTGAGCAGATTAAGGAAGTAATCAGTGGATGTATCCCACCTTAATTTCATATCCGTTAAGCCGACGCGAGCCGTCGATCCAATAGAGGTCCGAATTGGACTGGCCGGCGGCAACGGACCTGACGCGGCTAATTGATATTTCCATTCGACCAGCATTAATGAGACCGGATACGTATCATTTGGACCGATGTATATCGAATAATTGCTGACGAATAAAAATAATTGTTGTCAACTGAATACAAGGTAGTTTTATTTTATATACCTAATGAAAGGCTGTAAATGTAAATATCTACTTCCCTCAGGTCACTCTGATAGTTTAAATGTTTTTTATACAAAATATCTAAGTGATATTCCATGGTATTTTAAACATCAGTTTATGATGCACATAGGTGCATGGCAAATGTTACCATATCACGAAAAAAGGTTAAGCACGAGATATCTCCACAAAATTAGGCTAGTTTCTCAATGTTGAACAAAATAAGTTATAATAATAATGGAATAAGATTAATTTGTTATTTTAAAACTTTGATTATGCACAATGCGTGATTAGATCAGAAAAAGTATTCAATTTATTCAGTATTAGGGGACACAAATTTTGTTTTCACTTCTCAATTTTATAAAATCCTTTGTTGCGCTAGCCGTGCTCAGTCAAATGCATACCTATTTTCCATTCGACTAACTTCGAGAAGAATTGGCTCTTGGTCTATCGAATTCGAGCTTTGAACTGTGTGTAGGTGTATTTATTTGACGGCGATTTCGATGCAGTTAATTAAGGGACATTCACACGAGACGCGTCGACGCGAGCTGTGCAATGTGTAGGTATCGAACGCTAAAACGCGTTAGAATTGTAATTTACGCCTTTGACGCAAAACGTGATAAACGCTTGTAATTAAAAACTTTAAAAGGACACGGTACGCTCATTTTGGAGGCAGTGGTAAGTTGATAAAGGAATTGAACTAGATTTGAATCAAACAAATTTTAACAATTATTTTTTTCATATCGTTTTTGTGATTAAATGCGCCGAGATTCCAGGTCGTAAAAGTCATATGGTCTTTGATCTGTCTGCGTATTATAAATGTTTTGATAGCGCTTATTTACTTGACAGTAATGGTGGCCGAGTTAAAAACAATACCATTACAAGTCAAAGACGATATGGTTTTACCGCCTAGAATAGAGGCCTTGAGAGTATTAAGTATTCTTCTATATTTTATGTACACATGCTGAGAATGCAAGTGTTTTTTTTTCACGGTTTAACGCCATGACTAATCGTATATGTAGCCCAGAGACGGACACAGATTAGATACTCATTATTCCGAAAAATTGGATAGAACCCGAGATAATACAAATGATGATTCATGGGCCAAACTAATAGTTTCTTTAAATGGTCTGCTAAAATCTTACCTCTTGTTAATTTAAAACAAAGAACGGACAATACAAAAACAAACAGCAAAAAAAAAACAGTATAACAAATATGGCTGACTTAATGGTGGAAATGGAAATGGGTTAAAATCTCGGCTTTATTCTCTCATTAACGTAAAAACAAGCAATAAGTTACAAATATACCTTTCTAAGAAAAGCCACAACAAGGCACTCTGATTAATCCCGAATTAAGTCAGGGTCTCCCCTCGTAGCGGTCTACGGGCGTAGCAGTGCTACGGCGTAGCGTTAATCATTATGTAAATGCTGACATAATAATATAAGGGCGCTTCTTGGTCCATTTGGGTCAGTGGGAATTTCTTCATCGGGAGGGAATTTATATCTTATCTTATCTTTTCTTTACATATGGGGACTTCCGGATACACTTTAGGATCTCTTGTGTAATTATTCTCTTACACACTCAGCTGTTCGGGCATTGGGTAATGTACCTACTTAAGTTAGAAAACCTTATTGATATTTACATGGCGCCCACTTGGGTTCGAACTCGGTACCTCACGATCACGAACTGACTCCTTAAGCCACCAGGACTAATCTTTTATCGCTATATTCTAGGGAACATTCCAATATTCCGGGATTCAAAGTACCCTATATGTATGTGCAGTTGGGTACGTCTTCCTGCCTCACTTTGTTAAGGTTTACATCGTGAAATCGAAACGAACACACTTTTTCGTATTGCATTTTCAAACCCCACTAATACTGATGAACTGTAAACCTACTCCCGCTAACCAAAAACAATGTATTTGATTAATTAATAAAGAAAAAACAAAAAGTAAATGGAACATTCCAGAACCCGCTGTAATCACTCGAAGATCCATACTCTCGAAGTGCGATCTATAGAGCGTGCGTCTGGAGAGCACTCGTTAGCGTTTCGCAGTGCTGTTACATTCGCTGCCAAAACAAACACATTGAAATATATTTATTACTTTTGAAAATTATGCATCAGTCACATTTTATTATTATTTTAATATATTTAATTGTGTTTGTAATAAAATAACTGCCTACAATTTCTAGGCATTCCTGTCTTTACACGACTGCCGAAGGAGGATATATTTTGATGATGATGAGTGGGGACGCCGCCGAGGCAGGCGGGCGGTCGAGTGGCTCTCCATTCATTCCGCCCGAGGATATATTTTAGACTTGCTTCTAGTTTGTATGTACTTAGGTGCGAGTAGAATGTATGCTTCTTCGTGTCCTTGTAGAAGCTGAACGGAATTGAACGTATGATGGCCCGATTTTCTTTCTTAGCTTTTGCGACGCGAGTGTCACAGTGCGTTTTTGGTGATAACTACCTATATTTAGCATATTATATTGACTTTCTGCAAGACTTTCTTGTTGTTTAGTTTCTTTATTTAGCAATTAATTTAGCACTCAATCAATTAGTTTACTCCGCCTGCCATGAATCTGTGTCCAAGATTGTCTGGAAGAGATCGCTATGTAGCGAAAAGACCGCCTGTTGTATACCTATTTTAAATGTACCTCATTGGTTTTTTATGATGTTCAGTAAAGAGTATATGTATTTTATTGTATCATATATTTGTGTTGTATATGTGAATTAGAAGTAACTAGCCATTAATAGACGGGATTGACTAAATTTAGACGCTACTAGTGCTTATCTGTGTACCTATTTTAATATATCCATAGATTCAGTCCCATAACTGTGCAATTCAAATTCTTAGTCATTAATAAATAATTATTATTTATAATGACCCCTCGCGATCGCACAATCCACAACAACTAAAGAGGCGTCGTTAGCGCGCGGCACGTCGCAGACAACAGCCTTAAGATGCACCGGTCGGGTGCTTCACAACGGCTTCGCCTTTTCATTTTGTTTCTATCTCAAGTTTTGTTGCTATAAATACCTAGCACTTAAAGGTAAATCAAAGGAAAGACGTGATTTTTCAGGAAACTCAATGGTTTTCTCAAAAAATTTAGATCCAACCGAGAGAGGTTTTCTCTTGGATGAGAAAAAATAATAGTAAGTCAACCAAAGTTCTGCTGATAGTAACAAGAGTAAGGGTTGTTTGTTGCCCGTTGTTTGATCAGAGGGGTATTATGACATGGCTATGCAGTTCATTTTACGGTGAGTGTAAAGGACAGAGCTATAGCAGTTTTATAGCTCTGTCATTTTCTCTCAGCGTAAACTAAACTGCATAGCTATGGCACAATAATCCCCAGTAGTTAACGTTAGTTATCGTTAACTTGAGATTTAACCATTCGTTACGGTTTTTAACGATTAGTTAGTTTAACTACTGATCGAACAGCGTGCTCTAAGTGATTCAACTAACATCTTAGTTGATGTATCGAATGGAACCCAGAAGGGTGCACAACAATCAGAATCTTGTTAGAAGCGATCGCGATATTTTTTCAGTGTTCTAACCAAAATTAACGTAGAGCATAGTCAAGGTTATACCCAGGATGAGGGGTGGCCCCTTACCTCATGTATTTTGTATGCCTGTACTTTTGTTTGTATGTGAACTAACACAAGCTCAGGGGTCGGCTTAAGTTTCTGATTTGCCTTTGTGTTTGCCCTTTAAGAGCAGGTACCTATATTACACACGACCGTAAGGGCTTTAGTGTTAGGACGTATGCAAAAAAAAACTTATTTAATATATATTTTTAACTTGAATTTATTTAATTAAATCATTGTATATTTTGGACTGTGTATGGGTTATCAAAATTTACAATAGCAAACAATCAAGGAGCTACATTGGTATAAAACATTAAAAACTTGTGAATGTACAACATAGATTGTTATTTCAATACAACATTACAAAACTATTCTTTTGTCGAAGTGTAAGGCACTTCTCCCAACGCAGACAGTGAGCGAAAGGCGAGTAGAACAAGCGATCAACTATATGATATATGTGTCTCTTGTGTTAACACGGGATCTTAATTAAAATTAAATTAAAATTGTTCGTTTCTTGAGCGAGAAAATATTCGAGAGCTAATCACTTCTTCGCAGCTATCTTACAAAATGATTATAACATTAAGTCTTGGTTCCTGGCTATTCTCGGCAAGAAAGCAACAAACGAGCCACAAATCCGAAGTGCAAGCAAATCATAAATGAGATCTAAATGAACGTCCGAAAAGCGCGCGCGCGGCCCGCGGGGCACGACTCCAATCACCGGATTACATGACTTATTTACTTACTACTTTATATACAACTACTGATCTGTCATTGCTTCGCTTCGGTTTACCTATTTGAGATTTTCTGTAACAGTTGAACATAAATCAGAATGTATTTTACAAAACAAAAAAAATCTGTTGCGTAGTTTAGAAGTAAGCGCCAAACAGAGGCCGTAGCCAAGATGCAAATGCACTAACGTTTCTATTTTCTATCACTTAAAGTGTACGGGATGACATTCTCGTGCGTAGCAATAAAGCACGTCGTCAACTGTCCCATACATTTTGAGTGATAGAAAAGAAAAATAGTAGATCTATACCGGATGTACCTGGCTACGGCCTCAGACAGACAGACGTGGATAGCGACAATGTTTTATAATATTAAACGGTTAACAAGAACAACCACAACTGCATAACGACCCTGACCCTGCTAAATTCAAATGTACTTTGCAACCGTAGTTAGTGGCAATCCCATACCTTATACATATAGCTTCTAATCCCGGTGTTTACAAAAAAACCCTGAGTGTTCTATATGGCTTGTTCTCTTTTAAAAATTAAACGCAAAGCACCATTTGAGGACCCGACTATGTACGTTAAACTTAACTGAACAGTCGACTGCAAAAGATGTATCCACTTTTGAATCTTATTACTATGTGGCAAAAAAGGGTATACATCTACCTACGTATTCGGGGTAAGGGCGAAAAATATTGCTTAAAATAATTGAAAAAAAAGACCCATCCAACGATACCCCGCACTATTAAATCTACAGGAGGTTTAATTTATAATATGTCACAGAGAATCAGACGTGGATGCATACATGCACTTATAACCCACCCTCAAAACATTATCGCTTTTTAGGCAATAGAGTATGAGTAAAAACAACCATTTGTCTACACTTTTCAATAATTGCATAAATAAGTTGTTACTTATTTACATTTCTTTTCTAGTTACTGTACAACCAAAAATAGAGTTTAAGCTTTCCTTATACTCCATATTTATGAGAAATGTAACGGCATTGTACATTTTGAAACTATAGCACAGTGGATTGAAATCGTAAAAAGGTAGACAAAAGAATAAGATTTAAGGGCTGATTGAGTTGCCATGAACTAATTTGCAACTGCGTTCCCACGCGTTCTCCCACTTTTGAACAAAAAATGGACATTAACAATATACGTTTCCCTGCTGAACTACAACTATGCATGATATTTCTATTTTAAAATCATTGCTTTATATAATGCTAGGTTAAGTACTATAATTACAATATATACAATAAATATAAAATCTCGTTTATTTATATCATGAGCAATATTTAAAAAACGACTGACTGTTGAGTTTCTTCTCAGCAGTGGTCTCTTGCGAAGCGCTGGTAGATTTTTGACGTGTAAAAGTGCCCGTGCGGCCTACTTACTGAATTAATATATTTTATCTTTTTTATATTTTATTTGAGTTGCGGCCGATGTCGGCACTATAGTGCCTTTTTTATTAGACCCTGCTTAAATTCTACTTTAAAAGGGAGAGAAGAGAACATTATCGGTAACTTTAGGTAACACAAGGTTTTTTCAATGACAAATGCTGATCCATAAATAAAATCATATCTAGCTATGATATCTATAAATAAAATCACTTTTGAATTATTGATACTATGTCCACATTTGTTCAAATCCGATCCACTGTGTATTGCACTGCAACTAGCTAAGGCCGAGGCAGGGCCATAAATTGACTAGGTCCGTGTTCTTATTTCTTATTCGGTAGGAACAGCACCAGTCTCAAATTCACTGTTACAACCATTTTATATGGAGCACTTGGGAAATTGTTATTATGTTCTTTATTTTTATTTGCACTTCAATGTTACGATGGAAGATGATATGGCTACATTTTTTATCACAAACTTCTCCAAAATAATTCAAATACACAGCCACTAGGCCGAACTTCAAACCATCACCCAAGAGTTAACTGGATTCCACGCAATAAAAGATTTCGTTTGATTTGATTTGACTTTGTACCTACTTTATAATAATAATTATTATTATATATATTTTTTAAATTTTTATCTGTTTTGTACAATACATACATACATACGTAAATAAAGCAATAAATACATTTTATACCTAGGATAGGCGAATGTATGAACATGAAAAAATCTGTCTAAACGTTGTTTTGCATGTCAATTTTTACCGTCTTAGGATTACAATCTTGAGATTCTAGTCTTAAGAATCCGAAGAAAGAAGAAGTCTAAGATCCCATCTACCATCAGGTGGCCTGTGTGCTAGTCTGCTTGTCTTTCGTCTAAAAGAAACAAAAACAAACGCTACGCTTAAGCTGGGAGTTCTACCAGGTCTGACATCGCCAGTACTAGCACCGGAAAATTGCCCAAAAATTATTTGGAAACAAAACTTTCGGAGTTTTCGCAATAAAATGGAAGAATAAACGAGCAAATTATAAGTTTAATGTTTAAAAAAAAACTAGTTGTAAACAAAAACGTTGTAACACGAAAATCGAACCTTACAATAAGCTAAATAAACGTTAATCATAGACTGATAGACAGACGCAAAGGGGGACTTTGTTTCATAATTTGTAATTAATACTATACACAACAATATGTATATCGAATACTTAAATAACACCCCTTTCGTCGTACTTGAAGCGCTAACCCGTTCTTTAACACGAACGAGGGAACAAGGCATTCACAACTTCACCAAATTCAAAACGTGCGGCTTTAATGATGTGGTTAAATTTTAACGCTGCTTTGCGAAACCTATAACTGGTAAGGGGATATTCACACGGCGATAATTATTATAATTTCACTTTGCCCGAGGTAAAAATAACACAGGATAATTTGCCAATTGTAGTTTTTGCTATTTTCTTTTAGTTTACGCTATTGTTTATATTATATTCTAACAAAATGCTATAAATGCAATTAGTACAAGCACAAGACAATTGATTGAACTGATTTCTCATTTTTATTTCAAGATACTTCGTTAGGGAATGAAACTTGATTTTTCTCCTGAAAATTCCATCGTTTCTTCAACAATTATCTTGATTTATCCAATGGTCAACTAGTAGAGAAATTAATTAGGCATTAACTTCACCTTTTTATACATAAATAATGTGACCAAAAAGCTAGTAATAAACACCAGGAAATCTCCACTTGACAATTAAACTATGTATGTACAGTCAAACTCATAAGTAACGGTACATTTTAGTACCTTGTCGCAATAACGTATCAAAATGAAAGTCGTTTGAATTTAGTATACCAATAACTGCGACAAGGTATAGTAGTATATAAGGTGCTAACAAATTAGTCACGGATATTTTTACAGCTGATAGTACTCGGTTCTCGGAGTACATTTAAGTATGAAACATCATAGGTTTTCTTATGTTTTTTTGGAGAAAACTAGGAAATAAATTTGCTACGTTAAAACACCCTGTTAATAAGATAATTAAATGAGACCTCTTTAGACATTCTAGAACCTCTTTAAACTATCATTCAAAAGGCCTCTTAAAAGTTGATAATTAAAATACATGAATGTCAATGTCACGACGTGACATGACAGACAGTGTTTAAAATCTTGACAAGTGCATAATAGGGTGATTATTTTAAAGATTAATTTTTATTTTTTTTTGTTCGGTAAATTAAAACAATAAAATGATATACAAAGGTTCCTTAATTACAGTTAAAAGTTAATTGATTTAATGTAATCTATTATCTCTTAAAATATCCGTGACTAATTTGTTAGCACCTTATATATACTAAAATTTTCAGCTACTTATGACTTCGATCGTACATAAAAAGAAGACAAGAACAACACGAACTCGTTAAAAAGTCGAGCATAATGAAGAGCTACAAAACTGTGTCAAAAGTTATGACTCGATTCATGCAGAGTAAGCGGTAACCCTTAGTAAAATCTTGACGACGGTATGTCACTGTTGCATGAACGTCCCCTTGGTCTTTGTGAATGGGGCGTTAGACAAGCTGTCACAGACAGAAACACACCGTGTAAAGCACAGTTTTAATGAGTACAGTCATCTTTGTTTAGATTTGGGTCAACGATGTTTGCCAAATCGGGGGTTTGCGCCAGCTGTACCTACAGTTGTGTTCTCGCGCTTGGTATTTTTACAGGGCGAGTGCGGTGTCGTGTAGCAAAGTAAACTAAATATCACTACACCATTAGGAACATAAAGTATAGATTTAAAAGCGTTACGACAATTACTTGTTTTTTAATTTAAATACGCATTAAATGAAATCTTAATTCAGGATCATGGCCACCCTACATTACTCAGTTTTTTACTCGTCCGATCGATTGATTTCAAACAGAAAATGTAATGCGACCACAATTTTAGTATTAATAAGGGAAATATAATATTATTTTAATAAAATGCTATGCTTCAATTAATTCAAAAACCACTATACTAGTACAATCTGAATCATTTACTGAGTTGGGAAAATTAAGTTAGGATCACGACTCCACAACCACCCAGCGGGGCCGGAGTGATCACTGTCGCTTTGCGTTGTCATGGAAAAAATATGGAACTGACGTAATACTAAATCACGTACAACTGACATTTTTCATTTTTGACAACGCGTGTCGATTCGATATATCACGTGACTTACGTCAGTTCCATACATTTTCCTATGACAACGCAAAGTGGCAGTAATCACGTGGTAATCACCATCTAACGGTAGGATGGTAAGTATCTGGGAGACTTAAATAAATCGCATTCTTCAAATATTATATTATGAAAATAGAAGGATTTACAGAATTATTTTATTATAAAAATAAATTAAATGTAATGAAACAGCGAGACACGGGACCCGTGTCTGCGCTTATCGAAATTTTCTCAGAGACCGAATTATAGATTCAAATACTAATAGATCATTGACAATTTTGAATTTGGAAAGAATATAAACGAAATGTAAAAGTGGCCAGGAACGCAAAAAGGAGGTTGTAACAACCTCGTTACAACCAAACGCTTGTATGTATTCAGTGGCAACTTGTCTAGCCTTACTGTATACTCAGTCGTGTACAGACGTCGATGAAATATCACGCAGAATGATATACTTAAGTAAACTGAGTTTTATAGCTTTATTTTCATGGTATTAAAACTGTTATTGACAATAAACTAACGCGCAGCTTATTGATGTCTAATTGAGATACCTGCTACCATACAAACATGGCCATTGCATTATGTTCATTGCGACACTGAGAGCCGTATTAATAAACTCATCTTGACTGTAAGGCACAAGATACGTCAAAGTAAACACCAAACCATAGAACACTGTCATTTTTGACGTATCTCGAGACGAGCATTAGAGTTGAGATCAGTTTATTAATACGGGCCAGAGACCGCCATATCAATTTTCAAGTCAGTATTTCAATGAAGCACTTGGCCCTTGTTTACGACCGACTGTACCAATAATTACGATTAGTGGCTTACACGTTATTAGCCTAATTTATAGCATAACTGATTTATTAGTGGTTAACTACGGCTTAGTAATTAGTAAATAATTATATCCAAATACACGGCCGACCAAATCAGCTGATCGCTTTGTAAATAATTTCTTTACAACAACGGGACCCCGTTTTGTTTGCTCGTGATTGTAGTTGTCATTCTCAATTATTTCTTTGGATCCATTTTTTTCAAACCTTACTTGCCTATACTGAAAATAAATCAAGTTAAGCTGATTTGATAGCACTTAATATGTGTACTTACTTATAAATATGTATAATCTTAAGTTACTGGAATAGCACCCATGGAAACCTTTTTTGGGGCTAAATAAACATTTTGTAACGAGGTTGTTATGTCCTTTTTACGTTCCTGGCCACTTTTACATTGCGTTTAAATTCTATCTAAAGTCAAAATTGTTCATGATCTGTTTGATGCGATCGATAAAATCATTCTCTTAAAAATTTCGATACATATCAGACACGGCTCCCGTGTCTTGGTGTCTCATTTTATTTTATTTCATTATTTATTTAGTTATCATTCTGTAAATCTTTTTTCTATAAAAAAGTATTAAACACTTAATATTTAAAGAAAGTGATTTATTTAATACTACATTATCGTGAATAATTGTTTGAGTCTCCGAGATACTATAACGCTAGAAATGGGTCTCCGGCGGGGAATCGAACCCCGGTCTCTCGCGTGACAGGAGAAAGTGTTTTTGTTAGTATCCAAAGTATTATATAAAAGTTCGTATAACAACACTTTCGTCCTCAGCATAAATCTCAAATTAACACTTACTATCAAGTAAATAAGAGCAATTTTCATAATTGATACAATACGATAACATAATTAGAGCAATATAGATTTACCGAGTAGAATACAGCCCTTGAAATATTTGTTTTGGGTGCTTAAGTCCTTGCTCAACATCGTAAGATCTAACTAACCCTAATGTTTGTTTTGCGTGTCGGAGTAAATCAGCACTCTATAAACATTTCGTCGCTCTGAAATATCATTTATCATTATAACACCTTAACCCTGCCTGCGCCCACGAAATCGTTGAAGCAGCAACGGGTTAAGCCAGGGGGGTTAAAGTTAAAAACTAGGTTAATGACCTCAAAAGAGATTAATGTTCTTTTATGTTTTAGGATGAATTCGGTCTTTTTGAGCGTAAAAAATTAGAATGGATTATGCTTAAGTTACCAAGCGTATAACAAAAAAGGTACAGCAATTTACGCATTTAAAGTACCAGTTTTAATAGCTTTACGGACGTTATATGATTGTAAATGATAACGTTTTACCCTTTTTAAGTATCAATGAGGCCTTGGGATTGAAGCAAACAATATCAATATTTTTTAGAGCATAAAAGCGGATGAGAAAATTGAGAAAGCTTTATATTATGTACTTATTCATCAGTAACTTTGATTGTCAACCATACTACAAAAATCCTTTGGGCTTGTAGTGTTCCCACCAACTTAACCTATTTTTTTGGAACCCGACTGTCTTAATAATCCTTAGCAAGTTAACATATCACTACTATTCATAAAAAAACTAGCTTTTCGCATTCTCTTATACATCTTTCATATTTTCTAAGATAAAAAACAATCTCTCGGAGAGTAATCTCCAAACCAAATTTAATCAAAATCGGTTTAGCGGTTTACCCGTGAAGGTAACAACGTCGTCGGGTAAAACGATTCATAAAAGCCACGGACATAATTATTATTCAGCTTCATAACCGTCTGGTATAAACAAAAGGCTGCTAGAGTACTCAGTAGTTGCACAAAATGGCTCTCGGCGAATTAGTCGAATTAATGGGTCTTAAGTTGCAGCTGTTAATTAAGACTTGCTGACAGATTTGTAGAAAATAAAAGAGTTTTCCACGGAACAATAGCGTCTAGTGAATAATGATCAGTTTGTTTTTATTTCGATATGAAAATAATGAGCGTCTCACTACTAATTGGAGCTCTCCTTCTTGTCTTACGTACTATTGTTGCTCTTTAATAGCCAATTTTAGTTGTATAATGTTTTCAATTCACGACAAAAACGACGGAAAATCACTTATACTCTCTGGAAATTCAAATACATGCCAAATGGAGACGATGGTACCTTGGTAAGCTGATATGAAAAGCTTTATTAGGGCCCTGTCATCCCGGCTTAAACACCTCCGGAGATCCTAGAGCTGGTCCTTACCTCTCCCAAAGGTTTGGGCTAGCTATCCAGACAGGTAATGCAGCCAGTGTCATAGGGACCAAGCCGTGAGTGGACCTGCTAGAGGGGGTGTTCTTTTTATAGTGGTGATTATTATTTGAGTAGCTTAGTTTTATTTCAATTTAAATATGTTTAGTCTTAATTTTGAATTGTACTATAAAGGTAGGTTCTCATTGTATTGCTAATACATACCTATGTTGACAGATGAGACAGTTTTTGGTGATGCTATGCCAATCCAATGTTGTCTGATTTAAGGTCTAAGGGCCGGTTCATATCACCACGACGCACGGCGCCGACGCATAAAAAAGCGGTGATATAGGTTTCAACTTTATTAGTAGGTCCTTAAAAAAATATTACTATTTGCGTTGTAGTATGTTGAATGACGCGGGCTCGAAACGCACCTAGGCCATCTTTACGCTTTTTACCAATCCCCTTTGGCGTAGTTCAAATGCCTAAACTTCCCTACGTTCATTTACCTCTGAAAATAAAGTATTAAAAACAGTTATTTACGTTCCACGAATCAACAAACCGTTCTGTGTGAAAGGCATCGGTCATAAAACCATGGTGAATTTGCATCGGATATTTTATTTACTGAACATGTCGACATGGACGCCCGGCAATGTGGGAAAAATAAAAAACTTTAGCTTGTAAATCGTTGGATTATCAATTTAAGCTGGGCCTTTTTCTACCTCGTATTTTCACTACTGTTATCGTAAAAAAAATACGATAGCAATACGTGTAGAGACAAAGTAGAGTAGGGTCTCGGTTCTGCTTGTTAAAACCACATTGTTATTGAAATGTCATCATGTTATTAGGGTAGGGTACCTAATGGCTAATACCTCGTCAAGTGCAATGTCAACGAGTCGGTTCAAATACTTCAAATATAATTTTATTAGCTTTTGCGCGCGACTTGGTCCAAGTAGAAGTGGTTTATCGCTATTCCCTCGGAAAATGTCTAATTTTCCGGGATCAAAAGTAACTTATGTGCTATTTCAGACTATAATCTATATCTGTGCCAAATTTCATTTAGATCTGTTCTGTAGGTCCCAGCTAAGACGTAATATGCTAACTAGCGTTTCTATTCGTTTCGTTTTTAAAGCAATCGCGTCACTGGTAGATCACGTGACTTCGTAGCACGCCATCTACTAGTGACGTGATTGGTTTTAAAACGAAACGAGTAGAAACGCTACTTAGCGTAATGCATCTAGGCTAAAAACTCTGGCGTGATTTACTAACAAATATCCGAACCTTTGCATTTATAACATTAGTAAGATTCTGATACTTCTCGTTAGCCAGTTTACGTAAAGTAGAGTTGTTCCTTGTTGGTGCGTTTGGATCCTATCTTCCGATATACAGCAATTCATTCCAGGCAAACTGAACCGTTTTATCGTTGTTCGCAATGTTACAAGTTTCTTAATGTTGTTTTGTTCGACTGTGAATATTGCTTTGTTGTTTCAGTAGGATGTTATTTCAATTCACGCTGAACATTATTTCAGTATCAATACTTCGGACTCAAAGAAGCTAGACAATTTGCTTAACGCTGACGTAAACGATTTTCGAAAACTCGTCGCGACCGTCTGACCGTCTATACATTATTGACAACTATAGGAAAAACGTCCCCGTATACGTATTTAGTATTAAAATTTGCAAGCACGTATTTCGAAGTTGACATTTTGTAGAAATCGAGTAAAGGAAAATAATATATGGAAATGTGAGTTGGTTTTGACGTAAAGGTAACTCGTCGCTCGTCCTACCGTTAGCCAAAGGAAAAAAAACGAATAACTATATACCAACAAGAATAAAGTTCTCCATGAGTTAGTAGTAGTTCTCCCAAGGGTCAAACTTATGGTAATGGAGTTATGTTAAAGTTATGTAGCACCCACCCATCCCTGTCGTCGATTACTCGTTAAGGTGGGTCCACATTTGTGACATTTCCTCGTAACGTGATTCCGTGACCGGCTATGAGGATGGTATTTGTCATGTGGATATCCACTCATCGCGGGCGCATGATTTACACTGTCAACATATAGCGTAACAAGTCCTGGGCCCAGGACCTACGGTAAAAAACGTATCATCTTGGACCTGTTATGGAATTGTTTTGAGGTCAGTCGCCGTTACTGTCAAGTAAATAAGAGCTATCAAAACGGTAACAATACGATAACAGATCAAACACGATATGGTTTTGACCGTGTTGAATAGAGGTCCTGTAGATTCACCTTAAGTTTTCTTAACAAAAAGTAGAAGATTTAATATCTCAAGCATTTATATCATAACCCACAAATTGTTAAGAAAACCCGAAGCCTAGAAGTCGTTTCCTGCGATCCCTCCTTTTCTTCCCATCGGGGGTCGATTTTCCACAAATCCGTTCTTAATTAACCCCTAGAATAATTCCTTCAAAGTTACGGTGTGCGTTCATCCTGTATACAGCGTGTCCCAAAAAGGGATTGGGACACCCTGAATAAAGATTTGATGTTTCTACTAAATTGCTGTACACCTCGAACATTGACTGTCTTTGCCACTGTTCTTTATAAAACCTCCCCAAGTATTTCGTCTGCGAATTTCACAAATGTTAAACCTGTAAAGTGCAGCATACTCGGTTAACTAGCCCGAAGTGCATTGTACATTATTTGAACAAAGAACAGCAAAGCTTTGTGGGATTTTACTTGAATAATTTTCCACATTAAACCGAAAACAGAGTGCCTGACGCGAAAATAAATAAATGCGCAACGTGCATTAGGGTTGGAGTAGTAGAAAAAGAAAAATCTACTACTACTCCTTCTCTATATAAGTATATAGTATAAAACAAAGTTGCTTTCCGCCTCTGTCTGTTTATCTGTCTGTATATTCGCTCCTCCTAAACCACGCAACGGATTGATGTGACTTTCACCATCAGTGAGATATTATTTTACGGAAGGTATACAAATAATAAACCCTTTAGTAAGTAAAAAAAACGATACTTTGTTACCAAGTCGCCGTACACACCGAACTTACCTATACGATTATTTTTATAACACTGTAAAGATGTATTTCCAAAAACATAATAACCTTCCTCTCCACATAATACTTTACACATAATAACAAAAAGATACCTGTCAATTGAAGGGAAATAATTGATTTTAGTAATGAGTTTTAATACATGTAATACTTTTTCCCTTTTATCCTTTTTTTATCCCTTCCTTCACTCACGAAACCCTTCCAAACAGCACAATATCACGCTTGCCGGTTCCTTTCACAAAAGGTACAAAAAGAGGAAAATAAAATTTTATACGCGCGCAATTTCAAATAACCCATTGAAATTTGCAAATCATTTTCCATTCAGTGTTCTGAATAGACTCGGCGTATACCTAGCGTACCTATAGATCGGGATACCTTACTTATACACCTACGTAACGTCCATTATATACTCGTACAGGTTCCTATTGCATTCACAAAACTAGTTTCGCTATTTTACATTGATAAAAATAATCTTGGACGCTTCTAACAAGATTGTGATTGATTTGAATTATGCGATCGATTACACAAACGCGATTCTTCCTATTCGTGATCCCATACAATATGGATTCCACACAACTGCTGTTTACTACATTCGTAATTCTACACAGCCGTTATTTTAACGCAATCGGGATTATTCCTATTCTTGATTCTACACAACATGAATTCTACTTAGGTTACTACATTCGTGATTCGCATAATTCATTAATTGAATTAAACGACGTCAACCCGCCTAGAGCTAAAAAAGCAGTTAAAAAGCTATCGATTTAAGCCCTATGTATGTTCAACGATTTTTACTAGTTTTGGAGATAGCTGCTCTATCAGCCCTCTCAGTTTTAGCGTTGGTTTTAGGGGACAACCTGTATATAAAAGACAAACCTGACTCACTGACTTAGATATCAACGCACAGCCGAAACTACTGTTCCTAGACACTTGAAATTTGGTACAGAGGTTTTTTATGATGTAGGTGAGCACTAAGAAAGGGTTCTTCAAAAAACACCCCCTTAGGGGTTAAAATAGGGGGAGTAGCGGGAAACTTATTTTACGCGTACGAAGTAGCGGGCGTCCTCTAGTTATTTATATTACAGAATAAAAATCGAAATACCCTTGCAGACATATCTATACTAATATTAAAAAGAGATAAAGTATGGGACGTTGTAAGGGGTAATCTCTGGGCCGATTTTGTGAGTGTGTATATATTAACCCAAAAAAAAATACCCACCGAAGTGGGCACGGGAACACCGCCCCCTTACCTACTAATAAACGTTGAGTAACGGTGGTATAGCTATACAATGTTTTGTCCTTATCTCTCGTTGTGACATTTGAATTTGTCAGATAAGGGCAAAACATAAATAATAAATAATAAACTAAACTAAAGTACACGCCCTTCGCGGCGATAGATTTAAAAGCACTTTAAAAAGTAACTTTTAATAGTTCTTATCAAGTTCTTTGCCTCGTTTTTGTACCAATTAAAAACTGCGGCTTCTTAAGTCTGCGAGTTAATGAAACCTTTTTCATTTTAAATGAAAAATCAAATGCAATGCAAACAAACGAGGAAAAACGGAATAACTAGTTAAGACTTTCCTCGAATGCAGCTTTATTTGTGCTTTATGTTCAAAGATATATTGCTCAATCTTTTATATTGCAGTAGATGAAAGAATTATGATTTAAAATAGTAACTATCGGCCTATCGGAACCCTGACTCACCATATAACGTTGTCACAGTGACATTATGAAACAGTTTGTTTGGCACTTCGGAGTCACAAGTCCCAAACAGAAGTCAGATGTTCTGACCCTTTATTCCACCCAGTCCTACCCCTATAGTCGAACTGTTTGGATATTATTTTTCCAAATTGTTATACTGGCGGATCGAACTATTTGGAAACGCGGATTTTATTCCAAATAAAACTACTGACTCCGATGTACAGTGACGGACTTGAATCATAACGTCACTGTGACACGGTTCTATGGTAGTTCAGGGTTCCGATGGGCTGGTAGGACTTTGGGGAAATTTACGTATAGTTGAAAGATATGTGTGCTTCTTCGATTTTGGCTCGAGGGAACGTTAGTAGCGGAAATTGTTGTAATTTTAAATTAAACCGTCTCAAATCTATCAGAATGAGAAAAGGGTTGCTATTTAAATATGTATATAAATATATGGTATATTAACAACTCATTGAATGTACTATCAAATTAGCGGTATGATTGTGGTTGCGTAGAAAACCGTACAAAAAGTCAAGCTAGATGAAACTCCACGGTACCGCTATCAAAGCCAAGATTATGATTTGATTTAAACTTTTATTATATTCTCCATGCCACTCTTTATAAATATCTCAAACATTACAAGTTACCTGTACAGCTAAATATAAATCGTTTTTATAGCATAAGCTGGTAATACGCCGGGTTATTTGCTCTCTCCGTCTCCCGGGGCAGCAAGACACGTCGTTCAATATTTACACTCGACCGAGTACTGTAGTCGCAGCACAAGCTAGCGTACAGTACGATACAATTACATTAGTACAATGTAAATATAAACGTAACCTGCTACAATTATTTTCATACCTTACTAGCTTCTGACCGAGACATCGTCCGCGTATTAGCTATTATTATAAATTTCAACCAAATCTGTCCAGCCGTTGCATTGCAGCGTGAAGGAGTAACAAACAAACACACACAGATACACAAACTTCCACATTTATAATATTAGTAGGACTGAAGGAAGCCCATGACTTCGTACGTTTAGAATAATAGTATGGTTCATAAAGATGCGGGAAAAAAAAATTTGGCCCTCCTAGGATACCCAAGGAATATTCCCTATACATTTTAAGTACCTACTTAGGTCTAGGGTAGTCAGTTACTGAAGAGTGTTTCATGTGTAGATGGCACTGGTGAGTTGTTTCTAAACGAATCCAATGTTTGTAACGTTTCATCACTACGATGGAAAATATACAACTTACATACATAGACTACTAAAATATACCACTTACATACATAGACTACTAAAATATACCACTTACATACATAGACTACTAAAATATCCCACTTACATGCAAATACTACTAAAATATACCACTTACATACATAGACTAGTAAGCACGTGTATGAATATAATATATAATTATACATTTATGTAGGAATTTCGTCCATTGATTTTGTCATCGTACCACAGTGAAACTCAAACCTACCTACTTGTTGATTTACACTTGTGCTTTAAAACCAAAGAAGCCAGCAAGAGTAGGTAATCAGTTCATATAATTCTCCCATCATCAATAAATTTAGCCAAGTTGGATTCTTTAGATCGTGATCATTCTAGAAAACAGAAGAGATGTAGTTGGTATTATTAACGTAATTCAAACATAGCGGAAGGTGCAATGTTAGCTGGATTCGAGTAACACAGGACCGACCACGGTGGAGATTTGCGTCAAAGGCGTACGTCCAGCATTGAACGGGTATCGTCTAACATGATGACGATGAACCCATAGGTACATTTAGAACAAGTCGTAATTTCGCTTTGAATACTGTTGTTAACTGTATTATAGCAATCGGACCCACAAGTATGTTATCCCCAGGGATATAGGCGGCGCGAGTGTTGTGTGGAGCCCTCAGAGGACCGAGCACGCGCAGGTAATTAACACCGCCCGCCGACACAAACGAATGCGGCGGCCGTTTCCTCTTACACGCTGTTAATCTGGTAAAGTATTTCTTACCGCTAGTTGAATTATTTATACTCCTATTTGCTAATGTGTATTTTTTCGATTATTCAAGCATTTTCTGTGCAAATAATTACGTCATTAAATTGCCTAGTTGTAATGTAAGTAAGTGAATGTCAAAGAAACAAATATGCTTGGACTTTTATATAGTTAGTTAGAATCAATGAATTCTCAAAGCGACTTCATTTTCTTCAAATTGTAACGTCAGGTTTGGATGACGTTGATGAAAGATCATGAATGAACACACTTAAAAAATTAACCGGATGTCAAATACTATATACCTAGTTACTACCGTATCCTTAATAGCCAAATACAGTATTTCGCTATCAAACTCGCACTCGTATCTGACAGTAGATATATTCGTAGGTACATTACGCCATTACAATAGCTCTCGATTCAAACGTGAAAACCAACTCGTCAATGTACTTCTACTTGTATGATTTTGCTGGGTCAATGTAAATCAGCTATAATGTCCAGTTCTCTATGGTTGGCAGTGAACGTATCAAGGTAGGCGACGTAAACATTTCTGGCGTCACGTGTCGGTTCCTCGTGCAGTGAACAACACAATCATCGTCGCTGGTTATACAAGTAAAAAAATATACAATAAAGAAATAGAGAAAGACCGCCCTGTGTGGGAAATCTTTACAAATAGCGTCTATTTACGCGCTGTAACTCAGTGATACGGCGCAAGCGAGGTTGCGCCGTATGACGTTGCTGAATTGTGCATCGCGTTATGTTTAAAACTCCACTCATTATTTTTATAGGTTGTTGTTGTTGCTCTCGATTATTTTGATTTTTAAAACTAGTATTTGGTTGGAAGTAATTGTTTTTCAAATACTATTAAACACTTGTTATTATAACCTACATATGTATGCAATAGATCAGGTAATTCTAAACATTTAAGACCAGTATTACAATTCGGTATGCATACTCTGATGGTCAGATATATTTTGAAGTAACATTCACCGATTCTTGACGAGACAGAAACGACTTTAACAGTTTCAACGATCCAGTGGTTCATTTGTTACCTTCGGGAAAACTGTTTGTAACCGAAACACGCCAAAAATTGCATTTACAGGACAGGGTAGAATTTGGTAGAGATCTGTGTTTTATTTAACCAGGATACTATGGTATAAGAAGTGTTCCGTTTTCAATTGCTCCGGCACGTACAACAGACAACAAAAGCCGCTCAAATATTCAGGGCGCCCCCACTCGTTTATTCATGCAACCATCTGTTGTGTCGGTTTGTTACCTTGTACATACATGCCGCATAAATTGTGGGCCCGATGACCGTATTTGTAACCACCTAAATTTAAAAGAACTTTATTGCGAGTGGCGAATAAGCTGTTTTTATTTTTGTTGCTGCGTTATTCGTGTAAAAGTTGTAGTAAGAATATCGTAACTGCCGCGGTGGAGGGTCTGTTTTTATTTGGACGGTGACGTTTTTTCTGCAGAAGCGTAATGGAGCCGGTAATCGGAGCGTTACCGCTCTTGGGTGTTTATGAAGCCCTTTTAACGATTTAGGCTCTTTCTCTTGTGTCGCGTGACACGATTTAAAGAGGTTCGTTTGTGTTATACCTAAGTAATTGCTAACAAAGAGTAAAGAGAGGTCCCTCATCGCCTTTTTTTGGGATTAATAGAGTAAGTTACATGTATGGGTAGTAAAATAATTCATAACATCTTATTTTCATTTGGTCGGTAAGCTTATTAATGGGTTCTGAAGCTGAATGTGAAAGCAAAATTCTTAATTCCATTTTGCCAGATACAGCATGTAACAAAAACTCCGTTCAATCGCAAAATCTCATTTCTAGGGTACCCTGATAACTGATACAATCTAAGACCATACTGTATACTTTATAATCACTTTTGATAGGGACAAATTATAAGAAAGAAAAACTGTAACCCAGTCGGTCTTGGAGATATCAAATACTGGCCTGAGACGAAGTTGCTACTTACGTCAACTACCAAACACAAACTTATTTTCATACTCTCACTTAAAAGTACATTTAAATTTAAAGCGAATTCAAAACAAATTTCAAAACGGAATGTTTCTGAAACTTTAATATTCGAGACGATGAAAGGCAACATCCTTTCATCGTAAAAAGAACTGTGCCATATGTGGCTGTCGGGTGTTATTGGCGGAAGGCTTAACCAGTTGTATAGAAAAGAGGTATTTTAATAAACCAAGAACACGTTATCAGAGTTTTGACATGAAATGTTTCCTAATAAACTTTATTAAATAACATTTTAGTCTCAAATGAACTATAAGGAGTCCTATAATGAGTAAGCATGATAATATCTACAACTGTATCAGGGTATTGAATTAAAAAAAAAAAAAAAATAATTAAAGAAATACTCTTGGTTTATTTTTTTCTCCACCAAAAATCACTCCACTTATCTACGATTCCATGCAATTCAAAATCCTTTAGAGTTTACTAGGAGGTTACAAAGAAACTACTTACCTTCACCTATAGCTTAACTAACATAACCTATAGTTTTAGAGAAAGAAGTCGGTAAGTCGAGAAAAAGCCTTTACGACTTTTTGCCCCAACATTAAGATGCTAATAAATTCGAAAGCGACTACCGGTTTTGTGGTCGAAAGAAGAAACCATTATACATTTAAAAATACTCTGAGTTATTCTGTAAGCAGACAACTTGGTAATGATGACGACACCACAGACTGACATTCAGTTGTTGCGACTGCAGCAACAAAGGCTGCGCTTTGTCAACGTCTCCGGATATAGTCTGCGCAAGTTGCTCTTTGAAATATGAAACGCTACATTTTCTTATTCTTCAACCCTTTTGTTCATATATCATAACAAATTCGCAAGAAAGAGACAGAACTTGTAAGCTTCGATTGTGTTTCGGAACTTTGCTCATCAAATTTTCGCGCAGTCAATTTCGAAGATCTGGATTGGTATGGAGACCTTAGGCTGCTATAGTAATAAATCCAACTCCAAACACTCTTCACGATTTCTGAGAAGACCACCACTTCAAAACATAATAAATAAGCTAGTTTACATGTCGCAGCGAAAATTAATTTCAGCAACGCCGTCGTGGAGCGTGAAATAATAAAGAAGATTTACAGCGTTTCATCTGAATCCTCGGTGTTCCCTGAATTCTCACCGTGTTCCTTCGCTGGAACAAACACGACTGATGGGTAACAATGGTCTACACGCTACCCCGTGACTGTTTAGGCAGAAATGCTGAGTGTAATTTTACAATGGCTTTTTCATCACATTATCCTAAGAAAAAGCGACAAAAAGCATTGTTTGAAAGTGACAGATGTTGTTAAGCGGCTTGAAGACAGAAATTGTCATCGAGCAGGGAGTTTTATTGTTCGTACATCAATATTTCAAAACATATTCTCGTTTGCGTGCTTTAGGGCAGAATTTGAATACAACCTGTCCATTACGAGTACTGTCAGAACTTTGGAATATAAATCCATTTACGTCACTTACCGACTTCTACTATCAGAAGCAAAAGCGGATAGATGAAACCATCTGGTTTATATTTTTATTCATAGGTATCCGATTAAGGGACAAACTTCTTACGTGTGTATAGAGATTCAATTTTGGAAACATTTTGCTTGAAAACACAAGTTTATAAAAAAAACATATATTTCTACTGCAAGCTTTGTTCAGAGTTGACACTACTAAATCAAAAACAAAAGATAAAAAACACATTTTGCTGTACTTAAGCTCTCCAGATAGTAGGTACCTACTCGTCCACCAGTCTTCCAGAGATTACACGAGCTTAGCCATAATCCGCCTCGGAGCTTAGGTCACAGATTGCTGAGCTGACGTCTGACCTAAGTGGAGTTGCAACGGACAAGCGATGAGGGCGTCAACATTTTGAATGAAATAGATAATGTTAGGAGGATGTAAAATTTACAATAATCATTTTCTGTTATTGTTTTAGTTTGTTAATAAAAGTTAACAATCCACAAAGACAAGTCCTGACATGAAATTTAACGTCGCAGGATTGAACTGACTGGATAGAACTATAGCAGTCACATAGCACTGTCCCAGGATAAACACAAAACAATAGATCTTTCGACTACTTACTTATCTACGTATTTTACGTGTGTTGGTGGTCACAAAAACGGTGTCCTACATTTTTTTATACCTCTGTTCCTAGACACTATAAATCGGTCAATGTAAAATGATCCTTGTGTGGAACACTTAATGCTAGTCTCGCAAGCAACGCATATAAAAAAGGGGTGATTATTAATTTACATTATTTAATGGCGTTATCATCAATATAGTATTAATGAAAACTTGAATGCGTTTATATACAAGCTGTCACAGGGCACACCCTAGATTGACCCAACTAATGTGAATACTTTACACTCCCACTCAATGTGTCAAATTCGGTGGTAAACTACAAACGCCCGCCAGAAGTTGAGGTTAAGTGGTCCCGAAGTCTTTAAGTACTAAAGACAGCTCCAAGTAACCAAGCACTTGCTTTAGGGTACGTTCGGCGAGAAACAACTCGAGCTGAGTTGTAAAGTCAAGTCAAGTAGTTGATCAATGTAAAGAACTTGTACTTGGAAAGTCAAGTATTGGGCGTTAAGTTTTGCTTGACAATTCTTTCAATTTAAGGCTGCGGTCTCTCAGTTTAGAACGTGATACTATTAAAAAAAACCGAGCAAGAGCATGTCGGAACATGCTCAGCGTAGGGTTCCGAAGCCGCTAAGTACAAACATAAAAACAACAGTCAATAACTAATTTTCTATTTAAAGTCATCTGGCTGGTTTAGATGATTTTAGTAATAATCCCTTTAATCGCCTGTATCTTTAAACCAATGATATTAGGTATCTAGTTTGACTTATTAAACGTATTTTTTGATACATGTAAATCTAGGGACGCGTCACTAATATTTTAATTTCAAATCAAACTTAATTTTTGGTGTAAGTAATTTTAAACCTTAACAATAAAACAACCGCAAAATATCAAGTGAGGCAGCTTGAGACTAAATTATGCAAATTCTATTACCCAATTTATCTCTGCAGTCGTTATATTCAAAGAGAAAACAGCTGATTTTAAAGATTTTAAGTTAAAACCTTTACTCACCATATTTTTTTGTAATTCTAACTTATGATAGTGTTCAACGACCAAAATAAAATAGAAAATATATCTACGAAACATTCGCCGCCATTCTTGACGCTGGGTGACATCTTGTAGTCATTAGCATGCCGATGTTACATATTAATTTATGTTTGAGTTCGCAAATGTCAAGTGTGCCGTAATTTACAATGTACGTAAATGGATTAAATGTAACAAAGCGCGGAGCAACTCGTTTCAAATTTGAGGGAAAATAAAGCGCACTCACCACACTACTCTAATTTTAGAGAAGGTTAGAGCTTGGCAGTTTGCTGAACCAATTTGTATTGTTGGTTAGTTGCAGCCTTTAAAAAAAAATACAATTTGTGTTTCTAACTACAAAGAGTAATTTTTTAACGCCTTGATCTATTGCAATCACGAAGACATGCCGACACAAAATGCATTGCGCGGAATACACCGACAGTTGGGCATCCACAGAACGGCATTCCGACACTAAGCGGAAACCTCCGCGTCACAAAAGTGTCTTCGTAATTAAGACACACAAAAAACACAAGGCTCTTTTACACGTTGGTAATATAGAGTGAATCTACCAGCGCTTCGGACAAGACCACCATTGCGGAGAAGAAGCGCCGCAAGAAACTCCAGCAGAAGGTAATAGAACAAGCAGTCCTTGCAAACGTGAATAGACCGGAGCCCACAAACAGCATCCGTTCACGAGTTCATCTGTTCGGGAAAGTGGCGACCCGATCAACGACGCCTCCGTAAGCAAAGACCTTTGAGCGAGCATGACATGCTCATGTTGCCGGACAACCAACATAAAAGTAATATCGTGTGAAACAGCTGTCCGGCGAGAAACATCACAGGTTCTCGTTTAAAAGCGTCTTGTACAAGAACAAAAGAAGGTAAAAATAAATACAAATATTAAACATAAAATTGAGTGCTTGAATACACATTTTGCTTAAAGGCTATGTTTGTAAAGGTACAAATATTGTAAATATCCTCGACACCAATTAGAAACATCTTGGTCACCAATGAAGTCATTAACAGTGTAATATGCCCTACCCAACAAGCAGCGTTTGATAGGTACTTACAGACAAACGAATATATCGAAAATTTAACAATTCTGTTTTCCCAGTAGATTTTTTTTTTACCGAGCTCGCAGGCCACCTATTGGTAAGTGGAAACTGTGACCCATAGACATTCGCATTCACAAGACTGCAAGCCTAAGACTGCAAATGCGGTGCTGACCCTGATGAGGACTAAGATGGAATGCCTCTATGCTAGTCATTACACCGGCTTTCTTATCCCCAAACCGGAACACAACAATGCGAACACTGCTGACTACGGTAACCCTAAAATAGTGAATAACCTTTTAAACGCCCCAGTTAGTTCGCAAGTCGCAATACACGGCATGGTGTCATGTCATTATGTCGTGTCGCGGTCGTCCAACTATTACTGTGTTACGGTCCTTGCATTTTGTGTTTGGCATGTCGTGATTGTAGTAGGTCAAGTTGTTAAAAAACAACATCCTTTATACTTACTACTCGCAAGTAAAGTCATTCATAAATATATATACGTTCCCAGGGCGTTAAAAATATCTATACGCCCCTATAAGGTCATGTATACATATATTTGGCGCAATGGTTGTGCTTTTGACTGTATATATTAAAATTCGTTTGTGTAATCAAGTAAGTAAACTACCAGCTGTATACAGCTGTTACAGCTTCCAGCCTGTCCCATGAATAATGGAGGATCTCCAGAATATTCCGCGGCCAAGTAAAACAACCCAGTAATGCAGATAAATTCACCATCGTTACTGTACAAGTCTTTTATTCATTACTTCCAGGAAATCCTTTAGCTTTTTCAACTTACCTGCTCTTAGTTTGTCCGCGATTTAACTCATAGACTCCTGCTAGGTACCCCAACGAAAATGTTAAGCACTTTAGTGCGTTGTCATAGAAAACTTCAAACAGAACATCAAATGACACACATGACAACGACAATGATATTTACAATAACAAGGTTCTAAGTATGCTCAACATTCTTACTGAGTGTGTACCTCAAAATTCTCATTTGGCATAGTTATAAGTACATTAAATTACACCGACAATGTTGTGAAATAAAATCTTGAAGAAAGTATTTGTTTCGGGTACATCCTATACAAGTAAAAAAAAGTTTAAAATTTATTTTTACATTATGACATCGAATGAGGTTTCATTGGATAGCTCTTAAAAAACATTGTACAGACCGTTTAAGGAATATGGAACTCGAAAAGTGTAATTTTCATGTGTTTTGAGTTTATACTGTCTACGGCACACAAAGCCAAGTAAACATATGATAAAGGAAAACTAAAACTTTTTAGAGGTCTATTACGTGACTATATTTTTAGTCATTCCCCTTAAGGCATACTATGCGCGAACTTTATTTCCCTTTTTGGAACGTTCCTCTTTGTGGGGCATTGTGGTCGTCCCCGCCGAGCCTTCTCGTGAATTTTACAAACCAATTTGTTAACGTGCAGACTCCATTGTTATTCTGTTGCGGAACAGAAAATTCTACGTCGTTCTATCACGAACTTGGTTATAGGTAAAATTAACTGGGGACACTGCAGACAATTAAATGCATTTGACATTAGTAAGTTCTTTTTTCTTTTGACGTTTCTTATTACAATAACAAAAAATATGAGTCTATCAAGAGAGGTGTTTATTTAGCTTTTATTGAATGAAACAGCTATGATACTTATTTTGACTTTTTTTTTTTTAACTCTTCCGCCATTACTGTCAAGTAAAGAAGAGCTATCATATCCAGGGATCATAACGTTGACTTGCCAATACGATAACACGAAAAGCAATGGTTACAGAGAATAATAAAGACCCTGATAGTAATAACAAAAAGTTAGAAAACGTTTAAACAAAACAATCATAATATAATATTGGTAGAAGACTTTTTAATATTTGACAGGCTGCTATGGTTCCCTGATTAAACCCCACTTACAGGGGACTAGACAGCGCAGGCGATATGTAGCGAAACGTATTAGATATTATAATGATGCACTTCCACCAATACGTCGGGCGGAGTCTAGGATGTGCTGTTCAAACCTGCGCCGCTATTGCCTTACGCTCTCGCAATCACATTCGGCTTCAAAGTGGAACAATTGTTTTCATTTTGTATGCAGACAATCCTTCCATTTTCAAAATGAAAACGATTGCGATTACGAGAGCGTAAGGCAATAGCCCACCCTGTCGAGCGAATCCTCTTTGCCATAATTGCCACGCGTGCGCAAGACCCTTAAGAAATAAGGTCTCCTATACAATTGCCGTTCTATGAGACATGCGCCCTTTTTAGTATTAGCAGTATGGTGCACCGAAGATTTCACAAAGCACGGCATCGATAATAGTGGAAAGCTTTAGGGAAGGCCTGATGATAATTATAATGATCATTTGATGTTGTAACTCGAGGAAGCCCGTTCTATTTTTTTTTGTACTGGCCTTAATTTGTATAACCCTGACATTGTCAACTTTTCAGAGTTTCTATAATATCTAAGGAGTGGGGGCTAGGTTAGATTATGATTTTAAAAGTCATAAAAATAACGAATTATGACTAAGACAATTTTATGATAGGCATTCGGTATCTATTCGGCGAACACTGCACACTGACAGTCACTGTTGTGTTTTCTGCTGCGCTTTCCTCTTGGGAAACGCTGGTTAGAGTTACCGCCGTAAACATTTAAGAGACATTATCTCGTTCCTTTTTCAAATTTGTGTACGAAAAATCCGTCACCATGGATCAACTTTGTAGTCATTAACTGACTCTGGCGGCCTAATATGGCTGCGTTTATAGCGTGACAAAATGTGGATACAACACGCGTTGCTTTCGACACGTTTATAAGTACGAGACGGATGCTTTATACACATTTTGTCACGCGTTGAACGCAACCATACTAGCGCGGCAGAGTACAGACGTCAGTCTAATGATTTAATTCACATTGTCTGCTTTCCTGCGGTAAGTTAAATAATAACACGACATGACATAAGCCTTTTAAATATTAACTGCAGAGCCGCCGGACAGCTCCCATTACAGGATTAAGAGTCTCCCACTCGTTTTTAACTCCGCCGAAGGTAATCCCTTTTAAAAGGGGATTTAATTCGGTTCTACGAGTACCATTCATTTAGAAGCCCGATGTAGACGCGTAATGTAATCTGTCACCATTTACTAAGTAATTAATTCTATTAGGCACTGTTGTTTTAAGCCCGTAGTCCGTATTTATGTGATTGGATATACCTAAGTAATTTTTAAACAGCGTCCTGATCGTTATGTGTTTCTTAGGGCGCTTTTTAGTAGAGCGTTTTTTTTTTAACTTTTACAAGCCTATTTCTCTGTTAATACCTATACTCGTAAGTTATTAATTGGTTTATCTCTGGTGTTGGCCGCTCTCGCTCAGCTCCTAAGTAACTGGAACAGATCCTAAATGGGATAAGTACACACATTTACGCAAGGCAAATATGTTGTTTTGTAATTGTTCATGTACAAAACACAGTTTAACCACCACCACAGGAGGTCACCGATTAAATAGAAATAAATAAAATAAGCCTTTATTTAATGCCTTGACAGTAAAAAACGTTTAATTTTTTAATTTTTTTTATTTTGTAAGAAGGCCTCCAGATCTAGACATTTTTTTCTGTATTCTGCTTTCTTTGTTCATATTTTGCCAGTTGCAGGCACAATATCATCTATACCTTTCTTTTGCACAGGTTGTCTTAAATCATCCGCGGTTGAAGCTCAATCATTACTTTGCACTAATGTCAGTAAATGTAATAAGTATAAACTTTGAATTCATACCCGAAAACTATAACCCATCTTCATGTGCAAAAACAATCATTACATAAGATATTGATGCCAAACATAATATATTCAATATTCTTATTTTGTCGAAAGGCCAATTGAAACAACCAAATCGAACAACAACAATATAAATCAACAAGATCGTATAACCTGCGTTTGCAATCCACAATTAACGACTCTCCGAGTAAGCGAGACCGTGTAATGACGCTAAATAAATAAATGCATTTCCCTTGCAGCGAGAAATTGGGGCAGATTCAAATTTAATAAGCCAGCGAGTCCAGCGACCTGCCAAGGCGAACAAATTGCATTACAATTTTTATATCTTCCATTCGGAGTTCCTGTAAAATGTTGAAGAGTTCCCGGGCTTAAATGTACTCGGTCAAAACTTAATTGCTTATGACATGGTATCGTGTTCATTTTAACTGGGCCGCCATTACTGCCAAGTTAATAAGAGCTACTATCATAACGTTGACTTTATGTTAACTTTAATAAAATTATCTTCTGTTAGAAATAAGGCGCTTGTTAAAGCTGGCCATTCACGGACGTGCCGTTTTTCTTGGCGATTTTTGGAGGGTATACAACTGGATGGGCGTAATATTTTGACCGGGGTCCGTTCACTTGACCGAAAGTACGTTTGACAAACGTATCATTTTACAAACTTTCATTTTGCAAAAACGTGTTTGTGCTTACACCATTACATATTGCACAGGCTAAATGAGCTTATTAAATAAGTAAGGTTAGGTTACAATATCGACCACAAAAAACTTCAAAATATTACGGCTAGAAAGTATCTCTTTGTGAAATGTAAGTTTGTAAAATGATATGTTTGTCAAATGATGATTTGGTCAAACATTAGTGAACCATTTTGACCACATTCACGGGCGCGCCTCGCCATGCCTCAACAGTGCGGCATTACGGAGCAGACTGATTAGAAAATGGCAGCCAGACGCATTCACGACGACGCTATTTAGCTTGGCGCGGAGGCGTGGCGTGCTCTAACGTTGAATTCCGAAACTCACGATAGCTCCATTCGGATTACGCGTTGGCGCGTCGTGCTGGCTTTCCGTCCATTTGGAAATCCAATGGACCGCACCAAGTTCTTTTAAACGCTACACTTTTGTTATTTTCGGCTTGTTGGAGCGGTCGTGGATGCCCAGCTTAAGAGTGCAAGTCAATGATTTATGTAAGAATGTACTTACTGTTGAAGGTATTAAATAATAAAAATTTATAAAGCGATGTGACGTTTAACCGAGTAGAACCGCCCTTGATAGTAACAGTACATTTTACTAGTTTGTGAGCACTTTGAAAGTGCTTCGGGTTTGTACTTCTCTCTCACTCGCTCTTATTAAGTCCGTATGAGAGTAAGTGAGAGACAAGTACAAACCCGACGCACCTTCTAAGAGCTATTGAACTATACACTAAGTACATGACCGGATTAACCATGTCAGGGGCCCGTAGGCAATGCAATTCTGGGGCTCAGTTAAGCTAAATGTGTTTGAGGAAGCAAAAAAACACATTTTTGGTCGATGCGGGGCCCCTGAGCAGTTGCCTAACCCGCCTTATTTATAATCCGACTCGGACTATGTATACCTACTTTAGTTTCTGGGGCTAAATATAGACAAATAAAATCTAGTGCAGGAAAGAAACTGATGTCATGGACGTTTAGGTGACGTCATAGTTGGATTGGTACGTACCATTAAGCCACATGAAATCAAATAGGGCGTGAGCAGTGCCCACATTGCTGCTGGATGGGTTGGCAAAACCACTATAGGTATCGCGGTTCCACTCAATTGAACTTAGATTAAAATCACCAATATTAATTGTTTTCTAACCTATCACTTAAATTATCAAAATAAGTGCTGTAAGCCTGAGCACTGGAGCCAGGAGGCAGGGAAACCGCACCAATTTTTAGTTTTGACTACGAATTTTCACTCACAACAGAAACCCACAACAGATACCCACAAATCTTCACTTTCTCCCTCCCAGGAAGAGAGTCTTGTTGAAAACCATGTCTCGGTTGCAACTATGATGTCGTAATTAGCTAAAGAGGCTAGTCTTAAACCCTTTGATTTGGTCCGGAGACCTTTCATATTCTGGTAATAAATATTAAATTCTTACGGTAATCTTACGGTCTGTGTCTACAAAAACTGCTATCCAATTTTCTTCACATGAGCTGCCTCTTTGATTTGGAGACTTTCTTCATTCCGGCCATTGCGTATCTAAACGAATTTGTACGACTTTTCACGAGCAGCAGACCTAACCAATGCGTGAAGAGACTTCAAGGCTGGTGACAGATGCTCAGACACGAAGACAGGAGCTTTTGTTTTACGAATCCCAAGAAGACTCGTGTTAAGTTTTTCATTGAGGTGGTTCTTCTTATTGAAGTTCGACACTGCCGCAATAACCTCTGCGGTGAAGAGCGCAATTTCGCGATTACTGATCTAGGTCTTGGGCTGGATGGGTTTATTTTCGCGTCTCTCTTGGACATTTGAATATCTGATTCAAGCAGCGGGTATGCGACCACCTTAGCCACTTGACGCACTTTGTTAGTCACAAAATTTCGACATTGCATTCTCGAGAATGTTGTTCTATTAAGTTAAGTCTTGCAGCCAAGTCCGAAATAATTGATTTCAGTTCACTATTTTCCTTTTTCAGCGAAATTTCAGCTCTTTATTAAAAGGCGAGACTTGTGATTCGTCGTATTTCTCATTTATGAAGAATTTCGTCATTAGAAGCCTTAATCTGGCCAACTTCACTCGCTACGATCTCTCGGAGTTTCGTTGTCAACTTATCTTCTAATGATTCATACACAGCTGGAAGTTTCGTTGATTTGGTGCGAGCGGCAGGAGCACTAGATGGACCCTCAGACGTACAAAGCGGTTTACTTTTAGCTCTTAGTGTAACATTGACGTCGTCCATATTTCGGTTATCACTCGAGTCTCGTCAAGGTGTATTGGAGTTGTCACCTTTGGGCTTCTGGAGTAATTTTTTATACTTAGCTTCAGTAAAACCAACACAAGCATAATTGTTCGCGTTGATATTTCGTCTTAGAGCATTTGAGGCTGTCATCCACAGATAGTGCGTCGGCACAGCATTCGCAGTGTTTTCTTACAGGCTCAGCATCAAGCGTTGTTGACATTGTCGTAAGTTGTCCGATGGCCGGTACCACGAGACGCGTATAGTTATTGCCAGTGCATGCAAATGTTTTGCACACGATGATAAAAAACGACTTGTCGCTAAGCGTTCGGTGTCATGGTACACAGGCGGATCGATAAGACACTCGTCGGTCGGTACTTATTATTCAAAATGAATAAACACTTATAACTTCACTAACACTTCATTGATTTTTGCACAACTTGGTTCTACGTGAACGTTGTTGGAATCACAATATAGTCATGTAAAATACAGAGCAACAAATGAACTATTTACGATTAAAACAGTTAAAATTAACAGAGCAAACGTAAGAGGTGTTTATCGTCCTGAGCGTAGGGTAGGTGAGACCTAAATATGCACGTTTCCAAGACGTGACAAATATCTACACGGCTCTATGCCTCCGGTATTAAGGTCTATGTACACATATATGTCTTTATCTACTGTAATGGTTCATCATCATCATCATTTCAGCCGAAATACGTCCACTGCTAGATATAGGCCTCCCCCAAGGTTTGCCACAAGGACCGGCCCTGGGCATCCATCGGTTTCCCGCAACCTGAACCACCTCGTCGGTCCACCTTGTCGGAGCCCTACCCACGCTGCGTCTCCATATCATGTTTAATCGTGACTTAGGCCCGTATCAATAAACTGATCTCAACTCTAATGCTCGTCTCTAGATGCGTCAAAAGTGACAGTATTCTATAGTTTGGCATTTACCTTGACGTATCTTGTGACGGGCCTCACAGTCAAGATGAGTTTATTAATACGGCCCTTACTGCTGCTTTTTCAGTAATACGCGATGAAAATAATTCGTTGCATTTATTTTTATTTACGTCTAATGTAAGATATAGTCTAATTTATATTGACCATGTGATAAAAACCTCAAGTAGATTTGCAAAAGGAGCAATAACTCATTGCAGCGAATACCTAAGTAGGTACTATCTTAAAAAGTATACAAACAATATTAAACAAAATCTTTAAAGCGAAAAGAAAACGAAGTATACTTTAATCTCTTCCCGATTGCTCGTAAAGAAACATCAAAAAGTATTTGGCACTGCGAGAGCCCCGTTTGGGCCTAATTATTATTGGGCTAATTATTCGTTCCCCGATGCCCCTGGCTCCCAATTATTAAAATTGGCCCTTACCTTTAGCACTCTTAGGCCAAGTATTACGAAAGGGATTAAACAGTTGTTCAATCATTTTATATTTGAACCCTTTGTCCTAATTGGGTTAAGTTATGTAATGTAGCGCACGAGTATTACATGTTTTGTATAAAAAGAGGGATATTGTTATGTGTGATTTCGATTAGAGTCAGAATCTGGATCTGGGGATCTATGCTGCTCGGTAAAACTATTTTGATTTAGACACGTTATCGTATTATCAATGTTACTATAGCTTTTATTTACTTGACGGTAATGACATGTCAGAGGCAATATGTATTTACCAAGTATTGAACAGAGCATCTGAGAGCTGGATAATTTCAGTTTGAGATAGATATAGTGCCTACAGAATGTCGTTAATGACTAACAGGTCTAACAACATCGTATTTTGTCGTTCGTATTTTCTGGCTTAGAAAGTTTTGCTTTGCCACTACATTCGTAATCGCTCATAATTACTACGGCAAGTAAGTAAGGGAGGGGAGGGGAGGGGGGGGGGGGGTTTATGACATAGCTGTGCAGTTCATTTTAAGGCGAGCGTAAAGGGCACAGCTATAACCGTTACATAACTCTCTCCTACTCTTTAAGCATAAACTAAACTGCATAGCTATGTCATCATAGCCCCCTGTAATGCAAGTATTCATTTCGGTTTCGCGTGGGTCGATGCGGGCGAGTCGATAACGCGCTTCCGTCAGCCCGGGAGTGCATCCCTGCCCGATGCAACCCGCGAATGTGCAGCGCACTAGCATGGAACTTTACCTAGCTCTCATACACTCACTCACGCGTTTAAAATTAGCATGAAAGTTTTATAACTAATTCAAAACAAAGATGCTGATTCTTAAGAGACCTGGCTGCTTTATACTTGAATATTTTTTTAATAAATACATATCAAGGGACCATCTCACACAAATTAACATAGCCACAAACTAAGCTCTACTAGGCTTGTACTAAGGGTACTAGACAACGATAAACATACTTATATAAAGAAACACATACCTACTTAAATACACAATAAACATCCAAGACTCAGGCTCACAACCTACTAACTGCTCAAGACCTAGTCAAATTTCATTTATTAATTTTTTAAAATCATCATCATCATCCCAGACATCAGAAAAATATATAAATATCTAGGTAAAAAACTTAATTAATAGTCCCCTTGCACGTATAGGTAGTTGTGTACAGAGCTAAAATGGAAATTAACTTAAATTTCAACTGTGTTACAACTACATGCAAGAGGACCACTACCTAAGTTTCTTACCTATAGTGTACTAATATTTCACCTGCCGAAAGTCGCTGCATGCTGGGCCCCGACCCAGTTCCGTGGCAGGTCGCCGGGCTCTCAGGCTGAACGACCGCCCCTCGCGCTGTAGTGCTAATGTTGCTAAATTGCAGCCCAGTGGTGCACGTATTAACTGCAGTCAGTTTAAAGTTACAAAGCAGGAAACTGGAACCTCTCAGCTGGGGAAAAGTTAACCGAGGCAACATTTGTCCTCTTATTTCAGCAAGAAATACACAGTCACTCATAGGTACTCGTAAACATACTTGACGCCTATATGGACATACTGAAATAAATATTAAGATTTCAAATGCATTAAAATCCCTGAGGACTAAGATAGAATGTGTATTAGGTATTTACTAAGTCAATTTCACTAGCTTTCTTAACTCCACATCGGAACACAACAATGCGAACGGTACTGCTTGGCGATAGGTTAGTTGAATGATGTTAGTGATTAGGATGAATTCTACCTTTAACTCATCATACATTACGTGCAAGTGGGTATATGTCTTTCTTGGTAAGAGTCCATGGATTCAAAACTCTTATTCATAAACGCGCAATAGCTAAAGTGTGCTTGAAATATGCTCTCCTTATCTGTCATTATGACATTTGAATTGGATAGAAAGGAGCAAAGAACGAGGGGGTAAAATTACAATCTATTCAAAGTCACAAACCGCAGCGAGACGAGTGTCTACTCCCGAGCTACAGCGTAAACTGAGTAACAAACAAAAAAAAACCGTATTAAAAATAAAACTAAATAATTATTCTGTAGAAAAACTTAACGAAGCTTACTTCAACGTCGAGGATTTTTCAACATGTCAGCAACCTCGTAACCCGTTTTCCATTTCCGCAAATATTTGAAGACGCTTCTTTTGCGGGGTGGGTATAGAGGAATACGGAAGGCAAGGCATACTGCTCCAGAGCCTACTTAAAAGATCAGCGGGTCTCCCTCTTTATAAACTAGTTTAAAAGGGACGACAGGACAATTAAAAATGGGTTTTGCAATTCATCCTGGTAATGTTACAATTCTGAATTCGGCAGCAGGTATCATTTAATCTTTATGCATATGTGTATTTAAACTGCCTTCTCACCATCTTTAAATGAATTCATACGAAACAAAGCATCTTTTAAGGTGTCCCCTTGTTTCACCGACACTTATTTCACAGAATGTATCACTTAAATGAATGATTCACGTAGGTTAGGTTAGGTAAGACTTGAAACCATGACAAGATCACCAGGGGCACGTTTTACAAAGCTACAAGTAACAATTTTACACGTCTAAACTGGCAACACTGCTCAAATGGCTGAGGCCCGTTTCATGAAGCTATAAGTTGCAAATTACAAGCCGAAGTCTCTTTCTAACACCGTTTGCTAGAAAGAGACAAGCCTCTGGTCGGCATTGGTCGAGGTTATGTCAGATGTAAACTTGTAACCTGTAAATTGTAATTTGTAGCTTTATGAAACAGGCCCCTGAAATCAACATGGGTTCTGTTGGAGGCTGAATGTAGGTACTAGTTAGTTAATACTGGCATAATCCTTTTACATGTTTAAATAAGGACCTAGCAACGACATTGTTTGTTTTACTGTTGAATTTTTATACTGTCACTTGTGAATTCCTTTTACTGAATATAACATTGTCCACACCTGTGTCCACTCTGTTTAATTACCATTAACATCTGGTTCGACAGATAATAGTTTTCTGTGAAACGAAAATTCTGAGAAGTACCTAAACCCTCTTTTAATCTTGAACTTGCGTCGGCTGTGCCGGTGGTGTCAGTGGCACGACTTTCAGTTGTTGGTTAAAGCCGACTGTGGCGTTCAAAATGTTAAATCTTGCTGGTCAACAAGTGCTGCGTGAACCTTTACTTCGAATAGGTATGACTATAACGTGTCACGACGTCATTTCTACACTTTATTATCAGTCGACAGTGTTAATTTAATATGTTGAGCGACGACCTTCAACGTGTGAACCCCAACAGCTGGGTAGGTATTCTTGTCCACTAGTAATACTCGTGTTGGCCACCGTATCGATTTTGCGGGGAAACACAGTCACGTAAACACAGCAAAAGCTGTCTACTTATGTCTATCACTCTTTCTACGCTTATTTCATACGAGTAATACACATTACTCACGCCAGATAAGTATGTTATTAACGAAATATTAGCCGCGATTGAAATTAAATAAAATGTCTTGGTTAAAGTTCCATATATGTACGGGCAGATTGAAAATATCCATGATAAAATTATTCGCAAGGAGCTATTTCTTAGTGATTTTCTTAGGAACGCACTTCATGACCACACATATACCGATCGTTAATAATATGTCTGAATGTGTGAATCATTAAAGGCTGTTATAACTCGTACACACGCCTTCTCTGCTCTGTCCCATGAAATTCTTCTCCGTCTAGTAAACTTCAGTCCATATTCTAATACGTTTACTAACAAATAATTCACATCAATCCTTCCAACTGCTCTGAATAAAATACCTACGCTAGCAAAGATTTCTTCAGAGGCTCGTTATCAATGAACGAGCGAGTTCGGCGGACTTCATATATAGTATCTAGGTTGGTGCTGCAGGCATTACGTACGAGTATGCGATCTATGCTTATGGTTCAGTTGCACGGCGTGAGTCGCTGGTCAGTTACTGTAGTACAAGTAGCTGTATACAAGTAGTGCATGTTAACTTGATACCTATTGCATATACGAGTAGGAAAGCACCCCGCATCGAACTTACTACAATACTTTATATTTTACTTGCTACTCGCCAACCCCCACCCACGTATGCCAAGAGCAATATTTACGCAACTCATAATCTTGTGTTTTATATATAGACATGCCCTTTGTCATTATAGTACCAGTAAAACCCTTCTCATCCAACACTTTACTTTATATAACCAATCCTTGTATTTTCCTTGAATAACCAATAGATGGTTGGTACACCTCGGTATACCTTGTAGATCTCGAGAGCACGCTAGTGACGTACAAGTAGTACTTGCGCCGCACCGCAGGGCAGTAGCTCGCACAGCGTGACCAATCCATTACACGCTTCGGCAGAGGCTATTCAAGAGCCCGTATTCATTCAAAGATCAATAGGACGGTTGTTTACTCGGTCTGATAGGAAATAAGACCTTTTACGGGCAATCCGATCGGTTCTAACGTTACATCAGCATTTAATCTCGCTTGTGAATAGAAGGGTTTATTTTGTAAGGGAATAAATTGTGTATAGATGAAGAAATGCTTTTTCCGGATAATTTCGACATATTGTAATAAAATGCCTGTGCTTGTAAACAATAATACCTAAAATAAATATTATTGTAATCGTGTATACATCTGCATTTTTGTTATTTGCTGCACTGTTTTCGATACTCTCGTGATCATTCGTGATGCCCTGTTTACCATGAAACCGGCTACGCTTAGCGTATGAGTCACTGATGCTGTAAAAGCTGCATTACTTATCGGGAATAAGCGAGATATTCAAAAACACGACATGCAAATAATTTTCGTCTCGTGTTGCACATACAACTTCTCACCTCAGCAGCGAGATTTTTTTTCAAAAAGGTATAAAAATGCAATACGTTTAAAATTAATCCACATGATATAAGTATATTTACCTACCCAGCCACCCACCCATTCATACTGACCCAGTACTGCCATCGGCATTTCAAAAAAAGTTACTTTGTTTTACGCTCGCAGCAAAATCGAATTTTGCTCACTATCTCGTCGTTTGCGATGCTGAGGTAATAAGAGAGAGATTTTCTCCTGTGGACTAATCAGACAAGAAACATGAGGTTCAGCTGCACCACAGCTTCTTTCAAGTCCTTATAGCAACCTAGTCTAATACAATAAACACATCAAGCGTCTAATGATCAAAAGTATTCCTACATTATTTTGATATATTGCAATGTACTGCGTTCCTCAATGTACAGGACTACAGGTGATACATAGGCATCTTCTCGCCAACTCGGCATGCAGTGTCTTTGTTCGTGGGCGCAATGGCGGGTGATAGCTAATTACGCGGGACGGCATGTAATTGGATTAACCGGGACCGGCGGATACCCGCCGCCGGAAACTGAGAGCAAAATTTAGTTCAAAATCTTGGGATTATTGTTAATATTCTTTGATATGAACTAGGTTAGTGTATTTGGACTTGAGATGTGTAATTTGCTTTTGTTGCAAAATGTTTTGTTTGCATAGTCATCTAATGCAGGCCTTAACGTTGAGTTTGTGCAACACAAGACGAAAATTATTTGCATCTCGTGTTTTTTAATCTCTCGCTTACTCCGGATTAGTTATATGCGATTGGCTTATAAACAAAAGAAATGCCGACAGCAGTGCTGGGTCAATATGAATGGGTGGGTGGCTGGGTAGGTAAATAGGTATACATCATGTGCTTTAATTTTAAACGTATCGATTCTTTTTACCTTTATGAAAAATAATCTCGCTGCTGAGATGAGAAGTTGTATGTGCAACACGAGACGAGAATTATTTGCATCTCGTGTTTTTGAATCTCTCGCTTACTCCGGATTAGTAACACGCGATTGGCTTAAAAACAAAAGGAATAGGAACGCTAGTTAGCGTAATACATCTTGGCCTCTATTAAGAAAGGGATAAACCGAGTGACTAAAAAGAAAAAACGTGCCACTGTACTTCCATTTGTCTTCCACAGAACTTTAAAGATCTTTTTCAGACCATCCGTTTTAACGACCGTTCCAGACGGCGCACCATTAACTAGCCGACCTACCTACTTGGAAATTGGATTTTCAAAATCAATCACAACCACTAAATGCAGAGTTTAATACTCTAGAAATCATTGGGGAATTTGAACACCTTGTTTGACTTTGACTTGTATATTTAACATATATTATAGGAAAGGTATAACTAGTTATAAATCGGTGTAGGAATTCGATCTTTAAGTGAAGTGGTAAATATTATAATAATTATTTAGATAGGATAAAATAAATAAATCATCAACATAAAAAATATCGCACTGACCGTGGCAAGTGGACTCTGAGAGCCACATGTAGAATCTCTAGATTTACGTTCCAAGTTTCACTACTCGTATAATCTATTTAATCATTGTCAGACATACGTATTGCGTATGCAAACGCAACATCTAAAGAGCTTATAACATCTTCCTGAATTAGTCACGGACGAAAACGACGTGGCAATACCTTAGATACGTATGGAGATATCTCCCTCTCATTTCAGCGTATTGGTGCGTCTCTGGTCAGTGATTTATTTAGGAAGCTGTAATAAGCTCCTATGCAATATGGTTTATGTTAACAGCGACACCAACATGACTGACAAAAGTCTATTTCAACTCTCAGTGCATCCGAGCTCCTTTCTTATGAAGCTAAGTAGTATACTAAATATGATTAATATTCTTTTGTATGTTAGGGCTTCTGGTATTGAAATGAACACGAACTTAGCCCGTAAAAGTGAACACCAATATCGTTCCCTCCACGCGATCCCCTCGTGAAACATTACGCGCACCCGCAAAAGTATCGCGTTACGTCATTCCACAGAGGGTGGACCCGTTATATTATTTACAATTACTTTAAAACGTCACCTAATTCTATCAACTATGCCCGCGGGGCTTAAAGATGGTGTAAATTCTGATTACCAAGCCTCCGGCGCCGTGGCTGCGGAACCTTTCGACCCTTACATTTATCAAAGAAATTAGGTGATTTAAATGAATTAAGAAGCTTAAAAATTGTAGAGATTTTACAGTTAAGTAGATTATACAAAGATAGGCGGTATTTCGGGTTAGTATAACAACATTAAAAACCGTTTGGATTCGGTTTTGCAAAGGCACAAGTCATACATACATATATACATACATACAATCACGCCTCTTCCCCGTAGGGATAGGAAAAGACTACTTCCTTCTACTTGCTACGATCCAGACAAACTTCCCTCGCTTCGCTTTTGCTCAATTCATATTAGTAACAAAGTGGTTTGTAATGCACACAATGCGGCACAATGCTGAGAGGGATCCTTATCATCGTATCATTATATTTTTACTCTTTTTTTTCTAATGTTTTACTTCTGTGAGCGTGGAATAAATATTTTTTATTCTATTATATTATATTAAATTCAATACATTCATATAAATACAACTTTAACGATCCAAATTTACCTTAATGTTGTTAATTATAATAATACCTAGTTTGTAGATAACGGTTTACTCTTCCGAAAAGCATTAGGCAGGTGTCAATATATCCATTATAAGAATCTCCTGAATGTAGGGAGCTGTTTATAATGAGAAAGTATCATAGGTTAGATTGGTTTAAATCTTATTTAAGCCCATTGGTTAGTTATCGGAAAAGCATCCCGAGGCGAACGGGCGAAAATTCTACCGCAACAAACGGGAGGATTCCCACTTTTTGCTTGTAATTCGCGGTAAGACGGTTGGATTTCCGCGGCCAGGAAAAGTTTAATCAAAGCACGTGACAGAGGCGTTGGGCTTTCCTGAAGGATTAGCCGTGCACTGACCCTCGCAACCCCTTCGGTGCGGCGGCCGTGCAGCGGTGGTATTCTGCTCCGGCCTGGGTGTTGATTCTCGTAAATAATTCGCCTGTGGTCTCGAATGATTACCCGGTGAGTTTAAGTTGTCCAATGTGCTAGTAGGCATACTTTAGGGTACCTAATGACTTTTGAAGAGCTGTTTCGACGACGGATCATGGAATCAAAGGCGCTACAGTGCGATAGCTCTTAGGTGCTTCGGGTTTGTACTTGTCTCTCACTTGCTGTCATACGCTCTTTTTAAAAGAAATTCGAAGCACTTAAGTGCTCACAGACTGTAGATACTTTACTAACTCTTAGTTCGAGACAGCTTTGACTTCTCGGTTAATAATTCACAGAGGAGTTCATCAAGACGTTAGAGAATCATCCCATAGCCACGACTTAGCTCGTCATCGGCGACTGTGGCGATCGTAAGTGATGGAAACATCTCTTGGCATGCTACATAATGAATGCTTGTATGTTGCAGCTATCCGGCATTAATGCCGTCGTCGTACAAAGTTATAACTAGATCAATATATTGGCGAGTTCACACGAGATGGAACCGAGTTAGTTTGCTCCAAACGCGCAAGTATTGCGGAATGAGTAGAACCTGCGACACTGGCTCACCCAAGGCTTTGTCTAAGCACGTATTATGCTAAATCGAAACATATTGAAACACTTACTGGGTAAAAGCAGACTGTAACAACTTTTGTCGTCTTACAGCGAACGGTCACCTCATGGAAAGCGGTGACCGGCGACCCATGACAGCCAATTAAGTCGCTCTAATATATAATATATAATAAAAAAATAAGTCACATGTCTTATGCAGCTAAGACTAATTAGCTCCATCGAACCAGCCTATCTTGATACCCGAAAACAAGTGCGAATCTTCATGCGATGGAAAACCGTGCGCTGGTCAAAGGTTCGATAGAGGGGGCAAGCCTGAAAGATAATACTCCACGGTCGCCAGCCATGCCCCCTCACCACGATTATGCAAATGAAAATGATACGACGCGAAAAGTCGACATTAATACGTTAATAAACCCTTGCGAAAGCGTACAAGTTGCGGTGTCATGTTAGTATGATGCATTTACACATTTATGCCATGATATTAATAAAATATGCAGTCAGTAGAACAGAGTAGAAACCTTTCCTTTTGGAGAACAAGTCCCATAGGTAGTTAGAATTCCCTTACAGACTGGCAGAAATGAAAATATAAAACTTACAACTAAGTAACACCAAGCTGACAATACAGCGTGGTCCAGAAGACAGCAATTGCAGACCCATTAAGTTTTGAAAGAAAGAAAGAATAAAAGACAAAAAACATTCATACGTGAAAAGCAGACAAAAAAAAACTTAACAAAATAGGTACTCAGCGTTATGCTAGCGTTAAAGCCAGCGCTGGTCTTCCGTTGGGACCATAATGCATTTTGCAAGCCTTCTCAAGCATCTCAACAGTATAAAAGATTCAAATATAACACGGTAGGTATACCTACTATTCGTTCTTAGGATCTTATCTTAAGGAAATTACTGAATGAACGCGATATATAAAAAAAAATGTAGGTAAAATGAGACTATTTCATACATTCAACATTGCAATCACCGTTTACACACAAGAACAAAACAAAAACACTATTAAACTAATATTTAATAATTAACACGGCTTATAAGCAGTCCGTCTTGAATTCGCCTAGTTTAAACAACTATCTTATATACATAATACCTAAATACAATAACAATTATGAAAGAATGAATGGGGAAAGAATTTTAAAATAGGTATGTACATAACCTTTACTTTCCGGACATTATCCTCCACGCACGCACACTCACAAAAATCTCACACTCTCTCTCTTTCTCTCTATGACATTAGTTAAGACTAAGATAACGCAATTTCTATCACTCACGCCGAACTTACATTAAGACTAAGTAAATTTGGCTTGATAATGGATAGGATACACGTCAATCTGAGGTACGAGTAATCCAAAATGTACGCCAGTAAACGACCAAGGAACAAAGACAAAGCGAGCCGGCACTTGGTAGGCACAAGTAAATAGAAACACGTCACTTTGGGTACAAAACTACAAATTGAGAACCCGCGCTGGCCGGGACGGGGGGAGAAAGGATTACGTGGGTAGGGGTTCGGTTCCGACGACTCATGAAACTTAAAACATACTTGAATTTGAATTTGCGACGCGGCGAGGAACGTTGAAATGTACTCAGAACTGGAGCTTACTTTTTGTTTGATGAGTTCAACTTGAAACTTAGCGACATGGCGCCTTTAAAAACCTTTGAATTCTTATTTTAGCTCGTATTTCGCATCCCATCTACTCGAAGATTTTTAATGTTGTATTGGCTCTCTCATCTCTTTTATTCTTGTAAAAGCAAGCAGTAAATTTAAAATGACGTTTAAATAAATATGTAGTTACCACTCTGAGTTCTGTTCAGGGGAACCCCAAATCAGTTCAGTTTAGATTGACAGAAAGGGATAGAGCTGTCTAACTGATATAGCTCTGTCTCTTCCTCAACATAAACTGTTCTGCTTTAGTATGTCGTAGTAACCCCACAGTTCGCTGCCCCATACACGGGTGTCTCACAACAAGACGTAAATAATACGGCAAGATAAAGCCCCTTTAGAACATATTTTGAATTTCGCAATGTATTCATTAGGTAGTTTAATTATGTAGGTATAGTTTAGTTGATGTTAAAATGCGATACATCTTTGGCTGCCTTAGCTAGAAATAACTTTGGTTTGTGAAAACAAATACGAAACATGATATATAAACCCCAACAACGTACCAATATACTAAATTACATGATAATTCGAAACAATCAGCACGTTTCAAATAAGTCCATACATTAGTAAGCCACTAAAGCATTTCTCGTTTATTTATTGCTAATTCTGGGACACTCTGTATTTAACACCTCGTGCACAAACGAGCAAATTACTATAAACAAAGTCCTATACTTAAAGACACAGGATGATTCTTCTTTATCACATTTTCTTAGCCTTTGCAAGTCATTTATTAAAATTGACGCAACACAAACTCTAATCGAACCCGCCATTATCCATTTATTACTTAGCCTAAAAGTTGTTTATCCGCGTTGTTCCAAGCGGGGACCGGGGCTCTCACCAGGGCAATAAGTCAGGGCACAAAGGCGGCCGTAATGGACCATCAGCTGATAACGGAGCCGAATCTGGACAATAAATTGCTTGAGACAAAAGCCTTCAAAATTGTACACGATAAAGTCTTAAATTGTAGGTTTGCGTTTTATTTTCTCGACTTTTCTGGGTTACGCTTTTTATCACTGGAGATTATTCTGTAAGTTGATGTTAATATTATTTTGCTTTACTTTACTGGAAAAAATACCAAAACATCCTATGATTTACGAAGGAATTGTTTTGCTTCATCCAATTCTTGAAGAGATTTCCATGATTCTTTCACCATATTGTAGATAATTTATAGGTTAAAACAAAATCCTTAATATTTTTCAAAACAAATTTTAAAGCGCGATTTCTAAGATCTAAAAAGCTAAAGCAGAATTAATTCTCTACCGGTACCATATACCTACCACGACGTTTCGAAGTATATGCCGCTTTTCGTTTGAACCCCCGCGGTCGCCATGTACCAATGAGTTTTTCTAACTTGTGCTCTTACGATGAAGGAAAAAATTCGCGTCGATACCTGCACATTCGAACAGCTGAGTGAGTAAGAGGGTAATGCAAATAGATAGATCCTAAAGGATCGAAGTGTATCCGAAAGAGCCCATCTTTACGATAAGATAAGATAAGACATGCCGTTTTAGCCGCCTCGCCTTATCGCCTTAACATTCTGAACAATATTTTCCACATATAACGCCTGTACCTATACATCAAGGCAACCTAACAAATACCATTCCCTTTCACATTAGAATCCCGCGGCACCTTTTAGAGCGCACACATTTTTCATACGCGAGCCTTTCCGTAAATATATGATGAGTCCCATAGTTTAGGGCCTGGAAACGCATAAATCGCGTGCTCCATGCGCGCTCAGGGGCCGCCGTGCCCGGATGGGATGCAGCGGCACGTATTGTGCCTTTTTCGCGGGTAGTTGTTTGACACGCAGAGTTTTCTGGAACGACAGGTTATGGGGAGTTGTGATGAATTAATTTTGGTAGGTAGGTATGGGAAACAAGAGCCTGTCGGTAAGTAGTGGTCAACTGATGAAATTCTTAAATTGTGCTCGCCTTTGTACATAAGAAGGCTAGGGATTTCGGTAGCATATCATGAATCAAGAATCCATGGAGTCGCTATTTGTTAATTCTTATACAGGGTAGAAAAAACTGTGGGCCCAGGAGGGGAATTACCTTAAATCCTTAAGTTAGATAATATTACTGACAGGAAATATTGTTTTATTTTATAAATTAATAAAACCGCATTTAAATATTTTCTAAAATTTGCTTGTATCACACTGGTTTCAAGACAACTAAAAATTCAAAAAATAAACACTCGCTGTAATTGGTACATTTCACGATCTTTTTTATTTGCAAGACCAAATGTTTATTAGACATTTTATCCTGAACAATAATCCTATCGGGTAGTACAATAAAATAAGACCGTTTTGTTTTTTTTTAGTAGAATGATCTAACTTATGGATTGAAGGTAGTTCCCCTCCGGGGCCCATAGTTTTTTTCCAACCTGTACACACACACCACCTTGGTTTTTTCAGTTTTGTCATATTTAAAAAATCATTCATATGGTAATTAAATGACTTTCTTATATAAGAATTAGGAAATAGCGACTCCATGGACTCTTGAACCAAAACTCCTAACCTAACCCTACATCACTGTTTTCGTTTATTCTTATTTCGGTTCCGTACTATTTAGTGATCACGCGTATATAGGTAAATTATTTTATAAAGTCTTTGATTAGTTTAGAATGTATCAAGCTGTAAGTCACAAAGAGTTACAACAAAATCAAACTATTGCACTCTCTACAATATAGTCTAATTGCATCCTGTATTCGGACGCTATTTACTAAGTACATAATTTTTAACCCACGTAACTTGTTTTAGGACTTATTAATAAATTGATCTTAGCAGTTTTCAATGGGATGACGTTTTCCGACCGGCCCGGTGTCTTCCAAGATAATCTTTTCTTTGACCTACTGTTCGCGATCTCCCTTAAGGTCATATTTCGTGTATCTAAAATTACCCCCCCCCCCCCCCCGCATTAAACAGCATTCAGCGACCTTAGGTGACCCAGTTTCCACGGCGTCAGCTGGAAGCGGCTGACCTATTCTAATCTCATTGGAACATCATTGGATTGCGACCTTGTTGATAATAAAGAAGAGTTGAATTTGTTTCAACTACGAAACTGCTTTAACGTCCTTCTCATTTCCAAGGGCAGTTTTGCACTTCCAAAGAATTAAACGTAAATGGCGTTTAACTGTGTATTGCAAGTACAACCTTGTTAGTAGCCTCAGAGAATTGTAACTGATTTTAAATGTATGCTGCACAAGCGACATTTTAACTCGCACGATATTTCAGCTTATCGCGCATGTTAATGGGTTGCCGCGCTGATTTACGGCAAGTCCGGTGCGATGTGAGTAACCGTCGTGTTTTAAATTAAATATAACTGTCATAAACTAAATCTTCCGTTGGAGACCAAGACGAAGATATAACTGCAAATCCTACTCATTAGCCATGGTTTTTCTGAGGCCTTAGTGAAAAAGGGATACAAGTCGACCTAGCTCGTAAAAGGGTACCTACATTAAATGCTACTTGAACCTCGGATGACATAAATTTACTAGAATTTCATGCAATATTCTGAAGGTCACCAAATTGAAATAGTTTAATTTCTGAAAATTATTATAGTTTTCACATGTGACGTAAGTAAAGGAAACTTTTCATGAAGGGGAATTGGGTAAGTTTGTATTGTAAGAAAATGGTTTTTTTTTACATAGTTCTTTAGAGGACCTCTAAATACACATAGATATAGGTAGGTATATAAGTTATGGCGTCAAGTAATATCGGAGTGGAGAAATTAAAGACTTAAGTATTCAGTTTTTGGTATTAAAAGTCCGCGCTGGTATGAATATTTAAATATCTCAGCTCCGATGCACTTTAGAGTTATACATTACATAACAAATTATGTTTATATTGAATAATTCTATCATAATTTACCACTTTTACGAATGGCCGCTCACCTTGAAAATGTATTACTTTTACAAATGACAACACTTTTACCCAAACCCCTTTAAATGAAATCTACTTGTATCAGAATAGTTTTCATCTAATTATGTAACTTTCAGAAACTGTATATTGCATTTAAGGATAATTTTGCAATGTTTCCGAAATCACGCATTGCACTAACTGTATCTATCATGTCCTCAACTTGAGTTTGCGTGTCATTTTTGACATATCACTTTACATACATGAAAAATGTCCTGCACAGAGCTCATAAATAGTAAAAGGGCTTCACATTATTTAATACGTGACAGTGACATGTACCGCTATTCTCCATTGCGACCTCGTCGAATTAGAAAACCATCCCAACTTGACCACTGAAGCCTTATCATTTCTTAATATCCGGGGTATCAAAATATCCTAGTCTTTGCCGGAAATCAGAACCAGCAGAAGATGCCATCTGGTTTTAAACTAGTTCGTCGAATCTACAGGTCGATTTCAAATGGTTGTTTGGTTTTATATCGCGTTAGAGAGGAATGTTACCGGTACCGGACTTTACGAGTCCCGGAGGCCCGCGCGGGCCCGGGCCGCAACGACTGTCGTAAAACGCAAATTGTTATAATACGGGTGCGGTCGGGAATTGAGGATTGGACACATACCTGCTTTGGGGTTTGTAGACGGAGGAAAGAGCATTTTAGTGACCAGGGAAACTCTTTGCGTGAGAATGGTACAAGTAGTAAGGGTGGTAGTGTATTTTTAAAAACCAATCGAGTATACCATCATCATACCATCGAGATAGTAAAGTCGCGATTGTCCCTAAGTTCAAAATATAAAAGTATGCTCCCACGGAAAACCACCGGTTAGTGTAAGACTATTTAAGAAGGATGGGTACCTACATTAGTAATAGGTTCTATGAATGAACTGATATGGATTGGTGAACTAGGCTATTGATGAAACTACGGCGCCTGCCTGGCCAATGCTAATTACTTTGGTTGAAATGGCAGCCGGTGACTCGCCAACTCAATGGAATGGGCCTCCCGAAATAGCCACATATATATAGCAGCAGAGAGGCAACAGTTCCAGAGGGGCTAAGGGTGGAGAGGTGCTTCTGGACTTTAAACGACCATAAGGTGCCCACTCACCACTTATGCAACACATCCGCCCTTCGAGCATATAGCTCTTGCGACTCCACTCTGACCGGCCAATAAAGGCAAGCCAGAGGTGAGGACCTGTTCCTCGTCATTGTACACCGTAGCCGGCCGGTGAAGGCAAGCGTGAGGTGAGGAACAGGACCTACCCTCGGGAGCACTCAGATCCGTGGTTGCCACTCACCAACAGCCACAAGCTGACCTGCGGCCTGATTATTATTATTATTATTTTAAAAAATCTCAAGAATTTTTTTCAAGTCCTACATACTGTAGGTCACGAACGTTAATTTGTGATACATTTAAAAAACGGCTTGAATTCGTCAATGTCATTAGAGATGCCAAATCATTTCTAACTCATAGGAAACTCAAGCTTATTTTGGACCTAAGGTGGGTCCCGTTCTTTACTGTATATATACTGTATACATTACTTATTATTGTGCGTGGTTAAAATACCTACTATATTTCCAAGTCGTACTTAATGATAAATTAGTAGTGGAAGTGTGATTTATAAAGTTTCTAATAATTAATAAGGGTAATCTGCACAAAGTTATTGACTATACGAGTAAGTAAAGTTCAGTCAGCGTCATATAGTTGGTAGCATCCAAAGTAGCCAAATAGTTCGTTACAAGTCATTATTACCGTACTAACAAGGGCGTGTAACGAACTATTTGGCTACTTTTGGATGCTACCAACTATACGACGCTGACTGTACCTACACAAAACATTGTGCATAGTCATCTATTTTTTTACGAAACAGTGACTAATAATCCTAACTTAATCACATCATCGTCAAAATTAACGTAACGTAAAAGTAGATACGTTGTTATTAAAAATATATAATTCTACTTAAGCCATTTTTGAAGGAAATCGAGTTATGCTTGGAAGCGTAAGCGTTAGCTTTAGCTTAAAGTATTTTTAATGATTTAGGTCTCCAAAGCATTTTAATATAAACTTTACGCTCCTTCGAAGCAACATTTCAATAAACGAGAAATATTTCCAATTAGAGAAATGCCATTCCGTCTTTGTCAAAGTTTCTCGACTTAGCGAAAAAATAAGTAATTCTCTAAATAACGCACTGAGACGAGCAATCTTTAGAACACGAAAAATGCGAGATTCAGAAGTTTTTTTGTTCAGTCGAAAACTGGGCCAAGAAAAACAGCCATTACCGAGTTCAAAGGCTTTTCCCAACTTTGACCATCGAGAAGTAATATCAAAAGCTCATTAAAAATATTCTTCAGTCGTTATTATTGCGGTTGCGGTTAGGGTGTTCGCTAACGAGCCGGCGAATATTAAATTATAAAATTCCTTACTAATTTAATTCAATTACCTTTCGTATTAAAGTAGGTTGAAAACGCGTTTCCGTTCTGTTAATGAGATAAAAACTTAAAGTTTTGCGTTTGCTTGTTTTACAGATAATCAAAAGTTTTGCAAGTGGGAATTTTGACGTAAAAGTTAAAAAAACATATTAATATTTAAAAAAACTGATTTGTGTTTACTTTTTTAAACTGAAGTTAAGAGTAGGATTTGTTCTAAATTTGTGCTAAGATATATATTGGCGGCTATAAAACACATAATGCTTGCGCTAATATTCAACCTAACAAATATATCATACGACTCTTTTGTAAAGATGGTGAAGATCGCGGGAAGCTGATGGATGCGAGTAGCACAAAACTGGCTGACGTGGAGATTCCTGGAGAAGGCCTATGTCCAGCTGTGGACGGTTTTCGGCTGATATGATGATAATGAAAAATGCAAAAAGAGCTTAAGATAATTGAATCTATGCAGTAGTTAAAGTAGTTCGTCGTAGTGAATGAGTTGCAAGGTGTGTAAATTTCATGCAGATATGAACTTTAACTCCTAAATTATCTAAATATAACGTACATTATGTAATTACGTAAATTATGTAATTATGCACTCCGGCCGGACCTGTCTTGTCGTATAGTGTACGAGGGACCTAAATTTGTAGGGATCGCTCGCAATGCGCTTAATTCACTGATCTCGGCGCCTTTGTAAGCAAAAAAGTGCAATATTCATTCAGGAAATTGGACCTGGCTACTGGTTAATCGTTTAATATCGCATTCAGCGCACGCGCGTCATTTATAACGACATTAGCATGGTAGATAAGTACGCAGCGCTTGATGGCCTTTATGGTCCTTTTGGAGAAGAAGAACAACAAATACATTTATTCACCAACCATAAAACACACATATACAAAAGATTAGAGATTAGAAAAACTTGTTCATATTAGCAACAAGTTATGACTTATTTTAGATTGTATTTCTATTCACCCCGCGAATCTCAATTCACCCCATTTTACGCCGTCTACAGTGTTTTTCAGCTACGATGAGTTCTGTGACAGCCGTATTTCGTAATTTCAATAACTTACTATAGTCACATGCGAGGTATTTAAAAATAGGCGATTAATTATTTAAGTTTCCGAACGGCGTCGCCAGGTGTGTACCAGTGTAGTTTTTATGAAAAGTTAAAGAAAAAACTGTATTACGTGTTTATATGAGCTGTCACAGAACTCATCGTAGGTGAAAAACACTGTAACTGCCACGAAAATAAATAAGAAAAAAGTCTACCTTACCAGTTACCACACCTTAATACAAGCTCTCTAACAAAAAGCCTCCATTACCTTAACCTAGCTTTCAGACACCCGACAGATTGTGCCGCGAACGCCCCGCTTAACCGAATAAAGTCGGCTTTGTGAAGAGACACTCCATTAGCACCAACGCGCTGGCTGCAGTAATGCTACTATCGCAGTGAAAGAGGCCTGAAAATTTAGACACGTACGAACCATACAGTGTTAAAACCTACTTAGTAGGCGTATACACGTAAAATGTATGCAAGATAGAAAATAAAATAAATATTATGGCCGGGTAGTTACCGGGATAGTTAGATCGGTTCCTCTAACTGATTAATTTCACGTAGCGAACTCTCAATTCGCATTTGACTCCATTAAAAAAAATCCGCGTCGATTCCCATTTTGAATTTTTAGCAATCGCATATTTTCCATTTAGGATTTTTCGCACTCGCAAAATTTCCCATTGTCATTAAGGCGAAATATATTGAAATAGGGAGATAGATAGGTGTAGGTTATGTTAGTTTTGCAGAATGCCCGAAGGGCCATAGCACCCAAAAATAGGAGTTCCGTCGACTCACTGAAATTGATTTTGAATTGGGAAGGCATGCCAGTGCGGGAAATCCAAAATCGAAAATATGCAATTAGCAATGGATGAAAATTTTAAAAGTGCTTGGATATTTTTATATCGGTAGGAATAACGTTCCTTATTAACAGGAAAAAATTACAGATTTTTGTGTATCATTAATAAATAAATAATTTGTTTAAACTCGACAAATTGGTCTCCTATACGAAAGTATGGTCTAAACTCTGTGGTCCGAAACAAAATTAAAAAAGAAAATACTGCCATTTTTCATGAACTCCATCAGCATAAATGAATCTACATTTGGCAGATTGGAAGAGTCTACTCGAACAAATACAGCAGAATCTATGTTTGCCATTTTCAAAGTCAGTGGCAGTCGTAAAATACAAGATGCATCCAAACAAGATCCAAACCCAAATAATATAATAAATAAGCCCAGGGAGAGGTTAGAATTACATTGTTTACATTGACTTGGTAGTTTTGACACTGTTGACAGTATAACAATGGCAGCATTTTCTTTTTTAATTTTGTTTCGGACCACAGAGTATAGACCATACTTTCGTATAGGAGACCAATTTGTCGAGTTTATACAAATTATTTATTTATGAATGATACACAATACCTTAAAATCTGTAATTTTTTCCTGTTAATAAGGAACGTTATTCCTACCGATATAAAAATATCCAAGCACTTTTAAAATTTTCATCCATTGCTAATTGGTAAATAAAAACATTGGGAAAAATAGTGATTGGAGAAAAAAAACAATGGGGAAAAATGGGGATCTATGTTCTCAATTATCGCAAGTCATAACATATCTTTTTAAGAAAGTGACTTTAAGAGGATTTTTATAATTCCGATCTTACCCATCCTAAAGGAGCGTCGATGGCCTAGTGGCTTATGAGGTCGACTCGTGATTGTGTAAGAGGGTAATTGCACAAAAGATCATAAAGGGTCGAAGTGTATCCGAAAGGGCCCATCTTTAAGATAAGATAGGATAAGATACCTAACCTAGCCATAAGGCAAAAATATGTAGTTATCTACACGTTAGATATTTAAGAATATGTTTAAAGTTTACTTCTTCAGCAATATAAAACATAGAACATACATAGATAATAATAAGACCTTTTGGGACATAAAATATGGGAAACTACGAGCTCCCTTTATAGCTGTTAATATCTCGGTATTTAGTTACTTTTAGATTGAATTGTATTGAAAAAATTAAAATGAAATGATCTAGAAGTCTTAATTGTGTATTGACCAAAAAAGTATCAATAGCAAAATCATGCACTTGTCTGCGGAACCAAATCTAGGCTGAGGCGCGGAAATTGGTTTTACTAAGTGGCGATTATTTCCCGAAGGGCTTCTAATCATTCGCATATTTTCCCACTATATTTATTTTCATAAGTATGCTCAACTTACAGAAATATGAGGTAGGTTTTTGTTATGTTAGTTAAGCAGCAGGCCCGGAGGGCCAGACCAACCCAGAAATAGGAGCTCCGTCGACTCGTTAAATTTAATTTTGATATCAAAAACATTTTTCAGTTGAGTTGATTGAGCAGTTCAGTTGAGCAGTGGGAAAAAAGGGGAAAATAAGTATATTGGGAAAATATACGAATGGTTAGGAAGACCTTCGGGAAAAGTAGATATTGAGAAAAAAAAAGTGGTAAAATATGCGAATGGTACAAATCGCCAGTTGGAAAAAACTATTTTCGGAATATACAGTACACTCTCCAAATGTTAAATGAACAAAATGGAATTGAATTGAATTCTAAGAAATATAGTTTCCAAAGAATGAATACTCGTACAAGCTCTATTCTACCTAAAGTTTGCTTTTTACATGTTATCGTATTATTTATATTATAACTCTACCGCTATTACTGTCATGTAAATAAGAGCTATAAAAACGTTGAGAATACGATAATATCTTATCGTATCTTATCTTATCTTACAGATGGGCCCCGATACACTTCGACCCCTTTAGGATATTTCGAGCAATTACCATCTTCCACACTCGCCTTAAGCATCGGGGTAAGGTAAGTAATGTACTTAAGTTATAAAAACTCATTGGATGATAAGACATCAAAAGCAATTTCGTTTTACCGAGTATACTAAGCCCCTTTTACCCCTACTGCCCATATAAGATTGCTCGTGCATGCATACGGAACCCTCGCTCGGCTCAAGTGTCTGGTAAGCACCGTGATGCAGCCGTTTATCTCCGATCTAGACAGGCAGGCGACGCTGCAAGCTCGAGGAGGCTCGATGCCGCATCGCTGACCTTTACACGAGGCCTTCGTGATCTTGACCTTCATTCATTTGATAAGGTCAATGTCAAGCGTGTAGAGAGTTACAATTATAAATTACTAAACGTATTAGAATAAAAATAAAACTAAGCTACTCGCATTTAAAGATCACCACTACAAAAAGAACACCCCCTGTAACACCCTGTACATAATGTATAGGTAATTAAATTAACCTCCTGTTGTACTAATACTAGTAAACAATACGACCATTCAAACAAAGATCTAGTGCAAAGAAAGTAAAGTGTAATTTCTTGTGTTTATTTTATCCGTAATAGATTCATATTCCATTGACAAATTTCATTTAATGGTGGGCCGTAGAAGGTATGTCGGATTTTTGGATGAAAGTACCATTAGGACAGTCTTTAGAGCCAAAAAAGGACGGTGCTCATAGAGTTTTTTCAATGATCGTTGTTAAGAAATGGAACCCATTCCTTATATATAAAATAGGTAAAAAAAAATAGGCCCCACCGGAGCCACGCGCAGGAGTAAACTAGAAGCCCATACAAACTGGTATATCTGTATAGGTACTAAATAAATGATATTAGCTCTTTCTTTCTATATCCGTCTCCGGGCTGTAAAACTATATCTGCAACAAAAACATCACTCGGCTTAAGCACAAAGGTTTCGTAGGCAAAATAAAGAAGTAAATAAATAGCTCTGTTCTACTCAGTAAAACCTTATTGCTCTTGACATGTTCTAACATCATCGTAACGATAGCTCTTATTTACTTCACAGTAATGGCGGCCAAGGATGGCGGGACCGCGGTGGATGCGAAAAGCACAAGACCGGTCTGAGTGGAAAGCCTTGGGGGAGGCCTATGTCCAGCATTGGACGTCTATCGGCTGACATGATGAATGGCGGCCAAGTTATAAACATTACGATGGCATGACAGAGCTCTAGGTAATTTTTATAAGGGGGTGTATCTTTAATAGTTATTTATGTGACTGGAGCATAATGAGAGGCATTAATACACTAGTGTTTTAATGCCTAATTATGCGTACAGTCGCATACAAAACTTTATCTACATGCATATCATAAGTTTTCTACAACATGTACAATATGGTCTACATTTTCATAACTTTATTTTCTGTTCTTCGGAACTATTCGACAGTTCGAAACAAATGACTAACATTTAATTTAGGCATAATATAATGCACGTATGAATGTCAAAAAGCATTACCTACCAGCATTATTCGATAATCCAACCAAATATGAGTCCTTATTTTTAAAAAGATGTTTGAAATTTGAATGTGATTATAGTTTTGGCTACCTATATTGTAATTTAAACATTAGGATGCAACCACAGATACAGGTTTACTAATATAGGTCAACTGCTTATCGTTTCTAAACTTATTATAGGGAAGTTATGCCATGGATGTAGATAAACGAATATAATTAACTATAATTAAATGCTAAGAATATGATCATACAAAGCAAATGCACAAGTTACACAACGAAACAATCTCTGAGTACAGAGAAACGTTAATTGCACTGCTACGTAAGCTCTACGGAGCTCTACGAACCCTAATCCGACGTAACTCGTAGCACATTTACTTACAATTCGTGTCGAGGTGATATTTAAATTTAAACACGTGATAAATTTCAATGTTATCCTCTATAAAATAATCAAGATGGGAATCTTTTACCCATGAGCTAGTAGGCAATATACGGCGCTAGGTACCTACTACCTTCGGTACGCTGCATCGAAATCAGCGTCGGATAACTGAGGTGGAAAACACGCACAAACCCGTAATTTATACGCACTGCTTACCTCCATTAGGTGAAATTGTTGTAACATGCCTTTCCCATGTATTATAAAGGTAACATTAAAAGTACCTTTATGTTTGTCTTTGTAAAATCTACACAACAAACTGAAAAACCCAATGTTACATAAGGACAATTATTTAAAAAAATCCTAACACTACACGAGTATTACGCCCACGGTGTCGCATCCAAACTGACTCCAATAAAATCTGGTCGGCGGTAAAAACCAGAAATCTAGATTAAAATTCCTATTTCACGAACCCGGCGCTCCGGAATGGGTCGTACGTTCCAGGATTTAGAGCTATCCCATACGTTAGGTAATCCGAATTACCCCTAAAACGGTTCCAATTAAAGTTTTTGTGGATAGCACTGGATTTAGAGGGGTTATTTTAGTTTTGAAATTAATTAAAAATGGAGGGCAATCGACCTAGGTATTTTAGGTATGTTATGAGTTCCCTCGCGGCTTGGAAAAACATTTACATCTTAAAGTAAGATGTTTTTTTTGTTGTTTAGGATTGTTATGCAAGAGCTAAAAAAGTACCTTTAACAAATTAGAAAGTATTTTGTAAGCAGCTACGGCGTATTATTTAACACAAAAATCGTAATTTCTTGAAACAAATAATTCAGTTTCTGATTTGTTCATACGGACACATTTGGATTCCTCAACCCGAGTATAAAGAGATAAATTCACTTCTTAACCTGATTGCATTGTAATAAGTAAAGATCGGCGACGGGTAGTTATTCCTCAACGAAAGTATAACATGAATAAGTTTCTATTAAAATTTCGTGCACAATTTATATATAAAAAATGTATGCAGTGTATTATCGAGGTTTTAACATGTATTAAACGACGAAATATCGGTTTACAGCTACGCACCTCTCACATATGTTGAAGTAGTAAGGTCATTCTCTTTGTATAAATGGATCCTCAATGTTAAAAGGAATCGATTGACTATATCAAACATAGAAAAATATGTCAATTTACTATAACAAATTACTTTCACTGAGTTCTTAACACCATAATAATGGTTTTATTTTTAACAACCTAGACTCATCCATGTTATTCATTACATTTGACGTTAAAGTGACATAAAATGCTACCGGTCGCCGATCATTAATAATAAGGTCCAAAAGTGGACACTTACTTTTTAGTCGACTGTACCTACAGCATGTTCCAAAATGTTGACATTAGGCTCACAGCGACTCACTGTCTGACGGACCCATTATTAACCGGGGCGAGTTGAAGTGGTCCCGTCAGAGCATAATAACAAAATTTAAGTCCGTCGAGTGACTGCGTATGACTTCGCTCCACTCGATCGACCGTTTGACAGAGTTTGTTAGGGGAATAACACCTCTAAGGCTCGCCAGTCGAATCTAATTTGACGCGTAGTTAATCGAAAATGCGGCTAACTGTTGCCAAGGAAACTGACATTCGCTGAAAATCAGGCGCTATACCTCCGACTGCAAACTGCGTACAGCGCGCGTGGCGTGAATTCTCCCCTTTTTCCTCGTGGCCAAACTAATTTGCCAAACTGGTTTGACCACGAGGAAATGCGATTCCTCGTGGCCAAACTCAAAATTGTCTTCCTCCTGTATAATATAGGGTGCAGACTCGTCGTCACACCAGGTTGCCACACCAGTGCCTTTCGACGGAGCCCTGCCTATGGCAGGGCTCCTATTTCTGAGCGATTTGCCCTTCGGGCATCTTAAGATACCTAACGAACCTAACCTACCTACTTTTGCGGAATAAAAATGATTTCTGACGAATAACCGACTAAAACGGTGTGACCACGAGTCAGCCCCTGAATTTCGGCCAGTCTACTCTCCGTAATCCAGTTTTAATATTGGCTAACTGATGTCTGTTTCATTTTATCTATAAAACGTTTAAAATAGCGGGTGTAGACATTTGTTTAAATAATCCACAGTTTGACCACAAGGAATATTAACTCCCCGTGGCCAAACCAGTTTGGCAAATCAGTTTGGCCACGAGGAAAAAGCTGAATTCTCTATTTACAACTATTATAAAGATATAATCCGTAATAATGTCCGTATTGGTCAATCCGTTTTGGAGCTAAGGTGCCAAAGACACACATAACTTACAATACTTACAATACTTCTTTTTTGTCGGGGGTTAAAAAGATAAAAATACTAGAGATCACTTACATAAAAAAACCGTTGATCCGTTATCGAGCTACAATACCACAGACAGACACACTAAGTACACTACAAGTAAGTACATGCTAAACTTTTAACACCCCTCTTTCTCTAATACAATACAACACAATACATTTATTGAAACAAAAAACCAACCCAGAACAGTACCTACATTTTAAACTAAGCCCTTAGCTGTGAGCTGAATCTGAACACGCGCGTACTCTTTCTTTTGAGCCAGTTTAAACCCTAGCCGTTTCTATTGACCTGAAAAGGGTTCCCACTGAAAGCGCCGGCTTACCACAAGAGATGCTGGCGCCCTTTTGTGGGTCACGCAATAGTATTGTCCTCGACTTTAGCTATGAGACCAATGCATCGATAGTTTTGAGTAGTCTTCAGTCCTTAGACAAAATTTAACGGAGTTCTATAATAAGGCATTAAAGTATTAAAAAAAAAATTATCTATGGAACCTTTTGCTAACTATACCCTACCAGAGTTCATGTCTTACGATTGTTATATCTTAGTATTAAGTATCTCATATATAACATGGTAGCATATAAATGATTTGCTTTGCTTTGCTGTGATAACTGTCTGAACGATTCATTCATCCTTTTAAATATAAGCGAGGTTATAAGCAGTGTTATTCTTGAACAAAAAATAATGCTAAAGTACCAAGGCGTCAGCTGAGGGGTAGCCGGTCAGTAGACAAGGATAAAGTCATCTAACTCGGTGATTAAGCTTAACCACAACATGTATAGTCAACGCCATATCATAACTACCAATTTTGATTATGATGCACAATTTCGAATAGCGCCGTTCGAACCCGACGTTCAAGAGACCCGTACAAAAGTGATCATTTTATGACATTGATTGTACACGCTGATTTAAGCCAAAAACATTTATATACTTAAAATAATGCCAACAAAAAAGCTACTAGTAGTGGTTCTTATTTAAGAGGACCTTAACACACTCCCGTCAGAGCTATTTTCGTTCGGCACAGCAATAAATGCGATGCTGAATTTACGCGGTTCTGTGGAGCCAACGTAACTGTTAACTACGGCCGTGGTCCGACGCGTGACTTCCAATTAAGCCCAAATAGCTCGCCGCTGGGACAGATTTAGATCTTTGTTCGTAAACGTCACTGTCTCCGATGATTAAGGTTGCTCTGATAGGTTCAGATTACAGCTGGCTACATAGTCAGAAACATGATAAATTGGTAGGGGGTGAGTTTCAAAAATAGAATAGATCTTTAACGATGATTTCAGCCCTGGTAAAAAAAGAAAAAATGTAGTTGTTTTATTGTTGGTAAATAAACGGTAATTGAATTTAACACTACAATAAAGGCACACAAACTAACTCTAACTCGCGTTTTTCACGCGAAAGCACACAAAGTCATCGCTTTTCTTTTTGTCTAGCCGTGGCATCATTATGCGCCCTCTTAAAATACTGAAGGTTCACCCAAATCACCCACAGTAATGTTGTCATCATACTAAGAGCTAGCTTATCACCGTGTCGTTTTCCAAGGGATCATTAGCGGGTAACACAATCCCAGGCTGTGCAACCTTCGTTACGCGTCCACTAATGACCTACTCGCTATAAATAACCGGAGCGTCATTTTTAACGTGTTTTATGAGCATGACCTCAAGGTTATTTCCTCTACCCTTGTCAGGCAGTTAAACTGCCCGTCACGTAAAAAGAACGCTGATCTTGGATGCGTTCACGCAATTGTAGTCTCTATTCTAATCGGGTTACGAAACAACTACATCTAAGGTCAGCGCTCTTTTTACGAGACGGGACTTATATAAAGGTGCGAAGAAAAATTGAGAGGTTACCTGCTGCTGAAAGCATGATGAAGTTCTGATTTATTGGTATGTTGTATATGGTTGTATATGGTGGTTAAAGTAGTGTGAATCGAAATTTAACTTTGGGAGCAAATTTAATAGACTTTAAAATAGTAGCTAGGTACTGAATTTTCTTTGTAGAAAAACCCAGTTTATGACTGGTTTATGAATGGTACAAATTTTCGAAGTTTTTCTCGTTTGTCGTAGTTGCAAATTTGGATTAACACCACCCTAACGCGTCCATACATTATACGAAAAAAACAGAAATGCATCAAGTTAAGCGATTTTAACGTAGATTTCTACTGGGCTAACTGGCCGACAAATTTCTTGAAATGGTTTAGTTAAAGAATTCGCGTCGGCGCAACAAACTTTGCCTGAAATAAGTATAACATTTTCGTACCATTCGCGTTTTAAAAGAAATATCTCTTTCTTTACCACCTGCAAATAGTGTACAACCTGCAATTGGAAATGTGGCCTTAGATCAGTAAAGCACGCACTCTGCTCACTCTGCTCCAAAATTTGATGGAGAGTGTGTAAGGGACATTTTCTTTTACGTAATACATTGTAAGCCTGACTTAATTTAGGTTTCCTGTACAAAAAAGGTGCCCTACTCACACATCAATACAGGGGCATACCCCTTTGGCGCCCCCTTTGCACATTTCGTTGTATTTAGGCCTTATCCACGCCTTACCATTTTTTTAGGTATCTCGTGTATTGTTACCATGCCAGGGTATGATTAAATAAAACAAAGGAATTAATATTGTAATATTTTCATATTAACATGAAAAATGTAACATAAAACATGATTCGAGACTCAAAGTACAGTCAGGTAAAAATAAATAAGTAATAAATGTATGTACAGCAAATAATTACAAGGCGAGAGAGTCTTCGCTATCACGTGCGTCATCAGTCAATGAAGGAAGAACTATAGATACTGGATTAACTAAGAAACATCGTGTAAAATAAACATTTTAAACGCCACAGAAGATGATATTTTGAATTACAGGACTTTCCCCTATTTCAGAAACGTAACTATAACGGGCGACGAATATCGGTTTACATTGCATGGTTTATATGAAACTCACTGCAACAGGAACATATTAACTTTGCAGTGTATTACGATTTGTCATTACTGTCCGGTTTGTAGGGTGTCGACACATGATGTACGGTGCGTAAGCAGACTTAAAAAAACGCTATCGTGTATTGTCAACTGTGGTATACAAAAGGTTAAAGATTGGTTAACCCGCCTTCGAACACTGGTTAATTATAAGTTACGAACAAAATTTCACACCAGTCTTTCAGTTTTCCGATTATTACAAACATGACACATAATTTACATAACGTCGTCATGACTATTAATAATAATTGGGGTTTTTTTGAGACAGTATATACAATGTTAATCAATAGAAATAGCCAACCAGGATAGAGGTGCCACCGCGCCGCTGCTAAACGGTACGTATATTACGATGCGTCAAAAAAGGCGCCATGTTGTTACTATGACCCCGTCTTTTGTTTACGCAACGACACCGTATTTTACGCAGCGATGGGGTGCACAACTCTTCTCCACTCGGTCATCAAGTTTATCAACCTTTCGTTATTTTTACATTCGTTAATATTATACAAAAAAAAAAAATTTTTGTTTATATTATTGGCCAATTCGATAGATTAATTCTTTAGTTACCTGTCCGATACAGACTGACACGCCGACGATTAAGATAAAAATCTAAATTATATACCTCGTTACGCCTCCGTCACACAGCTAGCAAAAACGCGCAATGCGATGTTTTATACAGAACGGAGTCAGAATAGTCACACAGCAACGCGCGGCGTGTGACAAGTTACTTGCATAAACTCGCTATGTGACGCTTAATTACTTTAAGCCGTCTTTTGACGAGAAAAGCTAACAGGCGTGTTACTGGAATACAACATTTAATTCCGTTAAATCTTAAATTATAACAACTATTTTACTGCATCATAAATTTATGTCATGTGGTAGCGTCCATGGTGTCACTAGACTGCAAAACAAATAAAGTTCTAATTATAAATCTATTATTCTTGTAGACTGTGTATATAAATAAAATCTGGTAACTTTTACTTTTGTTTTTGCCACCTTACCGCGTGCAACGTAAGTTTAAATTTCACTTTATACATCCGTATCAGTCGACATCAGTTTAGCAACTACGCTCGTGTGAACGTAAAGTTAGGAAAGTAGTTACTTACCCGTATTACAAGATTGCTTGCGAATATTTGAGCCCTTCGAGAACGAAACTTGAATTAGTTATTAATGAACTGATTTTAAGACGCCAGTCTAGGCCGAAAAGAAGGGCTGGCGATTTATCAGAAATAGCAGGAAATGAATGGCAAAGACAGAGACGAGCGAAAAAAAACTGGAGGAGGCCTTCACCCGAAAACCAACACGCGTCTCAACAAACGTTTTCGTTATATTTTTTAAACGGCATGTCCTTTGAAGTGTAATTTTAGTTTATTGGTAAGTTATAAAAGTTGGGACATGATAACTCAATTATTAAATATTCTTATGAATTAGGTAGTAATTTGTAAATGGCTACCGCGAACTATTAGCTAGTTATGTCCAACTTTACAATATTTCCAAATTTCGACTTCAATTTTTTTGTTTCAATTAGAAAGAATGTAACATAAAAAAACCGAGTACATTTATTCAATTTCACATAAAAATTATTATACTTCTTGTTTTAATTATTGCGCGAGACTTTATTTCCGACCTACATTTTTCAACTCAGTCGGACAAGCCGTTTAAAAAACCAAAACGTACCTATACTCCGGCCGCTGTAGAAACCCCGATTTGACAACTGTTAACTCCTTACAAAATGGGTCATACACAGATTTAGGTATACCGTGTTTCCTGTGAACATAAGGCCTAATTCTCAGGTTTAACCTACATCCGCATAACCGGCGTGTATAAACACAAGCCTTTTACTATTGCCCACAAGAAAGACAACTTTTGTTTGGTCGAGCGTGTAACCCAAATATGTGTTTGAGGTTATATTTTGTATAGCGTTGACAGATGTCAAATTCTAGTTCTATTTTTACATTCTAGTTTTTACAGCCGCGGGAATATAAGTTTATATAGCGCCACAAAGTAACTGGTGTTTAGAATGGATGTTAGAGAAATGCGAGACGAGTGGAGACCGAACCGAGCGTGGAAAACGGATTTAATTCTGTTTTTTGATGTTTACGGTTCTCGAAACATAATAGTCTATCACAAAATAGAGTAACGTCGTTCTCGAGTAACCAAACAATATTCACGACTCAATAATAAGAAAGTTGACGGCTTTAAATCATATTTTATTTTGGAATAAGTTTTTTTTTTTGTAGTACGATGTCAGTAGTAGGGGAGCCTGCCGTTTTGTCAAAATATTTTTGGTCAAATGTATCATTTCCCAAATTTTTCATTTGCCAAACAAATGTTATATATTTTTTCCAGAATTTACTTTAGTACCATCGTGTAGAACCCTATAGGTTAGGTTAGGTTCGTTTTTATAGAAACGTGAAATATTTACGGTTACAGAAAACAAAGCGGTTTGGAAAATGAAAATTTGGGAAATGATACATTTGACCAAAAATATGTTGACGAAACAAAGGTAACCCCAGTAGTAGAGAACCAAAGGGAAATTTCAAAGCTACTTTTCAATTTAAACATAGTAAATTTGACATAATTGTATATTCCTCAACCCTTCAAGTGGCAAATAACCTTAATACTAAATCATGTCAAAAACCATTGATTATTTTTAAGACAATTACCCGACATATATGAACTATCCTTATAAGTCTTCTTGTCTCTAAAAGAGATATAAGGATCTTAAGATACAAAACAAAACAGCAAGTACAGTCGCGTAGAGTAACTCCACATTAACAAAAGGTACCCGAATATACAGTCACTAGCATTATCCATTAGCCAACAATAACTACTAGTCCGTAGATTTAGTCTAGTGTAGTTTGACTACGCTTAGTCTACGCTAGGTCCAAGTCGCGAGGTTCTAGCACCTCTGTCGTTGAAAACAACTATTGAGTCAATTTCACATTTTAATTTAATTTACTAAGTGACCAACGAACTGGGCACTGGGCATGACTATAAAAAAAAATGCACAATACGGTCACACACCCGAACAAAAAAGGTCAGTGGCTATTTTCAATTCGCGACGGCGCGCACCAAAACTTAAATTGACGTTGCATAGTCAACGTACAAAAAATGTTTTTAAAGTTGATTAATTAAGAAGTGGGGTGGGGACGCGAAATGAAAAAACTGTTCACGAATATTGTTTCGTGCAATAATTATGTAAATAATTTCTAACGTGTCCTAAACACTTCATGTGCGTACTTCCTAGCCCCTGTTTCGCGATCCTTACAATGACAGGTTACAGGTGACATTTCTGATATGAATCCCAGTGATACCATCGTTCCTGACGTAGAGACCTCGTAATGTTGTTCTCCTGGTCACTATTTTTAATTTAATAATATTGAGCTTACATTTGTAATGATTATATTGGTGTTAGTTTTAAAATAATTATTTATTACTTTATTACCTTGTAATGTTACTAGTAAGTATTTTTGAATTTTATTATGGGAAAAAATGACCTTCTGCTGGAGTTTCCGGCAGCGCTTCTTCTCCGCAATGATGGTCTTGTCTGAAGCGCTAGTAGATTCGCTCTATATTACCGATGTGTAAATGAGCCCTCATGTGGCCAATTTACTAAAGAAATATTTGGAATTTGGAATTTTGATGTGAAAACTTGTTAACTCTGCAATAGATACCGAATTGTCACTTGTCACCTGTCATTGTCGGGGTGGTGAAAAACAGGGCTGTTCGTTGCATAGTCATACAATTGGTTACCTACCACAATTCGAATTCGCTGTTTGACCTGTTTCATTTGACCGATTTTTTAAGTTTTTTTAGCAAACCTTTCTTAGCGCTTGCTAGGGGACCCAATATTATGTGGGACTCACCAACTGATAGCGGAAGGAATATCCACTAAAAACCCAGCGATTCTCCTTCCACGTAGTTGTTGGCGAAGGCAGCAGGTTCTGCTTGCGCGACTACGACCCTCATCGGCAGGCAAACCTAACCTAACCTATAAGTTCGATAACTATATCTCTTTAAACATTTTGAAAAGTTATTGAAAAAATGCATCTCTAACTTGTGAATATTCTGACAAAACTTCGTACTAGCGATTGGTTACCCATTCAATTTTGGTAAAAACCAAGGGTCAATGAAGAAAATGCAGTTTAAAACTCCCCAACTACGTTTTTTATCACCGGGGGTGGCGAGTGAATGTGCATTTTTTTTATAGAAATTCCGGAATCTCAACACGATATTGGGCTGCGTACAGAAATCGACTTCTGACTGAAGTCTGAATCTGACTTTTGAGTTCAGTACATCGTATACCTCGTCTATTGTAAACGTTTTGGCAAGCCGCTGCAATGGATAGATGTGCCGCGCAGAATAAAACTAAGATACGTCCTATAGGTAAAAAAAAGGTTAAGAAATAAAAGTAGACCATCGCCGCACAGAACTTATGAAAAAAAAACAGTTAGTTGAATAAAAATTTACCGTTACATTATTTAAACAGCCTCGAGGAGTTGTATTTAAAAGTATCTGAACCAAAATTTTTTTTCTTACGGAGATATGTTTACAAAAATATTTTGTTCTCAAAGTTTTCCAAAAAAAACATTTTTTATAATGACTCACTTTTCCATGAGGTGTCCTTATATTTTTAATAACACGTACTTTAATACGTCGTACGACGCTCGAGTTCACCGATTATGACTGTATCTGTCAAGCAACAATATGACGGCCGTAGCATGCTAAAGTCTATTCTCATTGCAATGACACAGCCGTCAGTTCAGCTAATGTAGTCTTAACTCCTTTCATTTTTAATGGCATAAGAATATTGAAACGGCTTGCTTACAGAATTGCATTCCTCAACTCTTGGCAAAGTTTCGTTCGAATAAATTCAACATTCAATGTCTTCGTCATATTAAAAATAAATAATGTCAGTAACGTTCCGTAAGACAAGATAACAATCAGCTAACTTAACTATTTACAATAACCTTAGAATAATCTAAAAATATAACTAAGCGTGGGGACAGATTTACATCGGCAAAGTTAAGATATACACGACGACACGGAAATAAGACACAAATCTCAACATGAGAGGCACTAGCGTCTTAAAAGGTAAGCAATCTATGTTGACGATGTACGCACACCACGACACTGTGTCGAGTGTTTAGTGTCGCTGTGTATACTTAACCTAAAGGCAACATTTCCACTGTGTTTCAGTTTTATTTTTCATTCCCCTTTCCTGACCACCTTATTTAATCCTTTGACCACCGCAGCCAATTGCATTTACACGTGCTTCAGACGCCAAGTTTTAATGAACCATTCAGTATGAAAGTCAGCTAACATATTTTCAAAATAGGGTGTTCAAAAGCTTAAACAATATCTGCCATCCGCATATAAACCATTCTGCAAATGGTTCCTTCAATATTTCAACAGCACATTCATACCATTCTGCGAATGATTTCTTCAATGCTTTGACAGCACATTTATACTTGGCAAATCTTGGCTATTTGTCATATGAAAAACGACTGACAACGAAGTGCAAGCATATCACGTTGGGGTCTACACTCAAGAGTCATGAAATCCGGTCAATGCACGTACAAATTTATGAACATCATGACCCGTTGAGTGCACGCTAGCAACAAGGTTATGATTCTGACGCACAAATCCAATATCACAGAATACCCTAACCATTTCTTCACAATAGTTTCATACACTTAATTTTTTTCTCCACATTACACGTTGCTGTCCAAAGCTTAAATTTAGCATGTGCTTATGGAGTTCATACACTTATGCCTTTGTCTTGTGGACGGCAGATGTATCAAGGTAAACCTGCCCCGCGCGCATGACTGGAAAACTCACTGTCCGCGGACTATCACAAGGTGCGCCGCGCGCCGTGCTATTATGTGAACTCGTTAAATTGTGCCAGCGCAGTCTTTACTCTGTGGACAAATAATAAACTTTAGTTGATTATTGCACAAAAATTGTCGAATTTAGAGGTCTTGTGTTGGTTCAGCCACTAAAGATAAGTATCTATTATCTCACAGAAATTGCAAAGTATAAAGCTTGGTATGAACGTTTAAGGTCAATAATGGTTTCGAGTGTTACATTTGAATTATTTTATCTAAAATCGTTAAATCGCTTGTCATCCGTTACATAGGTGTGATTCCGTCTTAAAGTGTTCTTCTAGCCTAGGCTCATATTTTTTTGAGCAAGATATGATTGGGATTTGTAGACGAGGAGTTATTGTATTTTTTCAAGTCTGGTAGCATTATCCAAGTAGCCTGGTTTCCACACCAGGGAACAATATCCTCGACGTACACAATTGTACGACATTATTATGACTTTAGGGTCTTTTAAAGGATTTGTGCTACCTAATTACGAATCCTGAGAGTTTTGAAGATTTAAAAAAAAAAGTTCTCTTACTTTTAAGAGCTTTCTATCAGAACTCCCAGGTACTTGCGGCTTACATCTTCAGGATTCTCTATAATTTGATACAATTTAAAGTCACCTGCGTACATATTAGAGCTACAGATTAGTAATTTCGCAAGGACGTCAACGTTAATTACAAAATAATATTATAAATTATAGGGGACCCAAGTGCGATCCTTGCGGTACTCCTATAAGAATGTGAATAATTCGAGATAAGATCTCAAATTTTGTAGCTATGAGGAGCCACTAACTGAGAACACCAGGTTGCCCGCCACGAACAGTGATCATCCTACATGTGTCAGAGACGGCTCACTTGTCGTGCAGCGAGTGGTCACGACGCGCACGCAGCAGCTGCAGCGCGCGCAGCACGCCGAGCGAGGCCAGCCGCGCCTGGCGCGCCGCCGCGCCTGCCTCGCCGCGCCACACCAGGTTGCCCGCCACGAACAGTGATCATCCTACATGTGTCAGAGACGGCTCACTTGTCGTGCAGCGAGTGGTCACGACGCGCACGCAGCAGCTGCAGCGCGCGCAGCACGCCGAGCGAGGCCAGCCGCGCCTGGCGCGCCGCCGCGCCTGCCTCGCCGCGCCACACCAGGTTGCCCGCCACGAACAGTGATCATCCTACATGTGTCAGAGACGGCTCACTTGTCGTGCAGCGAGTGGTCACGACGCGCACGCAGCAGCTGCAGCGCGCGCAGCACGCCGAGCGAGGCCAGCCGCGCCTGGCGCGCCGCCGCGCCTGCCTCGCCGCGCCACACCAGGTTGCCCGCCACGAACAGTGATCATCCTACATGTGTCAGAGACGGCTCACTTGTCGTGCAGCGAGTGGTCACGACGCGCACGCAGCAGCTGCAGCGCGCGCAGCACGCCGAGCGAGGCCAGCCGCGCCTGGCGCGCCGCCGCGCCTGCCTCGCCGCGCCACACCAGGTTGCCCGCCACGAACAGTGATCATCCTACATGTGTCAGAGACGGCTCACTTGTCGTGCAGCGAGTGGTCACGACGCGCACGCAGCAGCTGCAGCGCGCGCAGCACGCCGAGCGAGGCCAGCCGCGCCTGGCGCGCCGCCGCGCCTGCCTCGCCGCGCCACACCAGGTTGCCCGCCACGAACAGTGATCATCCTACATGTGTCAGAGACGGCTCACTTGTCGTGCAGCGAGTGGTCACGACGCGCACGCAGCAGCTGCAGCGCGCGCAGCACGCCGAGCGAGGCCAGCCGCGCCTGGCGCGCCGCCGCGCCTGCCTCGCCGCGCCACACCAGGTTGCCCGCCACGAACAGTGATCATCCTACATGTGTCAGAGACGGCTCACTTGTCGTGCAGCGAGTGGTCACGACGCGCACGCAGCAGCTGCAGCGCGCGCAGCACGCCGAGCGAGGCCAGCCGCGCCTGGCGCGCCGCCGCGCCTGCCTCGCCGCGCCACACCAGGTTGCCCGCCACGAACAGTGATCATCCTACATGTGTCAGAGACGGCTCACTTGTCGTGCAGCGAGTGGTCACGACGCGCACGCAGCAGCTGCAGCGCGCGCAGCACGCCGAGCGAGGCCAGCCGCGCCTGGCGCGCCGCCGCGCCTGCCTCGCCGCGCCACACCAGGTTGCCCGCCACGAACAGTGATCATCCTACATGTGTCAGAGACGGCTCACTTGTCGTGCAGCGAGTGGTCACGACGCGCACGCAGCAGCTGCAGCGCGCGCAGCACGCCGAGCGAGGCCAGCCGCGCCTGGCGCGCCGCCGCGCCTGCCTCGCCGCGCCACACCAGGTTGCCCGCCACGAACAGTGCTGCCTCCTGCAGCTTGCTTTCAGGGTGCGCCTACACACACATAACATACACTAAATTACTTTCTTAATACCTATTGGCTTTCGTAGTGTTTTTTTTTTCATTTTTTTACTCTTGAGGACGCAAACGAACAAATGGAGGTGCAGGAGCAACAAATGGAGGTGTTGGAGCTTACCAACACGGTGGAAAGGGCCGATAACGAACCAAACTCACTATCTGGTGAGCCCCACTCCGCCAACGACAACCTGCCCAGGAAACTGGCAGGTTCAGCAAAGGACCGCTACAAAGCTCTGAAGGGACTAGGGATACCGCTAGGGAATGCAAAAACCGGTGAAAATAAAAAACCGGTTAATAACCGCCTCGACGGATTCAAAACCGGTTAACCGGTGTTTAACCGGTTTTTTGCAAACTATTTGAAATCGAAGAATTACACGATAATTTTACTATTCTTGGTTACTTTTGGTGTAAACGGCGTATTTTTTTAGATGTAAATAGGTATTTAAATGATTTACTCTGTACTAAACTAATTATACATACGGTTATTTATGTTTATACAGGGTTATTGGTAAGTCGACCTATTCCCGTTAGGAAGTGATAGGGGTGACTATTTGCGATAATTTTGACCCCCATATGCATTATGCAAAAGTGAACCATTTTTGAGTTATCGCGATTTTTAGTTTTTTTTTAAATTAGTCGGAAATTCAACTTGAAAAATTTATTACAAGAAAAGTATCAATTTGAATCTTTTTTTTTCTTCTGATTTACAAAAACGATTAAACACTGGTTATTTCTCAATATTAAAACAATAATTATCGGCCCAAATTTAAAAAAGCGAGACGGAATACGAAATTTTTTCAATATTTTTTGCGATCGCTTTCCACTAAATTGCCTTAAAAACAAAAAAAAACGTTATGAAACTTGGCTTGCAGATTATTTTAAAAACTTAACTGTTTTCTTAGCTCTCCAAAAATGCATAACAAGTAGGAAATTATTAGAAAAACACTAAAAAAAAAATCATCACAAAGGAAGCGGGCGGAAACTAAAGTCACAAATGCCACATCAAAAATAAAAAATAATAAACATACCGAATTTAAATCAACTTTTTTTATTTGCTTTTGTACAAGATGAACTTGTTGTTCTTATGCAATATTAAAAAAAATAGTATCTGTGCACGTTTGAGAATGCGAGGCCGAAAACTAAAAAATACATGTTTTTTTATCAAACTCCAACATAAATTACACGAAAACAGGTAAATTTACCAATACATTTGGCGTGCAGATTACACATAAAACATTGACGTTTTTCCAGCTTTCTAACGAGCTATTAAAACTAACTGTTATACTCGTAAACACAAATAACAACAATAACTTATGGAAAAAGTAAGCGATTTTTAGTTTTATTTTAAGTTAGTCAGACTAATTTCAGTCAGCCAAATGTATTGGTAAATTTTCTGTTTTCGTGTAATTTATGTTGCAGTTTGATAAAAAAACATGTATTTTTTAGTTTTCGGCCTCGTATTCTCAAACGTGTACAGATATATTTTTTTTAATATTGCATAAGAAAAACAAGTTCATCTTGTACAAATGCAAATAAAAAAAGTTGATGTAAATTCGGTATGTTTTTTTTTTATTTTTGAAGTGGCATTTGTGACTTTAGTTTCCGCCCGCTTCCTTTGTGATGATTTTTTTTTCAGTTTTTTCCCAAATAATTTCCTACTTGTTATGCATTTTTGGAGAGCTAAGAAAACAGTTAAGTTTTTAAAATAATCTGCAAGCCAAGTTTCATAACGTTTTTTTTTGTTTTTAAGGCAATTTAGTGGAAAGCGATCGCAAAAAATATTGAAAAAATTTCGTATTCCGTCTCGCTTTTTTAAATTTGGGCCGATAATTATTGTTTTAATATTGAGAAATAACCAGTGTTTAATCGTTTTTGTAAATCAGAAGAAAAAAAAAGATTCAAATTGATACTTTTCTTGTAATAAATTTTTCAAGTTGAATTTCCGACTAATTTAAAAAAAAACTAAAAATCGCGATAACTCAAAAATGGTTCACTTTTGCATAATGCATATGGGGGTCAAAATTATCGCAAATAGTCACCCCTATCACTTCCTAACGGGAATAGGTCGACTTACCAATAACCCTGTATATTTATAATATATTTAGAAATGTTTAAGCGAATAAATAAAAAGCATATGATTCTTCTCATCATCTTTATAAACTTCAAAACAAATCAACAATTGACGAATTAAATTATAAAACTTAAATTATACTTATATAAAAAGTACAATTTTAAATTTTAAAAGTTTAACAAACTTGTAGCTAAAATATTGGTTCTTTAGTGTAGCAAACTAAAACAATGGGGTTTACCCAGCTCAGCCACAAACAAACCCTTTCTGCTCTTTTTTTTAAAGCGGCCGCGGCATTACTGAAACGGAGTGGGGGTGGTTAATGTTTAAAGCTGTTCAATTAGTATAGGGAATAAGTACTATATAAATTAGCTCCAGCAATGTAATTTTTTTATGTAGCTCGTGTATTGTATCAGTAGTTCAGCACGTTAATGAAGAAATTAAATTAATAGAACTTCTTGCTATTCGCTACACGAAAAAATCGAGTATGTATTTTTGTTTTTTACAAAATAAGAATACGTTTCCTTTCCACGCTATAAGAATTCGTCATTTTACAGTCTGAAGAATATTCTGGGGTATCTAATTGAGGCAATTTACAGTCTTTTAAGGGCAAGTTCCAATTCGGTTAATAACCGTGGAAAGTTATAAAAAACCGGTTTTTAACCGGGATCAAAAAGTTTCGGTTAACCGGTTTTTAGGTTAACCGGTTAACCGGTTTGCATTCGCTAATACCGCCTTCCGAGGCGGTAGAACTGGCTCAAAAGAGATTTGCGGAACTCAAGAGGTTGGGGTACAAGTTCGGGTCCTCACACTCTAAACTGCAGCAAAAGCCGGTAAAACGGCTCCGCTCGGAAGAAGTCACCACAGGGGCATGCATCGAAAGCCCCAAGGGTAAGTGAGACCCCCCTACACTACCCACAGCAACTGCTCCAACCTCTACGCCCCAAACTTTCCAGGATCGTACACCTCCGATATCACCCAGCGATGTGCCCAAAGAAATCACCTGGAGGCAACAAGGCCACAAACATCTTCAGGCCTAACAATGTTAAATGGGCTATTGAGAAATTCCAGCCATTTAAAGCAGCGGGAGAAGATGGAATCTTTCCGGCTCTTCTTCAAAAGGGAGATAACATCCTTCTCCCGCATCTGGTTAAAATATGTCGGGCATGTTCTGCCTGGGGTATAATACCAGAACCATGGACAGGAGCCAAGGTACGTTTCATACCAAAGCAGGGAAAAAGGACTACTCTCAGCCTAAATCCTTCAGACCGATCAGCCTCACATCCTTTCTACTCAAGGCTGTGGAAAGGAATATAGACCAGCACATTAGAGCTAGATACCTAATAGCTAAATCCCTTAGCTCAAATCAACACGCTTACCAAAAAGGGAAATCCACAGAAGCTGCCCTCCTCGATCTGGTCGACAAAGTGCAGAAAACCTTAGAGGATAAGCAAACAGCCCTATGTGCTTTTCTCAATGTGGAAGGTGCCTTCAACAACACGCCCACAAATACCATTCTAAATGGTATATTATCAAAGGGTGTGGACGGTACCACCATCAACTGGGTTCAGAATATGCTCTCTAACCGAGTGGCATCTCTGACTCTCAATGCGGTTTCGCATGAATTTTACACCACAAGAGGCTGTCCACAAGGAGGCGTCCCATCCCCTTTATTGTGGACCCTAGCAGTGGATCACCCGTGGGAGCCTGCCGTTTAGTCAAAATATCTTTGGTCAAATGTATCATTTCCCAAAATTTTCATTTGCCAAACCAATGTTATATAATGTTTTCAGAATTTATTTCAGTACCATCGTATAGAACCCTATGGGTTAGTTTAGGTTAGTTTTTATAAAATCCTGAAATATTTACGGTTACAGAAAACAAAGCAGTTTGGCAAATGAAAATTTGGGAAATGATACATTTGACCAAATTTTTTTTGACGAAACAATGGTCTAATGCAAGGAGCTCTTAACACCATCAATAAATGGTGTAAAGAAAACGAATTCTCCATAAACGCAAATAAAACTGTGCTAGTCCCCTTCACTAAGAAAAGGAAGCTCGAAAAGCTACTGAATCTTAAGCTTAACGAACAAACAATACCGTTCTCAAGTGAAGTGAAGTACCTAAAGGTCACCTTAGACCAAAAGTTAACATGTGAACTAGTTGTCGAATGGCGGGGCCAAGGTGGGGTCTAAAACCCAACATCGCCCTCTGGCTTGTACACGGCAGTGGTAAGGCCTATAATTACATACGCCTCCGCTGCTTTTATAGCAAAACGAACCAAAAGACAACAATAAGAACTCTGAGTAGTCTGCAACGTACAGCCTGCGTAATCGCAACAGGAGCTCTATCCTCAACACCGGGAGCAGCCCAGGATGCGCTGCTAGACCTAACACCACTGCACCCACAAGTGCAAAAAGAGGCGGCGCAGTGCATATACAGAATCTGCACCACGACAAGGACAAAATGGAGCTCTCAAGCTCATGGCATCGGTGTTTGAACATAAAACCTTATGCATGCCTATTGATGATGATGACATGCATACTGAATATAACTTTAAAAAACTACACTCAGTGGAGATACCTTCCAGACACGAATGGCTGAAAGGCCAGTTGAACTACAAAGACGGTTGCCACGTTTGGTATACAAGTGGCTCCAAAAAAGGGAACGATGTGGGGTGCGGTGTCTATGGTGAGAGACCAAGACTCAAAGTCAGCGTCAACATGGGTACGGCAACCTCAATCTTCCAAGCGGAAATCTTCGCCATTAACAAATGCGCGGAAATCAACCTAGAGAGAAACCGTAGACACCAGCACATCTACAAGCTGCCCTTTTGGCACTAGACGCTTTTGAAATAAATTCTAAACTAGGCCAAAACTGTAAAGAAAACCTAAATGCCTAGGAAAATCCAACAAGGTAATACTTAGATGGGTACCAGGGCACTCCAACATTGATGGAAACGAAATAGCAGATGAATTGGCTAGGAACGGTGCTGACAACCCCTGGTCGTCTCGGAGCCGTTTTGTGGCATAACAAAACGAAATACCATTTCCCTGCTAAGCGACCTATATAAATATAGGGCGATCGGGCTGTGGAAGTCCACAAAAGGACAAAATCACTCGAAATCACTAACAAAAGGGTTCAGAAGCAAGATCTCCAAATTCCACAACTCGAAAGAGAAAAGACTTGCGCAGTGACTAGGATCCTAACTGGCCACTGCAAACTGAAGACATCTGTTTCTAATGGGTATGAAACAAGACGCGACATGCAGGTTCTGTCAGGAGACAGAGGAGACAGCATTGCACATACTCTGTTCATGCGGACCACTAATGCGCATCAGAAGTATCTACTTAGGGCGACATATTATGGACCCACAAGAGACACAACTCCTCACTGCCCAAAGCATCTGGAAATTCCTAGATGAAACGGGCCTTTGCAGTGAGCTCTAAAGAAAGGGCTGCCACAAAAGATCAGCAATGGTCGAAGCGGCACACAAGGCCCACCTCAGCCCCCAATAATAAGACATGCTTAAGATATCCAAGAAGAAGATTTAAAGAACGCAATGTTAAGAGCCCAGCAACAGCGTCGTTTCATTATCAATGTGGAAGATGATGATAGCGAGACCGATTTATCGGACTGCGAGTGATTAGATTATTTAATTTTATTGTTTCTATTTAATGTAATAAAATGTTATTTACTTCGTTTTTTGTACCGTTTTTTAATTTATTTAAATAATGTCTAAATTGATAACGTTTTGACTTTATTTTTTATTAATATTATCAATACAATAAATGTTTTCAATCTTATCGACGAAACATTTTCGTTGTAACGCACATCACTAAAGCCGCTCAATAAAGCTCGAGCGAGCGAGAGGTCCGATAAAGAGGTCAAAATGCAGTCCTGCTGGCCCATTGCCTAACGCACTCGCAATCGCAATCGACTTCAAAGTGGAACAATTGTGTTAATTTTGAAAGCCTCCGGACTGTCTAAATAAAACGATTGCGATTGCGAGCAAAATACCGCAGAGCCTTAAGTCGAAAGTCTTCGACCAGTGTGTGTTGCCAGTGATGACTTATGGATCAGAGACTTGGCCGCTGAATGTGGGCCTCATAAATAAGCTCAGGGTCACTCAGCGTGCAATGGAAAGAGCTATGCTCGGAGTTTCTTTGCGCGATATGATCCGTAATACGGTAATACGCCAGAGAACCAAGGTCACCGACATAGCTCAGAGAGTTAGCATGCTGAAGTGGCAATGGGCAGGCCACATAGCTCGGAGAACTGATAACCGTTGGCGAAGAAAAGTTGTCGAGTGGCGGCCCCGCACCGGTGGACGGAGTGTTGGACGGCCTCCCACCCGGTGGTCTGACGACCTGGTTAGGATCGCGGGGAGCCGCTGGATGCAAGCGGCTCAAGACCGTGACTTGTGGCGCTCTTTGGGGGAGGCCTTTGTCCAGCAGTGGACGCCCCCGGGCTGATGATGATGATTGCGAGCTCGTTAGGAAATAGGCCAGCGGGTTTAAGACCACGGGTCATAACGAGTATCTCTTCAACTCACCAGGTAGTCGACCAGCTTGCGCAGCACGTCCTCGTTGTCCATGATGAGGTCCTTGGCCTTCTCGCCGTCGCCGAGGTTGCCCAGGATGCACAGCGCCTGCTCCTTCACCTCCGCTGGGTACGATCCTTCCAGCACCACGATCACCGCCTGGAAACAAACAATTTTTTTAATGAAGGTAATCGACACATGCCTCTTATGGTAAGGGGAGATTGAGGTTGACACTTGCAATCTTAGTACTGCAAATGCATCAACTGGGATCAACCCTGAGGACTACGACGGAACATCTGTCTCTATGTCATTTCACGGGTTGTCTTAACCACGGACTAGAATATATCAGTGACATCAACAATTTCTTGGTGGAAGTAATAAAAGGTAAAATGGCGGGTGCGACCCAGTCACATGCGAAAGTCCTACTCTACCATCCGCAAAAAAAAAACTAGAATATAATAGAATCAGATTCCTCTCTTACTTCCCCTATTTATTTCCGTCTGGGTCGATTAGGGTACCTAAGGAATATACCCTCCAAATTTCAAGTTACAGGGCCTTGTGGTTTAGGCTGTGCGTTGGCTGAGTCAGTCAGTCAGTCAGTCAGTCAAGGTAGAGTTTCATAATATTTTATGTTATCCATATGTAATAAATGCTTCCTCGGAAACAGCATTAAAGATGTTAATGAAAATAGCAGAATTATCTTTTGGCGTCAAGGAAACCATCTGTCAAGTTGTCAGCATGAGAAGTTGTTTTTTAGTGGTTGACTTCAACTAATAATAGTAAACTGTACCTGCATCACTTGCGAGGAGTACTCGCTCATGATGGCGTCGATGTGCTGCCGCGTGGACAGCAGGTTCCGCAGCAACCCGAGCGTCTTCATGATGACGCGCGTGTCGGCGTCGCTCAGCAGCCGGAACATCTGCTCCGTGCCCAGGCAGCTCAGTATACGTTGCTTCACCTTCTGTTCTGCCTGGAAATTACATCAACTACGTTACTACAAAAACTTAAAAGGACATGTGTAAGAAACGTCGTTTACGAGTGTTTAAAGCGTGCATTAGTCAGACAATATAAAATGCATATGTTGATTGCTGACTTACTTTCATTCCAGTTGTTGTCTGTTGCTGTCTGTTAGAGTAAGACAACGGTCAACTCCTGCATTTTTTATTGTTAGTCTAAAGCTCGCTTAAGTCGTGTTTGAATGTAGTAGTAAGACTGGTTACGTTAAGTGTTTGTTACAATCCTTTTTTGGCGTGCCGTGCTCATTTTTTTTATGGCAATTAGAAGGCACACAATGCCACCACACGGGGCACCTCATGGTAAGTGAGATCTGAGACCGCACATTATCATCCTCAAGACTACAATCTCAAGACCGCAATCCTAAGACTGCAAATGCGTTGCCAACCCTGAGGACTAAGGTGAAATGCCTTAATGCTAGTAATCTCACCGATTGTCTTATCCTCACACCAAAACATAAAAATGCGCACATTGCTACTTCAGCTGCTTGGCTAAAATAAATAGTCCTAATGGGACCGTATAATTAAGTCTACGGCGCTATCCGTCCACATATTCTACTTTTCAAAAAAAAAAAAAATAGGACCAAAAAACAGCGAAATTATAATAATATAAATAATATGATAATAAAGAAGGCCTACCTGAAAAGCCATGTTCATGAGCGCCCATATTCCATTCAGTCTTAAAGCGGCTTCTGGCCTCTTTGTCAAATTGCATAGCATTTCTACGGCACCTGTAATGAGAGTATCGTCAAACAATCGCCTCCTAGACTATTATCCACTTGACGATGACAGATCTGCCGTTACAGTCCGGTGTACAGTCAACAGCATAAATAAGTGATCATTTATGTACCTTGTCGCTTTCAATCGTTTCACAATTTTGTATGACATTTCAAACACGACGTTAAAGTGACAAGGTACATAAATAATCACTTATTTATGCTGTTGACTCTACATAGCGTAGCTCATATGAAGCCAACTTTGCACTCGTTTACTATGACCTCATTGTCACCTGTCAACGCTGACATGTTGACAAATTGTGTGTTGGTTAACTATATTTATTTAAGATCATATTTTTTTTGTTTTCACTATTTACATGGAAATATATATGATGAAAGTCTGTTGGTCTGTTTACTACGATTTCAGGGGTAAACAACTAAATAAAATTTGGTATGGAAACTAAAATAAACTAAGAAATAGACCATTTCATGCAAATGACGTTGCCACCAATCGAGTTCCGATATTCGGAAGAAAGAAATCGAGATACCAATACTAATAATAAATACCTAGTTAATTTTTAATAACCTTGATCTAGCATAGGCTCCTTGGCCGGAGAGAATTCTAGCAGAAGGTTGCAGAGCGTCGACGAGCCCACGGTCAGGAGTTCGGTGCCGGGCGAGTCACCCAAGAGCTGCATTAGGGGTCTCCAAACAGCATGATCCTGGAACAAAGTTTTGAATTAAATATTTGGAACTAGTTTTCGGTCGGGTAGAATATTATACACATAACCCTTATGAAGTACCGTGTTTGAATTATAGTTAAAACTGCATCGCAATCGATTGTGTAGTTTTAAAATAAACTTCATTTTACACTAACTTAGAGAAGAGATATGTAATAAACGGCTAAAAAGTGAAAATAGTGAATAAAAGAAAAAATAAAAAAAATAAAAACATTTATTCACTACACACACAAGACACACAGAAAAATAAATAATTGAAAATAGTAACAACAATAAACAAGTAGTGAGTGTGTCTTCGCGGCAGTGAATGGGACACTGGCTCAGCATAATGCTGAGGTGTTAAACACCTGCAGCGCTGATTTTCAGCCAGCTCCGAGTGTGACAGGCGGACAGTACGCTAAACGAATAAAATATAATTTAAAGAAAATATAGAATAATTATATATAAAGATAGTATTAAACAAATACTTATAGTTGGTGGCAAAATATATACAACATCTACATCTAAATATATACATCTGAATCGGTTCCTTTCCGAAGATTTGACGATTGTTTACCTGAAACGTCGTTCGTAATTGTTGCACTGATCGCGACAGTGAGTGTAGACACCTGACCGCTGATAATCTCACCTGAAATGGAAAGGGTTACATGCACTTTTATGAAAATAGTCGAAAATTACTAGTAGTGAGATTTGGTTATAACTTGATTTTATATCCGTAGACTATATACAGGATGGAAAAAACGAACGACACATGGACGGCAACTTGCTTAAATATTGGACATAGCACGTTCTACGCAAAGGAGACTTAATTTTACTTTCATCACACTTGCTCGTAAATGGTGTTATTCCATGCCTGTATACAGAAGGACAATGGCCTAAATTGTTACCGCGGGAATTATGGCGAGTTTGTCATCCCTAGGGAGTAATGACTTTCTTTTTAAAATTTGCAACTCTTTCGTACATCATTTCTGACTAAGGAGGTTTAATTTTCAGCCAAAAATTAAATCGATTTCTAATTTCATCTTTAAAAATTAGCTATAGACTAACTTACATTACACAAAACCTATACGCTTCATTAAACTTCATTATTTTTATACCTATTTCAAGTTTATATCAACATTTATCATTAATTTTAGTAATTACACATTTTTATCAAATTGGCTAAATCTGGCTCGAATCCAGGTCGAAACTAAACGCAGTTATTATCTGTGGTAGAGGTCACAAAAAAAATATCGTTTCCATTTACGTTCCCGTTCGTCAAAAGTTATTTCTTTATATTTTGCAGAGTTAAAGTGTTTTCTCTTTGTTTTTTTTCCTCGCAAATGTGATGAAAACCATTGTGTGTATCACAGGCAGTAAGGGGATTACTAACTCGAGTCATTAAAAGCCCTCCGCCTTCGGCGTCAGGCTTCTAACACTCTCGTTAGTAATTCCCTTCATACTACCCTTGATGCACAATGTACTATTTCATCACACTTGCTCGTAAATGGTGTTATTCCATGCCTGTATACACAAGGACAATGGCCTAAATTGTTCCCGCGTGAATTATGGCGAGTTTGTCATCCCTAGGGAGTAATGACTTTCTTTTTAAAATTTGCAACTCTTTCGTACATCATTTCTGACTAAGGAGGTTTAATTTTCAGCCAAAAATTAAATCGGTTTCTAATTTCATCTTTAAAAATTAGCTATAGACTAACTTACATTACGCAAAACCTATACGCTTCATTAAACTTCATTATTTTTATACCAATTTCAAGTTTATATCAACATTTATCATTAATTTTAGTAATTATACATTTTTATCAAATTGGCTAAATCTGGCTCGAATCCAGGTCGAAACTAAACGCAGTTATTATCTGTGGTAGAGGTCACAAAAAAAAAATCGTTTCCATTTACGTTCCCGTTCGTCAAAAGTTATTTCTTTATATTTTTCAGAGTTAAAGTGTTTTCTCTTTGTTTTTTTTCCTCGCAAATGTGATGAAAACCATTGTGTGTATCACAGGCAGTAAGGGGATTACTAACTCGATTCATTAAAAGCCCTCCGCCTTCGGCGTCGGGCTTCTAACACTCTTGTTAGTAATTCCCTTCATACTACCCTTGATGCACAATGTACTATTAAAAATATTGGATTTTTGTAGTTTTTATTATCATAATACGGTTACAAAGTAGATGATAACTGTTAATTCGGCGTCGGCATGTCTAGTGTAGGTAAATACAAAGCCGTAGCCAAGATGCAAACACTACTAACCTTTCTCTTTTCTATCACTCAAAATATAGCATGACATTCTCGTGCTTTGCGATAAACCACGTGGTCAAATGTCATCCAATACATTTTGCGCGATCGAATAGAATAACGTTAGTAGCGTTTCCATCTTGGCTACGGCCCCTGAGCTGGTCAAAGCCATAAGCAGTACAGCCAACTCACCGCTGGCTCGGGGTTGTTCATCCCGTTGACCACGTGCACCATGAGCCCGTGGGTCTCGATGATCCTCTTGCGGATGTCCTCGTCGTTGGCCCCGAGCGACGCGAAGCACTTGAAGGCGCCCTGCTTGGCCGCCGGGCTGTTGCAGTTCACGATGTCCGCGAGCGAGCTCATCAGGTGGTTCGATATGGCGGCTAGCCTTTGGAGGGAGGTGTCTACCTGGATACAGAGGTATGAACTGTATTATAGTTTAAAAAGTTGCTTCTATTCGTGTTAATGTTTTATGTTTTAAGTATAATACTTTTCAATTTGATCATTAGTCATAAAAACAAAAGAAATTACACTTTACTTTCTTTGTACTAGAGCTTTATTTGAATGGCCGTATTTTGTACTAGTATTATTACAAGAACCCTCAGGAGGATAGTGTGGATTTTTATAAACAAGTTCTAACCTGTTAAAGTTGATTTTCTAGTTTGAGCATAGTCATAAAACAAAAGAAATTCCTCTTTACTTCACTAGATCTTTTATTCAATTGCCGTCTTATGTACTATTTCTAGCACAAGGGACCTCAGGAGGCTAAATAGGGAGAAGTTATTTGTATCAAAATTATATAAATCCGAACATGCCGTAAACAAACTGCGAAAAACTACCTACTGCATTTGTTTAGGTACAGTCAAAGGCATAAATATACATACTTTCCCAAGACGTCCAAAATATCTATACACCTTTATGCCACTGGCAATGTGTATACACATATTCGACGCGATGGATGTATAGATATAAATGTCCTTGACTGTACTTAAATAATCAAGTCAGGCAATAGAAGCAGAACATTAATATGTTAGAGTTCCTAAACATTGCAGTACAGTTTTAACACTTTTATGTGGCGGTAGCAGACGGTAACCCTAACCATGCCTATAGATATTTTATGTAAATATGTATCTACCTTATCTTTGCACAGGGAAAGCTGGAGAAACCTTTATCCTACTATTAATGATACCGTTTTAAATGGAGGCGGCGGTGACCATTGGTACAGTCAAGGACTTTAATTGTTGAGTCACTATGGAACCCTGTCATAATGACAGCATAATGGCATGAAGAAAGAAATTACGCTAAAATTAATAATTAACGTTATACGACAGGGTTCCATAGTGGCTCAACAATTAGAGTCCTTGACTGTACTAACTTCTGCTAAATACGCTAAAGTCTCAGCCGCCGTGGCTCTGATCTCTTCTGGCATTTCTTTGGTGCAGAGCCGCGCTAGGCAGGGCAAAGCGCCAAACACCACCCTGGAAAGTAAAAAAAAACGTGATTTTCTTACTTATTTTTCCTTTACTTTTCGCTAACAGAGAGTATTCTAAATTAAAAGTCTATGTATCGGTGTAAGTCTGTGGCATTGTAGCTCCCAACCGGATCAACTGATTTTAACTGTGGTACAGTGAGATAGCTCTTAGAAGGTGCTTCGGGTTTGTACTTGTCTCTCACTCGCTCTCATACGCTCTTATTAAGAGCGAGTGAGAGACAAGTACAAACCCGAAGACAGTAGTTCTCACAGACTGAAGTTCTTAACCAGGTTTGATGAAAATAAAAGCTGTTATCAAAGATATCTGCTCTTAAAGGGGTCGCCATTATATCGCGGGGGGGTTAATCTATTGAATAGTTCATCTCAAGCCCTTATGGAGTTTCTGTTACCTATTGCCGCTCGGGCGCTAGGGTTGCGTCGATGCGCGTCGCTCGATACTTAATACGCACGAAACTAAACATGGCGACGGTGCGGACTCGACTAAACCGGCTTGGTGCGCACTTTTTAGTTTGCTTGTAGTGGCTCGCGGTGCGACGTTAGAGCCACGCACACATGCAAGCCGCGAGATATACCTTTCTTTGAAGATAAATTACTATTTATACTGTGCTACAATGTCCGCGGCTTACCTACTGTCATCCGCCGCAAGACCGCCAGCCCTGTGTATGTAGGTGAGGCACCGCGCAGCGCCCATAGCAACCGGCAGGGGCTTGTCCCGGGACACCAGGCAGGTCAGGAGCTCAGGGATTACTTTGTCGTTATACCTGAAGATAAGGAGTATTTCAGTTTTTAATGGTGTTAGGAAGAATATGGAGTAAGCCAATTATGAGATTCTGTGCCCTAAAAGGACTCAGAGTGATAGTAAAGGTTTCTTCTGACACTTGGATCTAATGCGAACACTACAGACTACATATTTTCGTAGGGGAGTACCTTAAATTTCGGCTATTTTTTTTCCAGATATTCATTTGTCCGAATTTTCATCCGAAAGCTACGTTATGCTGGAGCTATTTCAGATCAAATGCATAATTTAATTGCTATAACGCTGCCCCAATATTATGGGGTTCTATGTTACATTGTCGGGGTACTTCAATTTAGACCTAGTGTCACTCTGACAAACTTCAAATTTCAAGTTGATAAAAGTGCTACATAGAACCCTATAACATTGGGGCAGCGATATGTAGGTCAGGTTGGGTATGATTAATAAGCGATATTAAAAAATAAAGTCTTCCATCAAAACATTGGAATCGGAATTATGACCCTTCGGAATTATGTAGTCCCATTGCCGTAGCGCACATAGAAGTCGCTCAACAGACTGCGCGCTCGGGCCAGTACATGCGCGGAAACATGTCAACGAGAGATTACACAGCCGACAAATACTGTTCTATCTATCCATAGCACGCAGCATATCTAAATAACTCTACTAGCAACGCCTGATACGCAGTTAACTCTCTTAAAATATGGAAACAACTTAATAGCAGGGTAGGTTGGTGGCTAAGAGACAGACCCTGAACAAGGTCCTATCACAATTCAAAGAAATCTCTGCCCATTATTTGTCAAGAAATAACAAGACTTCATAAGCTAGAAATCTTTGAAAACTCAGTGCAAAACAACGTCGCTATTTCAGTCTGTGCGCAATTTTTTTAAACGACGTATTAGATTTTGATGCGATTTCTACCATCATTTAGAATTTTTGACAATTTGATCCGGAAGGTTTGTGTGTAAAATACGTATGCACCACCCAAATAAAGTTAGTATGTCGAACACACTCATTAAAATATTAAAACAAGAATGCGCAGATTCGACACACGTCACAAACCTGTATATATTACTTAAATATGCAATAAATAACCCAGGTCATGTCAACATATATTTAATATTCCGCATAACCCATACTCAGTATTTTATATTGTTGGCAGAATTTATCACTTAATCCGCATCTGTGAAAAATCTTGGCATGCTTAACTGTTCGCTGTGCCAAAATGTCGTCATTTGTGCGTGTTATAAAGACGGCAAACTGTCCACTAAGGCCCGTATTAACAGATCTTCGGTAATCTCTCAAGATACCTCAAAGTGTCGTCTCATTCAATGATTATATCAAGGAACTTTGAGTTTTATCAGTTGGTCGAAATACGTAAATTAGTCGTATTATAGGCTTTCCGACGAGAAACGACTAACAATACGTGGAAAATGAATAACCCGGCAGATTTACTTATTGTATTTACCTACTTAATATTTCAACTCCTCAACTCAGAGATATATCTAGCTACTCTAGGTTACTAAATGTCCATTGAGTAAGTTTAGGTATTAATGCGCAAGATTTTAGTGCACGGCTAGAAATTCGTCACTGGTAGATAGACGTGACGTGTTTCTAAAACGCAGTAGGCGCAAATATGATCGACCAAGCGGATTCTCTTTCTTGATACAACTTAAACATGAAAATAATGGCTATTCAAATCGATACACCTTTATATATTCTATGAACACCAAACCGAATTCAACCTTAAATCCCTTTCACATGATACTATTCCACGCACTAGTGGTTCCCGATTCGATTACGTTGAAAATAAATCGAACTAGTGAAGGGATTGAGTGCTATGATTATGATATGTCTATAGCTAATATTACGACGTAAAAGCTAGAACAGCCAAAATAAAGTGAAATATCGTGTATTTTTTGATCTTATTTTTGGACCTCTTGACAGAAGAGCCGTTTGGATATATTTTTATAACTTTGGATGATATTCTATTTTAAACGACGGCAAGACAATGGATGCGATTAACGCACGTCCTCGGAGTGGCGTGATAAGGAAGACGCCCATACCCAATAGCGGGTGGAGACTGGCTGATAGGATGAATTTTCATTTTTTAGCTGACTATCTTATCTTATCTTACATATGGGCTTTCAGATACTCTTCGACCCCTTTAGGATCGATTGTGCAATTACCCAAATACTCAACTGTTTGAATGTGCAGGTTTCCTCACGATGTTTTCGCCTTCGACGGAGGAGCATCAGGTAACGTACATAAGTTAGGAAAACTCATCGGTACATGGTGACCGAGGGGGTTCGAACTCGGCACCTTATGATCACGAGTCGACCCTAAACCACCCACGCTGTCGTGTAGCTGAGTTTGAGACTGACCTAGTATTGATCGCAACCTGCGCCACATTAGCGTTCTCGAAGCACATGGCCGCCAGCAGGTCGAGCGCGGGCAGCGCGCGGGCGGGCGCGGCGCGCGGCGCGGCGAGCATGGCGGCGGCGGCCGAGCACGCGCCCGCCGCGCACAGCGCCTCCTGCTCGCGCGCGCCGCCGCACCACACCGACAGCACGCGCACCGCGCACGCGCGCGCCGCGCCCGGGCCCGAGCGCCCGATCTCTGTGCCGACACACCTCTGTTACCGATCGGGAATCACACGCTGCTCACGAACACTCGTCTTTGCGACATAAAATGTATTGTTTTATAATTGTACACTTAATTATACGATTATAAAAATTACAAAGAAATATACGGAACTTCACTTTGCCTTTCAGGAATCTCTTCTAGGTAACCTTTGAGCGATAGAAAAATAATTAATGACAACGAATAGCTAATAAATACAATGCTTAAAAATATGATATAAATATCAATAAATACAACAAATTACAAAATGGAAAAAAAATGGGCCCTGGAAGTGGAGTACCTTAAATCCTTAAGTTGGATAATTTCACTAAAGGAAAATATACTTTTTTTTTAAAAAGAAACAAATACATTAAAAGATTTTCTAAAATTGGCTTGTCTCACCCAAGAATCAAACCAGCTAAAGATTCAAAAAATTAACACTCGCTAAAGTGAAAAGCAAACACTGGGACACCTAGTATGGAGAAACATACTTTATATGATTACTTGAAAAAATATATAAAATTAATTTTAAAAATAGTTTTTTTTTTTTTAAAAACATCGCTAATTCGTAACGATTATAATTATGGAAGATACTACTGAAAAACTTATAGAAACAAAACATGAAATTAATTTAGAAAATTACAAAAATTCAGATTAAAATGATCAATATCTCCAAAACTAGTGAAACTCACTGAACATACATGGGGGTAAAATCAATAAATTTTAAGCTGCTCTATCAGCCTTCTGGTACATCCTGTATACTGTATCAACATAACATTACAGTAGCGCCACCGACTTAACTGGCTCGGTGGTAAAAACTAGAATTATTGTCATCAGTTTTTTTTTCAGAAACAACATTAACACATCTGTCAGAGTAGGTACTGACTTATTATGCACATTGAGGTCAAAAGTACACTGAGCCACGACGCGATATGTAATCGCCATACATACACATTTGTACCCATGATAATTTATATTATCAATCTATTCCATTGTGTTAGTATCGAAGATCGCATCGCGTTTATTGTAGCATGTATTTGCACGATGCCTTTTGATAAACTGTACTCGTATTATGAATATTATGATGATAACTCTGTTGTTATACAAATTCTTGCTTTCTTTGTTACCTACTTATGTGCGGTGTTAAATATAAAGTACATAATATCTAATGTATTGTTAATATTATAAGCCTTTTTTATTGTGTTGTTCTTGTTTAGCTATTTGTTGTGTTGCATGTTGCATTATTTCTCAATCACATTATATTTAACAAATAAATAAATAAATATTTTTTAAGAAATCCCTGTTTTAATATTTAATAAAAATATATCTACATGACTAAAGCGACTTTCAAAGCTCACATTTCTCAACCCTTTTTCAGGCGAAACCTCTTTAGAAACCACATATGATTAGTTACAATTTTAACCTTAGTACCTTGAATTAGAGTTTATATGTTATTGAGTTTACGAAAAATGTTACTTGCTCTAAAATTAATTCCTAAATTCCCACTGACCAAATAAATTGAATATGTTTTGTATTTTTTGTTATCCACTCCCATTTAAAGTAACTTCAATTAAAATAAACTAAATTTAAATTCATCTATCTGGAAGCAATGATGCCACAGCCATGCCATTAAATTTATTAAACAGCACAGTTCTCAATAATTCAATTTAATCAACAGTGGTGACTAAATGTATGGTAAGGTTGTGTGATAATTTGTAGGATGCAAATAAAATGTATAAAAAATAAATTTTTCTCTGTTGTTTAAAGTTTGCCATAACAACAGAGAATCATTCCAGATATATTTTTTTTTATATGGAATTGTACTCGGACTGTAATACTGCATATTTCACAGTTTCTAATTATTATTTGCTGTTCTTTGCAATTCATGCACTGTTAACATATTAATTTTATTAAACTACTGACACAAACTGTACTTTTCATTCTTTATCTTTTTTAACCACCAAATAAAAGAAAAACACTAACGTGTCAACCTGGACAGGAGCCTCATGTCAGATGGCAGGGCTCCCACTGGTGCCGGAGGATAAAGGAAAATACTTCTCAAGGCACAGAGGACTGCCTCAGCCAACCTCGACTCCACAGGGACCATCTTTAGGAGTTCCACCAAAACTGATGCTGTTCCTTGTTCCACTAAAGCTGCTACATTTTCAGCTGTGCCCTTTGCAAGTGAGCCTACAAAAAAAATAATGACAAAGAATGATTTAAACCAGAGTTTACTTTATTTACATGAAAGAGTTAAAGAACTGGGCTTCTATTCTACAACACAAAATGATATCGCTTTTGTCCTGTTATCATATTTATAAAGTTTTAATCACTTTTATTGTTTTTTATTTAATAGTGGCCGAGTTAAAAACAATACCATAACACATCAAAGGCATTAAAGTTTTCATCCTGTGGAATAGAGGCGCTGTATTGGTGCACATAGGACTGCAATATATATAATTGTACTATCAAACCGCTATTTGATAACGTTACAATTGAAGACTTATAAGGCTATACAGTTGTAAGACCAATTATATTCGGTTTTTAATACTTTCCGCCCCAGTGACGTCTACAAGCGGAACACAAGTATGGCAAATCAGTCTGTGACCTTACAAAATAGTCATGATTCCACAAAACCACAAACCTAAATTTATACTAACACAGGCAAAACTTACATGCCATCATTACTGTAATTTGGTGTAATAGAATGAGACAACCATAATTTTGACTTATTTCTCAATTAGTTGCTCGTGTAAGTGCACTGTAAGGCAAGTGTATAGCAATTAAAACAATTATAACCATTCAGTTCATTAAATTGTAATAAGTCATGCATACTGAAAAAGTAAACAATGTTGCAAAATCTTAACTACTTTATAATTCAGCAAGTGTTAAACTAGCTGTACCTTTGAACTCGAGATTCATACCCATATAAACAGTTCAGGGGTCAAGGTGATTATTCTAATGTATACTAATGTAATAAAAAAATACCATTATTTTTAGAATGGTAAATAGTGACGTACCAATAGTAATAGTAGCCTCGATTCGTATATTTGGATCCAGAGTCTCGTCCGCCATCAGCTGTAGCAGTCGCGGCACGATTCCCTGCTGGATCACGGAGCCCTTCTGCCGGTTGCTGCCGATTACTGTGTTCTTCAACGTCACCAGCGCCTCCAAAACTTTCTCCTCATCCGCAGAGTACAACTCGTCGATATATGAACGAGAGCTCTCTATGTCCTATCAGCAAAATAAAATGTAAAGGTTAACAATTATGATGCGAACGGTGAACAAAAATAATATCCTCACCATACCTACCATAAAAACCGTTAATTGCTGCATTTTCTCCTATATTAACACTTGACTCGTTCTGAATTCAGCAGTACCGTATTTCTTAAAAATAATATCGTTGGAAAATTTTCGGAGGCCGATTGCACTGTCAAGAACACGCATTAACACCACAAATGACGGCTGAGCTGACGCAGAACATGAGAACGGCACGAATTTTCATGAAATGTTTTCTTTTGACAAAAGCAAATGTCAAACAGTTGTCAAACTTTAAATCCACTTCAGCTTGATGGAATATCATTGGCTTATAAGTATTTAAAAAAGAAAGCTTTTAATTATTGCCCAATAACATAAACGCACAGATTACGGTAATTCTAATAACTCATTAACGTTTCGTTATACGTACACAAATACCATTGATGTCAGGATTCATTTAGAAGCTGTAGAAGAGACTGTGCGTCAAGGTTTATATTGCGCAATGAGTTTTTGGTTCACAAAGGTGTACTTTCTGTAAGTGTCAAAGTCACACTGGTCTGGTTTTGGTTTGACAGCGGATCACAAAGCAAAGCAAACAAGTTTTGTGTTATTTTTCTACTTGTTTCTTTTCTCGTATGCATAAGTAATATATTTCTCAAGTTTGAATCCAGCAATTAAAGTTTACAATTATCCGAAACAAACTATTATATTTGTGAAGAAAATGGCCGATTCGGGAGTAGACACGAGCAATGAAAGTAGCGACAATCCAATTTTCGACCACTCTCAATGTGTCTTAGAATTTAACCCTCGGGCTATACCGATCAATCCGTTGGGGCAGCCCATGCCGGTGGACTTCTTAAATGATCCTAATCCGCACGATCATATTGGGAAAATCAAATGTTCCACGAAAGCTAGACACTGCCGACTGAAATATCGTTACGGTGGCACAATCTGCTCATCAAGAAACCAAAAGCTTCGTTTCGCTGCTTCAACAAACAACACTGAACTCGTAGAAAAACTGCTTCTGTCTGGTGCTGATCCCAATTCCTCTGACGAACACAAAAGAAGCCCGCTTCATCTGTCCTCGTGCCGCGGTTACGTGGACGTGGTAAGAACTCTGCTCAGACACGGTGCCAACCCTAATATCAAAGACACTCTTGGTAACACACCTCTCCACCTTGCTGTGTGCATGAATCACATTAAAGTAGTCATTGACCTGCTTGATGCAGGCACAGATGTTAGTTCACATGACAACAACGGGCGTAATCCCATTCAGCTGGCTCAGAGCAAACTCAAGCTGATCCAGATGCGCCCGAGTGGTGCCGGTCATTTTGAAGAGACCAGACAATTTATTGCTGATATCTGCTTAGTGGTGGAAATGATGTTAAAATTCATGAGAATGCAAAAGGCTGATCCCGGGGAGCTGGAGTCAGTCCGCGAGCGGCTGGAGCGTGTCAGCACCCAGGAACAAGTAGACTGCGAAGTCCAGAATCTGCTTGATAGCTTAGACTCGCTTAAGCTCCGGTAAGAGATAATAAAATCTTAAGAAGACTGCATAAAAGTAATGGTATTAAACAACTGCCTAATAAGAGCTCACAATTTTGAATAGCTTGTAAGTGTGAAAACAATAAAAGTTTCAAAGACTAGTCAATATGAATTGACTGATGAGGTCAAAAAATGCATTTGAAGTTGCATTCGCGTAATGGCACCAGTGTTCGACAATTTAAGCGGACATGCACCAATGATTGACATTTGACTCTTAATTTGAAGATCATTATGGTCATAAATTGAGTGTTACAAAACAAATGAATAACCCTTATCTTCTGTGAAGTAAGATTCAAGTGGCGATCATTTTTCCTTGGCGAATATTTGTTCCATTACATTACCTGGATTTCATTATGTACTTTGATCTCAGAGCTTACTAAAGTATCTCACCATTACGAAGTCTGATAATCTGGAAATGCATTTGTGAAAAGGGTTGTTGACATAATGCATTAAATATCCATGTAACATGTTGTTTCATAATATTTAGAGCAATGTGTCATGCAAGTCGTGAGATGTCTTTAGCAATAGTTGGCGAGATCTCTAGCTTGTGTTTGGGTAATATTTATTTATTTATGCACAAGAATTGAAAAAAACAATAATTATTTCAAATTCTCAGCCTAGTTTTTCAGTTTGCTTTTATTTATTTCTATAGAAACGGTAACTTTTTACATATTACTATCAATTTTGAGGTTGAAAATAGTCTACTGCATATAACACATAAAATTGTATTAAAAAACACCACATGTGTGGGTAGGTTGTAAGTAAAAACTTAAGTTGTGTCTGACTAACATTGCTTTTTTCCGTAATTCATATTATGTAACCTCAGCCCTCTCATGGGAATGTTAGTGAAAACTCAGGTACAATGCAAAAGTCATTAAAAAGTTTTTCGGGTTTCAATAAACTCAGTTACACTCGCATAAGATCTTTTGAGAGCAGCTGAGAGAAGTACAAACCCGAAGGCCCTTTTAAAAATGATTGTTGTTGCTGTACTCCGATATTACTGTAAAGTGACACTAGTGAATTTCCTTGAAAATTTAGTCAAGTTTCCTTAAGTTAGTTTAGTTGGCTCAATTTACCAATCAATAACTATTGACCACACTAATGACACACAGAGAGCTCCGAATAAACACTTATTTTGTTTTGTTTTTCGTAGTTGTTATATTTCTACCTGTTAGTATAAATAAAACCTAGAAACAGTTTTAGCTTTTGGTTGGTCCGTAAACATCCTAATACTTTTGGGGACTTCCCAAATGGATGACTGCACCCGATGACCAGTAGGTAAGATAGAAAATAATAATTATTTTATAGGCGAATTGTTTACTTATTTCTAGAATAAGGAATAATCATTATAATTATATTACTTCGAAGTAATGTTTAAAAAAATGCTACAAGTTGAGGTTGATGAAATTTACTCAAGTATTTTTCTTTTTTGTATTCTCAAGATGATTTGCCAACTTTCAGATGAATTTAAATAAAAAAATATCAGTGATGGGAAAATGTTATTTTATATAAGTGTAAGGTACTAATCATAAAATACAATTTGTTAATAGAAAATAAGTACATAATAAAGTTTTTGATTTTATTGAAATGTTGTTTAAATAAAACCCAAAGGATAAGTTTCGAATAATAATTTATTGACAACAGTTTCATAAACTTGGAATTTGAATAACATTTATTCACAGAATCAAATATTGTTTAAAATCTTTTATTTACAACAATTTATTGGTATTTCCATATTTTAAAATATATTTAAAGTCAACATGACTTTGTTTGTGATATTTATTATTCCTTGGATACTGATAGTTCTTCTGTTTCATCAGAAGTTTTGGACATCAAAACTTCTAATACAATTAACATAAACATTATCCATAACATTAAATAGCTTTGGAATAAAAATGTACCTACTGCTTATAAAAATCTAATGATATTAAGCCTTAACTTTAGGGCTATTGGACAATCATCACAAAATCGCTGGGTGTCCTTAACGAGAACTGAAGTGAGCAAACTGTCAAGGACAGGGTTGTTAATATCTTACAAATTAGCGCGCTCATTCAAGGGTTCAGTGGACAGCAAACACTTGGATATGAATTAAGAATAACAAAAATACAAGCGCAAACAAATCACTTGCATTGTTAGAACTCTTACTTTATTGAGACGCAATTCGGTCGTCGTTTTATTATTTCGGCGTGTTGTCAACCGTAGATTACTTTCACATTTAGTGAATTTTATCCGCATTTATATGATTGCTAATAACACTTTTTGTCTGCAACCTATGAGAGAGCGCGCCAATCGATTCTAACAACAATTCCCGCCCGATTTTTTATTATTACCTTACCTAAACGTAATTGGCATATAATATCAGTACATATAACGCAAATATGTTGAGCCTATCATGTTTCCAGCCTATATCCAAATACTCATGAAACTTGTCACTGCCATTCCTTAAAACAGAATATTCAAAAGCATGTTTTTGGCTGACATCATTTGACATACTAAATACCGACAATAAATCTAATACTTACTCTAATCAGTTATTGACATTGAATGAAAGAACATATTAACTATGCAAGATTTTTCCCTGTTCTCATTGAAGGATCGACCACTGTCAAATATGCAAAAAGATTGAAATTGAATAAAAAGTGAGCTCGGGCCCTGCACTTTCGCTATTTTTCAAGTAAAACTAAATGTACATTCATACTGTACTTCATGAGCTCTAAACAACTAGCCAGCAATAGGGCTCCGTCTCGTCCTTTGAGCTCAGAAACCTATAACGGTGCGCAACATTAATTACCAAGTATGTAAGTGGTAAAGTAGTCTTTCGTTGTAAAAAAAAATGGATAGACGGTATTACTATTTATTTAAAATGCTTGCTGATCATACTGTTTCAAAAAATGACAGGCGACCAGAATCACATTGTATAGGCATGAGGATACAATATGCTAGTGCTAGCCAACTTTTAAACCTATAGCATAACCATACTAATGATAGAGGCTTTAAGTTCTTATAATGAGAGCTTAACGTGAATTTCTTTGCCATTTAGCTACTTATCATTTGTACTAGTGTCTTGAAACCCATTATGCTAATAATAGATGTAGGTATATTTACCTATATCGTTTTAAACTGAAAGAGATTAAACATTAGACCTTACATTTAAAGTCAAAGTAGGTAGTATAGTAAATAACGTAAATATTAAAGAAATGTTTGTTGGAATGCATCAATTATTATTTGGAAAAGGAATAAATTTTCAATCTTTCTGTGTTTAATACCTAAATGACAAAATGTCATATTTACACATAGTTACAAAAGTATGTAAAAATCACTCTTCGACATTTTGTGCAAATAAAAATAAAAATAGACATTTTTGTTTGAGAGAGTAATCCAGTTGCGTAGCCTGCCTGCTTTAATATAAATACTAAAAAACGTATGTTTATTAGGCAATTTGCAGCCGCATTTTAGTTTCTAACGCCATTACCAGTAGATAAACTTTCTAAAAACTACCAGATTACACACTCTAATTACAAAAAAATAACAATAATACAACAAAATAAATTCTTAGTTATTAATAAATACACTTTCACTTACATATACCAGCTTGATAAAATTCATAAAACTTGTAATAATTTGTAAAATAATTAAATTAGGCGTTTTACTGACAACCCCTCCCTCCCTCCCCTCCGTTACTCCAACGTGTAAACCGATTCAATCGATCGGAACTTGTATGCAAAACATTATGGCAGAATTATTTATTATCACAGAAAGTTTTAAATGTTACAGTAGTTTAAATAATACTTAAAACACCTTAAAACAAACATAAATTAAGTATTTCCCAAAACTTCATAACCCAAACCCATTGAACTAACTATTTTAATTAGGTCTTGACCGCAAGACAATGTAACCTATATTATCTGTGTAAACGACATAAAAACTAAAACGAAGAAGGCAAGCTGACGGATTTTTAGTTAATTTATACTATAATAATTGTATATTACATCACACCTGCCCGCTTAACCCCAAGATAAAGTTGGCAAAAATAATTAAGTTAACAAAATTAAATAATCAAATAATAACATCAACAACAATTTAAAAAAAAAACAAAAAAAACCTTAATAAATTTGTCGTTTTATAAAAACTCGGAAACTAGGTGAAGAGTGAAAATACAGGACGTTGTAAGATCAGATAAGATTATTGAAGGTGTAAAACATCTAAAAGTAATTACTTATCTAATTGATTGCTTTTATTGATTTAAATTTATTGGACAAATAAAGAAAATATTGCCCTTGCACAGAGCAAGGTTGTATATCAATTCCATAAAAAGTAGCGTACATTTTTAGAGTGCGCGACCTTTGGCACTTGCCTTCGTACAATAGAAAGCATTGACTAGTTGTAAATATTCAACAACTGATTCGCGCACAAATTATCACATACAGCTGCGGAATCAAAATATTATGCTCACTAAAATTAAACTAAATCACAACATTCTTGGAACGTCAAAGCTTCGTGTAGAAAACTTTGGCAAGTATTAAATAATTTAGACACTCTCATAACACAACCAACAAATACTTGTCGTAGCGGGGACGCTTGATGCGATCGGTTAAGTAGGGTTCTAGGGCTTTTAGGTAACTAAATCAGTCAGTCGATCGAGGGTCGATCTCTGGTCTAACACTCTGGATGTTATTTCATGTCGGGGACGAGGATGTTGACTATGTTGGGGAACACCTCGGCCTGGATGGGCCCGTATTCGACCAGCTCGCCGTCGACCGTGAGGCAGCCCGTCTGCCCCTCGGGCGTGATGCGGAACGCGCTCACAGGTATCAGCTTTATGTGCTCACTGTTGGTTTCCGCGTGGTCCCCGCTGCCGATTCCCAGTAAGAACGAGAGGAGACGCGGTCTTGAAATCCCAGCTTTAATAATGAGCATCCACATGACTCCATCGGACAGTTGCGAGCGCGGCGCAAACAGAAACTCCTCACCGATATACGGTTGGTAAGAAACGTGGACCATCACGAACTCTCCTTCCTCATGCGTCCAGTTTGGAGGCAGCTGGGACATCAGAGCTGGCAGGTGAGGCGCCGGTCCGTGCATGCAGGCGTGCACAGGAGAGCGCATCTCAGAGCCGGCGCTGGTGACGCTGTGGTATTCAGAGCCTCGCGTGCTGTAAAACGCGCTCCGGCGGGAGTTGACGGAATACCAGGAGTCTACGCGTTGATGCCGACCCGGCCCGCCGGTGGCATTCGCCCAGACGCTATCCTGCTCTTCGCAGTCTATGAAAGCCTCTCCGTCGGGAGAATCTAGCGCTCCGTCTTGGCTGATGCTGTGCGTGAGGACGAGAGGGTGCTTTGGTTTAGGGAGGTTGCTTACATCTTTGATAAGCGCGTAGCTGACCACGCCTTTGTACCGCCGCAGGCCGACGAGCCTCGCCAGCGCCCACACCGCGAAACGCTGCGCACCGAGAGCTCGCAAGCGCTCACTCTCTATATCGATATCCGATAGAAAGCCCCAGCCGATCGACAGGAAGGAAAACATGATCTGTAATTGAAATTATCAGTTCGTTAAAATAACAAATAAGTACGTGTAAGGTCACCGTCAATAAAACTTGCATAAGATGTAAACAAAACCAAAGGAACCAATTCACCATGATTACTCCATAATGACGTACTTTTGAAGACCAAGTGAGGTCAATGCAACGATTTATACAATAGATCATTATTTTCATATTAAGTTTAAGATGAAATAACTATTAATTATACCTACGTTATTTTTAATAAAAACACGCTTGGTGAATTTTGGAGATCACGTGTCAAACAATACTAATTTGTTCTATTGTGACGGCGACTTTACCGTCGTCAATACTTATGTTTCCTTTTTACGTTTATACATTTATTTGCTTACCTTAGAAAGGATTTGAATGGTTACGCAATTAAATACTAAATAACTATACAGCACTTGTATAATTGTACGCCCTATTGTCCTAATAGGCATTATTGAGCTTATCGTTAAGAGCCAGAACACACAATATGGTGGCTATATAATTTTATAGGTAGGTAAGGTGTTGGTAACAGCGTGTCGGCTGTGCTATGTGGAATTGCGTCCGATTAGTTGTGTTATTATCAAGAGACGAGTTCGCTGGATCGAACTGGCCACACTTGACCCCTGCGCGAGCTAGGCTATACCAATCTCGCTAGAAGGTAAGCAGTCACCGACTACCATAAACATTAGCAATGCCAGGGGCACAGCCAAGCGGTTGCCTTCCAGTGAATACTCTTTTGTAAACAGTTTTGTGGGACAATGTTCTATTATTATATTGTAGCCAATTGTTTCGTTAATACATTTTAATAATAAAAAAGCCGCGTTTTTACATGTCACAGTGCTGAGCTAGCATCGTGGATGTAAGTTAACTCTGATGTAATAAGGCCCGAGCCCGACTTCTCGGGTCAAAGGACTTCTAGCGCTCTTTATACAAAGGCCTTAGGATGCGTGCCCAGCGCATTCTATAAATGGACGAAAGCGAAACGAGCCGACGAGGATGTCTCGGTAGAGTACGAAAGCCAGCACAGTGCGGAGCTACCGCTGGGTTTAATGGGTATTCTGGGAGCCACCAAGAGCCCAACATAACCAACAGAAATAAGGCTAAACTACGGGTACTTAGTCCGGTAGAGAAAATTAGCCTTTACTGCGCAAAAGAAATAACTCCATCGCACAGCTCAGTACTTGCAAGTAGCGAAGGCCATTCTCAATTGAAAAGTGTAACCATATCTGATCATCTTAATACACAAATGGCAATCCATTTACAGCCGCCATTCCACAGATCACAGGGCAAACGGCTGATAAAGAGTGAGATAAGTAAAGTCGCCGTCAATAGAACTTGTGAACGATGTAAACAAATGAGTACTGTTTGACACAACTTCAAATAAGCGTGTTTTTTATTAACAATAAAGTATAATGAATAGTTATTTCATCTTGAACTTAATATGAAAATAATGATCTAGTGTATATAAATCATTGCAAAGACCTCACTAGATCTTTAAAAGTAGATACGTGATTATTGAGTAATCATGGTGAATTGGATCGTTTCGTTTTGTTTACATCTTTTGCAAGTTCTACTGACGACGACTTTAGGTACAAACGACATGAAAAGAAAAGATTTTTTATATACTTAATTAAACATTCGTGAGCATTGCTCTTAAGCGGATTGAAGGAGAAAGGTGAAGGGCCGCTAAAATCGCGTTGTGTCAAAACATCCTTGCAATTTAGCTCCGGGCGATAAAGTTTCACTAAATCAAGTCGGATTTCCAGTATTTTTGAATATGTTGTAGTTATTATAAAGAACCTTTGTCTGTACCTTTGTCCTTTGTTTTTTTTTTAATTAATCCTAAGATATATTTTTTTGGAAACGTACAGAGAAAGAGAGACAATAGTTTTTCATGATATCTAAAACATATTCAAAAATGATAAAAATCGGATTATCTTTAAGGGGAGAGAAACGTTATCGCGTTTTATATGGAATTTTTTAGCTTCACAGTTCTCTTAATTACGTGTAATAATCATAATTTGAAAGATTATGGGCTCAGTAAATTGAAAATGACTTGTTTGACAGGCCTTCTAAATCCTGACAAAACAAGAACAGAAATGATACACGAGTCATTTTCTCATTTGAACTAGTCGGTCAGGTTAATAAGAAACAATTAGTCGCATATCTAACAAGCAACGTTAATTATTCCTTAGAGGTAACCCGGTTAAAGACTAGAGCGACACAATTCTTAACAAATTACGTTATACTAACAGTAAAAAAGCAGACTAGCAATGTTAAAAACATAACCTACATTGTTTCAAGGAAAAAACTGGTGGGAACTAAGATTAACGATTTTATTATAATGGGGGGATGCGTTGTAATAAAACAGAATACTTTATCCTCGTAAGGCCCGTGTCAAATTACGTTACTTCGAAAAATAATCTTGTGTCGCTCAAATAAAGTCAATAGTCACTTTGACAAATGTCCTAAATTTAGGACGTTGGGCCTTATATATGTATACGACGTTAAATAATACTTATGTAAATATTTGAAAAAAAATCGTTAAAATTCTCTATTGGTTGCCACTAGGCTACAAAAAGTCGCCTAAGGTATTGTAAATTGCCAAAGTTGCAAAATGCCAAAGCTCGCATAATCTTCACCGTGAGGCGTGATGTAACTAGTGTAACCCATCGATATCTATAACTAGGCACATGTTTATATTGTTCAACTCACTTGTGTCTTTGTTTCCACCCGGACAACGTCCAGCGGTGCTGATTTCCCTTTCGCCAACACCATCGCCATACCAGTCATGTTTTGTGGGACATATGGTTCACTGAAACAAACAAAAAATGTATACATTGAAACTTCTTACTCTTTATTCTCGTAAGGCCCAACGGCTTATATGTAGGACATATGTCAAAATTACTTCCAACTTAATTCGACTGACACAAGATTCGTTTTTGAACTATCGAGATTTGACGTGGGCCTTACGAGGATAAACCTTATTTATGGCATTATGGAGAAGGAAAACGAGCATAAACATGACCTGCAGTTTTGGTAAGTGGGCCATCTCAAGATTGCAAATGAAATGTCCATGAAAACCCCGATGACTAAGATGGAATAATGCTAATATGATAGTATTGGCTTGTGCTTTTTCCATTTTAAAAAACACCCAGTCCGACCAGCCGTGCAGCCGTTAAAGCCTGAAGGAGTAAGAAACAAATACACAAACTTTCACATTTATAATATTAGTTTGATCGGGGGATGATGGCCCTCAAAACTTCCTTGATAGAAAGCCATATGATATGATATGATATGAATGATGTGACGGATAGAGGACTCTAAAACCTCACAGGACAACGCAATTCTTAAAAACTCTAGCTAGACTAAGAGGAGCAAGGTATTCCATCTTCGGTAGGCATTTCAAGAAGGTTAAGGTTATTAAAAAAATTACATATCGTAAGCAACAAATAGGGCTTTTGCTATACAGAATGTACACATGAATGGTTTTATCTTTGAATTTAAACTTTATTAGGTGACAGATGTTTAGTCAATGAACGTTGATATTATTGATGGCGTTTTTCGTATCTGTTATTTGACTGATGGTCAAGAGGCGAACTAAGTCTCGATGTCCCACATCAAACTCCAAACTTAATCTGTCTGTAATTACTGTACCTAAATGAAAATAAAACATCAATTAATACATTACTGAAAAGACATAAGCCATCCTGCATGGGTTTGAAACCGGAGCCGCGAGGCCAGTATGATAATATATTATGACTATAGTGGAAATTTATGTCTTTCATGACAAGTTCCGCGCTTAATGTTACTAATCAAATATAGGAAAACCTGAAATTGCTGCTGTATAACTCTGAGGGGGTGGGCTTGTCTGACCATATAGCAGGGGCACATTTTATAAAGCTACAGGTAATAATTTTACAGGTCTAAACTGGCAACACTGTCAAATGGCTCGTCTTTATTGGTCGAACTTGTTACCTGAAAATTGTAATTTGTAGCATTAAAAAACAGGCCACAGATAGTCTGCCAACAACAGCTTTCATTTGCAACCTATTTTCAATAGCTCACGATACAACATTTAAATGCAAGCATATGAACTGAAACAGGTAAAAAAAAACTAAAATCAACATCCGTGCGTGTTAAAATCGGAAGTCAAATGATTCAGCAACTATGACAATATTTTCCTCCATTACCAACTATTAGTAATGGTCGAACAAAGGAACAACGCAGCAGCTTAATATGATAATTTTACAAAACGAAATAATAACAACAACAACTGCATTCATCTCGCGTCGTGGGTAGGTAGCACGTGCCTGTTTACGGGCGTTTGGTTTACTACTAAAAACACTGAAAATAGTACATTATTGCCTAGGCAATCGCGGGCCGAGTTTTGGTTTAAACGGACGAGCTGGCGAACGGACGAGTTGCCCCCACACCGTACCAACTAGTCGATCAGGTTTAATAAAAACAAGGTTTCTTTAACGGATAATTGCTTTGCCAATCTCTTAACATGACTTTAATTGTTTTCCTATATTCTGTCTTATGTTTGCATTTTTGAACTATGAAAGGAGAAGGTAGCACGATCCAATTAAGCTGTGATTTTACTCTCTTGTGCAGAAAAAATAGAAGATTAAGTTGGATCGGGACAGCCGTGATTCTAACGAACGCTGGGAATCAGGAATTAAGTTAAGCCATCCAGTACGATGTAAATATACCTACGACTTAGCAAACACGCCTCAGCTGCGTAATAAAATTACACACACCATATTGCTGTACTAACAGAAAATCGCCACTGCGCAAATAATCGTCTTTTTCAGTGCAGATAAAGACTTAATACATTTGCTGGTCGGGCAAGCAGAAAAAGCCATTAAGTCCGTCATAGATAGTGTCTTAGTCGCTTAAATGAATTGCATTTGAATGATAAGAGATACAGATAGCTGAACTCATGCCATGTTTAAGGACAAGTTCTGAGTAGAAACGCGTACGTAGTGTTGCGTTCCACAAAAAAATACCAACAACATAACACCTGTCAGTACTAGGTACAACCTATAAGTAATAACTAATAATTATCAAAGATCCATTAAATACCAACCATTAACACTTATCTTGAACGAATCAATTTTAAAAGTAACGTCACATGCACGTGCGTATACTTTAACAAGTACAAAACTACAAAACGAGTATAAAACTACTTTACTACAGGGTTCGCTGTAAGAGATCCCATTAAGGGATAAGTTCGCCTATGGATATTAGTTTAGTATTAATATTGTAATATTTATATTTTTGTGCAATAAAAAGTTTATACTACATAAAAAGGGTACCTCGGAACAGTCCAACTTAGTAGTACTTATCTGTACATTTCTAGTACCTTGCGCAATAACGTGTTAAAGTAAGAGTGGTAAGAATTTAAAGATAAAGATAAGATTAATACCTAAGATATGGTACTAAAATTTACAGCTAGTTCTAAGTTGAATTTTCAGTAACTTATTCGGGTCTTAAGTCTCAAACCAGAAAGCCTGCAGTACAGCTAGCACAAGTTGGTTTTTCTCGTTTGACACTCAGTGCGTTTCTATCGTTACAGACTATTTAGAAAGGGAGATCCAAACAAAAAACGACTCACGACAACAACTTGTGCTAGCCTATATAAATAGCGCCCTTAGTTAATTCGACAAGGTTGCAATTACAATGTCACTAAAAGGTCTATTCGGGAGGATAGACCGCGGCTCGCATCACAACAAACCTCGCTCAAAAACAGGTAGCTGCCTATAGGTATATGGTACGGTCGGCTAAAAAAGTGGTCTACCAGGTTTGACAAAAGTTTCTGTGAGCTCTAATTATCGCTTTTTTAAATTAAAAAATATAAAGTTTTTTGTCTTCGTATCATGACGTGCAAATTAACTTCAACCATAAGGTGGTAGACCACATTTTAGCCGACTGTACATCTGAAGGAAAGAGACCCCAATCGCGTAACTGTGGTCTTGCCCTTAAGGCACGCGGATTACGGATACCTATACCGCCAATACACGATACTTGTATAACAACGCACGATAACTATGGTATTATTATGAATCACCCGAGGCCGCGAGGTGCTGTTTATATACCTACCTGTCGATAGCAAAATCACATAATTACATGTTCATATTTCTAGTTATTAAACATTACGTTTAGTTTACATAACCACTACGTTGTTCCTAAGGCAAGAACAATGGATATTCAATGTCATTCATAAGCGTAGGTTAGGTATTTCCCGGAATTATCTTGCGTGAAGACTGAAGTTGAAAATGGTGAAACAGGGATTTTTAAACCGGGGTATACTGCCCGTCATGTAAAAAGAATGCTGACCTTGGATGTTGTTGTTTCGTAAAACGATTAGAATAGAGACTAGAATTGAGTGAACTCATCCAAGATCAGCGTTCTTTTCACGCGACGGGCATTATAATCATATTTAACCCCAAGGTATCGTTGCTAACTAGATGTATTTAATTGCCTTAGCAATTTGATTGTCTTTTTCCTTCGTTATAAAAACTTGTTTACTTCGGGTTTTCCTCTTTGGAGAGCAACGTTAGATCATATTTGTACGCTAAGAAATAATTAATTTGTGATCATATGTATCACATGGAGGCTTCCTATTTTAATAAATAAAGAAATAAGATGTAAACTTTAAAGTATTGTTCAAAGAAACTTGTCTTATTGTGTAAACAATTCATTTATTTTTTATTATGAACGCACACGAGCTAACTGGCTTCCTGTACGGTTAGCAAAAGTTGTAGTTTCTCACTGCATCTCCATCGTTACAGACTAAATAGAAAGGGAAATCCATGCGACAAACAAGTCGCACACAACTTGTGCTACCCCTCCTGGTTCCTACCTAATTACAGTCGCCATCAGATATATCGGAGCGGCCAAGGTACTCAAATATTTCTGAGCAGCAATAAATTTCAATAAATTCTTTACGGTAAATAAGGTCAATAACAGCTGAACATCCAATTCGCCACAAATATATGAGCAGTGGTTTTTCAATTAAATCTGAACACACAACGAGAGAATAATATCTGAAAGCACAACTCGTCAAAGTTATCTGCACAGACAGGGTGATCTAAAATATCTGAACATTTTAAGGAAAATATACCTTAAAGCACTAGGCATACAGTTTAAATGTAATCGTACAAATGTAATGAATTTTCCTTTTACAAAATAAGTAGGTATACAAAATATAAATCTGCGAAAAGCAACTTCACGGTCTTGTTACAAGAGAAGAGACACATTTGAATAAAATATTTGGCAATTCACAAAAACGGTAACATAACTGTCATTGCATATAATTCATTGCAAATAATTTTAAACTGTATGCGAAGTGATTTAAGGTATATTTTCCCTAAATGTTCAGATATTTATGATCACCCTGTCTGTGCAGATAACTTTGACGAGTTGTGCTTTCAGATATTATTGTCTCGTTGTGTGTTCAGATTTAATTGAAGAACCACTGCTCATATATTTGTGGCGAATTGGATGTTCAGATGTTATTGACCTTATTTACCGTAAATAATTTATTGAAATTTATTGCTGCTCAGAAATATTTGAGTACCTCGGCCGCTCCGATATATCTGATGGCGACTGAAAAAAATTAATTAAAAATTAGGAAACTTTCCACTGAGGCGGGCACGAGCGGAGCGGAGCTGTGCCAATATTAACCAATATAATCTAGACTAACGTGCAGAAAGCAAGCTTGACGTGTCTGCATGCGCCTTCCATTAGTTACTATTGCCGCAGCTCCGCTCGTCTCCGCCACAGTGGAAAGGCAGCCTTAAGGGTGAGTATCCGGCAGAGCTTTGCGGAGCAGAGAAAGCCTGGAAAAAATCCACCAAAAGGAGAGCTGCGTTCAGGGAAGCTAAGAAAATTAAGTGCCTAACCTTATTGGGGCATTTTTGCCTCACGCTCCGTTCCGCAATCGTTCGTTCCGGTCTCAGACCCTACCATCCTTTTCTAACGATTTAGTCTCGAATGACAAGTGACAGGGATAGAGCTAACGGAACTTCGAACTTCGATTTTCAAATTAGGGCCTCTGGTGGATCTAGCGTTGAAAAAGTCCGGACGATATCCCGTTTTTTTCCAAACAACTAGTTTTTTTCGGTTTTTGATACAAAAACAATGTATATTTCTGTTCTTATTTAAATCTATATTCGGTCTTATTTGCACCTATAAATGTTTGAGCTCAACGACATGGAGGCAGAAGCAATTAAAGTAGGAGGCGAGAGTGTCAGTGATTGACTATGAATAAATTGTCATTATTCATTTGTTATTTTTCCTAATAAACCCGAAAATAAAGAAAATTTTAAAAACTCAAGGAAGACACTGGATTTTCCGGAATTTCAACGCTAGATGGATCACCATAAATGTGGGCGCCATGCGCCAGGCTCATGTCCATTTGTAATAACTTACGATTGCTAATGATTGACCATTAGAAATTTTGCTAGCTGCCGATTAACATTTTTTACAGCTTTAAAATTCCATAAGTCTTATCTGTAATTGTTTTATTCAAATAGCTGTCTTAGTGTTAGTACTCTTAGTCTGATGTGTCTACAAGCCGCCAAATTAGTAGCATGCAGGCAATCCATGTTAATCCTCAGAATTTGGCACTGCATTTGGAATCATGTGATTACATCGTCCGTGTAAGGGGGCTACTTGCCATCAGCATGAGTAGCACAAGTTGTATTTTCTCGCTTGTCGCTCAGTGCGTCAGTAGATAGAAAGGCAGATCCGTGCGACAAACAAGTCGCGGGCAACTTGTGCTAGCCGTGCGGGCTCTATTCCACATTGTATCTCTCTTTTATATCTTACCTACATAACATCGCGGGTAACCGATCGATATAAACGCAAGATAGATCCAAAAAAAGCAGAATGCAGGCTCAGGTGGCATATTCGCTCGTTTCGCTTTTTAATGCCAAATAAAACGGTGCCCCTAGTTTGATAGACACTCATTTCATAGAACTTATCACTTCGCAGATTTTTTATTTTATACAAAGCTCTGCTGAACCTGTGTTGATATCAGGTTATTTTTAATATGTTTTATGTAGGTTAGGTTAGGAAACCATCAGAAAATAGTTTAATATGAAAGGAAAATTCTGCGAAGTGATACGTTCTATTAAATGAGTGTCTATAACAAGGGAAAACCCAAATTAAAGTATTTTTAGATTTAGTGAAAACTAACCATACCTACTACATAAGACAAGTATGAATATATAAAAATCCAGCGTGCAACTTTCACATGCATGTCTAATGACAGTGATGACAGAACAATAACCTTGACCAAATGTTGCTAATATAATTATTGCTAATATATCTCGTACCTTTTTTGGCTAAAACAGCTATTTTAAATCAATTAAGCAATCACAGACATTATGTTTACTTATTTACTACTTTATTAGACAAGACAACATTAACTTTATTAGATTATTTAGGTATAAAGTTGGAAACATAACAAGTGAAATCATTCCGCTTACTGTAAGAACTCTTGACCTTCACAGTATCGGGTAGATTGTTAGTGAATGACCTGAAGACTTGGAGACTAAAGAAAAACATCAAAATTCAAAATTTAAAATTTTTATTCAGTAAATAGGCCACAGGAGGGCTCTTTTACACGTCAGTAATATAGAGTGAATCTACCAGAATACTACCATCGATAAATCTCCACCGTAACTGTTGAACCTTGGGTACCTTAGGGGACCTAACCTAAGAATTGCTAGACTTAAGTGGCAGTGGGTGGGGCACATCGCTAGCAGAACCGACGGCCGATGGGTCGAACACTTCTCGAGTGGCGTCCGCATACCGAAAGATGCAGCGTGGGTAGGCCTCCAACAAGGTGGACCCACGACGTGGCTAAGGTTGCGGGACCCCGATGGGTTCAAGCGGCGGAGGACCAGTCCTTGTGGAAAACTTTGGGGGAGGCCTATGTCCAGCAGTGGACGTCTTTCGGCTGAAATGATGAAGATGATGATGACCCTATGGGTACATTAAAAGAGTTTTTGAAAATCAACCCCCCTACCGGACGAAATAGGGGGAGAAGCACAAAACTTCGCGAATGAAGTCGCGGACGTCTTCTCATGGAATCCTCAAAGAAAATGGCAGCGTCTGGGCAAATCTAAGCAACACCAGATTTGAATACGATACTGTGGACACCCACGACGGATATCACGTAATTGCCAGTTAATAAGCAATAATAATTTGATTAATCATGTCAGTATTATTATGACCAATGACCCAATAATTATCTGAAATAAATGATTTGATTTGAACAATAACAAATCCGGAATAAGCAACACGGAGACGGATATCTTCCACGTTCATTAAGGATCCTAATCTGAAGATAAGAGCGATTTACAGTGATAGCGATACAGTTAACGTTTCAATAATAAACAGATTACGATACGGTTTCATCAACCTTTGATTGTAGTAAACATTCTACTTGACAATGGACGAGGAAAATTGTGAAAGATTGCACTGCGCCTGAATTCTTTATTGTATTCTAGCATTTGTAGCGTCCGGCCCTCGCTTCACTAGTCTAAATAAATAAATAAAATAGCCTATCTGGAATTGTTGCACATCTGGAATGTACCTACCTTTTAAATGGTATCACTACTACTACTATTCAATATGATTAACTTTAAAATACCCAAAGAACAGACACATAGTACATTACATAGTATTTTCGCATTTATGAAATTAGTATGAATGTGTTCTTGTTTACAAACAGGTGTTAAATATTGACAAACTACTGTTGCAACATTTGTGTCATTGTTTGTGCTATATGAACTTTGGAGTTGTCAAAGTATTCCATCAAATTATGGATTTTGTAATGCACTCATTTTTTCTGCGTTCTCCAGACAACCCCGACAGAGTCTGGGGTACGAAAAGATCAATGATTTTCTCTTTAGACCCAAAAAGGGATGACATATTTTACGACAGCAGCCAAGTATATTTTATTATGAACCTGAATCTTCGGATTTGTAAGTAATTAATTGAAGAACCAAGTAGTGATAAGATTATCCTTATCACAAATCGAGACTAAATTAGACAGGATTAAAGAAACCACCTAAAGTATGGCCTCGTTTTAGATTTTAAGTAGAAATGTCGACACCATACCGGCCGTGAATTAATTATCTTGAATCAACTTGATCCAATTTATAAATCGATGATTTAAGGGTATTTTCAAAGAATTTCGTAATTACAATATTGTAATGTGTAGTAGAGCAACATGCGAAACCTTTTCAACAAATTAATTGCATGATCAATCTTTAAAGACCAAAAAACTACCTAAAATGCCTATACATTAATCACGTCGCATTGCCCTGTAAACTAAATATAAATAAGTAGATTAGATATCAAAGCGACACAGACGATTCAGTTGATTTTGAAAAATCTAAATTGAACATGTGGCATGTTGGGGATGAGACTAAATGTTAATGTGTCAATTCATCAAATACCACATTCCCAAATGTATAATTAAATACAATTACTAATGAATTGATTTCAATTATATGAATATGTATCAGCCACAATACAAAACTCTAATACAGTATTTATTGTCTTCAAAAATAAAAGTAGGTCTCCCTTGCGTCGAATTTGCAATTTCCAATATGTATTGAAGTTTAAAATTTGAATCCTAGGCCGAGATTCTAGGCGGTAATAGTACATTGTGTATTAAGGGCGGTAAGTAAGGAATTACAACCGAGGCTCTAGTAGAAGCCCGAAGTCGGAGACTGAGGGCTTTCTGAGTCGAGGTTCGTAATTCCCGTACCGCCCGTGAAACATACAATGTTTTTCATCACATTTGCGAGTAAATAAATGAAATCCTAGGGCAGAAAAAACTTATTTATTAAAATTTATAACATGTAGCGAGATTGCAATGAAATTACTGTTTAGATAACATTTTAAAACAATTTTTCAATTTCGTGTAAACTCCTTGCTTGAACTTGCATGAACGGTGTGCTGCGCTATAAATTAAAACAAAAATTACTTACCGACCTAGGTTTTCGTGAAAAAAAAAAGGTCGAGGGTTTTATATGGGGCTTACGGCCCAGTTAACCTGTATGTTTAGATACTGTTTACGTGAAAGTGTGATGAAAAAATCATATCGTCTTTGACCTGTTATGTTTTGGTAGCTCTTATTTACTTGACAGTAATGGGGGCCGAGTAAAAAAATATCATTACAGGTAAAAGACGATATGGTTTTTACCGCCGAGAATAGAGGCCCTGGTACAGTACGATTTTACTCGTATTACTTTCATTACATTAATCTCTTAAAGATTAGCTTTAGGACCAAAAGCGATCAATAGCGTCTAGACTTTTGGGCAACGTATACATCGGCGGAGCGTTACAACTACCTTTTGGGGTACAATTGAAAGACTTCAATGTAACTGTTAATCTTAAGTTGTCACTTTCTGTAATGCCTTGATCACACGTACAGAGCAAACGGGCGAGACAGTGTAGTACGGTGCGTTTAAACATAGCGCACTATTATTTTAAATCAATTAAACGTAGGGTTTTCGATATTGTTTCATCATTAATGTATCTGAATGTACCTTTTGCGTTAGACATTACGAATTTTCGTCATTCAATAACAAAGACTTATATAAATTCAGTCATTTTGGGAAAAATATTTTTTGAGTTTTGAACATAGTGCGGACCAGTGCATTTTGTCATTCAGACCTACCCGACCTGATGGGTGTGTTTTTATTTCTGTTAACGTTTGTCATCCTGTAATCCTCTGTTCGTATTCATTGGTGTGTGCGTACACATAACTTATTAAAGAAACACAATTTTAGTTCTCCATATACGAAGCAGATGGCGCTAGCTCTGATTTATAACTCTGTATCGTATTGTGGCCTTGGTGAGGTGAAAGTCACTAGATGCTTGGACTGGAAGTGATTTTCCCATACAGCAAGTATAAGTATAAGCTTTACATTTCGTTCTGGGTTCCGTAGCACAAACTTATATTATTCATCCTGGTAAATCAACGGAATTACCTGTAGGAAATTCCCTTTGACGAGTGCCCGAAAACCCGACAACTCACGGGTCGCTGGCGATCATAGACGATGATCGGCGACTACAGTTTGCCATCCACACGATCGCTCGCCCGTAATCGTCGGTGATCGCCGATTGTGAAGAGGAGCTATTAAGATAAAGTCGCTGCGCTATGAAGAATTATCTTAATCTTAGCAATGTACCAAAGCCAACTAAACCTATTTATGTAAACACTCCACTGTTTTTATACTCGTGTACACTAAGCGTTAGCTAAATGATTTGGCACTTCATAACACGCCGGAGATTGCTAGATGTGGGGGGACCGACGTCTAGGGGGGACGGTCGGACTAGCTAGGGGAACGGTGGACTGTGGGAGACTAAATCGACCTACATAATATATATTATTCGAACGTTGCGCATTTTGGGGTTCATTTTGCGGTACTTACAAGAACAGTGTTATTCAATGTATCTAATGTGTTAATGGTGCAACCTTGTGCAGGGTCCGTAGTGTCCGTACAGATGGCTAACCATCCTACCCTCTAACATATCTACCACCAGTGCCGCCTAGTTCGGCTTATTGTCTACCGGTGTGAGGAGAACACAGCCGGAGAAATTACTAGCATAGAAGCATCCCATTTTAGTCTTGCCAACGCGTTTGCAGTCTTGTGATTACGAATGTCTATGGTCCTCAGACCCCACTTACCATCAAGTGGTCTGTGTGTTGGTTTGCCTTCTGCACGTCATAAAAAAAACAAGGACAGATTAAAAGATTTAAAATCATCTCGACCTTGAAGTTATAATTATAATTTCCAAGAATTCTCATAAATTCGCTAAGCGCGTCAGAGAATAGCAACAGTTGGTACTTGAAAAAACATTAGTTAGGTACATTGACTTCAAAATTACACAAAATGCTGATTTGCATAATTATAAATTGACTTGGCAAACAGTTTTCGATCAAAAAACAATGCCTTATTCAGCAGGCATGTCACTTGGTGAAGCTGGTGACATCAGCACTAAACACACAGTTTCTCATGACCTTGGCAGCAATACCCAAGAAAACAGCTTGTAGCAGAGATTACTTATTCATACTAATTTTACTCACAACAAAGGGCAAAGTTTTGTTTTTAATGACCTTGATATTTTAATTTTGTTTTAAACAATGTGACCACAAAGAATATTGTTCAGGCATTAACGAATCTGGAAAAAGAGAGCGATGTTCGATCGAATTATAGGGATTGCGGTTTGGCTACCCACTGGATCCGATCCAGATCCGATAAATCAAAAAAGCGCTCAATATCGAGCCAACGTCAGAATCTTTGGTCGTTGTAACATCGAGGGACATTCAGTTCCGTGGTCATTTAAAAGATAAAAGTTAAATTGGCTTTCAAGAAACGCGTGCTTGGGACACTGTCCTAAAGACAAAAAAAACACGCTAATAAATGGTTTTATTACGTTAGTATATTGTCTAAAAAACGAAGAGTGACTTTTCGTTGTACGAATGAATACACAATTTATAGGAAGGAAAAAGGTGGTTACTTCGGGCCTTAAAACCATCTAAGAACAATAACAAAACGCAATGGAATCGGTCGGTCCTGTTTAGGTCGGTTTTTTCTTTTATGGCATAGAAAAGGCAAACGAGCACACATGCCACCAGATGGTAAGTGGCAACTGTGACCCATAGACATTCGCATTCACAAGACGGCACGCCTAATACTGCAAATGCGTTGCCAACCCTGAGGACTAAGATGGAATTACTCTATGCTAGTCATTACACCGGCTGTCTTATCCCCAAACTGGAACACAACTATGCGAACACTGCTGTTTGACGGTAGGTTAATGGTTAAGATGGTGGTAGCGATGCAGACGGACCCTGCACAAGGTCCTACACCCGCGATTTTTGACAGATACACAAACTCACAAAGGATTAAAACAAGTCAGTCACTGTTTTGGGATTGTATAAATAAAAATAATGGGAACAGGAGAGAACTGCAATGCCAACCTGTTTAACAGTTCTATTGCCACTATTTTCTTGGGTTTCCCTGATACCAATTGCTTGACTACCACACGATGGACGTGACAACTTGACCCCATTACTCCTTAACAGATGAGGTTAAACAATCCACAGCTGTTACCCTTGCTTGATGTTAATTAAACAGCAACTACTGGGTAATTATTATTACTTGTATGTTTTTTCCTTGTACGTAAAACCTCGCATTTTACAATTACCAGGAGTCCAATATTTGCGGGCTATAACAGCTTGTAGGGAGGGATCACTGCTTTTTATCAATGCTATCGACAAACCGATTTATTTTTAATTGAATACAATTATGTTATGTTATGTTCAGAGATCGGACAAATGGGCGTCATAACTCGCAATAATGTGGACATGACTCCAAAGAATTAAACAAATTAAAGTACATTAATTGATTACTTGCCCTGAAATAATTTTGATCTTTTGCAAGACAGTAATAAATAAATAATACAAAGACTTGTTATTGTATACATTTTTAAACGAAATAAACAGTAATTTATATAAATTTTCTGCGGTTAGTTTATTCCTTTTTATGGCTAAAACCAACTTATAAGGTGAAAAGCTCCTTTTGCAATCTACGGATGTTAATAGCCACTCCTCACGTCTTTGTATTATTTATTTACTGTCTTGCAAAGGATCATAATTATTTTTAGGGTAAGGAATCAATTAATGTAATTTAATTTGTACAATTAAAATCTTTGGAGTCATGTCCACATTATTGCGAGTAATGGCGCCATTTGTGCGGTCTCTGGACTTATGTTATATCTCCAGAACCACTTCATTTTTAATATTATTTTACCAGTAGAGTAGTAGTAGAGAGTAGTAGTACATTATTCCAGATGGACATGAACTCGAGACGGGCCTATAGTGTTTTTTATTGACCTTGGACTCATAACGCAATGCTATGCAAAGAAGGGCATATAATCATTTAATAATGGAGCAGAATACAAATAATTATTTTAATTCCTTAATAAAATAAGTACAAATGGTGGACTTAATTAATGCCTAGCCTAATTGGCATTATATACCAGTCAACCAAATTAAGTAAACTTATTAGCACAAAACACAATAAAGGACAAGGTGACTTGATGGCCAATGGCATTTTTAACCAGTCAACAGTAGGCAAAACAAAAAAAAACTAAGGTTAGTTAGTCAGTTCAGAAAAATATCTGTATCTGTATAATTAAGTAGGTAATCGATGGATAACATTCTTTAATGTAAATGATACTATGTACTATGTATATATTATAGCTTTCGTTGGCCTGAATATCGATAAATAAACAATCACCCAAAAATTTACACAGCAACCGATTATATGCAGATTATATGCAACCATGGCCATTATCCAACCTAACCTAGTACCATCATTGTGCAGGATCTGTCCAAACGGCCAAACAGTAGTGTTTGCATTGTTGTGTTCGAGTTTGGGGATAAGACAGCAGCTGTAATGTCTGTCTGTCTAGCATAGAGGCATTCCATCTTTGTCCTCAGGGTTAGCAGCACATTTGCAGTCTTAGGCTTGCAGTCTTGTGAATGCGAATGTCTATGGGTTACAGTTTCCACTTACCATCAGGTGGCCTGTGTGCACGTTTGCCTCACAATGCCATAAAAAAAAATGCAGGATGATGGCTACACTGTAATTTATCTTTTATGTACAGCGGTATTATGAAATCAGTAGCACCTTTTAATAGTCACAACACCATTACTCAGAACCTACCACCATTGTTTACCAACCAATATAAATTGCTAAACAGATAAACAAAGAATTTATTATTACTCAAGTTAAAAGTCAGCTGGAGACCTTGTAGTTATAAATACCTTTGCATTTCATTACTTCTGCTGTAAATTTCATTTTTGATATGACTTACTATATAATACTTACAATGCTGTCTGTAATTTTTTTAACAAGTTTGTCAATCAAAGGGCACAAATACCTACCTACATACATAAGCTTAAAACCAAGTATGTCTTTCAAAAAGAAATGTTAGGACAATAAGATATATTTTTGAATAAACTATGTCAGTATAGAAATTGGTTGGATAGAAATCATTACCATCAATGCTATGAGAACTATGCAATGTGACAGAATCTGATGATCTACAAAGGCTGAACACTATCTCCTATTTGCTATGGTACCTACTAATGGTTTTTTATAACTTAAGTACATTTCCAGGGTGCTAAGGTAAACAATGCTTTTAACATTGTGAGAAAACTTGCACATTCAGTGTGTAAGGTAATTGCTTATAAGATCCTACTGGGATGTAGTATCTCCAAAACTCAAGATAAGATGAACAACTTATAAAACATAGTGAACACTAAATAAATTACTACTACTAAATTTACATAATATTACTAATACTAAATTTACATAATAAGTTGGTTGACTGGTAGATAATGCCTTGAGGCATTAAGTCCGCCATTTGTACTTTTCTTTTATTGTGGAATAAACTTTAAATAAATAAATAAACACTATACACACTATTTTATTATAATATTATCAATGAAACTTATGAGAGTGATTACACTTTTACTTTTACTTTCATACCATATTAGGGTAATTAAATTATTCTTTGTTACCAAAAGGTTGATAACAAACATTATTTTATCTGAAGTGTCATAATCTTGCTCCAGTTCATGCTTACATAATTTGCAACAAAAGTGAAAGTCCCACTAAAGCTCAAATTGATGCAATAGGTAATTCCAGTTGGAAACTTATTAGATTGTCTTGTACTTGTTGAAAATGTATTGTATGGCCAAGAAACCTCTTTTTATTAATAAAACCTTTATTTTGTTTTGAAAGTAAAGAGTAACATGCTTGATTATAACTTTACATATCTTTCAGGAGCATAGCAAACAAGAAGTAACAATTGGCAAATCAAGAGTGGTCTCTGCATACAAGTTTCTATAGTATGTACTCAAAATTAAAAAGTACTTACTTGTACAAATGATAAATGGATCTGGCGAGTCCATTGCCAGATCCGCACGGCAGTATGGCAAGCGGCACTTCCGCCAGGGCCTGCTGCCAGTCCAGCCGCTCGAACATGCCGTTGAGGATCTCGTACAACACACCGTCGCCGCCCACCGCCACGATCGCGCGCCATCCGTACACATTCCTCGTCCGGACAAACTCCCGGGCATACTGCGCGTACTTCGTCACGTGCAGGTCGTAAGGAACTTCTCCCTCCTGTAAAATAGGCGCTACCTTCATCTGGAAGAGCTCCCGCGCTTTTCCCGGCCCCGACTTCGGATTCAACAGTATCAACAGTTTCTTATCGTTCGCGGGCGGGACGTAAGTAATCGGCTGTCCGGCTATCAAGCATTTTATTGTCGCACGCCACTTCTGCGCCTCTCTATTATTATCATCGTATTTATCGAAGGATCTAAATCGCAATGTTATGGTGGTTCTCTCGCGTTTCAACGTACGACGACTCCGCTTCAGAATATACGCGTAAATGTAAAGGTACGCGCTGATGTCGTTCTCATCGAGATCGCCGCTGTTCTCCTCGACGACTTTCAGCTGCTGCTGACTGGCGAAACTACACACGCAAGATCCTGCTCCCGGACGTCGTCTCTTACTCCTCATACATTTACTACCGACGATATCGTTTAGCAGGATAGTTTGCTCTTTCGAGTTGCCATCTGTTTCTTTTGTTAACGTTAATCCTTTGGAAGTAAGTTGTACACGAAACACTGAATTTTTCTTGGAAAGGATGTAAAACGTTTCTTCAAGGTAAACATGCTCCTTCGATTCGGCATGTTCATCTCCGGCTCCATTCGACACGTCCTTCCCGAGTCTCGGTTCCGCCATGACTGTTTTTTTTAAATTGTATTTATCTCCATCTACCACTCAACAAAAACAAACGTCACCGAGTGTAAAGCCTTGATCAAGTTGCTTTGCTATCGCGCGTGAACTGAGCGACTAATTTAACACACGCTTACTTATTTTTTTTAGATTAGTATTAAAGACCGTTATTTTGCGGATAATTTTGCCTTAACGAATTCAAAATTAAAAATTGAATTAAATTGTATCATTTCGTCTTTTAGGCAATTAATAAAAAGAAAAAGACTATTCTCAAAGGCGCTTTAAATAATGTCTCGAACTTAACCAGGGTTGCCAAGGGAAATATATCCAGGTTATAGAAGTAAATAAGGGTAAGAAATGCACTCACCGCATAGTTTGCAAATATTATAACATACATTTTAGAAAAACGCGTGATATTTTTTAAAAAATTACGTGTCATTTATGAAAATAAATAATTACTCAACATTCCAATTTATATTTTGTCCCTTAATCCATGAAGACATTTTCACCCTTCGTCATAGAATCATTCATCTCTTTGTTTTAGTCCCAAAGTTTAGGATTTTGTGCAATATTAAACAAAATAAAGCTCTGTCAATAAATAACAAATGGGAATCGTCAATACCAATGCCAATGCAAATGCTTTGCCTAAGTATACATTCACACATTGATAAATTGACTAATCGGAGAACAGCCGGCGTTGCTACCATGGGAAGATGCTCTACTTTGTTTTATTATTTTTATTATGGGCTTTAAAACTTTTCTACACGTAGGCCCAAACGTAATTATAATAAGTGTAGTGTAATGTTTTATAGGGTTTATATAATTATGTACAATTATTGTTATGTTATTTTAACGTAATCTCTATATTAAATATTTTATTTGAACCGTTTTATTGGTAGGTACGGTCAAACTCGGAAGTAACTGAACATTTTAATACCTTGTTGCAGCACTTGCAGCTATTGATGTAACTAAATTCAAACCACTCTCACTTTAATACGTAACTGCGACAAAGTACTAAAATGTACATGTACTTCTGAGTTCGACTTTACGGTGTGAATTTATGTGTATCAATTATTTGTTATATTATAAACAAAACTTACCCTTCCTTTTAAGTTGTTTGCACTAAAGTCTTCCAAGTATAGTACGACGATATTAACACTTCGTAGTTACCATCCTGAGGGCCGACTTTGATGTTTGAAGTTAATATATCCCATCCATCCATCCATCCCTTTCTCTCGATCTCGAGCCTCTGTCACTAGTCACTCTAAACTAAATCAAGAAAAAGAGATGGACCTAACGTAACTTCAAATTTCAATGTATGCCCTCAGGATGGATACTATAAAGTGGTAATATTGAAACTTCGTATTCCCGTCTCTTTCATTCATCATTCGTAAATAAGTCGAGAGAAATGGATAAAGATAATGTAACCTCGATCTTAGGTTTTTTATGGCGGGTAGGGTCCCAGAATAAAATCTTGTCACTGCTGTCACTACGCTCATGACGGCTGAAGTGACAGCTGTGAAAAACCGGTGCACAGTGAAAAAGCTGAGATGCTAGCTGATCTTACCCATCTAAAGTGCAGTTGGTGAATTAACAACATGGCCTTATTAATATAAAAAATATATTTATGGCATAGAGTAGGCAAACGAGCACAAAGGCCACCTGATGGTAAGCGGTAACTGTGACCCATAGACATTCGCATTCACAAGTCTGCAAGCCTAAGGCCCGTATTAATAAAGTGATCTCAACTGTGATGCTCGTCTCGAGATGCATCAAAAATGACAGTGTTCTATGGTTTAGAGTTTACTTTGACGTATCTTGTGACGGACGGCACAATCAAGATGAGTTTATTAATACGGCCCCAAGACTGCAAATGCGTTGCCAACCCTGAGGCCTAAGATGGAATACCTCAATGCTATTAACTTATTAAAAAGGATTAAGGTTCAAAGTTCAAACTTTTATAATGACACGCATTACGGCCTTACTTTGCGGGCTGAACTGTCAAATTATATATCTAAGACGGTGCTTGCGAATATTTATTTACACCAAATACTATATGTGTTAGATGGTCAATAAAAACGTTCGCGATTTTTACTAACAGAAAACAGGCTTTCTCCATTGCCCGCAAGCGACTAAACGAACACCGGCGTATAAACCTTTACTTGGTGCAAAATTTCTTGACACTAGATAATCGGTCTAATAGTAGGTATACATACAAAGAAAATCTATTTACATAAAAGATCAACGCCCAGCCGAAACCACTGGACGCTAGGCACTGGAACTTTGGAGGAAATATTCTCTGGGTACCCTAGGGGTGCACTAAGAAAGGATTTTCGGAAAACCTACCCCCAAAGGAAGGAAAAATGGGGAATAGCGGGAAATACTTCTACGCGTATGAAGGCGCGGGTGACCTTTAGTAAGTACTAAAAATACTAAATGACAAAGGCGCTTGTTATATAAGTTATGTTAATTCATTATTAAATGTAAATTTTAAAATTATTATTTTAGACATTTATTTTATTTTCTGTAAATTAGTTTTTTTTATAACAAATATTCAAATATAAAAGTTAAATAACAATAGGTACTAATACAAAAAATAAACATAACAAAAACCTAACCTACGAGTGCCGCCGTCAGCGGGGCAGGGCTCAAGCTACCGGTGGCGAGGGCTGCAGAGAGAGGAACTTCCTCACAATGTGGGCCGTGTCGAGGAGTACTGTCTTCTGTATCTGGCCCTTGACCCAGCCATCTAGTGAGTCTCTTGAGGTGTTGGTCAAGACTCTTTGCTATAAGACCGTTTGCCGAAACAACTATCAGTACAATGATCGTCGAGTCAGCATCCCACATGGCAGTCACCTCGTGAGCCAAGTCAAGATACTTGCAAAACTTGTCCTTCTCGGCCTTCACGACGTTCTCGTTTCTCGTCATGCGGGATGGTGAAGTCGGGCTTATTGGCGACACTAGTCCTGTCCGTGATGACAGATCGATCCCAATAGAGCGTAGCATGACCATTTTCGAGAACTGGCGCCGGTGTGTTGTGTACGTCTGAGGGACTGGCCGGGGCAACGGCAACGGTACGCTCGACAAATGTCGACCGTGCCATCCCTCAGAAAATATTGGCGATAATTATATTATTATTATTGAGTTACTGACTAGTCTTATAGGAAATTAATAAACCAATTCCAGCGATGCATTGATTAAGTAGGGAGTAGGTACTTCTTTATTGAATTCGAGTTGTATTAAATTAATATGTAAAAATTACCATAAACCGCAACTTAAAAAAAACATCCTAATATTAGCAAAATATTATTCAGAATCTCCATTAAATTAAGACATAATTGTTTTAGAGTCTGACGTGACCTGCTACCACCGATATTAATTTAAAAAAAAAAATAGTTGATCACAAAAATATGGTTCACTAATGTTTTACCAAATCATCATTTGATAAACTATATCATTTTACAAACTTTCATTTCACAAAGAGATACTTCCCGCCGAATAGTCTAGCCTAACCTAATTTACTTAATAAGCCCATATGTAACCGATGTAACCTATGTAATGGTTTAAGCACAAACACGATTTTACGAAATGAAAATTTGTAAAATGATATAGTTTGTCAAACGTACGTTTGGTCAAATGTACGGATCCCCAAAAATATACGTGTACAGTACCCAAACGAAAATGTTAAGCACTTTAGTGCGTTGTCATTGTAAACTTCAAATGACAATGACATTCATAATGACAAGGCTCTAAGTATGCTCAACATTTTTATTTGGTGACTGTACGTTTGCACTTTATTTGATTGCAATAAAGTGCAAAAGTGTGTAAAGATATGTATCTTTGTACTCTTCTACTCGTGTACGTTTATTCTATAGTAAGACAATATCATCATCATAATATCATCTTTTTCATTTAGTTAATTCCTGTTCTCCCTTTTCACGTAACAAAGTTCCGGGGGTTGATATTTATTATACATTCACCAAACTCAATATGTTACCTCAGAATATTTTTGATTTGAGCTAATGTTGAGAATCGATGTTAATTGGAAGGTCTGAATAGTCTTTCTGACTTCCCTTACTTCGCATTTGTCCGATTTTCTTTTTTTTTATGTCAGCCTTCTTTTTTTTCATTGGCGTTTTAATGGCTGCAGGCACTGCAGTAATTGTGCTCGGCAAATTTGACTGCGACGTTGTAACTTCATTGTTATGTTCACTACTATCTTCGATATCATGTTGTGGAGATATCGTCTCAATGCTAACCTCGCAGGTTTGTGCCGGATTCGATTCTGTGGTAGGACTGGCAGGCGATTTTCTTTCTCTTAAAATTCTAGAAATTGTGCGTTCTGATACGCCTACAGCTTGTGATGACCTCCAACGTGCATCTGTTAATTTTGCTGCATAATTATTGATGGCTTCTTTTTTCATGAAATCATAAACTTTTGCAATAATTTCTCTTGCCTGAAAAAAAACCGATTGCCATTATATTTTATACTTAATCAAGTACATAATTCATGTAAGTAAAATTGCAAGCTTTGGTGAGATTTTTGTAAGTACATTGTCCCGAGCCTTATTTTTCTTAAAAATGATAATATATGATTAAGTAAAGTAAGTAAGTAAATAAAGTCTGACCACCAAAACGTAACCAAAAATGTAATCCAAAACAGGATGGGCGGCACTACACATTTGCATTACAATTATACATTTGATTAGCGATTGTTATTTAACTATGACATATACACTATTCCAAAGTTGACATATAGTTTGTGGTTGACATCAAAATAAATAATCCCTGTTCTGGTACAATTTTATACATCGCAATTTTAAATAAAATGCTTTCTTTTGTGATTTCTTTTAAGGGAACCCTTGCGTAATGGTTTTTTGTAACGATTGAATCGAATAGTTCTGTTTTTTTTACCATTACATAAGGCCATACCATTAATTACGGTTAAGTAAATAAACGTAATCGTACGTCAGTGCAAAACTTACGACTGCATAAACTAAATCAATACGAGACGGGAAAAAATAAAGTATATTTCAAATTAAAACATTATTCACTCCCGCTTTCTAAAAGGCCCGATGATTTGACAGCAGTCAACGCAGTACATCATCTTATATATAAAATTCTCGCGTATTGTTTGTAACAAAACTCCTCCGAAACGGCTTGACCGATTCTTATGAATTTTTGTGTGTATATTCAATAGGTCTGAGAATAGGACGTAAAGGATATTTCATAAAGTTTGTATAAAAAACATTACACCCGGGCGGCGCTGGGTCGTTAGTAGTATTATGTGTATTTTTGTACTGAGTTGACAGCTGTAAAATCAACCCACAGAGGTCCTACTTTGATAATCGATGTTCGAAGTTACGTTAGCTCCATCTCTGTCACTTGTCATTCGAGACTAAATCGAGAGAGAAGGATGGAGCTAACGTAACTTCGAACGTCGATTTTCAAAGTAAGACCTCACGGGGTTTTAGTGCTGTGGAAGCTATTAAAAAACTGACTCAAATTTAATTTCGCACTTTAATTCCGAGAAACATATTCGTTTTAAAATCACACACTTAACAGTTCTCTAACAGCTTGATAAAAAATGTATTATTTACCTGACTATTAATAACAACACGTTGAGTTTTTCGAGCCATTTTTATATTGAATATTTTGTAGAGCCACTTTCTTGACGACTTGCGAAAAGCGACAGCGTAAACTCCACATGTACACACCGAGTCTCGGTCGACACTCGACTGCAATACGGGAGGGTCGGTCGGGCCTAAATCCTCCGCACCCCTCAGTAATGTCATACCAACCAAAGATAGCTAACTGCAGTATAGTACTTAAAGTATTCTAAATCATATGTATTCATCAATAGAGTCTAGAATGCTTTGGCTATTTCACTGCAGCTAGTCACCTTCTTCTGTATGAGACCGTGAAACGCCTGCGGGGCTCACCTCACGGACGTCTACAGAGGGGCGCATCTTTGTGTATTGAAAACACAATAATAATAATAATAATATCCACTGATTTTGTTACACTAATACTAACTATACTAAATATGCAAGATATTAAAACTAATGGGTATAATAATTGTTGACGTGGTAAATTTAAAACGCCAACCGTTCTTTAAATAAGGCAGGATTTTGATGCATCAAAATTGTTACCTACAAAAATCAATCTAATAAAAACGTCTGGAAGAGCAGTACGATACTTTTTATATATCTGTAATTAAAATGTACTTTTCCGTGTTTTGTTTTATTGGACTCCAATATAGAGTATTTGTACTGATTGTTTAGTTTTAGTTAAATTGGTTAGTTGAGTTAAGTATTTCAAAAGTAGGTAATTGAAAGCCGACTGACAGCGTCCTTGAGCAAGATAGACGGAATTGTTGTATACATATTTTAAAGGCGTGGCACGGGGTATAGTAAGATTTCATGGCCTTCCTTAAATTTCAAATGCCATGTTGTTTAATCCCCTCCCCTGTTGACCCTCTTGGTTGTACATTGTAATGTGTGTTTTTTTAAATTTTCAGTTGGTTCGATAATTTAACGGTTAAGGCAAGAAATTCATAAAAAATCCGTGAATGTAGTTATTGTTATTTCTGAAAATATACGAGAGTCTGAAGAGTCTCCCTAATCTTAAATGTTTAGATAGGATACTTTCCCTCCAGGTTCAAAGTTCTGCATTCTCTGTCACAGCAGGTAAAATGCCCTACCGGAATGATCTGTCTTTTTGTGAATAAAGCTGCAAACGTACTGAGACCGAACATTAGCGGATACTAAAAAAACCTCGGCCGTGCTTTTAGAATGCTTTTTAGTATGGGAACGGTCCGGACCGCGCCGTCTCCGCTCTCAGTGTGTTTGCGGCTTAGATAATTTTTAGTTGCCCCAACATTGCCCCGTTAAAATATCAGTGTGCCTTTAATAAGTAGGTACATAATTATTACGATTTTCTGAAATATTATCTTTTATTTGTCAACTTCTTAAATATTAAGTTTAACGGTATTTTAATTTCCAAATGACCCGAGAACATTTTTGCGGAAAAACATCGTAATTTGGCATAGCCCCACTACTATTCAGCCAGGTCTGGTTTTATTTTTATGTATATGTATATGTAAATATCTGTACAAGTTTCTACGGTGACTCGAAATTTTACCCAAAATGTCTCAACAGCTCATGGACTATTAGGCATCACCCATAGAGGTAATCAAATCATATATCTATGACATCACCACGTACCATACCATACCACAATCTGTGCTTGTCACGTCACTTGTCAATGTGTATCATAATATACAGCGTGTTGGATTGTTGATGTTTTAAATTAAATCAAATAGATAGCAAACCGGAAGCAAATCCTTAACTAAAATTGTAATACTATTCTGCGATATTACTACCGACATATCCAGTATACAATACTAGACTTTGTACCAACATGAATCACAGAATATTGGAATTGTACAGTGGAATAGGAGGCATGCATTGTGCTTGGAAAGGTGACGTCAAATAGAGAGTACCTCTATGTTTTGAATTTATGCATTATTTACAAGCTTACGTATTACATCCTATATTACAGAATCGGGACTACCGGGTACTATAGTAGCCGCAGTCGATATAAATACAGTCGCGAATGAAGTGTACAAACACAACTTCCCGGAGATAAAATCTATGACAAGAAACATTCAGGCATTGAAACTAGAAGAACTAAAGAAACTGAACGCAGACACGATTCTGATGTCTCCTCCATGCCAACCTTTTAGTAGAAATGGAAAATATCTTGATAAAAACGATTTAAGAACAAAGTCATTTCTTTATTTGATAGATATTCTGAGCCAATTGGATAACATTGATTATATCTTAATGGAAAATGTTAAAGGCTTTGAATGTTCTGCTGTTAGGGACATATTCATAGAAAAGTTGCGGGAATGTGGATTTGCTTACCAGGAGTTTCTTATCTGTCCTTTGACTGTTGGGATCCCTAATTCCAGGTTAAGATATTATTGTTTAGCTCGGCGCAACTCCACTTGGTGTTTTAAAAAAAGAGATGAAATTGTGAGTATCTAGCTTCATGATATAATTTACAGAAAACTGAATATCTTATGACAAAAATTCCATTCCAGATGACCAGACTTCCAAATGATTACAATGAACCGTATATGCTAAGTGAAATTATTGAAGATGATGTGCCAGTCAAATACTTGGTTCCAGACAAACTATTAAAAAGGGCAAATGTTTTTGATATCTGCTACAGAGATTCCAGGAAATCTTGTTGCTTTACAAAAGCCTATACACATTATGTTGAAGGCACTGGTTCAGTATTCACCGAGGCAAAACAAGAAACAGTTGAAAAATGTTTCGCTCAAGCTAATTTACATGAGAAGGGGAGTAGTGAGTTTGTTAACTTATTAAAAGAACTCAAACTTAGGTTCTTTACCCCAAAAGAAGTGTCGATATTAATGACCTTTCCGAAACATTATGAATTCCCTGAGCACATATCAACCAAGCAATGTTACAGGTTGCTAGGTAACAGCGTAAATGTTAAGGTTATATCTGAGTTAATAAAAATATTAGTTAATTAAAGAGACCTTTATTATAGAAAATAATAAATTAAGTATAATTATACAATACATCGTTAATTAATTAAATAGCTCCATTGCTTAGAGCTATTCGTGCCTTTATTTTTGCCCTATAGTTCAGGACCCTTGAACGCAGCATGACCGCTATTGAAGACACTGCTCCAAAGACAAAAGACCATATAGTAAATTTCCAGAATGCCCTCTCTTCTAAATATGCTACTCTGTCACAGCTGAAAAATCGATTAAAATTTAAATTGGAAGATAAAAGGAAGATTGGCAGTAATGTAATTTTTAAACTATGAAATAAAGAAGACTTAATATTAAATTCTTAGAAGTAAATGTATGCACCAGTGCATCTCTGCACTAAACTATGCTTATCAGGGCTCGGACAAGTCATCGCAAAACAATCGCAAGACGGCAATAGAACAAGATCAATAGAATCACATTATGTACAATATTATTTAATTATATTTTTCAATGACATTTATTACTGCAACCCAAAATTCACCATACATGTGTGAAGGTATTTCCATTAACATTTTTTTAATGCTGATGGTTGCATTGCGCATATGCAACCATTAACTTCTGTATTGTCTGGAACAAACCGATGACAGATATGCGACTAAAAAGGTCAAATGTTAAATTATAAATTACAATAATAATATATCAGCTTTAGATAATAATAAATAATAATCTTAAGTCGCGACTCTATAATAGTCTTATCCCATGTCCATATCAGTTTCTGCGATGACTTGTCCAAGCCCTGATGCTTATACTATTCAGTAAAACAATATTGCTTTTTGACATGTTACCATATTGTTTTTAAATCTGCTGCTATTACTGTTAAGTAAATGAGAGTTATCATATTTATAACATTTACCTCACCTAATGGTGGCTATATATATGCTCCTCTTTGAGAGATGCTATTCTGATTTATACCTTTGTAAAGCATTCCTTTATTGTCAGAGATTCTCGCCAAATATATATTATTTTATATAGTCTCTCTATGAGGCAGACATAGTCATGTCATGTATGTGTACTAAAGCCTCCGAAAATATTGGATTATAAAAAGACTATATGATAACAAGTCAATAGCAATATTGACTAATATAGAGCCCCGTTGCACTTTTTCTAGATTTACTTGTATTTCAAAAGTTACCTATAAGTTAAATCTTAGACAAGTTAAAAAAAACAAATGAAATGTTAACTAGCACTTATGAAGTATAAAAGTACAATGAATTACCTTCTAGTAACTGTTTCACCATTCTCACACTTCAGTATTTCTTTAAAACTAGTGTGGATGCAAACACCTATACTTTTGCTTTTAATTTCAAAATCTGAAAAGAGAATATTTCCTATGTAAAGCACAATTTTGTTTTTTAATCCTTTCACATTGCAGTTTTGTGGCAAGGCCCTTGGTAAAAACACCTCTAAATTATTTTGTTATATTTAAACTTCAGTAGTTTAAGTGTTTCCGATAGCTTTGGCCCTTTACAAACATCCAAACACCCTGATAATTATCTCATTGCTGATAAAAGTAGGATGTTGTAGATAGTTCCACTCTGCCTGAATTGCATGTGGCTCTATGAGAGTTGTTTGTGCAAATATGCATTGTGCATGTAGTTGCACATACACACATATAGTGTGATAGATTTTAGAAGGTTCTTCAGGTTTGTACTTGTTGAGAGCGAGTGAGAGAGAAGTACCTACAAACTGGAAGCACCTTCTAAGTGCTCACAGACTGTACTGAGTTGAACTTTCTATACCAACTTAATGAATTAATATAAACTTTATAAAAATAAAGTGATACCTGAGCAGGGGTGACATTCCCTGATTATTGAATATGTAAGTTTTTTCCAACATGTAGAGTTGTTTTCTGTCTCAGGAAATGTCCTGTTCTTCATCTTATGACTACTAGACAGGGAGTCGGCTAAATGGGACTCCAAAATCAGAACAACAATGGTCAATCTGAAAATCAAGGTTAACAAGGTCAAAAGCAGTGTTAGTTTTGGATCAAGTATCCACAATACCGGGTGAAATGTTAACCATAGTTATTTTACAAAAAAGTTGGAGCAATGTGTGCATTTATTGTAAATGTGGTAGATAGTCAATCAAAAGGAATTCCAGGCTACTATGAAACTATATGGTCTACTAGAGGTGTGTACCTCATAGAGGGTGCTGATGTGCAATTTACTACAGATACCATACATACATACATTAAATCACGCCTGTTTCAGAGAGATACAGATATTTTTATTTCATTTTGTAACTATGTCAAACAGCGTATTCTATCGTTTGCCCGAATTTCATTTGCTATAATCGTATCACTTGCCATAATATTTATTTGCTATAAAGGCATTTATTCTGAAACCGTAAACCTATTAGGTAATTTTTACATGCCATCATATAGATAACAAAAGTTAGGTTGGGTTTTTAACAATTCTGAGTACTTCACGGTTTCAGAAAAAATGCCTTTATAGCAAATAAATATTATGGCAAGTGATACGATTATAGCAAATGAAATTCGGGCAAACAATAGAGAACCGTCAAACAGACCCACTAAGTCAAATCTTAAGTTTCTTAGGATAACCAATTGATTGATTAAAGCCAGCACCAGGCCTGTAGCTTTTCCTATCAAGAGGTCCTTGGTTAGTATAAGGTTCATAAGGTACTACATGAAATACAAAATTGTTGAAATACATAGTAGGGAGACAGTGGGTGTATGAACCCTGTAGCTTATGCTATGATGTTAATCCACCTCAGTTGATTCCATTTGAAATCCTTTTGTTTGATTATATGTGCGTGCATACATTAATATTATATGACACAATATTAAACACCAATCTAACCACACACCAGCCGTCTTACAGCAATACATTACGTATACAAAAAACAGAATGAACTGGTAAGATGTGATGTCTTTTTTTTCTTCTACTTTTTCATGGCAAGGTGATAGCAAATAGCATACGGGTCAGGCTGGATGGTAAGTGGGATCTGACAACCATAGACATTTACATTCTCAAGACTACTATCCCAAGACTGCAATACTAGGCCCGCAAATGCGTAGCCTACCCAGTATGGTCTAAGACAGAAAACCTTTGTCTAATATTAGAAACTATTTATACAGTGACAACAACATTACACTTTGTTGTTCTGCACTTCTACAGACTTGGAGTTACGCCGTTATTGATTATCCTTGGATAAAAGAATCTTCGATGTAACGTTCGATAATATGAATGGTATGAATAAATATTAAAACCATTTATATAAACCTATAGAACAACTTACATTCCGAGGCAAACCGTCCCCAGGAGCATACATTTTTTTGAACAAGTCTCTATCATAATTACAACAAATCCGTAGATTTTTTAATTTCAGCGTTATCTTGAAATGTATTATTTTTCCCAGCCCTCGATTTTTAAGCATTAATGTGATTTATTGCAAAATAAATAGAAAATGAGAATTCAGGCTGTTAGTAATGTGACATGACATGACATCTGATGATTTATAATCTGTGCTGATGATTGGACAACAACCACACACACAGACAATTTGACGCCCTGTTTTAAACGCGCGATAACGTTGAACTAAATTTTGTGATAACATTATTAAAAAATCCTTAATAATAACATCGATGGCAGCATGGTTATTGTCTCCTTCGTCTTTTTCTGCAGAAAGAATTTACAAAACAAGTCTATGTCTGCCCGCCATATTTGTTGAAAACGAAACGTAAACGGATAGAAAGCGGTCAAAAGCGGTACCTACCTAGATAGATTTTTTTCACAATATCTGTTGAAGGTGAGCGCTTCTTACATTTAATTAGAGTTATGTGAGTTTGAGCTAACATTGTTGTTTATTCGGCTTCGACCTTATAAGAATATTAGTCATGGCTTTGCCACCTGAATCACAAAGGTCTTTTAGACTTTATGTGACCCATGTGGATGGAGAGGGTCACTTTCTTAAGGTATGTGGGCAGCTAGATCAACCGTCTTCGTTAATGGTAGAGAGTCTTTTCATAACAGCCCGCGAAAACTTAGAAAAGGGCATCGGATCGGTTCCGCCGGGAGCCATTCAAGAAGGTATTATTTGTGCCGCCAAATACAAAGATGGAACGTACTACAGAGCAAAAGTCATAAACACGACGAACCTGGCCACCGGCTTAGTAGGAGTACACTTCATAGACTACGGTAACAAGGATATAATTTCGCTTAGTGCTATAAGATTTCTGGACAATTATGACCCAATGTTTCTGCAGCTACGCGGCCAAGCGACCGATTACTACCTTTCCCGTATCATGCACCCTTCGGGCCGCTGGGACGAGCCGTTGTTGCTCAAGCTACAGAGCCTTCTTTGCTATGCGGACTACCCAGCAACCATTGAGGGCCAAACACGTACGCTCCCTATAATTGCATTACAATTCAAGGGAAATGATTTCTCTACACACCTAGTCGCAAACAGATTTGGTATAGCAGTACCAGTAGCAAAACAAGAAGTCCAAATGCTGCAGCAACCAGGAAATGATAACATGTCAGTGGTTAATTGGCAACAGAACTATATGGTTGAATCTGCATCCTATGCAGAACATGTACCATTTCTTATGAATCAGAATTTCCCTTCGAACCCAGCATCAGCCATGCGCTTGACTCAGAATGCCTCGGTACCATTCAATGGTGCGATGGTACCTGCCCCATCAGCCATTAGTCAAAGGCTAATAGTCAATAAGGCATCCAGAGGCCCAGTGAATCTTCGAGCACCAATTAGACAACCACAAGTGGCTCTGAGCTCTTCTCCTGCTCTGTCCGCTACTCCACCTCCATCAGTGCCTGCAGCAGCTTCTAGTAAGAATAATTTATCTCCTAAAAAGTCCATTACATACAAGAGCAGATTACTTGAAACAAATTCACAACACAAAGTGTTTGTCTCGTTTGCTGAAGAGGGACCAGAACTATTTGCAGTGCAGCTAGTGACAGATGCTAAGAGGCTTCAAGATATGATGGATGAAATTAACAGGAGGCCACACAGCAGCCTTACAGAGCCACCTATGATAGGAACAGTCTGCCTGGGCCGAATGTCTGGAGACCGCATCATTTGCCGAGCAATCGTTATGAACTTGTCAGGCTCCCAATGCAAACTGTTCTTTGTGGACTTTGGTGACACAGAAATGGTGTCCTACTATGATATTTTCGATATACCAGAAGAGTTTGTGAAGCCAAATGTCTTTGCAATGAGATTCTGTTTGTCAGGAGTGAAAAAACTTGAGAAAGGTCCATATTTAAATGAGGCCTTTAAGCAGCTTGTTAATGGGAAAGTAATGACACTCAGGGTGGTAGCACCTGAAGGTCCACCCTTAATACAATATGGAGAACTGTACTTAGACAGCAAAAATGTGCTGGAATTGCTGATGGCAAATATGAAGGACAAGTTGCAATTCAAGTGGATTGAAATGCTCAGTTTGGGAACTAGGTCATCAATCCTAGTGTCATATGTGGATAGCTGTCTCAAGTTCTATATCCAGTTGTCTGACCAAATTGATGACCTCAATGCAGTGATGGATGCTGTGAAGAGCCACTGTGAGAACTCCTCATCTCCTGGAGAGTTGCCATTGGGGGCGGCTTGCTGCGCCAGGTTCCCTGATGATGGCAATTGGTATAGGGCAAGGGTGCGGGGCTCCAGGGGTAATAAGATTACTGTTGCATATGTGGACTACGGGAATGAGCAAGAAGTTGATGTTTCTGATCTCAGAACAATCACACCAGAACTGATAAAATTGCCAGCGCAAGCTATGAAGTGTGCCTTAAAGGTAAGTTATACCCTTGCAATATTTTACTAATTTATTACATGTAAAGCCTTTATTCATCAGAAAGGAAGAATTGCTGATAAATAAAAAAGTGATAAATTATTTCTAGTGTTTTGTATATATATTTATAATTTATATATTGCATTAGTCAGTTTCACTATAGCTTAAATTATAGCATAAGTTGTCTGACCAAACTGTTATTATTTTAGGGATTTGAGAATAAAGCTGTAGAAACAAAGACATCCAACCAGCTTGAAATGTTGGCACTAGAGAAGACCTTGACTGCCAACATAGTTGGAGTACTGTCTAGCGACACCATGCTGGTTTCTTTAGTCGATGACACAGTGAGCCCTCCCCTGGATGTGGCCAGAAAGATGACCCAGCTGTCTCAGCCAAGAAGTAATAATGAGGTAAGAACTTAAAATAAATTGCACTGCACAGCTAACAAGTGCACTTGAAAAACAAACAAAATAATAATAAACAATAAATAATATGTTTTTAAGCACTATAAGTTTGAAGGTTTCAGCAATCATTAAACATAGTAATAGAGCTGTAGTTATGACTAAAATGGCATGTATTAGATTAATTTGAAATTGCTGCATTTGTTTTAACTGTCACATTTTATTGCTATGTCCTAAATACTTGACTTGTTTTGCTGGTGCTGGCCGTGAATAGCACCACCCCATCTCTCCCTGTGGGTATCGTAAGAGGCGACTAACGGATAAACCGTAGGATAGGCACCAGCGTCCACCACGGACTACATGGTATAACTGCGGTCGCCACCCGCCTAACAAGCGTGGCGACTACGGCATTTTGCCCCCCAACGGTTCTAGATCAAAAGCCAAGTATGAATGTACAAAAACAGCCCAGACCCCTAGTCCCCGGCGGCCTCGCTATTCCTGGCTCCGGTAGTGGCCATGGTAACGGCGGGGCGGGGGGTGCTTTAGGTAATCTCCGGCAGAGACCCAGCTACTAGAAACGACGACCTTTGGCCCTGGCAACATACAACTGCCGAACATTGCGGACCTACGAAAAGTTGCTGGAACTGGAGGAGAAATTGAGCAGGTTACGATGGGGAATCATAGGGTTGTTAGAAGTCCGTACAGAGAGGGAGGAGATGATAACCCTGAAGTACGGTAACTTGCTCTGTTTCTGGGAGGGCGACCACCAGTCCCAGGGAGGTGTCAGGTTTATCGTCCACAAGACCCTCGTGAACAACGTGGTGAAGATGAGAGCGTGTAGAGCAGGGTAACGTACCTTGTACTCAGAATGACCCAAAGATATTCGTTAAAGGTCATACAGGTATATGCACCGACGCGATACACTCCGACGATGAGGTGGAGGCTATGTAGGAGTATCCTGTCGTGAATCATTTACATAGGTATATCCATGTTGTTGTTTGCTATGAAATTCAACTGAAAAAAGGCAACTTCATAATTTCATAACTACAAAGGTGGTTAACCTAATCTATATTCATTATTGTTTCGGTTACGAAACGGCAATAAAAGCAGGACGACTATTTGGCAGCGTATTGTTTTTTATTCCAACTGTAATTAGCAATGTGCAATCGAGCGCGTGAAATACGTGCTAACTTTCCCTTTTTTTCATTTACCTCTACGGATTATTATCCATGCGAGCTAAAGCTGTTTGAATAAGAACATAATTAAATATCTCTTGTTGGCGTAAATACTTGATAATTACGTAGATGCGAAGCAACATAATTATTAAAGAATGTGAATTGGTCTCTAATTGGGTTACAAGAATCTATATTGGATGCTTCAAAGAGTTTGTACGCGCGAAGGATTAAAATTGTAAACTGTAGGTATTTACAGTCTTCAATTTAGCTTACTGATAAGAATGCTACACTTATGCAAATCAACTTGTAATGCCTTATGCCTTATGTTAGAATCCCGAACCCACTGACATTATGGTTCAAAGAAATCCGTTCATTTTGTTGAAACTCTGTTCATTTCTTCTAATGAAATTTATGTGGAAAACTTATATTATAACTTTTTGACCCATATTCTTATGAATCGAAAAAGAAGGTTAAAACATATTAAGTCTAACAAAACGTACCCTCCTCTCTTTTTTCGGCAGACGCATAAAAGTAAGCTTTGTAAACCCAGGTACGCATGTAGCATGAGGTCTAAGGAGGTTTTAAATAACCCATAACTCTCTTTGGTTGAACATCAATCTAACACACTTGTCCCACCGCCAACGATGAAGCGAACAAAACATATAGATCCCGTGTCAATAAAAGAGACACAAATATTAATAGTTAATCGCTGGCTGTTTACACTGCCAGCGAGAACTTTGTCTCCATCAAAAGATATTTATACCGTGTATTAATAGTTAATCGCTGGCTCTACTGGCTTCTCGCTTATTGTCGCCGGTGGGACAAGTGCCTGACCATACCACGCACTTTGAATTCTGTCAAGGCGCTTAGCGTCACAAAGAAACATGGATTTCTTTTCCCAGGTGAAATTCATCATAGCTACCAAACAATCCTGCAGTAGATAGCAGTGGCTAGCCAGTCTTGTATTTTCTTGCTTGTCGCTCAGTGCGTCTTTCTCTGTGTAGGTTAGAAAGGGAGATCCGAGCGACAAACAAGTCGCGGACAACATGTTATGCTAGCCCTAGGACGGCTAGCACAGGGCCTATACTCCATCTGTTTAGGTACTAACATAAATGTAAACAAAAAAACCACATGACATAGGAGGTCGGCCAATAGGAGCAGAACACAAGATTCATCAAAGCTCGACTAACAGTTTTAATGAGCTGTTTAACGGAACTACGTGGTTTGGTTTCTTTTCATTTATTTAAGTACCTGAACAGATGAGTACAGATAAGATAAGATGCATAACTCTGACGTATGATGTAGATGCATAACTGAAATGTTGTGTAAAAGCGTGTAACCCATCATTCTATCAAATTTCCCTTCATCGGATGTATTATTTTATCGAATACTATTTTCTGCTGAAACCAAGATGTGTTCAGGAAATCTTAAACATTCAATACGTAGGTTAGTTTAGGTTAGACATGTGGCATGTGACTACCAAAAAAGTACATCTCATGCGGCGATGCCATTCGATGAAACGAAAATTCTGCGTACGTTAGTTGAAAGGTTTTGCGATAAAATAATAGGTACTCATAAAACCGTCGGTCGTAAGCCGACGATCTATTATGTCGGCCACTTATGAACAACCCTTTACTTTTTAGCGTTATACATCTTGTCGAAGGTCCCTATTAAATATACATAATGTTGCTTCTGTTTGCTTCAGCGAGGTCGCAGAGCACTATTGCTATTCGCTTAAGTTTGGTCTCATCTGTACCAATATTGTAGAGAGTAAAGTGAGTGTCCAATTTCCACTCAGAATTCACTATTTAATCTTAACAGATCAAACCAACGACTCCGGTTAGCAAAACGGCTCCTGAAACCTTCAGCTCGCCGGAGGGCAGCGTCCCAGACGACAGCAGGCGCAAGGGTTTCAAACGGGAGAAGAGCTTCAAAGATGAAAGGCGCCCGCCGCGCGAGGGCAATGACGAGTTCGCGCAAAGAGGCGGGAGCTTCCGTAACAGGTACACCTTCTTATTTAACTAATATATCCGTCGGTTGTGTTTGGGTGTCCTTAAACCTTGTATCTTGAGACATACAGTTGTCCAATGAAATCTGCACCCGTGGGGTTAGTCATTCCTAAAGTTATTTTCCGAAGAATATTTTAGTGGTGGTAGAATCTTGTCCGGATCGCTAGTATCGCTACCACCATTCCATCCTATAAACTACTGCCAAGAAGCAGGGTTCGCATTGTTGTAATCCGGTGTGACGTTTCACAAACGGTGAAATTAATAGCATAGAGGCATATCACCTTAGTCCTCAGGGTTGCCTACGCATTTTGTGTCTTAAGATTACATTCTTGAGATTGTAGTCTTGAGAATTCAAATGTGGTGGCCTGTTTGTACATATCATTATTATCTACATCTTGTCATTCCTAGTTGATTTTAATCTCGGGTAGATGCGACACTTAGCTGATGATAAAATATTATCAGCATTTACACCTACTTGACATACTTCAGCTTCAATTTTGGATGTAACATTTTAAGAACGAGGGATAAAGATTAACAAAATAGTATCTCTACACCCAGTAATATAAATGTTCTCCACTCGTTAAGTCCATAAAAGTTAATTGGAATACTTTCAACAATATACCGTCAGTTTTTCTAACACTTTTTTTTCTGTAATCTGGACGCGTGCGTGACTCACGGTTATTTTGACCTTGGATTCGGTTCTTTGAACTTGCCTTGCGGTGTTGCTCTATGTTTTACAATACCGAGTGTCTCGAGTGAAGTGGCCACAGCTCGGATGCAGTGCAGTGTTTAGTGTAATACAATGCCCAGGAATTGGTTTTATTGCAGAGAGAATAGGGAGCCGTTTGACCGCGCGGGGCCCGCTCGACACAGCGACAAGTTCGGGGGCAGGCCTGACAAAGGCGATAGGTAAGTGTTGAACGCTATCCATTTGACTATACCTAGAAAGCTGTGGTTTTTATTTTGGTGTTTGCGCCTCTTGTTGCGTTTGTTCTTACACCTGTTATCAAATATTTGAATCACCCCTTGGCTTAATTTTTGGTACTATTTATTATTATGTTTCCTTTCAGTATGTTAACATGCGTAAAGACCCGTTTGTAACGATCTGTATGGACCATAATGATTAGATATATGATTAACTGTTTTTTTATGCTACGCCATAATTACATGGTACAATGGGCGTGAGAAGCCGTTACCTTTGATGAGTGGACGTGATAATTTAAAAGTATCTCTCTGGCATTATACGTATTGCATTATCGTCCATTTTGATCAAGTATCCAACAGTTTAGAGGATTGCGAAGGTTAAAAAAAATCCATATAAAATGCGATAACGTTTATCTCTTCTGAAACCCAATTACATTTTTCGAATGTTTGAATATGTTGTAGATATTAAGAAAAACTTGTTCTGCAAGTATTTCAAGAAAATATTTTTCATACAGATAAAAAAAAACTGAAGCATAGAGACCTGATTTTTCATTATTACTACATTAGATTAAAAAAAATGAGAAAATCGCACTTTGTTTAGGGGCTGTGAAACGTTATCGACCGGAGCTAAATTGGGTTGCGATTTTTTTGACAACTACGCGATTTAAGCGTTGGTATACCCAAGTTTTGCAACCCGAATGGACGTTATAACGTTTGGTTTAGACGTGGCGGCCGCCCGTGGGAGAACAACGCCGCCGCCGCGCCGGCCGACGAGTGGGAGGAGCCCGCGCCCGCCGCCGCGCCGCGACAGAACTTCCGGGACCGGGACAGCCGGGATGGCCGGGACAACAGGTACATAAACATATTAATATATTCTGCAGATCACTCAAGTAGCCGGAAGTGTTAGATAACAACTTTGTGGAGCAACTTTATGGAGATGTGCGTCTATTAGAACGCTTACGCCCTCATACATCCAGATACGTAGGTATAAATATCCGGCGGGCCGCGTTTCTATAAAAGAGCCCTTACCGACAAATGCTATAATGTTGACTGAATTTATAGTGTTGATACTTTGTGAATGCGGTAGAAACAATAAAGACTTAATTGGATCTAAGAAAGGAGTTTGTCTCCGAATATTATCTCATACCGGCAAGTAGGCAGATACAGCTTCATTACCTCAGGGCTGGGTCATTACCAACTAGGTTTAACGCGTCGTCAAGCAAAGCGTTTAACAGAACCACTAGTTAACAGTACCTTATTCTTTGGAATAGGAAGCCACAACTGTAAGTATCTCTTCTATGTATAAGGTTCCCTCCATATTTGCAACTGGGGTTTTAAAAAAAAACAAAGTATATATTTTAACTAGTATACGTCGGAATATCTCGTTTTTGAATAAGAATAAATACACAAAAAACTATGAATTCGGCAGAAGAAAACCTAGGGCGGAACAGCATGAGAGGCCCGGCCAAAAGCCGGGCTGGAAGCACAAGGACCCGAGCGGGGTCGGCAAGAGGCTCAAGCAGGCCGCGGAGGCCGCGTCGGCCGACTCCCAGAAGGGCCCCAAGAGCTCCATCCAGGACCGCCTCAAACGGTACCGCGTGTCGCTAACTCGCCGCACCACTCGCACCGTTTTGTTTGCTTACCTCTCATGTTAACGCTTACGTTCTCTCATCCGTCCCGTTCACATTTCTCATACGCTCGTACGAATAACTCAATAACGAATCGACGAACACGCGATATGCATTAATATGATTCAATCGAATCGTTCTCGTTTTCTCGCCCTATTTGCTTGGTCACGCTTGGTGGCGTGTTTCGTTTGTATCCAACGTACTATCGCATCTTACATGTTGTCCACGTTTTCTCCACGCACTGTGATGTTTCAGTTTTTTCACTTTTTAGCACACCGTTATGTTCATCCGTTGTTTAGATCTGAGTTTCATTTGATGCGTCTATGTAGTTGGTTTGGTCTTATTAGTTGAAATGTGCACAAAACTAATTTAATCAGTATAATTTTACTGACGATTATACTGCATTCATTAATTAAATAAATAATAACCCAGCTAATGCGTGTTATATTAATCAATATAGCTATCGTAGTTTTTTAACCTATGTAAACATATGTTTATTGTTTATCCTCGCATATATAGTTCATTATTTTCACAACAAAGCTATCGAGATTAACACTAGTTTAACTTTTCAGGGATAATTTCAACAAACAAGACGAATGGGAGGAGAAAAAACCCGATTTCGGAGCTCGGGACAACCGGACCGACCGGTTCGAGCGCCGCGATAACCGCGACAATCGTGACAATCGCGACAACCGGGACAACCGCGAAAATCGGGACAACCGCGACAATCGGGACAACCGCGAAAATCGGGACAACCGCGACAACCGCGACAATCGCGGTGACCGGCGCGACAACTGGGCCGAGAAGAAAGACTGGAACCAGAAGCGGGAGTTTCGCGACAACCGGGGCGAGCGGGACAGCCGCGGCGAGCGAGGAGACCGGCCGCGGAGCAACTTCTCACCGCGCTCGCGCGCCGACCGCTCTTTCGGCTCCGACACCGACAAACGCGGAGACCGCAGCATGGGCTCCACCGGGCGCGCGCCGCCCTACAAGGCCCGCAGTAAGTTCACGCAGGTCCAGTACAAGGAGCTCGCCGACCCGGTCCCGCTCGAGACCGCCTTCGCGGACCCCACGGTCGAGTCCGGCGCCCAGCACGAGGTATCCGTCACCTGGATAATCTCCCCGAAGAGTTTCTACACCCAGATTATGTCCCTGCAGCCGAAATTCCTGGAGATGATGCACAAAATTCCCGAACTGTACAAGGGAGTCAAATCTTTCACTGGGAACGTCCCCGTGGGGGGGTCGGTGCTGGCGCGCTACCCGGCCGACGGCGTGCTGTACCGCGCCACCGTGGTGGCGGTCCAGCCGTTCTCCAAGTTCATCGTGCAGTACGTGGACTTCGGCAACAAGCAACTGGTCGACGCTAAGGACATCTGGCAGCTGGACAGTCAGCTGATGGAACTTCCTAAAATGGCGATACACTGTTCCCTGATCGGGGTGGCGCCCAAGGACGGCGAATGGACAGCGAACCCAGACATCGACTTGTGCTTCAACGCGCCGCGGTACCAGTGCGCCTTCCAGGAGCAGGGGGACGGCCAGCACCAGGTGTCCCTGTGGAACAACGGGGCCAGCGTCGTCGACATGCTCGTCGAGAAACAGCTGGCTGTGCTTTCTGAGCAGCAGTCGTCTGTTACTCTAAAAGGTGAACATCGTAAAAATAATTAGGTTGTAGTTTGTCGCTTCAGAAATGTTGAATCAATTGTACTTACTCGCTACAAAATTATAGCGTTGTGCATCAAAACTTTAGAAATATACGAGTCAGCAACTAATTCTATGGATAACATGTTGTATTATAGTGCATTAGGCTAATAAAACCCAGTCAATATGATATTATAAATTTGATTCTAATTTTCAGACGAAGCAATAGACCTGACGATCATCGTCGGCCAGCAGATTCCGTGTCGCGTGACACACGTCGTTTCCTTCGAGAAATTCTACGTTCAGCTCGATTTGGAGAAAGCTAGTCTTGTGGAAAGCGCTATCGCTAACTTTGACGTTAATTTAGTGAGTACCTTACAGATATACATTGTATTTATATTAAAATTGAGCAGGTCAGGTTTAACAAGACCTACTATTTTACCTCTAACAAAGGTTACAGACAATTGTAATAGAATAACAACTCTAATTAAACCCTAAGATAGAAATACGCACCACATTTTGAGCTATTACTTTCGTGTTTTTATTTAACAAGTCACACCAAAAATACTGCTGTAAACCACAGTTTTCTAATGTTTATTATTTGAAAACAAGTAGTTATTCGTCGTTTTTCTTTTCAGCTGACACCTCTGTCATCTGACAGTCTCACAGACGGCATCCATTGCACCGTCAAGCACGAGGGTAAGATCTACCGCGCCATACTCACCGACACCTCCGACGCCAGCAGCGTCAAAGCTGTGCTACCGGACTACGGAAACACGATCGTTACCTCTCTAGACAACGTAAGTAACCATTTTAGACTCAAAATGAGGGTCATGTTGAAAAGTAAAAACAATCTTGATGGACGATAGATAGCATTTGCGAAATGAACATAATTTAAGTGTTTGTACCTTACTAATATTAGGAGTATAAATACGAAAGATGGTTTTATTGTCAATAATTTGTAGGCGAGACGGAACCAATCTTTAGAGGAGGTATTATGTACAGCAGTGACAATGTTAACTGACATATTGATGAATAATTTCTAAGATTACTTTATATTTGAAAGCTATAGGTACTTTTATATAGTGATTTCATCCTTACTAATTACCGTTTCAGCTAATGATCCTGCCGACAGACCTGAGTGTATACTACTACCAGTCTCTCGAATGCTGTTTGAACAATTACTCGGAGGAATCTAAGACTCTGCTTTCACTTGATGAACTGAAGACAAAACTTATTGGCAATAAATTCATTATCTACATCGACAACATGGAAGGCATCAGGTAATTTTCTTAGTTTAAAGAGAAATTATGTGGTAATTAAGGAAAATTCTAATTATATAGACTAAAACAAATAATATTATACGTAATAGAACAGTTTAAACTACTCACGGGGTTTTAAATTCAGGTGCTAGCGATTCAGAATAGAGATCAGAAACTTCTGATAAAATCAATTGATGTTTTCCTTTCAGCTTGGTGACAACACTGTATGACGTCACGACGGGACAGAAAGTGGCCATTTTCGAGCCTGATGAGGGCGCGTTCGAAGAGGTGGTCACACTTTGCGCGCGAACTGTGTTCAACTACAACTTCGGACTGGCGTCCATACAGTGCCTCGAGAATCTCAACGAGATCTATCTGCAGAGAGCTGCAGACGTTGAAAAGATTCAGGCCTTGTTGGATAATATGTTTGCGTTCTATGAGGAAGGTTAGTATTAGCTAAGAAAGGTTTTCTTCAATGTTTCATGTATGTTATTTGGCAATTATCTCGATCTAGAAACAGTAGGGCGTATCAGTCATCTAAAGTTGCACTAAGAAAAACGCTTCTATTACAGGTACCCCTGAACCTCTGACAACATTCGATCCGGACACCCTCTGCGCTGCGAAGTCGTCCGACGAGAACTGGTACCGCGCGGCCGTCGTCAGCGCCACGGAGACCGACGTCAAAGTGCAGTTCCCCGACTACGGCGATACGCAAACCGTGCCCAAGAACTCAGTCAAGAAGTTAGACTTGCAATTCTACGAGCCGTGCGCTCAAGCCCTGTTGACTAGTCTCGGGCTCGTCGCGCTCCAAGACAGTGCTATAGCGAAGCTAAAGGAGTGGACCACGGAGAAAGAAGTTCAAGTGACGCTGACGTGCGGTGCAGACGGCTGGCTCGCTAGCTTGCATCTCGACGGCATCGATTTGTCCATGAAACTCGTCAACGAGAAGCTCGCTACTCCACGGGTCGCGCCGGAAGAAGACGCCGTTACTGAAATACAACCAGCCATCGAAACCGAGGAGCCCGTGTCTCTCCCGTCCGGCTGCACGCAAGTCTACATCAGCCACATCGACACCCCCGGACACTTCTGGCTGCAAATGGCCGACAAAATAGACAGGATTGAAGAGATCCAAGCTCAACTCAAAGCCGACGCCGACAAGTACGAAGACCTCGAAACCCGCGAAATGGGTACCCTCTGCGTCGCCAAATATTCTGCTGACGATCTCTGGTACCGCGCGGAGGTGCTCGATCTCGATTCCGACATAACTACGGTACGATTCGTCGACTACGGAAACACCGACGTACTGGACAACCAACCGGGAGTCATCAAAGCAATGCCGGAGTCGCTGCGAGCCGTCGAATCGTTCGCGGTGAAGTCTAGCGTTAACGCCGTGCCTACGGGGACCGGTCAGTGGTCCGAAGCGGCGGCCGAAAGCTTCGTGGCGCTAGTAGGCGATACGGAAGCTCCCGTCGACGCTCTCATAGTTCTCAAAGACGTCACGACGTACGTGGATTTGTACGTAGGAGGCAGGAATATCACTGATCAGTTGGTGGCTGGCGGGCACGCGGCGCGCAACGAGCAACCTGAATGCGGCGACTTGCCGTCGTGTTTCGCGAGCCACGTCAACTCTCCATCGGAGTTCTGGGTGCAACTGGAAACGGCGACGGCCGAGCTGCAGGCCATGGAGGCCGCCATGGAGGACGCCGAGGCCTTCCCGCCGCTCGCAGCGCGCGAGGAGGCGGTGCTGTGCGCCGCCAAGTACCCGGAGGACGGCGCCTGGTACCGCGCGCAGGTCATCGTCGACGGCTCCGAGGGGACCGAGGTCCTGTTCATGGACTACGGCAACGCTTCCATCGCCACTGAACTTAGAAGCTTGCCTGACGAACTCAAAGTTAAACCCGCATTATCTCGCAAGTGCGCGCTGCAAAAACCGCGCGATATCAAGTCGTGGTCGCGCAAGTCTGAGATCAAGTTTAACGAGCTGGCGGCCGAGGGCGCGACGATCTTCAACGTGCAATTTATCGCTTCGGGCGATATATCCATCGTGGAGCTGTACCTCGAAGGCAAGTCCGTGACCGAGGAGCTAGTGGGGCTTTGTGAGGAGCATCCGCCGACGGAGCGCCCTGCGCCCGTGGGACAGGACTTGCGCAGCGCGGGGAAAATATGCTTCGTGCATGCCGCCGACGAGTTCTACGTCCGCCTCGACGATAGAAATACCGAGCTCGACAAAGTGACTGAAGTCATGGGCGATGCGGAGGAATTCGAACAAGCGACGGAGCTTAAAGTCGGATCGGTGTGCGCCGCCTTTTGGGATGAAGACGAGCAGTGGTACCGTGCGAAAATCTTAGAGTTCTGCGACGCGAGTTACCACGTGCAGTTCATAGATTACGGCAACAAAGCGAAATGCAAAGAGTTCCGTCAACTTCCGCAAGATATCGCCGCTATCGAGTCTCTCGCAAAGTGCTGCCGCCTAGCGGGCATAGATTCCTTAGTTGCAGCCGCCGCGAGCAAAAAACTGGACTCCCTGATGGCTGACGACTCAACATTCCAAATAGAATTCTTAGACAGTACGAATGATCCGGCCCTTGTCAAACTCTTACTCGACGGCGAAGACGTTAGCTCTACTATAATCGCTTCGACACCTAGTGAAGTAGAAAAAGTCATAGATGCCATCCCAGCAAATGTAGAAATTTTTAAAGAAGTAGACTCTACTATTGAAGCTATTTCTCAGAATGAAGCTAAAGAAGATACTGTTTCCGATAATGCAGCCGCAGTAGATACTGTTTCTAAAATACTTACAAGCGAAACAGCTTCAGTAGATGCTGTTACTAAAATTGATACAAGTGAAACAGCTCCAGAAGAAATTGTTTCTAAAATTGATACAAGTGAAACAGCTCCAGAAGATACTGTTTCTATACTTGATACAAGTGAAACAGAAGAAACTAAATCAATATTAGATGATAAGAAGGAAATGGACGATAAACCTGAGAGCTCTGAAATAAACACCGAGGAAGAAGAGACATTTGAGGACGCGAATGAGCTGGACTCATCGCAGCCTGATCTTGATGAAAGCTTGGAAAGTAATCATACTGTCATAGAAAACAAGTCATTTGAAGCGAACCTGGATAGCTTGAATGACACAGAAGATCAAAAGGAAAATTTGGATTCTCCTAAACGAGATACATCGTCTGAGACATTAGAGAATTCTAATGACACTATCAAGACTCCAGAGAGAGACGATTCAAAGGACTCCATCAACACGGATACGGGCTACACTAGTGGCGCCGACAAGGACAGTTCGCCTTTAAAAGATACCATTGGGGAACCAGCCGCGCAAACCAGTAAGGAAGCCTCCAAACCACTTAACACTGAGGTTAAAGTTGTATCAGTAGGATCACTTGAAAAGAAAGCAGAGGGGGATGTAACAACTAACGAGGTTAAATTAGAATCAGTTGAAAAGAAAGCAGAGGGTGATGTAACACAGTCTGAACTTAAAGATACTGGCGACAAGAAAGACTTAAACAAAACTGAACGTGAAACTTGTAAAACGAATGATATTGTTAAGAAGGTAGAGGCAGAAGTTAAAGTTGTAGAGTAAGATTCGATTTTCTAGATGGTTTCAAACACTATTCAATTCTCATTCTACTTAAAGTTCCAAAACAATGACTTGTGATAATTACCTGTAAAGGTTTTTTTCGATTTTATTTCTTTCGGGCAGCATAAGCATTAAAGTGTCTAGAGTATTGTTTTTGTAAGTTAGTCATGTACTATTTATTGTAGGTACATCAGTCATCACAGGCAGTTTCCGTGTTTTAATTGAAACTTCTCAAGACTGGACTGAATAGCCTTCTACTATAGTTTTAGAAGATCTCTGTTCACTTTAATTCTTTTATTGTTGCTGTTTCTAAAGTAAGTTGTTTATGAATGATTGTTTATGTAAGAGTCCTTTACTGATGCGAAATTTTGTTTTTGTTTTATTTTCTATATGTTTAAAATACCATTATTAAGAGTAAAAAAATGTTTTTGCAAGTTCTCAGTAATTCAATGCAAATTATTTGGTTTTTTTCGTGCTGTTTCTTTGCAGCATAGCTTTACGTACGTTTTGTAAGACTTTGAAATTTGATATTGTGACATTGTAAATACTCATATTTTTCTACGTTCTATGTTGTTATTAGTATTTTATAAGTTAGGTTAGTCTACAGTCAGCGTCATATAGTTGGTAGCATCCAAAGTAGCCAAATAGTTCGTTACACGTCATTATTACCGTAGTAACAAGGGCGTGTAACGAACTATTTGGCTACTTTGGATGCTACCAACTATATGACCCTGACTGTACATACCATACCTCTTTGTAGAAATTATAAGCAATATCTATTGTAACAATGAAGACTAAACTATTGTGCCTCAGTTTGTAAAACACCAAAATCTAATTGAAGATGTCTGTATTGTCTTTAACCCCGTCAAATAAAAATTACTCCTCCACAAATATGTTAAGTTTGTGAAAAGTTAATTTCTGTAAAAGTTTACTGTTTTTAATTAAAATAAAAAAAAACATTTCTTATCCATGGTCTATTTATTTACAATTAGCCCAGCTTACTGTAATAGTAATAAAAGAATTTTAAGAGCTAGTTCATGAAAATTGACAGTACGAAATTAGTTAAAAACTGTTTATAAAATATTAAAGCAATATTCAATGCATTGGAATATTTTAAAAACAAATTACCTTATATACTATGTCTATATAATAATAATGATCCAAATGCATGTCACAAATCAATAACTGCAGGCTCGCGCGGGCCGAATTATTCACCTACCATTTTGACATGCTTTATTTTTTAATAAGACCTATAATACTGAAGTCTTTTAGGTCTTTTCTCTTTTCTAATATCAGTCCTTTCTCGTTCGCTAGATGCAATACTGATAATAAGGCAAGAGGCACACTGAGCGCCTCGCGCATGTTGCTGGACAGTTTACTGGGCAACTTATTGTAAATGGTAGCGAATGTAGTTTCAGAGACTTCTTCCTTCTCGCCCTCCGTCCCCTTCGTGAGCATCCTCCAAGTGCAATGCTTCAGTTGCTTCATGTCTACCTTTTTGGCTCTCATGGCGTAAGGTATGAAGATTTTGGCAACCTGAAAATAAAAACATTTCTAGTAACCAACATCATGCTACAAATTTGGCACGTCGTCGGTAAAACAATATTACTGCTATTGAGCAAAAGCACTCTTTTATTTTCAAGATTAAATTTTGATTTAATGGAGTTGTTAAAAAATAATCTCAAACGCAATCTTGCACAAGTAATAAATAAGTGAAAGTTGGTAAACACGTTTGGCTGTCTGTCCCTAAATGAAAATCACGCCTAAATGAAAACTAATGAAATCTACCACACTTTTAATAATATACCGGATTAAAAATAGGATACATATTGTCCCGGAAAAAATAAAAAGTTTCCGAGGCAAACACAATAAGCTTTATATTCGAATTTCGAACGGACTATAAGTGCTAGAACACAACTCCGACACACAATGTATAGCCTAAAACCTAGGGACTTGAAATTAGGAGGGAGTACTTCGGTGCCGCAGGGGTGCAGTAAAAATAATAATAAAGAAACATTCCCGAAGGAGACTATTCACGCACTTTGGTGGGTGGTTCCAGCATGTCCCCTATTTCCTCGAGCTCCGCCACCTTGGCTTGGTCATGTGGGTCGCCCGCGGCCGCGCCGTCCTCGTTGCCCCAATCGTCGCCGTCCTGTACGATACATACAATTACATTAACATTTTTATCTACGCACATATCATAAGCCCTCTATTAAGCGTCTTGAAACCGTAAGAAATTCTAGTATCCAGAGATATTAAAACAGTTATCGATACGAAACAGTCAGTATGTTTTTTTAATATAATCCGCACGATATTTGATCTCGAGTTACATGACAATAGATACTTTTTTCGTTTTTCTATGATTAAAAAATCCTTCATATTCGTGACTCTGACACAGCACAATTTTTTTTCGTCAAGTCGCCGGGTTCTGAACCCTTCTTAGGGCCGTATTAATAAACTCATCTTGACTGTGAGACCCGTCACAAGATACGTCAAAGTAAACGCCAAACCATTGAACACTGTCATTTTTGACGCATCTCGAGACGAGCATTAGAGTTGAGATCAGTTTATTAATACGGGCCTTAGAGTACTTATGGTATATAGATAAAGTAGTGTATGCAACTGTACATAATTAGGCCTTAAAAAACTCGTGTGATCCTATTATGAAACTCGCTGACGGTCGTTTGATAAAACCACTCTTGTGTTTTAAGGCCTCTCATTATGAATCAGTTGCATAAACTACTATAAACAGCCAACAGGAATTGGTCCAGGCGCAAGACCCCTATTTGTGACAATTGGGTTATAGTCAGGTTGTACAGTGAGAATCAAAATAAAGTATTCCATACATGCTGTGTCGCGAATGATCACGATAATATGCGTAAAAATGTTGATGAGTGACACCTTTACTTTGTTGGTAGTTTTAGATGAAAGAAATATGACCGAATGGTGGTGTCATCAACTTTTGGCGGGAATAAGAGGTTAGGAAAAAATGGTGAATAGTGCGGTTGGTTGTTGTTTTTGAAGGGAGAGATAAATATTCTGTGCACTGGCAAGTGCGTTTAATAGTACATTATTGCCTAGGCAGGGAAGTAGGCAATTGCGGGCCGTGCATTGGTTTAACGGACGAGCTTACGAGTCCGTTTAAAAATACGAAGCCCGCAATTGTCGTTCCTGCCAAGGCAAATATAGTTCATCTCTCAAAAATGGCAAGATTTTTTTTGTTGTCGAGTAAAATCTTCATAGCTTGAACTAATTTTTTGAACTGCATACTAACAGAAACTTCACGTGAAAATAACATCTCTCTTTACCGCCTTTTTGTTTATAAAAACGAGAAAGGCAATCTTTAAAAAAAAACCACAGGCTATTGCAGACACACATAAAAATGTTATATTTTGGATAAAATATGGATGTATAAGACTTGTGCCCTCATTTTATTATGGCACTTTTCACTTTAAAAAAGGTCACAATCTAGGTAGTAATTAAATTTGTATGCAACATTGCGGGCTTGTGTACGGAGCACGCAATGTTTTTTTTTAATTTGAGAACTGTCAGGTAACTATGTACTTCGCGTCTCAATATGTAGATAGTAATGTCAACTTATTTTTAATTTTATTGGCAATGTAAAGAGATGGCAAAATTATTTATATTTCATATCGGACAGGACACTCTGTGGCGCCGAAGGCGGCACTCAATGAGTTAATATTAACAGTAAAATAATTTTATATTACGGTCTCTCTACATTACCATGTACGTGATTTTGTCGCTCTATTATTATTATTATTATAATGATACTCGAGTCTTGAACTTGGTATGACAGACTAGACATGTATGATTATAGAATACGTGGCGATATGCTGTTCATTTCCTATATTCAAACATGGAATACAATTGACCCTGGAAAAATATAATTTGATTGTATGTTGAAGGTTTGAGAGTGCGTGCACTGACCGGCACGTTGTTGGGGCAGTAAGAAGCGTCGTTCTCGTTGTTGTAGTCGTAGTCCCGCGCCTCGTCGACGGGCTCGGGCTCGGCGGCGGGCGCGGGCGCCGCGCGCCGCTCCAGCTCGCGCTTGCGCAGCAGCAGCACGCTGCGCCGCACGAACAACTTACGGAAATGGGATTCGTCGAGTCCTCTGCAACAATATTCCTTACTTTCACAGCTTTAATAAAAGCTGATTCATATAACAACCAGAAGAGAACATTTTTTTTTTAATAGCTGTAAAAATTACCAAGTTACAAGCCAACAAAGTTTTGTTCCTATCTCTTTCTAGCAAAACAGTTCAACTGTTACATGACGGCACAGTGCATATCGGATCACCCTGTCTGATGGCTGTCTTATTAGCAGTTTGAAATCCTTGTATTGCTTGGCCGAGTTTAATTTCACTGTTGGTAATCTCGTTTGCTATTTTAAAAATCTATGCATATTTACAGCGGTTAGTTATCGTTATAGATCTGCGACTACGTGGAGATTTGAGATAATTTATTGACCAGTGGTGAACGTGTACCGGGTGACAAGGTGATCCAAAATGAAGGTGATTCTAATGATGTTGCTAAACCGGCCGATTTGAGCATGACTACATCAACTCCGTGAATTAAGACATACGCAGGTAATATTTAAAAAAAAGAGAGTACAGCAGCGCCATTGTTATTATAATAGACGATTGTAGTTCATACAAGCACTGAGTTTTCTCTTCACTTCACTCTAGTAACTATAGTAGGTACAAACCAAACGGAGGAGTCGGGTCATATAAGCAGATAGAGTAGGAACAATAAGGGCAATAAACGCCGGCGACTGTAGGGATGGCGGCATGTCAATAAAGAATTTATTTAAACGTCGATAACATTCTTATTATCCTTAAGCTATATATTCATAACATATGTGACAAGTAATAAAAAGTGACCTCATTTGTCACACAAATACCGCCTAGAAACTTACTCTTTGATGGACGATTTTTGTAGTGCTCATATTACCAAGTTAAAAGGTGATATTGATTCGCTATTTCGTCAAATCATTCATAATGTATATATAATTTTTAACCAATTCAAAGAAAATCCTGTTAGTATGAATACAATTGATTTTCAACAACCAAGAAAGGTGGCTGGTTTTTTTAATTTAATAACTGTAACATATTCTGCTTTATTTTTAATTAAATTGTCAAAACTTACCAAGTTTCTGATTATTACAAATAAAATAAATACATTTTATCTCATTACGTTGTTTCCATACTTACCTCGGTTGTTTTATGGACATACCTTTTGCCGTGCACTTACTACCTGCTCTACGCGGACCGGCTGAAACGCCTACCGTTTTCTGACCCGACTCGTCAGTTTGGTTTGTACCTACTATAGTAGAGGTTAAGCATTTCCACGCACAATATAATAATCATAAAACAATTGCTGGTAAGCGGTATTGCCTAATCTCCAACGATATATATATTTAACTGACCTGTCGATAGGCATCTTGAAATTAGCCTCATTCCACGTATGCCCAGTGGCCAGCGTCTTGCGACTGATCATGATCTTCGCCGGCTGCGTAGGCTCGTACTCGCCAGTGGGCTCCGCCCGGGAGTCGAACGCCAAGCCCGCTCCAGGGAAGTCAAGCTGACGTTTCGTGCGCGTCGGTTTCTTGCCGCCGTCGATTGTAACACGGCCCGCGGTCGTTTGGGTGCGCTCGGAAGCTATAAATGTTATGTATAGTTAGGTATTTAAATATTTAAAATTATATTGTTAGATGAGTTGACGATTGAAAGAATGTCTGTAGTAGAGATGGTTAAAAAAAAAAACATTTTTACGGGCCGCATGTCCGTCAGCCGCGGCGGATCTAGTCTAGTCTAGTCTAGTCTCACCCCGGTTGTTCTTGAGCCGCCAGTGTCTGGGCCCGGCCCAGGCGGCGACGACGGCGGCGCAGTACGAGTACTCGAGGCGCGAGTCGGGCGCGGCGCCGGGCCGCATGTCCGTCAGCCGCGGCGGATCTAGTCTAGTCTAGTCTAGTCTCACCCCGGTTGTTCTTGAGCCGCCAGTGTCTGGGCCCGGCCCAGGCGGCGACGACGGCGGCGCAGTACGAGTACTCGAGGCGCGAGTCGGGCGCGGCGCCGGGCCGCATGTCCGTCAGCCGCGGCGGATCTAGTCTAGTCTAGTCTAGTCTCACCCCGGTTGTTCTTGAGCCGCCAGTGTCTGGGCCCGGCCCAGGCGGCGACGACGGCGGCGCAGTACGAGTACTCGAGGCGCGAGTCGGGCGCGGCGCCGGGCCGCATGTCCGTCAGCCGCGGCGGATCTAGTCTAGTCTAGTCTAGTCTCACCCCGGTTGTTCTTGAGCCGCCAGTGTCTGGGCCCGGCCCAGGCGGCGACGACGGCGGCGCAGTACGAGTACTCGAGGCGCGAGTCGGGCGCGGCGCCGGGCCGCATGTCCGTCAGCCGCGGCGGATCTAGTCTAGTCTAGTCTAGTCTCACCCCGGTTGTTCTTGAGCCGCCAGTGTCTGGGCCCGGCCCAGGCGGCGACGACGGCGGCGCAGTACGAGTACTCGAGGCGCGAGTCGGGCGCGGCGCCGGGCCGCATGTCCGTCAGCCGCGGCGGATCTAGTCTAGTCTAGTCTAGTCTCACCCCGGTTGTTCTTGAGCCGCCAGTGTCTGGGCCCGGCCCAGGCGGCGACGACGGCGGCGCAGTACGAGTACTCGAGGCGCGAGTCGGGCGCGGCGCCGGGCCGCATGTCCGTCAGCCGCGGGGGATCTAGTCTAGTCTAGTCTCACCCCGGTTGTTCTTGAGCCGCCAGTGTCTGGGCCCGGCCCAGGCGGCGACGACGGCGGCGCAGTACGAGTACTCGAGGCGCGAGTCGGGCGCGGCGCCGGGCCGCATGTCCGTCAGCCGCGGCGGATCTAGTCTAGTCTAGTCTAGTCTCACCCCGGTTGTTCTTGAGCCGCCAGTGTCTGGGCCCGGCCCAGGCGGCGACGACGGCGGCGCAGTACGAGTACTCGAGGCGCGAGTCGGGCGCGGCGCCGGGCCGCATGTCCGTCAGCCGCGGCGGATCTAGTCTAGTCTAGTCTAGTCTCACCCCGGTTGTTCTTGAGCCGCCAGTGTCTGGGCCCGGCCCAGGCGGCGACGACGGCGGCGCAGTACGAGTACTCGAGGCGCGAGTCGGGCGCGGCGCCGGGCCGCATGTCCGTCAGCCGCGGCGGATCTAGTCTAGTCTAGTCTAGTCTCACCCCGGTTGTTCTTGAGCCGCCAGTGTCTGGGCCCGGCCCAGGCGGCGACGACGGCGGCGCAGTACGAGTACTCGAGGCGCGAGTCGGGCGCGGCGCCGGGCCGCATGTCCGTCAGCCGCGGCGGATCTAGTCTAGTCTAGTCTAGTCTCACCCCGGTTGTTCTTGAGCCGCCAGTGTCTGGGCCCGGCCCAGGCGGCGACGACGGCGGCGCAGTACGAGTACTCGAGGCGCGAGTCGGGCGCGGCGCCGGGCCGCATGTCCGTCAGCCGCGGCGGATCTAGTCTAGTCTAGTCTAGTCTCACCCCGGTTGTTCTTGAGCCGCCAGTGTCTGGGCCCGGCCCAGGCGGCGACGACGGCGGCGCAGTACGAGTACTCGAGGCGCGAGTCGGGCGCGGCGCCGGGCCGCATGTCCGTCAGCCGCGGCGGATCTAGTCTAGTCTAGTCTAGTCTCACCCCGGTTGTTCTTGAGCCGCCAGTGTCTGGGCCCGGCCCAGGCGGCGACGACGGCGGCGCAGTACGAGTACTCGAGGCGCGAGTCGGGCGCGGCGCCGGGCCGCATGTCCGTCAGCCGCGGCGGATCTAGTCTAGTCTAGTCTAGTCTCACCCCGGTTGTTCTTGAGCCGCCAGTGTCTGGGCCCGGCCCAGGCGGCGACGACGGCGGCGCAGTACGAGTACTCGAGGCGCGAGTCGGGCGCGGCGCCGGGCCGCATGTCCGTCAGCCGCGGCGGATCTAGTCTAGTCTAGTCTAGTCTCACCCCGGTTGTTCTTGAGCCGCCAGTGTCTGGGCCCGGCCCAGGCGGCGACGACGGCGGCGCAGTACGAGTACTCGAGGCGCGAGTCGGGCGCGGCGCCGGGCCGCATGTCCGTCAGCCGCGGCGGATCTAGTCTAGTCTAGTCTAGTCTCACCCCGGTTGTTCTTGAGCCGCCAGTGTCTGGGCCCGGCCCAGGCGGCGACGACGGCGGCGCAGTACGAGTACTCGAGGCGCGAGTCGGGCGCGGCGCCGGGCCGCATGTCCGTCAGCCGCGGCGGATCTAGTCTAGTCTAGTCTAGTCTCACCCCGGTTGTTCTTGAGCCGCCAGTGTCTGGGCCCGGCCCAGGCGGCGACGACGGCGGCGCAGTACGAGTACTCGAGGCGCGAGTCGGGCGCGGCGCCGGGCCGCATGTCCGTCAGCCGCGGCGGATCTAGTCTAGTCTAGTCTAGTCTCACCCCGGTTGTTCTTGAGCCGCCAGTGTCTGGGCCCGGCCCAGGCGGCGACGACGGCGGCGCAGTACGAGTACTCGAGGCGCGAGTCGGGCGCGGCGCCGGGCCGCATGTCCGTCAGCCGCGGCGGATCTAGTCTAGTCTAGTCTAGTCTCACCCCGGTTGTTCTTGAGCCGCCAGTGTCTGGGCCCGGCCCAGGCGGCGACGACGGCGGCGCAGTACGAGTACTCGAGGCGCGAGTCGGGCGCGGCGCCGGGCCGCATGTCCGTCAGCCGCGGCGGATCTAGTCTAGTCTAGTCTAGTCTCACCCCGGTTGTTCTTGAGCCGCCAGTGTCTGGGCCCGGCCCAGGCGGCGACGACGGCGGCGCAGTACGAGTACTCGAGGCGCGAGTCGGGCGCGGCGCCGGGCCGCATGTCCGTCAGCCGCGGCGGATCTAGTCTAGTCTAGTCTAGTCTCACCCCGGTTGTTCTTGAGCCGCCAGTGTCTGGGCCCGGCCCAGGCGGCGACGACGGCGGCGCAGTACGAGTACTCGAGGCGCGAGTCGGGCGCGGCGCCGGGCCGCATGTCCGTCAGCCGCGGCGGATCTAGTCTAGTCTAGTCTAGTCTCACCCCGGTTGTTCTTGAGCCGCCAGTGTCTGGGCCCGGCCCAGGCGGCGACGACGGCGGCGCAGTACGAGTACTCGAGGCGCGAGTCGGGCGCGGCGCCGGGCCGCATGTCCGTCAGCCGCGGCGGATCTAGTCTAGTCTAGTCTAGTCTCACCCCGGTTGTTCTTGAGCCGCCAGTGTCTGGGCCCGGCCCAGGCGGCGACGACGGCGGCGCAGTACGAGTACTCGAGGCGCGAGTCGGGCGCGGCGCCGGGCCGCATGTCCGTCAGCCGCGGCGGATCTAGTCTAGTCTAGTCTAGTCTCACCCCGGTTGTTCTTGAGCCGCCAGTGTCTGGGCCCGGCCCAGGCGGCGACGACGGCGGCGCAGTACGAGTACTCGAGGCGCGAGTCGGGCGCGGCGCCGGGCCGCATGTCCGTCAGCCGCGGCGGATCTAGTCTAGTCTAGTCTAGTCTCACCCCGGTTGTTCTTGAGCCGCCAGTGTCTGGGCCCGGCCCAGGCGGCGACGACGGCGGCGCAGTACGAGTACTCGAGGCGCGAGTCGGGCGCGGCGCCGGGCCGCATGTCCGTCAGCCGCGGCGGATCTAGTCTAGTCTAGTCTAGTCTCACCCCGGTTGTTCTTGAGCCGCCAGTGTCTGGGCCCGGCCCAGGCGGCGACGACGGCGGCGCAGTACGAGTACTCGAGGCGCGAGTCGGGCGCGGCGCCGGGCCGCATGTCCGTCAGCCGCGGCGGATCTAGTCTAGTCTAGTCTAGTCTCACCCCGGTTGTTCTTGAGCCGCCAGTGTCTGGGCCCGGCCCAGGCGGCGACGACGGCGGCGCAGTACGAGTACTCGAGGCGCGAGTCGGGCGCGGCGCCGGGCCGCATGTCCGTCAGCCGCGGCGGATCTAGTCTAGTCTAGTCTAGTCTCACCCCGGTTGTTCTTGAGCCGCCAGTGTCTGGGCCCGGCCCAGGCGGCGACGACGGCGGCGCAGTACGAGTACTCGAGGCGCGAGTCGGGCGCGGCGCCGGGCCGCATGTCCGTCAGCCGCGGCGGATCTAGTCTAGTCTAGTCTAGTCTCACCCCGGTTGTTCTTGAGCCGCCAGTGTCTGGGCCCGGCCCAGGCGGCGACGACGGCGGCGCAGTACGAGTACTCGAGGCGCGAGTCGGGCGCGGCGCCGGGCCGCATGTCCGTCAGCCGCGGCGGATCTAGTCTAGTCTAGTCTAGTCTCACCCCGGTTGTTCTTGAGCCGCCAGTGTCTGGGCCCGGCCCAGGCGGCGACGACGGCGGCGCAGTACGAGTACTCGAGGCGCGAGTCGGGCGCGGCGCCGGGCCGCATGTCCGTCAGCCGCGGGGGCGGCGCAGGCGCCGCGCGCGCCGTGCACGCCGCAACGAACACGTCCGCTTCAGAGTCGCTCTCGATGCCGCCCAGTGGCTCGTCGTCTGCAATAACATTACCAATCATAATTTGCAACCGAGGCATGGGAGAAACGTGGAAGGGCACAGATCTGGTGACCAGGTTGGTTACTCCATAGCACGAAATTCAAAACGTATTACCCAGTGTTTCACTCAGATGGTTTAATGGGTGGTGCTGATTACTTCCCATGAGGTAGCCCGCATGCTCATTTGCCTTCTTTTCTTATAAAAAACACAATCGACGAATTTGACGACGCGCTGGCCTAGTTGGTAGTGACCCTGCCTACGAAGCTAGCGGTCCTGGGTTCAAATCCCGGTAAGGGCAGATATTTGTGTGATGAGCAAGAATATTTGTTTCTGAGTCATGGATGTTTTCTATGTATTTAAGTATATATTTCTCTATATAAGTATTTATATCGTTGTCTAGTACCCATAGCACAAGCCTAGAGCTTAGTTTGGGACTAGGTCAATTGGTGTGACATTGTCCCCTGATATTTATTTATTTATTTATTATTTAATCCTATGATGATAACAATCATACCTGCTGTAATTATCTTTATATATTGAAATAATGAAATGTGAATAATGTAACTCCAACTTATTAATCATAAAGATTGAATGTATTCATCATTATCATATCAAACTAAAGTGCTAGGTAGCTGTCCGATTTTAGAATTATATTCTGAAGGTGCTTTTCTACCACCATGTCAAGGAGAGGATTGGATTGGAGAGAACTGAATGGAAATGCAATACCTGTCCTTAACCACCGGCTCAAATTTGTAACCCCCTTTTTTTACTCATTTTAAAAAACTAACGAAATCCATGACTTTTCATCATTTCCGAAAATTAAATTAATATTAAGGAATGATAATGGAGTAAGGATGTATACTATACTTCTGGAAACAAAAAAAAACTTTTTTTTTCTCTTTTTTCTAATTTTTCAAAAAAAATAACTTAGCTCCATGAGTCAGGACAGGTTAAAGAAATTCTATTTCGGGATTAAAGCGTCGGTTCGGCGCGATCCTCTCGTGGCCAAATAATAAATTATTCATTATAAATAAATTTTATGTCAATATTTAAAATCACTATTACTCATTTCCACGTGGTTTCATGTCCATTTTATTAACATGAATAAAGTAAATTCTATTCTATTCTATTTATGTCGCCTCTGTAGCACTTTTGGGTAGGGATGTTACGGAGGTGGCTTTACTGGAGCCGGGTACGATCGAATCGATTTATATCTAAGACAAACTGCGGGCGATCGTGAGAGATAGGTAAGTAATGCCTGGACAAGTTAAAACTTGGTCAAGTCAAGTCTATGGGTCTCAGATCGCAGTTACCATCAGGTGGCCTGAGTACTATCATGCCTACTCATTGCCAAAAAAAAACTTGGAGGTGTGCGCCGCGCTGCCGCGGCAAATGTAATACCTTCATCTCCGGTATAACTTCGGTAAAAAATTAACTGAGATGGAGGTGTGAAATAATAAATAGCAAAGGCGGAGGCGGATCCGAACGTGTAAAACCAAACGGAAGTTCCGTCTTAACGGATTCGGAGGCGAAGCCCCGTAACATCCCTATGCAATACCTTCAGCTCCGGTATAACTTCGGTAAACAATTAACGAAGGCGGATGCAGATCCGAACGTGTAAAACCAAACGTAAGTTCCGTCTTAAAGGATGCGGAGGCGAAGCTCCGTAACATTCCTTTTTTTGGTAATAGCTTAAATCCAGCAATACTGTGATGTATTGTTTTCAGTGATGTCATTCACTGCATTTTCAGCAGACAGGAGATTTCAATAAGTTCAAAATAATAAGAATCACTTGTTGTTTTCCACCTAAAGTACTTTTCTTTTAAAAATACTATATTTAATAGTGTCTGTCTACATGGGTTCACTAATGTTTCACCGAACAACGTTTGGTCGAATGTATCGTTTCGCAACCGTTTCATTTGGCAACCCACGTTTATTTCTGTAACTGTAAATATTTCAGGATTTTTATAAAAACTAACCTAACCTAACCTATAGGGTCTCACGAAGGTACAGAAATAAATCCTGAAATATTTACAGCTACAGAAATAAAAGTGGGTTGCCAAATGAAAAAGTTGCGAAACGATACGTTCGACCAAACGTATTTCGGTCAAATGAACGGACCCCGTCTACATGAGAATAATGATCATAACCGCATAGCGATAAACGACTTCTACGTATTGAGTCCCAGGCAACACCTAGTGATCTTACATAGCCTCTATATTTAAGACAGAAGTATAGAAGTAGACTCACCGAACAAGTCATTGTGCGCGTCCTCCTGCGGCACGGGCTCGATGTCCGCGTTTACGTCGAAGGCGAGCGCCTGCTGCGAGAGGTTCAGTCGGTTCTCCTCCACCCAGTTGTTCACTCGAGCATTTCTGGAAAAAAAAATTATACAAGTGAGGACAGTGGATCCAAATGGGTCAGTATGGGGAGTTTGGGGACTATAAGAGTGAAGGTAATCTGTTCTTAGAAACCAACGCCTAGATAAAACAATTTTATGTAATTATAGAAATACAATCATGCAGCTTGAGTTTTTAATCTTTTAAAGTAGAAGCTAAAAAAATAGGCATAGTTAAAAGGTCAAAGTGGCACTTTTTCTACATATTTTGTAATTTTGGTATTTTAAATACATGAGATGACGTTTGAGCAGGTCGCAGATTATTCATCAATTCCCTAACACCCTGTATAGACTAACCATACATAGAGACAGGAGAAGCAATAAAAAGGATCTGTGTCAGGACTTCTCATCTGCCTAGTACGGTCACGGAAGTTAATTTGCTACCCATTTCAATGAAAATCTGCTTGAAGGTATCATTGTCAGTAGAGATGCCAAGTCATTTGTAATTAATAGGAAACTCAACCTTATTGCTGTAGAAAGTCAGATTGACTATGGAACTAAGGTGGGTGAAAAATTTCATTCTCTGACTGTACTTTATTAAGTAAATTCGTCATACTATCAGCATAGTAAAAAAACATTTTTAGCATGCAGCTGCTTTAAAAA